>CM065180.1:14914022-16114022 GCA_033026295.1 Channa striata | reverse complement strand
AAATGGTCACAGCAAGCAGGTAAATAATTTATATTGACATGAGTGATTCAGAGTTATGGATTTATTTGCAAGGCTGGCCTGAGGACTACGCAAAATAGGCAACAGCCTGGAGCCATATCGGGTTAATGCCTGCTATAGGTATTTGTTGGGTTTCTGGAGCTTGGTACAGATATGTATCAGTTTATTGTTTAATGCTGCCCAGTTCCACATTCTTGCTTGGTAATTGAACTCTTTATCCAATAAAATGGGCTTTCATGTCGCAGTCTCATTTTATTCACCTGTCTGTGGATGGGAACATTTAAATAATGCCTGTATTAGGCTATAAATCCCATTGTGCAATGATTCTGTACTGTCAAACAACTTCCGTTTGTCTCTTAGTACAGACATTCATTTTATCTGAATCTGCAGTAAAGAATATCATTATATTCACATTGAGCCCTGTCCTTGCATTTTTTTTACATCCTGTTCCAAAAGGTTTTTAGAAGGAGTAAAAAGCTTCTTGACAGGAGGATTTAAAGTAAAGTGTAAAAATGAATGAGGAAACAGGAAATGGAGAGTGATGATCCAACTAGTGCTATAAGAAAAGAAGGATGGAAAGAATTAAGTTAAATTAAAAAAGGGGATTGGTGATTAAATGTGAAGAGAGAGGGAGGTGAAGGGTGCTGTTACTAGCTGAATCCAAGTCCACATGAAATGAAAAGCTGATCCATCTTTGGAAGTTTACCCATGAGGGTTAATGGACTGTAGAGGTGTTCAATGTGTGAGTGTGTTTATATATGTGTGTTTGTGTGTTCAAGAGCCAGCAGTTGAACCAAAGAGCATCTAAACAAAACCGCCTGTCAACTCTTGGAAAGCGACCCACGTGTGTAAGTGTGCTTCTCATCAAAGAAATTGTGGGACAGTGTGTGAGGGAATGTGTTTACTCAGAAAAACATAAGCACATGTCTGATAAGGTATTAATGAGGAAAAGAGTATGTTGCAGTGGACAGAGAGGAGATAATTTTTGGTGAAATACTTGCTTATATTGGTACAATTCAGATTTAGAATAGAAATAAGTTTGTCAAATTAGACTCTGTCAAACCCGAATAAGCTCCAAAGGAATTGTAGGTGAAGCTAAGAGCTCAAGTGTATAGTATTTAAACAATTCATATCTAGTTATTTGAAAATATGCACATGTAAGATTTATAACTTGACTTACAGAAGGACCTGCTATTTTTTTCTGAATTAGCAATAACTATTTTTACTCCTTAGTTAAATTTCCCAGAGGTGAGCAGTTTTATTTCTTTTAAGCAGCAAAGTCAAAGCAAAAACAGAAAGCGGTGCTAAACAAGCCATCAGGTGCCCTTGGGAAGATTGCAAAGGATTTTGTAAGAAAACAAATCTTGTAAAATGACATAAGCATCCGTCCATGGAGACAGAAAGGAAACGGCAGACGAAAGAGTGGGGCTCAATTTTTAAACTCAGTGGTAAATTCCAGCAATTATCACCAACAGTTACAGCTGCCACACTAGTGTCTGTCAAGCCTCAGGCTGCATACAGTTGCTTTCTTGTTTGTCGGCATCCCAAAACCCCAACACTTCCAGCCAAATCATCTCCAGACAACGGAAACAAGTAAACAAGTGTCAGTCACTGGGAGCTGTCATCGTTTCTGGGATGACTTGAATAAAACTGTATTCTTTGTTATTCAATGCACATTTTATCACATACTGTACTGCTATACAGAATATAATTCTCACAGATTGGAAAAGCAAACAATCCATGCTTGAAGAGTGAAAAAAACAACCATGTTTATTATCCATAAGGACACAGTATAAATATCTTTACTAGAAATATGCTCCAAAACAAAAAAAATCTCTCAAAATAAGAAGTTCTGACATTACAGCTTTAAAAACCTCTGTCGACTGAATTGAGGGTTTTCACAAATTAAAAAAGAAACAAAAGGACAAAACCTCCCTTAATTTAAAACTGGACACAGCAACATATTAAACTAATAAATTACATGCATGTTCTGATGAAATCCCTGTTTGTGCTCATTTGTCACGGCAACCCACCTCAGTCACCAGCTCTGATTAAAACAATATTAGCATTATCTAATTTTTCCAGATCAGCGGGACCTTAGCTGACCCAGCAGAGACAACATACGGTATGCACATGCACATCTTCGAGCCTCAAATAAGCTTAAAATACAGGATCCGTGATTATTTGTGATATGCTCTTAAAAAGTAATGTTGTATTCAGTTCAGGTCATGTAAGCAACTGCTCAGTCTGGCATGCTATAAACATTATTTCCTGTAAATGAATTTAACTGCAGCAGCTCCCTGCTGCTGTAGAATTGCACACGCAGCTAAATATTGGAAAGAAACGGCAATAAAAGTTACAGTGAAAATTACAGCTTTCGAATAATGATCTGAGAATTTAAACGAGCGCCAAGCGAGGCATCTGGAGCATGTGTTGAAACTAATCTTGATATGAGCCTAGGCTCTAGTTGACATAAACAGAACAAAAATTACGACCCAAATGCCTCAGATCAACAACTAAATTAAGAAAGTGAACCATCTCTCATGCGCCTACACATTCCTTCTTTCAACAGGCAGGAGCAGATCTGCCAGATGTACTGGCTGGCTTTCCTTGGAAACCATCGTCCACTCTTTCCTCTCCCTCCCACCATTCCGCTTTTTATTCTTCCATTTCTTCTCATTTTCCCAGATGACAACCAAAACAACATTTTAGAGTCAAAACCCGCGGCATAAACACAACAGCAGAAACGCATTCATAACTGGAGCGCGGCGCTCCGACAGCGAGCAGGCCACCTAAAGCCTCGGGGTCAAGCCTTTGGGCCTCTGATACATCCCCTCTTAAGACACCAGCAGACATTTATCAAACGCTGCTGTGTACACATCCTGCACTAACTTTCAAACTCTACTTGCATCATGGCTCGATGTGTTTACACATCTGCAGATTCCACATTGTTTGTGGCCGGGGCTCCTGTGTAATCTCAAACTGAGCTGAGGTATGCTGTAACGTGGGTGGGCATATTATGGATATGGGCACAAAAGGTGAAAAACTAATCCACATGAATTATTAGCTCTATCAAATAGAAACTTTTCTTAAATAAAACACACAAAAATGCACATTAGATGCTTAGCTTCCATGGGAGAGCCGAGTGTGTGTTTATGGAGTAGAAGGTGGCAACAGGCACGGACTATGTGTCTGTAATCCATTTCATCACTGCAGGTGCTTCTGTGGCGGACTGCAGGATTTACACCCGTCACCCCATGTTTAAGTGAAACAGATTCTAGCTTGCAAAAAAATGTTCATATATTACACAAAGTTGCATCTTATGGTCAAGAGGATAACAAGTTATAAAAATTCTTTTAAAAAAATTGGAATTAACTGTGGGTGTACATGTTTGAACTTGACTACCCAGTGTGCCATCCCAGTGTGGCCCCGCACAAAGGCTGACTTCAGAAATCCACATTCCATTTGCCCCAAACACACATCCACATCCAGCTTTAACAAAAATGTTCACTGGCAGAACATAATGGTTGTCTCAAACATACTGCTGCCACAAGGCCACGGTCACCTGACCCCTGACCTCTGTGAACTCCAGCCCTACAGAAATGGGCAGTCAGCTTCCTGCTAACAATCACCTGTTTGTTTCTAGCACTTAATAACTCTCCAAAGAAGGGGTGTGTTTCAGAGTAAGTCATTACACTCACAAACTCACAAAATGCTGATCTGCTAATCCTGTCCACAGGGAAGGTCTGGACAGTCACAAGTGTCTGGATGGTGATTAGTAGTGAGATGGTAAATGTGTAGCAGACCAGGATAAGGCTGATTTTTGCAGGGGGTTGTTTGGTAATTAGGGAGCTGGTTTACATATCCTGATCAGTCTGGAGTTAACAGGAATACACACACACACACACACACACACACTTACACAGATCTTTATACGTGTCATTCTGTGTCTTTGACAAAACTTTTAAACTAATAGCACCAAAGTGCGAATACAAATAATAGTCCAACCTTTCAAAATCATATGTGCCAAGTTACTTTATGAAAACTGTATCAACAATGCTTTCCAGCTCAGTCCAAAACTGTGGAAATACGTACGACTTCGGCATTTTTATTTATGATTATTGACCTTTTGTAGTTTCATCTTATTTATTGCTGGCAAAATAAGTGTGTTAAATAAAGTACAATAAATATCAACGTTCATGTTTATCTCACACAACCCGGCTCAGGAATCAAATGCTTTTCAGTAGTTAAAATTTAAACGACTGAAATTTCAAATGACTGAGATCCTTTGAATACAAAAGCCACAAAAATGTGTTGCTTGGCAGCTCCACTGCCCTGAAACAACAACACATCTATTATATTATATTTAAGTGTATGGTAACTGCAAAGGACTGGGTATCTGACAATGTCTACGTAAGCAGATTTTTATACTAGGCTGATCAAGTCAACCTGATTATTTCTGGTATGTTTTAGAAAATGAAGGGCACTAATTTTAAGTACGCACTATTTGTATTTCATGAGCTAAAACATGCAAAACCACCAGCACAGTCCTTTAAGTATGGCCTAAGTAAGTTTCTCAGTATATGGACCCACAGGCGCAGCTGACCTCTGCACCGTCCAGTTGTAATGACAGATGCCAAAGGCTGCCTACAGCCCACAACTGTCCGGGGCTTGGTCAGGGTCGGAGAGGGCATTTCTTGAACAGAGAGTGGTGTGGTGTGGTGGTGCGTCTGGCTGGGTGGTGCTACATTCACTCCTTCACGAAGAAAAAGAAGTCACCACACAAAACAAACATAAACAGGGACACCCGCCGGGCAGGCTGACGCCGCGTGCCTGTCTGAGAGCCCGCCATCGCATCCCAGGCTCTGGCCTGTGGGGTGTCAGCACAGCGGCGGCTTGTCACCCCAAGTCGATGGGTTCACCCCAGTGGAAAGTCTGCATCAGCCTGCATGGAGTGCGTGGTAGCGAGAAGGTAACGATTCACCAGACCTCCCCCCGACACACACACACACACACTCTAATGTAGCCATCACTTCCCAAGTGACCACAAGCTAAATGTATCCTCCATGCACAGCACAAAATAGCATAACTGTGGGGAGGAATTAAACAAGGGAGAGGAGTTGGGGGTAGGCTGAAATAAAGGCTGTGGGTTGAGATGAAGGAAGGAGAGGTGATGAATGGACAAACGGAGAACCAAAATAACTTCGTAAACAAAAGAATGATTATTGAGAGCTAGATAAGGAGGAATGCATGGGGAGACAGTCAAGACGACAAGAAGACAAAATGGGGGGCTGAAAGATAGATTGAGCACTCCTAGAAAAGAGTAAACGACAGCAGACAGAGATGAGGAGAGGGGGAGGGGGTCTCTCCAGTTCAACCACCACATATTTTCCCCTCAGTAGGGATATAATTTAGACAAAACCACCAAAGGTCACGAGTAGAGTATTGAGTGCCAACTCCATCTCAGCAGCCAACACCATTTTTTTTTTTTAATTCTCTTTAATTCTGTCCCAGTCCTTGTCAGTCTGCCTGTCTCTCTAAGAATCCCATCCCTTCCACCTATTTTTATGGGACATACTCCAATCACTGTGGATTTTAGGTTTGGAGATGCTCATGTGTGCGATTCAAAGGCTGTACATCTTTGAGCAATCTTGGATTTTGCAGCATGTGGTTAGCAGGCAGTGGGCTTCCATTCCAGTTTCAATGTCTCACATCCCTTTCTCCATTATGGTTAAAACAAAGAGAAGGGAAGGGAAGAAAAATTAGTATAACAGGAAAGGTGGAAGAGCAGCGGCATTGCATATACACCAGGGAAAGGAAGAATTTCTGTTAAAGACAGAGGCATGCTGGTGAATAACAAAGCCTGAAATCACAAAAGAGTGACTTTATAAAGCACATATACTGATGTATATGTATATGTATATGTATATTCTAGTGAAAAATGTGAGTAAAAATGTGAATGTGGAGACCAACATTAACCACAGAATGTGAACAGATAATGCTCAAGAAAACACTGTGGACACAAACCGTGTTCCTCTCACAAATACATCACTCATTTCAAAGTGCCAAGGCATACAGTATTTTAACAAAAGAATGGTTTTGGGCATGAAAAACGCTGAGATGACACGAATGAGTGACTTTGCTGTCCATGTTTATGGCTCTGTATTGGTTTGCACAGTAGTTAGCTTGTAGCTGACCGTGGAGACAGTGCACACTCTGCCAAATCCCAGCTCTGAGTCACAAAAGCTTCACAGCACCAGTGGACTGTAAAATGGACCATGATGGCCAGGATGTGTGTAGAGCAGTTAACAATAATAGAGGCCGCCTCAGCAGCACGTGTGTGTATAAATTTCCATCAGCGTTCATCCATCAGGTTTGTGATGTTTCAGCCCGGTGATAATGAAAGGACTATTCCCCTGGAACACCACCAGGGCAGGTCAGAGTGAAATGCCCAGCAGCTCACCACCTTTGTCCTGTTGGCCTCTAAGGAACAAGAGGTCCCTTAAACTGGGCCTCTCTTTTTCTGGGCCTTAAGAATGTTTGTTTGAGGTTCTTTGTAAAGGAGTTGGTCTCCCACCTTTACTCAAAGACATTCTTCACAGCTGGTAAATAAAGAACATAACTAGACAGGAAAAAGCAGGATATAGTTAACATGCATGTACAAAGGTAGAAAAGCATAGTGGATCTACAATGTCTGTTATTCCTTGGAAAAATACATGTGATGAAAACTAGGTTCTAATTTAGAAAATAGAAATGCAAAGAAGAGAGCCAATGCATTTTCAAATAGAAGGCTCAATTACCAATTATCCAGACCTGGCCAACCAATGAGAGAGACAATAGATTGTAATCAATCACAACTGTCAGGCAGTAAAGTAATTTCAAATTTAACAATTGAATTAAAAATGAAAAAAACAGAAGCATGATTTACACTGTTTGTTTAAAAATGTACCATCTTGTTAAAGTATCGCCTTCACTGTGCTTGAGCGCACGGCCGAAGAGAAACATGGATTGCTTGATTTGGTCTATGTCACTCTACCTGTCAATTCCTGTTGAATGATGATGAATACTGTTTGGCAAAAGTCTGGATGTGTTAAAAAAGGTATGGAACTGACAGATCTGTTCAGGCATGTACGGGTGTATGACAGGGTGTATGTGACCGATCCAGCTCACTAGAAATGCAGCCCCTATAGCTCTTGGTTGGTTGGCTGTGTAAGAGACACCTGTACCCCACATGCCCTCAACACACACACACACACACACACACAAATGCAAAGTGCACAGGAAAAGTCTATTGAAATTTCTCATGCCCCATGTCCCTACACACACTTCAATGGACAACAACTAGGACAGGAAGCACTTTCAGGAGACTTTTGCAGTGGGGACAAACTCCAAACATTGCATTTAAGCCAGTACACCACAGCAAACCACCCTTTCACAATCATCCATGTAGGTCGTTTTGCTTGCACCAGTGATTGTGGCAGCACTGACACTTTAACACCTGCTAAAGTCATTGAAAATGGCAGATTGAGATGCTAAATTAGTCTTGTAGTGTTGGAACATAAAGGTGGCCTTAAACTTTAGGTCTGCTTCCCTCATCAACTTTTGTTGCCAGAGGAAACAGTTCTGCACAAAGTGCAGCTCTAATAAGACCTCCACGTCGAGGTTATCGCCAATTCCGCCGCCTCCCTCCTCTCTCCGGCCTCGCACAAAGACCCCATACAATGAGTGACTGACTAATTGACCTTGCTGAAATAATGGTAGCTGCCCAAATCCAGAGGACATTCAGGCGATATTAGATCAGGAAAGTCCACAGAGGTTTCTTCAAGAACTCAAAGACCAAAGAGCAACTGGTGTTCCCCCTGAGGGCCCTCCACCTTTTCTTCTCCTCTCCACTCCAACTTGTTTTGCACAAAGAAGAAACAATTTCCTGGCTACACCACCTCCCCAATTCTCCCATCAATTACATTTTGATTACTTTTTAAATCTGTTTAGGTCAAGTGAAAAGAGGGGCACACATACACATAACAATGGACAGCAATAAAGAGAGACCATGCAGGTGCAGAACAAAACTTTGTTGTCATAACACTTCCATAGAGACTAGTAAAATTAAACAGGAAGTAAGTCCTCTCACTCTTTTCCCCCTCTGTTTTGCACCTACTACTCAACAATGTATGTCTACATGTCCGCTGTACACAGACAAATGCAAATACACACAAAAGTACATACTGTATTTGTACATTTGTATATTACAACCACCTGCATATCTCAGCCTCAGGTGCAACAGTGAGGCTTAGGAGAATCAAATCATATGATCAGTTATGAGAGGAAATCAGAGAAACAGATGGTGAGCAGCTGCATGCCTCAGCACTTTTCCCATTCAACTAAGCGTGTCATATTACTCCTGCCTAACTGACAATGATATGTTTCCAAAGTGTAGGCAGACGAATAGGGCCCAGATGAGAAGTGACATCAGCACGAGCACATGTGGCTCACCTGCCGTCGACCAATCAGGTAGCCTCCGTAATAAAGAATTTCCTTCTGTTTTCTTTAGTTTCCTTTTCAGACGTCTGGCCTGCCAATGACAGGCCTAGTGTTACTGGTTACTATCATGGAAACATGACCATTACAGAGAATACAACGAGGAGACAATCTGCCTAGCCTGCTCTGTCTATTGGATGATAGGAAAAGTCTGCTCACTCAAACATATTTTAAAACAGAAGGAGAGTTTGGCTGGATTGGCCGTGGTGCCAGATGTGGATGAGTGCTGTATTGATATTCCACAGACCATTTGCATATGGTGAATGCTGGCTGACATCTTATTAGTTTAGCTTTGGCATCACTTTTGGCAATGCTAATTGGCTTTAAGCATTTGGACAGTGGCACTTGTTATTCGCTTATGAAATGAGCATGGAATGCAACAATGACTATGGTGTTAAAGTGCCAAGTTTCAGCTTCAGATGAACTAAATTGACATATGTAACAGGATAAAGTGGGTTCTGTTTTATCATGAATGCACAATTTGAAAAATTAAGGTTAGGGTTTAGGTCAATCTGTTGTATGCATGACATTTGCACAGGAGGGAATGGAGGAACAAAGAAGGCAAATCAAAAGTATCAGAATAATATAAAGATAAAAACGTGACTAAGTTTATCTCTATATGTTGAGATTACACCACTGTATCTTCATTATTCTTTGTAAGGCATGTGGTGACAGTGCCAGAGGCAGCAGTGGAGGCGAGACTGCAGGGCAGGGGTGGGAGGGAGCAGGGTTGAGGAAAGCATCGACTAATGGGAAACACACTTCTCTCCATCGCTAAAATTGTTCTTTCTACCACACCAGAGAGCCATGGCAGGCTTCCAAAAGGTGACTGGCGTCCAGAAGCGAGGCACAATTTACAACCGGGAGATCTGCCGCGCCACGTTTCCTGAGTCTCGTGAAAGGGACAATCATGAGTCTTATAAAACACATGCATTCGTTGAAAGAGTGTTAAGGGGGAAGAATATACACATACGAATGTGCAGAGACAGTAAGGCATGGCAGACAAGTTAAATTATAAAAAATACAGGGATATATAAATTTAATCTGCTTTGATTTGAAAAAACAATTAAGAAACTGTGGATAACAGAAAACAAAATGTCGTGATAAATAAACCATGCAGACCTTCACACAATACCCTCCCATTCTGGAAGACCTTCTTGAACCTGTCATTGTGGCAACACCACAAATACTATCCTCTCGCACTGACAATTAATAGCAGTGTATTTTTTCCTACTTCTAGCGCTGCATCCATGTGTTGTGAATAATGGTCTATGCTGGTTCCACTTCAGCTCTGTGTCTTCTGCCAACCCAGCCTCCTCACATCTCTATGTAATGCTCAGCTACTGAAAATCTACCCAACAGAGCAGAGTGAAAAGTGCTGAAAAGGACTTTGGATGGTCCAAAGCAGTGTGAAAACATTGGCAGGGCAAAGACCCCAAAGGCTAATGCCAGAACGTTTTTATTAAAAAGAAAAAAAATTTGCAGATGTTTAAGAAAAGCAAAACAGCTACAAGTGCAGCTCCATAAAGGATGGAAAGTGAAGCCTGACACTATCCAAAACTAAGACAGAAAACTGAAACAGAGAAAACAACCCTTATATCAATTATTAGTGCTTAACCCTAAACAGCATTAGAGCGGTTTTGACTGCCACATAACGCACAGCATTCTCCTTTGACAAAACTTCTTCACTTTAGTCAGCACGACATTATAACCGACAACACAAAAAAAAGGAAAGGTGAAAGGAAAAAGAGAAAAGAGAGGTAGGAAGGAAGGAGAGAGGTGAAGTTGGGAGGTTGAGTCTTTTCTATTTTTCTTTCTGCGAGTTCACACAAAAAGGGTCCCTCTGATCCCTGGAGTGCTGAGCACATACCTGCGGGATGAAATCAAAACCCTCTGTGAATTATATTAAATACTCCCTGCCAAACACTCCACATGTGATTTACCAGTTCTGCGAGGTTCCATTAGGCTTTGCTCTTAAAAAAAAAAAAACTTAATTAGAATCCCAGACAAGAGCACCTTCTAAAACTCTGCTCCCCGCTTCCATTTCATCTGAGAAGGATAGGGAGAAAAGTGAGAAAGGCAAGAGAAGGGAAACGAATGGTAACAGACAGAAAGTACATTATGCATCCACAGGAGGATAAAGAAGCGATTCATTAAACAATACCGGCTGTGTTTTTGACTGGTAAGTAGTTTGAATGCTTTTGAATGATTACAGGTGCCGAAAGAGGAACCAATGAGGTGATACGGACTAAAAGAAAGCTGAGATTGCCACATATGTTTCGACAAAAAACAAATAGATAAGGGAAAATTTTATAACTCCCTCCAGTTTCTTTTTTCATCCTCTTTTCCTGGTTGAGATCCCCCTTTACTGAATCGCAAACCCAAACCCCAAATGACTAACAGACTTCAGACGTGCTCCGATTGTCAGAAAGCAGAGTTCAGGTTCTTTGACAGAGAGCGTGTAGCTCCCTTCTTTACTCTTGTCTACCCCCAAGGCCGGCCCGAGGGGGTGCAGAGGCTGAACTCTTGAGTTTACCCTGAGGATCAAGTAAAGACAGTATGTCATTTTGCATTTCCCTCCCGTTTTTGTAATGGACTGCAAGAACAATGCTACGATTTCTTTAAAAAAAAGTGCAACGGGCAAGGTCAAACTATCAGTCAAACATTCTGTGGCACTTTTTTTACTTTTTGCTCTGGTTTGGTTAACAGCGCTCCAGCTGCATCTAATCCCCACAGGAAAGCCTTCATCTGGGACTGATTTTAGAGTGCCGAGGCTGAGGTGGGAGAAAGGGGGAACTGTTCTACAAAAAGGCTGGTTCCCTTCTGGGGCACAGGCCTCTTCTCAATCCATCTGATTAAAGGGAGTTTGGCTCAATTACACCCAATGACTGGGCCCTGCTCTCATGCACAACCCCAGTAGAAAAACACACAGAAATAGATTGTGGAGAGTCAATCGGGGGCGTGAGTATGCGCATCACACCTGGGTTACGCCCATCCGTCCACCACAAAACCTCAGTCAGCTAAGAGTGCAATCTGTCTTAGAGGGCGACTGGGTGACTTCTCTGTGTAACCCGTGACTGAGTTAGGAAAACAGTGGGGTCAACTCTGCAGGGACATGGCTTATGTCTTCCCCGAGCTAGATAGTGGTGGGCACTAGGTCAGAGTAATCTGTTTTAATTAGCCTCATGCGAGAAGAAAGGCAAAGCAGATGAGGTTCGCCAAGATGAGAAGTAACAGAAGATGCGTGTGTGTAAATGCGTTCATGTGTTCAATTGCATGTGTTCATATGCCTGATAGGAGCAGAGCATCAGTAGTGACTGAAGACAATTACTGGGTTTAGGGCTTAAGCCAGCAATTTTTTGGGGGGAGATTACAGTGTCATCATGACAATGTGACCCTCGTAGAACTCACTGTCAGCTTCATGACACGATAACAACCTACTACACCGACAAGTATGATAAAGACACTGCTGTGTTACCTCCGAGTGTGTTAGGCGTATGAATAATTATCATGAAGCCTCAAGCATTTGCTCAGCAAGCTGGTTGCAATCGTGCCCAGTTGTAAAGTTCACTGATTGCAGCTGGCTGAGGGGCCCAATTAAACTCATTATTATAATTCCAGTTTGCAGAGAAAAGGGTATGACGAAGAGAGCAGTGCACAGCACCCCGTGCAGTTCTTCGATGTCCAGATCTGTAGCTTACATGGAAAAACTGCAGAGCCTGCAGTAATAGCTACCTCTGCACAGTTAAAAACACCCCTCTCAGACTCATCACCTTCTATCCCTCAATTCTTCAGTCTCCATTTCAAACCCAACCAAAAAATAAACTTTTTTCCTACATTATTCGCCATCCAAATTATATTCCACCCACAACCCCAATTTTCTGGCTCTCACTCCACGGCCTCTTTATGTCGTGGCACTCCAAAGAAAATAGTCCTACTGACTGTGGTGGACGAGCACAGATACAAGCCAGCTCGCTGCTCCAATTCCACACAATGTTTACCACGGGCCTTTAAATTAAAAACAGCGAAGAAACAAGAAAAAAATGTCTTAATGTGCACCTTAGGCTTAAAATGACGGAGGAAATGCCCCCACCTCTTAGCAAGAAAAATGAAGATAAAAATCTCCTTCTGAATATTTTCATTGTCTTTTCGATTATACATACTGAGACAACAGTGAACTACAGAAAACCAAGCATGAAAACGAACTGCCACGCTGTCTTTGTCTAACATTACTGGATGGCGAGCCAGACACAAGCCTCTTTCACTCAGCTGAGTTATAAAACACTGATTAAAAATGATACTGCTAGACTGAGTAAACAGCCAGCAATAAAGAACACTTTGACCTTAACCACTGCCTAGAAACAGACCAGCCATATCTCGAGTTATCAGTAACTGGCGATTGCAGACTATATCTAGAAGCTATTAAGCTCTGCGTTTGGCTGTTGCTTAGATGGATATGACTAAATAGGGAGCAGTGATTACACTTTCCCCTCAATTTAAGTCCTGAAGCCTTGTTTTTAACAGTACTTCCTATTGGCATTAACAGAAAAGAATGGAGGCCCAGCCCTAACAGCAGCTTGGGTAAAGAACTCAGACGGGGCCTTGGTCAAAGCTCCAGTTGGATTTATACAGAGCAAGAGGGTGAGGAAGACGCTAAAGAAGAGAAGGTGGGGTGAGGGATAGGATTATACCTCATAATCTGCTAATATAAATAGACACAGTCACTTACAGGGCTTCTTAACATCAGTACAACTGTATTTTTATTGCAGATAGGAGCATTTTGAGAAATTTCCATATTCATCAGAAAGCTATAATGAAAGACAAAAGTTGAAGGGGGTGAATTTGGCAAACTATCTGAGAGTATTGAAAAAGAAGAAGAAAATAATGAATAGCAGCAAAAGGCAAGGTCTCGTCCGTCATTTAATCGTCTACCTGTTTTATGTCAGTGCTGGTCTGCAGCATCTGGAGGAGATGTGGCCTTGGCAGTGATGGCTCTCTGACACACCATCATGTCACATGATAGCACTAGTGTAGTGATTCAATACAAGACATAGTGCAGATGAGTCAGCACACACCCTTGCAATTCCATCCAAGGACAAATCACATGATTTCAAAAACAAATGCAAGAAACCAAATGGCTTTTCTCTAAAACTGACGAAGTTTATTAAAGAAATGCAAAATGACGTCTTGTATTGGTTAAAGAAAATGTGGACAGACTCATAGACAACTAGAAAGTGGCTGAGAATGAAAGCGTGAAGAATTCTTAACAGCTTGTCCCCAGATGAGCAGGATAATTTCGTAAAATCTTCAAACTACCATTGCATTCTCTTTAGGTTGCACCATCATCACGACCACAATACAGCAACTCAGACTCTTCTACGGACTTCAACATTCCTCTGTCTACAAGCAGAGACACCATGGTGAAAAACCTTGCCATAAAATTACTAAGTAACACTATCATGTGTGGGTTTTTAGCAGACTTGCAGTTCCTTGTGCTGTTTACAAAAGTGCTCTGTTTAGATTTTTCCAGACATCTAGTATTAATATCACACAACTACACATTTGCTCAGGCAAAAGGAAGTTAAAAAATGCAGCATCAGATATCCACGAAATGTATGCTGGCTTTAAACAATGGCAAAAAGGCCCTGAAACGGGCAACTATCATTTCACTCAAATGAAACAGGAAGTAGAGGAAATGGAGATGTGTAGCAAGCAAGAAGACAGAGCGAGGAATGAGAGCAGAGGTTATAATTTGGGACCCTGCTATGTCTCTCACGCACACGGATTTCAAGGAAGAAGGAAACAACAATGTTCCTTAGGCACTGTTTTCTTCTGATAGTCCTGGGCCACTGAAAGGTCTATTTACTTAAATCTGCATTGTACACCTTGCTCCAAACACAATGGGCACACAGAGTCCCAAATGCCTCTGCCAAAGGACAAACATGAAATGTGAGCTGCCATAATAAAAACACAAAAAGGCAGAACACACACGTACACACACACACACACACACACCCTCCGAGTGCTCTCTGCTTCTACCTCACTGTCTGTTTGAAGTAATAATAATAACAATAAATACATCTAATCCACAAAAGCATCTTGTATGAGCTGGCACATTCCAGTCAGCTCTAGTTTGGAATGACTTGGCCTGTCAACCTGTTTATAAAAGCACTAAAATATATGAGCCAGATCTGACAAAGACATCCTCACTACCACCCCGTTTCTTCCCTTTCTTCCCCCATCCTTCCATTCCTCTCCCCTCTGGACGCCGGCCATCCTCCCGCTCTCCTCTGTTACACGGCAGCTGTGTTTGGAAAAACAAACACGGCCACTGGAGGAGGTCAGGAGTAGAAATGACAAGTGGTAAGCTGAAGGGAGAAGTGTCGATGTGTCTGCTGCTGTTGCCTGACCCCTCTGCACTCTTTATGAACATAGAGATGCCGAGCTCACTCATACACACAGTAGGAGTCTCTGTGTATGGCTCCAAACCAGGAAATGGCAGGAATGTGGAGGGATGTCACAACTCTGGGAGGTCTGCATGCCCATCCAGACTTTGACTTGCAAGAAAACTTCACAATGTGAAGTAGTCTTGCCTACATGTGTTCACATACTGCGCACTCGCACACACACACACACACACACACACACACACACACACACACACTCAGCTAAGTTTGTCACATCACGCACAATTACGTTTGTTCTCCAACACACAACCCCTCTCACTGAGTGGAAACATGTGGGTGTCAAGAAGCCATTCAGTCATTTTTGGGGCAGGGATGGCACATTAAGGAAGTACTCACCCGTTTGAAGTGCCAAGTGACACAGAGCTGACCGAGGAGCTCAACTTCCTGCTGTCCCAAAGCCTCACCTCCCGACTGCGCATCTAGACCCAATAACATGAGACATTATTACATGGAAACAGAAGCAGAAAAACCAAATTAGGTACAGAGCTTGGTTAAAACAGCAAATAGAAGTTCTGACACAGTGGGCTAAAAATTATTTTGTTTTTTGCATGTTCGTGTCATTTATCTGTCCTCACCGGTTTCAAATAAATTATTAGGAAGCTTTTATTCACTATAATTAGTGGTACTGTTATCAGTGATTATACATTAGCTGCAGTATATATTATGGTACTATAAGAGGTTTCTGTTTTTTAGCCTTGCCACATCAAGGAAAATATAGGTATAAAATAATAGACTGTTCTGCAGTTGTATTGGACTTTAGCTGGGTGCAAACAAGTGTAATAATATCCAAACAGAGGGTATGTGCATATGCATTGGAAAATACTTGTAATAAGCAGTATGAGTAAGCAGTAAGAGTTTCTCACCATATCAAATCCAGTGGTCAGTAAAAGGTCATCTTTAGCCCACAAAATACGTGAATCCTTGTTGTTCTGTAGACTCTTGGCACTCTGTGAGACACACAACGTAAAACGTTAACCTCGGACACTCTGAGGAGCATCACAAGAGAACAAATTAAACTCATCATACTGACTTATTTTAATCAGCCTCTTTGATGAACCTTAAATTGACACATAATCTTGGCATCTCGATAAAATACAGAATAAGATAAGAAGCTACATGACAAGTGAGTGATTTACAGGGAGGGGGGAAAACACAGAGGGAGGAAGAAAGACAGACATAACTATTCCCAGGTGCCCCTGACAGACCCCTGTGGTTGGACAGAACAGGACTTGTCCCATGAAAGGAGTGCTTGTTATTGTTGTTTAGCAGAACAAGGTGACTTCTGGCCCAAGTGCAGCTTTCATTTCCAAACTGTGACACTCCCTGTGTGTGTGCTCATGGTGCTGAGACCTTGTTACACTGCTTCCACGGGGAATAGGTGTCAAATCAGCGCTGTCAGTCCAGGGTGAACAGGTGGCCTCCAAACACGATTGACACATGTTGTCAGAGGTAATAGCTAAAAACAACCACAAGTGACGAAATGAGAGGATGTGCATGTTTGTAAAGGCAACGCATTAAAGGAACATTAAGTGGCAGGGGCATATCAGCAAGTTAGGATTTTCACTTTTATTTTGGTCAACATCAAACTGTTTTAAATTGAGTCAAGATGTAATGTTCATACACAATGAGGGCTCATTTTCTGTCAATCATATACTATTTTAAAAACATGCTTCCAAGTAACCAAGGGTTTAAAGCTCCCAGTAGTTCATTACAGTTACTAGCTGTCCCATTAGGCTCGGAGGTCAACGACGAGATTTCGTAAGTCCGCTGTGTCTCCCCAAATGACTGCTGTCATTTTTATGGGAACACTAACCCTGAGAAGAATGGCTAGACATGTGTCCATGAAGACAAAGGCTGGTTTTCTAAGCATCCACAACGTACAGAGTGCGTCGCCTCATTTTCATGTCACCTCACAGATGACAAAAACAATCCTGGAATTACAGGGCTGTGAACTTTACATCAACCGGGTATACTGGAGATGGTAAACCTGAGTCTGAACACAAAATACCAAAACTAATGTGAGAAGCACAACTGTGCATGGAGGGATACACATGTGGATCCTATCAATCCTAACTCACACCCCACTTCCTTTTCTCTTCTCTATGATGTCACTGCCACCACATGCCTGGCCTGCTGACACATGGAGGTTCTAGTTCTTCAAATATCTTTTAACTTTGCAAAGTCAATGTTTGATTGCTGCCTGCTCTTCCCAGATTCTTTTCATGGCGCTTCTTTCTTCTCGGACAACAGCAGCAGACATTCTTGTTCCGAAACAAGAAAGTATAAGGGTGGAATTTCCATTAGTTTTATTTCAATGAAAAGGAATTTAGTTAAAGTTCACTCCCTTCCCCTTGAGGGTACTGTAACTGCATCTTATCTTGGTGAGTAGATATAGATATGTAAAAATAAAACAACACTTTTAGGATGAGTCACTTGTTGATTAGTGACCACTCAGAGCACTTACTAAACACACGCAGCAGCTCAACAACAATCCCTCACAGAGGTTGTCCAGTTTGTGCACTGCTATAACTAAACAACTACATTAAAGAGCATGTAAAATTCCCCTCAAAAGCATAAACCGCCATTTATAGATTTCAGAAATATCCTCTTTTGCCTCGGAAAGCAAGTCTGTTACCCTAAATGGAGCCTAAGCCTCATTTGCAGGCATGAGTTCTGTCAGTAAACAGAGCAGACTGTAAACCTTCCGCAGTCAGATGAATACGTGCTGGTGAACCACTGGTGGTGCAAGCTTAATTTATTGTTCTCAGCTATGAGTAGACTTGCTTCAATATGTTGAAAGCGGATTCTGACATCACATGACAGGTTTAAAAGGAAATTCTTCCGCACCGCTTTCAAGGACACCAGTGTTTTATCTGACATCATCTGTATGTTATACAGATGATGTCTGGCTCCTGGTTTGCTCCCAAATAGCTTTATCCACTAAGAAGGATTAGAAAACACTCTACTGACCTGGCTCTCAAACACATTTCTAAAGATATGCTACCAAAGAACTGACTGAGTTGATAATAAGTCCTGGATTAGATAAACACTTAAGTCGTGACTGAGGATCATTTTTCAGCTCGCAGTCAGCCGGAACCCCTCTTGCAGGTAACTGAACTCATATTTGCCTTGATAAGTCCACGCAAGGGAGTCAATTGAAAAATATTCCAGATGCACATGACAGCTCCAGAGTAAACAAAGACGTCCAAAACAGCAATACATCACCAAAGAGCGGGGGACGGAGATAGAAGGGCTAAAGGCAGCATAATATAAACAGACATGGAGAGAATTTGTTGCCACTGAGCTGTTCATCACCGGCACCGCTGCCTGATTTCCTTCCAGGGGCAAGACAATGCAGAACTGGCACTCTGACCAAACTAGGAACAAAGTTGAGCTCTGACTATTTTAATCTGTTAAAGGTCTGTTTAACTGTAGCCCTGCTTTTAGGAGCATGTGGTGTCTGATTCATATTTCTTCGACTGGAGAATCCGATTGTGCTCATATCATGCGCATGAGGGAAAAGCATAAATTCTGCATAAATTTTTGCTATATTCAGTCATGCTGATCCACCAGATAAATGTGTCAGTGTTTCACAACACATCATCACAATTTGTGTGTCCACCACATTTCATTTCCATCCATCCAAACGAGACTTTTGAGTTCACTATTCAACTTCAATCTCTTGGTGGCCATAGTGAGAGATCAATTCTCTTAGCACATTAAAGTGAAGAGATCTTCAAAGTCAATGGGATTCATTGCCTGGAAACCACAAATGTCTGTACAAAACGTCTTAGCAATCCGTCCAGTATTTTATGAAATAGTTGAGTCTGGACTGGCCGATACTGCCATCCCTAGAGTCGACAGTATTGCTAAAAAGGAAATCGTTCACAAGCTTCAAAATGGATTGTTCTCCTGCCTTTACACTTGTTTCTGAAGCGGTTGGAACAAAAAGACAAATCCTTCTGGCCATTAGAGGATCAATAAAAATACACTAAAAATATATCACCTTTCTGTGAACTGGCTCTGGAGCAGACAGGCTTAGTTTTGCCATTACCGCATCCCTCAGGCCCACGTTATGCTGCCTGAGCTCCAGGGCTGAGGACAAATCAAACGGCCTGATGTCTCTCTCTACAGACGGCTATACATGCTCCAGCGATCACACAGTTATGATGTCATCCTTCACCATGATGTAAGGACTCCTGCAGCTTTTGATGAAGACGTTATCAGGGTTTGGCGGCTGGACTAACACCAGTGCAGCTGAGGATTGGGGTTTGTGCTGGAGCTCTGCTCACAGTCTCTCAATGAACAGCTTTTAAGCTTGGGCAAGCGTAACACAGCCGTCCGAAAAATACACTACTAAACTAAAAACACCCCCAGGGCAGCCAGAGGACACAACATCTGGACTTTGTGTGTATGTGTGTAAAAAGTTGCCAAACAGTATCCGTCCTCTGCAGCCGTAAATTTGACTCAAATCACATCCACCTACAGCCCCTGTCCTTGCAGCTGAACCTTACAGACATACTACAAATCGATCATGACACACTTTAAAATGAGAAGAAACAAAGCAGGGGGAGGGAGAGAAAGGAAAAAAAAACCTGAATAAGAAAAATGTTTTCCTTAGCAGCCACACAATGAAACAAACCTGGTGGAATTCACACAGAAGGACAGAAAGAAGAGAAAATGGCTCATTACTTGACAGAATGGGCAGAGGAGGTGTAAGGAATAAGTTAACACCTGCTGGAATGACCGAATCTCACACAGACACGGTAAAGGAAGTTGAGGAAATTACAACACATCTGGAAAAGAAAGAATACTATCAACACAGGTGTTTCCATTTGGGAAAATATGTTTTAAATAAAGTAAAATAGAATAGGTAAAGGCATTTGGTTAACCTATGTAGCTGTCAGAGACAGGTTGCACAGCTGTGTCGCCAAGAGATAATGTAGATTTTTCTCCTGGGTCAAATATCAGGCGTCCCTATGAAATATCACAATCTCTGCCTCTCCCTCCTTTAAGAAAGTGAGACTCGTGCAGCTGGTTTGATCTGCCTAAAGTGTTTAAATTGTCTGTATTTTGTCCCTATTTTAGTGAAATTCTGGCTCGTGTCAACAAAGGAATGTTTGCTTAATCCTTCCTAGTTTTGGTCCATGCTGTGCCGTCAGAAAAAAAGCCAACACTACCATATACTATAGCCCCAGCTGCAGCCACTTGTCTCTTCAACCAGCTCCCTCTTTCCACTCTCCTCATCCTCTTTTTTCCCCTTTATTTCCAATTCTTCTAATCAATAACTGTTGCCCTGTAGCTTTCATCACGCTCCCTCCCTCTCTTTTCATCTATGGCTAATCAGTCTTTTAAGCAATTACTGGGTTTTCTTCATCCTGTTCTGTTTTCAAGGCCCATTTAAGTCGTATTCCTGAGTCAGGATTCACTATTTTGAATGCGACTCTACAGAAGCAGAAAGGCTTCAAGAGACCGGACAGAACAGGAGGGGGAGAGAGAACAGAAGGAGGGTAGAAGATGGAAATCAAACTAGCCATTTTATTCTTTAATTTCCTCTTCTGCCTACCATCAGTGTTTCTCTGTTAATTGGAACCATCTTACATTTCGCTCACTTCTCCAAAAAGCCATAAGTTGCTCTCCTATTTTTCCATACAGTACTTCTCTTTCCTCTGCTCTCTCTCTTCGTGGAGATCAAAATGAATGTGTGAGGTCAGGAGCTGGGCAGGGAGTGTGATCTAGGGGAATGGCAGCACAGAATAAATCCTTAGGTTCAGCTGCAATAGCATGAATGTGAGAAGTGATCTCTTTGACACGTGGGGGTCTTTCAAATAACACGAATGTGAGTTTATTCACACTTAATTCTAAAACACTAAACTAAAATAACACGTTTTAAGTTCAAATTTGACTCATGTATGTCTTTTACAATGTCCCTATCACCATCCATCAACCGGGGACTGTGGCGCAGCAGTTACAGCAGTCGTCCACCAATCCTGCAGTTGTTCGGTGTCGGCCCCGATGGGTGTGTGAATGTAAATGGGTAAATAAGAATCGGTGTGAAGCAGTTTGATGACCAATAGGTAGAAAAGCGTTATATAAATGCAGACCATTTACCATCCCTGTTTTTGCTTGCCCCATTTCATTTCATTTTATTTTATTTCTCTCGGCAAATGAAAAGCTCTGTGTGGAAAGAACTAACAGCAAAATGAATACAGCCATTGAGCTGCCTCTGCTCTGCAGACAAGAGGCAAGCAAGTTGCGGTCCAGTGGGAGGGTCCGATGAGACAAACTGGACTGATCCCCAGTTAAATATAGAATCGAGCTAGAATGAGATATCCAGTCAAGTCCTTGCACCACTTGTTTGGATTGTCTCCTTTTCAATCTCTACATCAGCGATGTCCTGATACCCAGTCTTTCCCCCAGACTGACTAGAAGTAACTGCATGAGTTCTCTTTGAAGTACTGATAGTGCTACTTAACTTACTGTTGTGCTTCTAGCATGAACTGCCGACACTAAAATATTCATGCACAGCTTAAGACTAAGAGTTTCAAAGATAGGACAGTTCACATTGTCACAGATTTCTAGTGTTTGAGAGTCTAGAAGGAGTAAACACCTGACGACTGGGAGTTCTGAAGTATGCAAACCTACAAGTTCTGTGATTAGGAAAATTCAAAACTGTTCTTTTGCCAAAACAAGCATGATGGCAGCCAGTATTTTATCAATGATGCTTATCTGAATACAACAAAATGAGATACAAAAGATGAACAAAGAGCAGACGGGGGGTGAGATCCTTGATGGAGGCAGAGTCTACAGAGGAATATGGAGATAAAATACCTATAAAACTATTTGAGTGAAGTTGGTTACTAGTTACTGTAGATCTGCTTCAATTGACAGTATTGTCAGTCTTAAATATTGAACACGGTGAAAATCATTCTGAGAAATATGAGAATGACTTTTCTTAGACATTTAGCATAGCAAAGCTCGGCGAGGGTTTTACTTTTGCCGTCACTTCCTCCAAGTGACAGACATAGTTTCACATCAGTCTACTTTTGCAACCAACGTGAGGTTAACGCAGCATTGGATGAGGTATCGGAGAAGTGTAAAATATACATGGACCCAATAACTGATACTGGTATTCATATTAGGGCATCACTACTCAATAAGCTCTAATGGGAGCGTGTGGAGTGTGGAGGGATAAAAATCGAATAAAGAGAGATAATAGAGAGATTAATAGAGAACAAATGCTATCAAGCAGTAGTTTTACACACTAAGTCTAAGTCACATTATCAGTTCCACAGGGATCAGAGGGATGGATTTCCTCAATTTCTTCCTAGACTCTTCCCAAATACATGTACTTTATCTAATATAACCCATATTTCCTTCATTAAAGGTTATCAGGCATAATGCTATAATGAATATGGATACTGTTTGGCCTAAAAAAGGAATCATAATTATTTATTAATATTATTATGTAATAACAATACATATATCTACAACCATTGATCGAAAAACTATTAAGACTTTTTTCACATAACACTAAGAAAAACAGCTGAGCTTTACATTTCAGTTTTTATCAGTTTGTCATACACAATAAATTGATAACAAATAGTTAATTTTCTGTCAATCCACTATTTGACTGATCAGCTAATAATTTCTGCTCAATGACTAAAACATTCTGAGATTCTGGCCAAAAGGCCGGAGGGCTGGTTCAGGTTCTGTCTACCATGGGGAATTCGTGAGAGACTAATCATCATCAGCTACTCGCCACAAAGACGTCATCCTGTGTTTTTAGAGGGCAGGAGAAAATACTGGCTGTAGGAATCATTCAACCCCAATGGAAAAATAAATCTGGGGGGGGAGAGGTAGAAGGAAAAATGGGTTAAAGAACAGATTAAATTCCCTTTGGGACAGCGGAAGACAAGGGTAAAAAGAAAGAGGATGATTAAGTATTGAGAGGAAAAAGAAAGACAGTGAAAGACCGGTAAAGACAACAACATTGATTTGAAATATGTGTCATTATTCCACGTGTTCCTAAAAATACAGTACGGCAAAATGGATGTTGTATGTAGAAGCACTCTGATAGCCGCAGTGGCGAAGGCCCCGCTTTCTCACTGGTGTAGGCTTTCAGGAGCTGGCACTACGCTATCATACCTCTGCTGCTGCAATTATTTGTTTGCTGCAGTCCGAACAATTGTCATAAATGATGATTTACGCCTTCCGTCACCATTTAATGTAAACTTTTCTTTCCATCCATTCAATTCTAACCTTCACTTAGTCAAAAAAAACTGTGCACTGTGCTCAAAGGTTGATCTGTGACGCAACACCACCACCAAATCTGCAGAGAAGACTAGTCACATTTCCAAACTGAGTTCCGCCAGAAACTTGATAGTGTCTGTTAAAGGTGAAACTTGCTAAAAGACATTTAATCAAATGTGGAATCTGTTGTGCATGTGTAGTTTTGACAATGTATGTATAATTTTGAGCCACGTGTGGAGGTCGCTCAAATTAAGTTAACTGTAGTCAACTACACTTTTAACATTTCCAAACAGACTTTTCCGGGTTGAGTCAAGTGATACTGGTCAAAGGAAGTAAATACACTGGCACAAACGCCGTTGAAAATACAAGTACTGCATGTCCTGCCAGTTGTAATTTTGCGGTGAAGAAGTGCAGTAATCTTATCCAGCGTGCGTATTTGTAAAGGAATGTGAAGGGACAGGTGTGAAAACAGTTAACCAAGCCTGAGCCAGTGCAGGTGGATTTCTATCCACTCAGCCATTCTCTCAACCGATCCAGCCAAGGATCACTTGTTTTTATTTTGTTTAGTTTGGATGATTAAAGGCAGGAAAAGTTAATCTGCCTAAGCAGAAAACTGAAAGGAGACACATTTTCAAACTTCTAAAGCACATAGAAAAAAGACCAGTGGTATAAAACTGAATAATGGCAAGTAAATAATCCTTTTATTGCATGATGTTATCTAATTACATTTGTGAAGTAATGAACTATACATCCATAAAATTTTTACCAGACAGTCTTCAATGTGTTTCGGGTGCAGTAAGGCAGACCTTACGCTCTTCTGGTCCAGCCTAGGCAAACGAATTAGTTTAACTGCCATGCTAAGTGAAATTAAACACTGAAGTGGTAGAAAGACTGTGATTATGGAGCCGTGGTGCTAATTGGGCCGTGTGGTCTCAGTCCGACATCCAGCCAACTAAGTGTGCCAGCCTGGGCGATGGCCACCCCTCTTTAGGGTCCGGGGACAACAGATTGGAGCTGACCGCACCACAATGTGTGGAAGGGCTGGCACCAACTGCGCTGTGCCTACTGGCAGGGGGCCCCCTCCGGGAAAACTAACCAAGGTCACATAGACTGGTCTTGGATGAGAGCGCCATAAACCGACGGTCGGTTCCTGGAACTAGCCTGATTAATGGAACCACTGAATTGCCTGAATCTGTCTTACAGTCCAAAAGCAGCAGTGGAGAGCAGGAGGAGATTATAAGTTCATGTTTGGTGATCTCTGGGGTTTCTTGTGATTATTGTGGTTGAGGTTTAAGCAGTGGATATTCTAGATATCCATTTAGTGGCCTTTTTTTTTTAAATTCAGAGATCCACATTGTAGGACAGGGCACTAATGACAGGAAGGAATGATACTGCTGACGACAGCAAAAACGTCTGCACTCTGAGGCGATGAGAATCTGCATGCCAGACCTGCTTCACAAAAACAAAGACATAATTCTTGTAGGGGGACAGGGTGTGTTGGACAGAAGCAGACATGGTGCTAATCATGCCCATACTGTTAGAGACATTACAAAGTCCCTCAATTCCTGAAGCTGTACCCAGCCCTTCCCACCCACCGTCGTTTACGGCCCTTTCGTAGCTATGATGGATACAGTCGGCTGGCTTTACTCCCTCCCTGAAACCACATCACAGAGGCTTCACATCTTCAAAGTGCCCCCACACATTTGTAGAGAAGCATGAATTGTGCGCAACAGTATTTGCTCAGGAGGCACATGTGTGCAAGGCAAGTCATGTACATGTCATTTGGGAATAATCCTAGGTGTCTTTAGTCTGTGTAAATACTGGAGGCCGTTTCTTTGTTTCACAATCCTTTTTTATTATATTATTTCTTTGCTGCAATCGAAGAGTGAAAGTTTTAACTTTAAGAACTTGATATTTCACATTGAGAATAAATTCTGCAATAAATGGAAGAAAAACAACTTTAACGTGATTACAATTCCAGCAGCGGGTGTTAGCCTAAAGGGACACAAATGTGCCATGTTATAACTTGAGTTTATGACAAGCTTCTCAACGTGAAGGCTTTTATCCTTCACACACTGACTAACATTTTATGCCCACGGCCAAAGTGTTGATCCTCTCCAAACTGTATGCAGCAGCAGAGCACGTGGCAGCAAACTGACAGCTTGATTAATCACCTCATCTACACTGTGCTAACAAACCCCACAATCTCCCGCTGTTGCTCATACACCGTTCTACAGACAATTCCCAACTCTGACAGGCCCTCCAACACTAACTTTACCCCAACCCTCAACAGCTTCACTCGGGGTGAACTTTTATTTAGCTCTTGCATGAAACCACAAATTGTAGCAGAACCTGTTGTATTAAGAAGCTCAATTAGTAAAAGATGACCTAAGTAGGTTTTTGTTGGAAAGGGATGTGGCATTTATAGGAAACGTGTGAGCCAGATTGCAGGGTTCCCGTATGTTCAGGACCTCATTTTCTTTCACCTCAGAGAGGAAAAACATTCAGCACCGATGCAGGTATGCACACCTGTGTGCCATTCGTATGAGCAGCGGTAAACTGCAGCTGCAGCGGGCTACAGTACATTCTTTTAAAACAACCGCTGGAAGACAAAACATTTTCATGGGGTTTTCAAAATCAAGCCTTTTAATCTTTGTATTCTGCAGCTTGCACTATACTTTATGTTAATTCACGGGCCTTTAGAAAAGCTGAAAACATGACGGGAAAACACTGATTCCAAGTGTTGCCCATCACTTCATATTTAGACTTGCTTACAGATTTCCAATAAAAACCATTTACTCAATTGTGGTAATTTAATTGACATTTTGTAATTTTTAAAAATAGTCAAGATACTAAAAGAAAACAATGGTATATTGAACTTTTTTTGACATAGTTTCATACTGATTTTTAGTTATTATTATATCAACGATGTTTCCACTGCATTCAGTACTGAGATGGTTCCAGTGATTTATGGCAGTGATATGTTATTTTTCAGTAAAACACCACATTGCTGTTATTCAGCTTGTTCCGATCTGTCATTTTCCCATTATCTCTAATTTTTCAATCAACATGATTTTTTTCATTTTATAATGAGTTTGACATTGTCCAGGAACTAGTACAAATTTTTGAAAATTGCAATTACTTTGTATGAGATTGCATAAGTATGCATCATGACGGTGGAGTGTTTAGTGTTGTTGCCTCATAACTAGAAGGTCCCCATTTTTAATCTACCTGTTCGCTGTGACCTGTATGTGTAGGGTTTGCATGTGGGGTTTCTTCCTGCTTTGTTCTGTTGACACAGATGTTAGGCTAATTGGGTGCTCAAAAGTTCCTATAAGTATGAATGCAAGTGTGAATGATTGTCTGCCTGTGTATTGTGTTGGCCCCAAGATAAACTGCCAAACTGTCCAAGGTGTATCCTGTCTCTGTCTCTCAATGACAGCAGGGATGGGGTCCAGCCCCCTGTGACCCTGAACAGGATAAGTAGATAAATTTTGTAGATCACTTTAAATAACTGGTAATATTTAGCCAAAAACTGGGCATGTCTGTGTATTGTTCGTTAAAACTTCTTCATTATCATTGGACAACAAAAGTGATGTTAGAGAACAAACAAGATGTACGCACAAATCTTTTTCTTTGTAGGACCACGTTCTTGATTCCTAAAGCTGGTTTATTTTCTCAGTTATTAGTCTAATTTCAAATTGTACTTGGTAGAATTCACTTGACAGCATGTCTTAAAACGTTCACCTCTTATATGCAGCACACAGTCTGGACTTCTTAGCTGGCCACAAATGTGATTAAGCTGTTATAGTGAATGGAAAAAAAGTGAGGCTGAAAGGCACTGGGTGACCAGGATAATTGAAGCAGCACCAGCGCTGGTCAAACCAAGGTCAGCTGGCTTAGCCACGAATGGAGGCCGCACTTGCACTTGATTTCCCTCAGGGAACCCAGCTGTGCCTTCGGTTTTGTTTTTGCTTTGTCATGTGGAGGCCCACAGCGTATGGATATTAAAGCTACAAAATGCAACTTCTAGAAACCATGCTAGCGGTCAGTCAGACGTAATCTTCTCTGACTGGTCTAAAACTCTCTGGAACATCTATGCACTGTTCCGAAGTTGTTAATGCAATGAGTCTGGGGCATAGAGACCTCTTATCTACAAATAATATATATAGAAAAGAAATACACACTATAACTTCAAGTAAATGTCTGACTGTCAATATATTGTGTCAGTTTATGACCATACATCTACACAGCATTAAGTTTTAAATGTGTCTGACACACCATGATGGCCTAAACAGGTTGGATGCACTCAATACCACCTGTTCACAATCAGTTCTCACAAACACTGCCTGCTTGCAAGCCCCAAAAACCACACAATAGAGTCACTAAATAAACCACAGTAACCGATCAGTCAAAAACCAACACAGGAGAGAAAATCAACAACAAGCCAATTCACACCTCACTGTGCCGTGTCTGTGGAAACAGCGCAAACGACTAAATTCTCCCTGCTCTGCTAGTTCTTCCAGGAAAGGCAGCATTTGGCCACGTTTAAAACAGTAACAGAACCAATTTGCCGTTTTAAATACAACGAATGATACTGGTAAAGTAGTGCAGATGGTGATTAAAGAAAGAACAGATCAAAAGGACGACCGAGGTGAAGTCACTTGGAAACAGCAAGATGCTAAAAGTGTGCTGACTGGGAAGGACTGATGTCAATGTTTTAATTAATTTCTTATATTAAAATCGACAAAGAAGATTCTCTCACATTCAAAAAGAGATGTCAAAAAGTTCACCCAAGTTATTCCCAAGTGAACTGCACTCTTCATCATTATTAAATCTTTCTTTTTAAGCTTCATTTTTCAGCTTCTCATCCCCAGACTCTGAGAAATCAGAGTAACGTTCAGACAACATATGACTGACAGCTGAAGGAGACTAATTCCCATGGGAGTGAATCTTCAGTCAGGATGTAGCAAGAGAAAGATCTCATACATAGTCATCCATTTTTAGCACCAGGTGTCACCCACATGTGTGCGTAGGGCCTTAATTAGTTGGAAACTAAGAATCCCAGTGCAGCCAGCGCACTAATGAGGCCTCCGCTCACAAACAACACACACATGTGAGCAAAGAGTTCCATCGCTGCCAGCTGGCACTCACTCTTACTCCTTTCCTCCTAAAAAAAAAAATTTAAAAAATTCTTCAGAACCACCCTCAAAGCGCACACACACAAACAAACCCTGTTCTTAAGTTGAAGCATTACTTACTCATATCTTAAACTGTATCCTCCAAATCCACAAACCTGGTCTTCCTGAGCCATCAACCATAATTTAAACATGATACCAAACCAAATTGAGGCAAGACTATCTCTTTATTGTAAATAAGTAAATAAGCAAAGTAAGAACACAGAAAAGCCAAGTTAGAAAATCTAAGCACGGATCCAATCATAATTGAGACAGACTTTATCCAGCTGAGCGAATGGAATATCCAGATTATATGCCACTGTTTTTGTTAAGCCGTCCAGGACTGCAAAGATCCTGTCCCCTCATTAGGAAAGACTCCTCTGAAGCTTGCCATTTTCTTTTCAGACTTTAACCAATACTGGCAGATGGGTGGCCAGTAACACAAGGAGCTGAGAGATGGAGACAGAGAAGAGAAGAAAAGGGAGGGGGCACAACATCTGGGCTGAGTTAACCACTGGCTACTACCAGGTCCTGAACCCAGCAGAGTCCAATTGAGAAAGATACAGCTACAAAGCACTGCACATAGAGATGATTGGAAAAGAGGGTGAATATGCAGAGAAATATAAACCACTGCAGTAAACATAGAGGGGTGAGAGGGGTCAGGGAGAGACAAAGAGTCATATGTGCACCTAGGTCTGAACAAAGAATTTTGCATCTGCAAAAATGATCTCATCTGAGATATGGTAACACACAAATTGACTAAAAACATTCTGATGCAGCAGACTAAAATATCAACTCCACACTCTAAGACATGAAGGTGCATTTCCATCAAACCTGAGGAGGTCAAATTTTGCAGGATTAAAATGGTTGGCAGCTTAATCTTGACACAATTTAAATTTTTTCGCCAGGTGTCTTCGCTCCATAGTATGATCTAGAGGTTTCTACAAACAGTGGATGTTTTAAGTGCATCAAACTGTTGCTATGTCAAAACTAAAAACAAAAGTATTTCCTAGTCATCAATCTCAATATTTGTAATATGTGTTGATATATTATCTTGCACTGCTGTGCTAAGCTCTGTGCTTATGTCGTCACAGATTGACTGGAAAGGTGAAACTGTTATGAGGAGAATTCTCCTGTGTGTACAGAGGAATATTTCTGCTCTGACATGTTTACATTTGGAAAGAGAAATTGATGTTACACACATATTTAGCGGTAAAAATCTGTTTAACAGCCATGTTATGCATGCAGGAACAGTGCAGGACAGACTGGTAATTTAATCACATGTAAATCACAAATAAAGCTTGATCACTTGTTGGGATATTGGCTACACGGAGGAATAGTTTTCAAACACAGAAGCATTTTTGGCCTGATTTCAGATAAAATTTTGCAGCTTGGGTATCTAGAGTTTGGAGCTGAGTGTTGAGTAAGCTCCATGACATATTCTTGGAATGGTCTCCTGTGCTTTATAGACATTATATTTCCCATTTCACAATGTTGACTCCGTGTCCTTGTGGTGTTAGTATTAGAGGTTCTCCCAGCACTAAACAAGCCTCATTCCAGGGAAAGTATAAAAATCCCATTTTCTGGCAAGCACTAACATTATGTGAGAAGAAATAATTTGTTGGTTCGACAGAATACTCTGAATTTTTGAGAAAGTGAAAGGAATTTCCACATCTGTATAAATATGTGATGCTCATTTTCTTCGACAATCTTTAAGACTTGAATGTATTTGTCCTTGAGGATGACCCCCATGATCATATAACAATATACTGCATTTGCCAGTGGTATTGGAGGATATTCTGCCGGTGAATATTAGTCTAAAAACAGAAGGTAGTTCTATATACATAATGTTATAGAAGTAAAACTATTACTCATTAAAGATGAGAAAAGAAATGAATAAAAATCAAATTAAAACCTGAATGAACAATTAGATGCTTTATATACTGATGAAAATCCTATGATGTTGTTGAAATCACAAGCACAGCTACTATGCTGGCTATGTTTTGCCAGCGGCTGTTCCCAAAGTAAAGAATGAACTCATCTTTGAAAAGGCAAAGAAAAGTTGGTCGTAGTGTCTGTACGGAGACTGTGGAATTAATTTAGAAAATGACATTATCCTTTAATTCAATATGGAAAAGTCCTTGAAATAATGGTCTAGATCAACTACTAATTCTGAGGTAAGATTGTTGTGTTTGAATTAAAGAAGTTAAAATTTATAAAAAGCAGCTTAAACACATATTCCTTCAAGTGATTACACTGTGGTTTATTCATAAATCGCCCAAACATACGGATCATTCTAAACAAAATAACACATGCTGAGTTGAATCCCTGTCTCTCTGTCTAGCTCTCATACATACGCCTCGGTCTGCAGTGGCCAGAACCTCCCAACAATGGCCCAAGGAAGGAAATACGGTAGGGTCATAGGCAGCCAAGGCTCACTGAAGCACATGTGAAGCGAAGGGTTGTCCAAATACTCCCATCCAGCAGAAGAGCAACTGTAGTTCAAATTGCTAAGAAAGAATAAATGCTGGTTCTGACAGTAAAGTGTCAAAACACAGTTATTTGCAGTTTGTTAGGGCTGCACAGCAGCACATCAGTCAGTGTGCACATGCTGACCCCACAGCCACACAGAAGGTGGTCTGGGACTTGTAGGACAGGACTACAAGGATCTGATACTGAGGGCTTTATGCACGATACCACAGCCTACATTCAAGTCTAGTGGAGTCCTTGCCTCAGTGGGTGAGGGCTCTTTAGGTGGCAAAGGGGAAAACTAATGTTAGGGTTGATCAATGTGTAAGTTAGACTATAATCCACATGTAGCAAACACGAAACGAATGGAACAGTGACACAACTATGTGCAGTATTTTCTTGTGCACTGCAATACACAGGAGACACAAGACATTGAGTAACAATACGGAATATTGAAATGAAAAACACCAAAATTAAGTTCATCCATTTCACGTCATCTCTCTGAATGGTTCCCCTTCATGGCTCTCCCTCTGGGCTTACATCTGTGATACAAACTTAACTTTTCTGCAAGAGTCAAAGAGCTTCATTGTGCTGAGTGCCAGAGTACACACACTCACACTCACACACAAAGTTCACCTTGCCTGCTTGTAGTTTATTCTGCCTCCTGACAAATCCAGCATGGATACACACATACCCACCCCCGACTCCGAAAAACACACAAGCTTTTCTAAGTATAAGAGGTTAAAGATAACACACACGAACTGCAATGGGAAATCCAAGTATCGAGACGCACACATATACAGTACACACACCTACCAGTTCAGCCTGTGTAATTTATGGCAGAATATAAAAGATGGTATGAGTGGCTGCACTCAGCCACCTATAGCAGTGAAACCGCTGTGCTTTTCCTTGGCCCTGCCCAGTGTTCCCTCCTCACGTCCAAACCCATTCCAGCCCGTGGTCCTCTCTAATTTCAGCCAAAGCAGCAGAAGCTTGAGCTGAAAAAGAGGAATCTGGCCCCCAAGTCCAGCAAACTATTCACTTTTCCTGTCTCCCTCCTCTTCCAGCAACCACAGATCGACAGCTCTACGGCCAGCACCGGCCCAAAACTATGAGGGGTATTTTCAGCACTGTAATTTGAAGCACACATGGTACAGTATACACACATATGCGCACACACACACGTACAGAAGCACAAATCAGCAGACATACAGACACGGATCAAAAGGTACAATAAGACTGAGTATAGAAGGGGAGACGCAAGAGCCCACGCAGAAACATCCACAGAACAGAACGCCTCGTGCCACTGCGTGGCTGTTATCTTTGCAAGAGGGTGCGACCCAGAATGGCAAAGAGTAAAAGACCGTTCCAAAGCTACATAAAGCTTTGGTGCTTGATGATTCACAACTTTGCCATCCAGCAGTATCTATACGTTATATCTGGAAAAAAGAAGTGTTTTCGTGCTCTGGGTCAATGTCTAATTGGTAGAAGCTTCATCGTAGTAAAAGGTTTATAACACTAAATACATCACAGCTTCACTCACTGGATCTTTAACAAGAGCTTATGTTTTACAGGCTGATGATTTTTTCTATGATTCAATCTGCTCGTAAGGCAAAGTGAAATGGTGAAAATATGTTGTATTAGATGCAATATTTATTTAATTGGCCATTTAAATTGTTGAGTGGTGAAAAAAGGAATTGTCAGCTAAAAAAAATTACAAATTTGAAATCCAACTCGTTCTTCAGTGGTAAGATAGTGAGAAAAGGCCACATTTTCGGACAAACATTCTCACCAACTGTGCCAACTAGCCTAAATACAACTGTCTGCTTGCTCATGCACACAGATACAAGCTTTCACTGATTACAGATGCAGTATATACTGTGCCTCCTGTCCAAGACCTTAATTACCCTGCACGGTCTTATTTCCCATAAATACAGCAAGAGCAGGGCTGTAATTAGGGCCTATATTTACCCCACCTGGCTAGGGGAGAACCCAATTCAGTGCTGGCCACAGGGATGAGCCAGCCTCACTCGACAACACTGCCATGGGTGGAACCAGGACACCAGTGGACAAATGAGCTATGTCCCAGCTCTTGAACAGGATGGAGGACATGTATGTAAACAAGTACATCAGTCAACAAACTTTAAATTCATGTGAGAGGCCGGGACAACATTGATGATAACCCATCTACACAATGTTTCTTGATAGACAAAATTCCATTACACTGTAACATTACTGTAATTAGACGTGCACATTTCATTTAGTGTTCCACAAGAAAAAAAAATGGTGCTCCTTCAGAAATCATTTCAGAAATCAAACAGACAGAGCAAATCACTGGCTGCCACATAGGACTTCCCGGTGAGGTTACAAATTCAAACAGTTTGGACACTTGTGACCTTCTCTGTTAACTACAAGTGCAAACTGGCTTTTCCCTGCCATTACATCATGTATTCCACAGGAACACATGGCTCAAATCAAATTGAAGTAAGAGCTTGGATATGGCCTCACTTTAGGCACAAACAATTCTGTGAAATCTCTTTTAAATCACTGATGTGCGTCTTCCCTGGTGTTGAAATTACACTCTTCTATATATTCAAATTACCAGCCTCATCATGTTCAAGTGGGTTTATGATTAATTGCCTGCACCCTTCACTTGCTCCTTCAGCGCACAGGGCGTAAAAGGAGTGCTAGTGGCTCTGCCGTTCACCAGACAGAGAGGGTCACACATCTGAAAGCTGTCAGGGGGAGGCTCTGCTCACTCTGCCCTCAGAGGACTTCAAACCAAAAACTTGTGTTCAAGTGTAGATAGGAAAGGAGAATAAGACGACAACAGAACACAAAACCAAAAAAGGGAAGAGCAACCCTCTAATGACTTTGATCTGGATCGTAACTTTGGTTTGAGAGAGTGAAGCCATTTGTGGAGCGCAGCAGAGAATACAAGCTGACTCAGGCTTCGGCACTACTCTGGCCTCTGTTCTGTGGCAACAAGGCTGGGGGAATTAATGAGAGAGTGGGGAAGAAAAAGAAAACACAGAGACGACGGTGGACTTTTCCCCAGGGTCCTTGTGGCATAGCAGTCTGAAGCAACCATTCTGAACGACGACCATTTTTAAATAAAGAATGTTCTGCAGACAAACTGACGGAAAGAGAGGGGGTCTGCAAATAGTGTCTTTTTGTGCTTTGTCTTGATGCAAAGTTCAAAATTTGCAAAGAAAGACAAAGAGAGGGCACACAATGAAGATCTTTTTCAAATTAGTAATTTTAGAGAAAGTAGAAGTACAACCTGTGTAAATGTATTAACAGGGGAAAGTACTTTTTATTACAAATTAAGGTAATTAGGAGCAAAGATCCAAAATTCCTCAGAACGTGGGCAGCAAAGCTCTCAAGCACAACTTCTACCCCATAAAAACAATCCTAGTTTCAAATATTCTTGAAGAATTTTATTTTTACTATTTTCCCTTCCCTTTCTCGTACACATTGACTGCTGCTCGCCACTGTTGACTATCGAATTAAGTAAAAAAAAAAAAAAATGCCATAGACTTAACTGGAATGTCCTAGCACCACATCTCATCCACCAGTAACCACTGATCTCTTAGTGGAGACGCCATTTCAGTCATACAGACAACCCAATTCTAATTCATTCTAAAGTAATGAGATGCTTTGGCTGTGCAAAGTATTTGAAATGGCAATTTTGTTTAAATTACTTGAAGTCATTAGTTAAACAGAGCACATGGACTGGTCTGAGGATCTGGAACTGTATTTATTCAGTCAACATGGATCACTGTTAAAAAGAGGTGCTTGATGCCTTTATTGCATGTGCGGTAAGAAATGGACAGAAGAGGCTTTTGAGACTGGATGTTTACATCAGGTGTGTCATTGTAGAAGTCTTTTTTTTATCTATTGCTTTTCATCTGCGGGTTTAAATTTTCTGAATTGCAAACACTGGAGAAGAGCCAGTCTACCCAGCTCGTGTTACTTAAGCAAACAAACACGCACGTACTGTCGTCGCACTCTGTGTTGTAAAGGCAGACAGTTCGAAGTGTGCCACAGTGGAAATAATCTTCCTGTATTTCTTTCACTGCTGGCTCCCTGCCTGTCACAGTCAACAGCACCACATAAGCTTGAAATAGTACATCTTTCGCAAAGGTGTGAAAAGCATTACTGCATATACAGAACAAGATATGGGGGGGGGTTGGTTGCACAGAGGCAAGAGATGCATGTACGCCGAAATGTTCAGTCTTCCTTCTCACTTCCATAAAGGGTGATGTGCCTTCAAGGTATTTGTGTGACCTAATATTTAATCTGCTGCGGCATGTAGTGTTTTTTACAGGATTCCTCCTATTTACAAATGAGCAAGGCCACAGCCTGAGGCAGAAGGAGCATCTCAGCAATTACAACACTTTGGGAGGTCCAACAGTGAAATGTGTGAGAATATTTGCTCTACGTTGACCAGCCTCTCACAAACCCACTCATCTCCCTTCAACAAACAAATGGACTCCCACTCCAGTTCCTCATTGCTGCCTACTGGCTCATGGATGTCACTGGTGAGAGATTTCCAATTAGGGGAAAAAAGAGGAGTTGCGTGACAAAAAGTGTTGGCTGTAGCACATTTGAGTACTCTCATTACTTTGTTAGTTTGTTGAACCTAACACAATTTAAAAGTAACAGATAACATATTTGAAACTACCAATGTCTGTACTTTTTGTCACGATAACAGAACTCTCTTTACAGTTTTTGGCAGGCAGCACTGGCTTAATGCTGGAGTAATACATGGAGTATATGCAGTTTAATTGTAGTCATTCATGTATGTATTTAAAAAGCCTATCACTATAACTTGAAAGTGTTGTATGTGTTTGCGTTCAGGTGTGTTATTTAGACCTACAGTATATGCCTGTAGTGCCAGAACTTGAAGTTTCTGTGAGAATATGTTCTAGGCTAAATGTCAGGCTGTACAATAAAGGAGTGTAAGAGGGACAATGTGTCAGGGCCACACTTGGCCGTGTTATGATGGCAGAGTAATTATAAAAGTCTTGACTAAAACAACATGCAAGAGAAATCAATAAGAATGGAAAAGTACTCTAACTAGAAATCCAGTTACTTCTCTCAAAAGGTTACACGTTCAAGTAACTGATTACTTTTAGCCAGTAATGTTCTTATGTAATTAGTTACTTTTAAAGTAATGTTCTTCAACAGCGGTGACAAAGAGGTTCATGGTCGCAGTAGCTCAGTGTGGGATTGTTCCTACTACTTTAAATTGTGCTACATAAGTTATATTTGTATTAAACGAAGACAGCAGATGTCCAGGCAGTGTGGTCAACACTGTACAGCACTTACCTGAACAGGTGTCAGCTTGGCTCTGGGGTCAAACACACGTAACATCTTATCCTATCAAGACAAAGCAAGGTAAGAAAATTTACTGGCCTGAAAAAAAGCTGGAAATGATTCACATTTAGATACATGATACAACATTAAAAAAAACAAAACAAAAAAAAAACAGCTTAAAGCCTTTTTATATATTACAGGTCTGTTGGTGTTTCTTTTTCAATCCAAGTACTGAACTATGCAGTATGGTAAACATGTGAAGTTAAGTAGTAATAACACGTGAGGGCTGTGAGGCAAGCCTGTGTTTTATTGTGAATTTTCCCTTCGTAAGGATTATGAATATGAAGTGCAAAGGAGGTCAAAGAGCGTGTGTGAGATCAAGATCTAGAGTTCTCACAAAGTAAGGAGGAAAGGAATCACTTAGCTCTAAATATTTCATAGATAATCTGCTAAACAACAAATATATGAAAGCTAAGTATTGGAAACATCTATATAGAGTGTCTCCACCTTACTATAACTCAGGTAAAGAACAACACAAGCTCTAATGAAACTTTTTCATTTATCTGATTCATCGTTAGCTGTGACCTTTCCACGGCCTCCTGTGCCTTCATCCCAGCCTGTGCAAACATGTATTCAGCATCAATCACAGCAGCCAATCAGAGAGGCTCCTGTGCGATTATGAGGAAATGGCACCTAATGGGATCAGGCTGTGACCGGGACATGCGTGTCTGCAGCCATGTCACTCAATACTGCTGTTTGCAGTCTGACATGCGGAGCTGATAGCAGGCAATGAGCATAAAAGCTCAGACTAAACCATGCACACACATGTCAAAGGGAATTAGGAGGCTGACAGTGACACAGTCAAGCGGGAGCACGCACGCACACACACACGTGCAGAGTGGCACTATGTAAGAATCATATTGAACAGAATTTTATGAGCCTCAAACAAATAAATATCCAAATGATCAGTAAGAGATTCAGCTTCATTCAGCTCCCCTTAATCCAGGAGATTTATTTGCTGTTAATTAACTTGAATAGCAAACATGAGCATATGTGTTCTTTCTTTCTCTGTGTTTGTGTGTTCCTGTAGATACTACTTAGTGAGGACCAAATTTCGTTTTTTAACAACAGACTGAGGACATTTTTGTAAAGTGAGGACATTTTGGCCTGTCCTCACAATTTTTGACCCTAAAAAAAGGCTTTTTGAGGGTCAAGACAGGGTTTTATGGCCATGGTTAGAATTAGGCTTTAGTTAGGGTAAGGGGGCCTGTATTGCATTATGCCAATGAGTGTCCTCACAAGTATAGAGGTACAAACGTGTGTGTGTGTGTGTGTGTGTGTGTGTGTGTGTGTGTGTGTGTGTGTGTGTGTGTGTGTGTGTGTGTGTGTGTGTGTGTGTGTGTGTGTGTGTGTGTGTGTGTGTGTGTGTTTGTGTGTATGCGTGAAGCCCACCCAAGCATATGATGCCCCAAGGTTATGTCTCCAGGTGTCTGTGACCTGAGTCTTAGAAACGGCTTACAGACCAATGCAGGAACAAACACAGACACACACAAATTAGCTTTCCCTCCATTTGACCCATGAGTAAGAGGCCACCTGTTGCAAATATGCCAAATTCTGGTTAATACAAACAAACACTGGTTGATAAGCTCATCTACTAGTTATTTTTGGTAGGCCACTTCCTTGGAATTCTACTAACAATTATGTTCATTATGAATGAATTGGCTGATTATTCTTGGTTAACCCACAAACATTTTTTCTATAAAATGGGTAAAAAGGGTAAGACATTACTTTTATAATTTCTTGAGGGCAAAGTTGACATGTTAAAAAAAATTATTTTATTTTAGCAATAGTCTAAATCCCAAATACACTTTTATATGGTGACAAAGAAAAAGATCGGATCCTCACACTACATGAGCTCTAACCAAATATTTGGTATGATTGATTTTTACATTGCAGCCCTACAGTACAGCATCATCGGAGTCTCCCCTAGCAAACACATATCAGATGTAAAAACATACATTTGCAAGTTCACTATCACTGTAATACCAACACATGAGGGAGAAAACTGTCTGTGCAAACACACAGATGAGGGGCAGTCATGTGTCTACCAAGCAAACACACACCGACTCATAAAGGCACAGATGGAGCGCTGGAACTGCAGCATGTGTGCATGCATGTGCTGAAACAGCAGCTGTTTAATCAAAGTGACAGAGCTGCATTCTCAAGCTGCTGTTAATGAGTTTTCGTCGCTCTGCTGCACACAACTTTCACATGTAGGCAAGCACATGCAGATGCTGGGAATCTTCAACCGAGGATGCTCTCTTCACTCAAACACACTGAGCTGCCAGCCTCCCACTCCCAGGCTCCCACGGTTACCCCGTCCGTCAAGTTTAAGAATGCAGGATGCTTTCATCGATTATATTACTCAGGCTTTACACCCTGAAAAATATATGGTTTTGAGTTCAGTAAGGAGTAAGTAACTTTCAAAATTCAAGGTAGACTGTGGACCATAAATCCAGTGACACCTCCTGAACAGCACACGACCCCGTCCCATCCATCAGTCAGCTAAACACGAGCCTCCATCTCTGCTCATACTACCTGTGGACTTCCTTCCCCTAATCTGAATAGGGCCTTTCTCCCTCTGAGTGTGTTATAAATATACATTTGTCAGAGTCCAAATGAGGCCTGTCATGATGCTCTTGCTCTTTGGGGTGGTGGTCTCTCCTTCATCTTCCCCCACCTCAGCCCTGGGCCTCAATGTTTACCCTATGGGAGGGCTTGGGGGATTGGACCCACATGTTGGCGAGCCCTATTTGCTTTAATAAGCTGGATTGGAGAGATTGAAAGGAGCCTTTTGGAATAAATGACAACAGAGCCTAACAGGGCAAGGGCCTTGAAGGCCCCCAGCTCTGATGTTGGCTCACATTTCTCCACCACCTGCTCCCTTTCTTTTAACTTTTTTTAGGCTTCACTGGGGCTGATGTTAGCTTTGGTAAGGATGATTATCCTGTCAAGGTGAATGTCATGATTTGGACATGTCCCATGAAGGGCAGAGTCATTTGTTCCTTGTCAAGCCAAAGACAAACAATGGGGGCTGGACTGACAATCATACCTGTTAATTACACACATGTAGTAAATTCTGGTGTCAGATTTAATTCGGTATTAAGCACAAGTTAGTGCATGATGATCTATCTATGCGAGGGGCCTCTTAATCCTTTTGACATTCATTTGTTTGCCCTCAAAAAAATGGAGATAAACAGAAAAGAATAAGGTCTTTTAGCCTCTACTGGATATAGCTCTTCCTTTAAACCAAATGTATTCTTAAAACAACTCCACCTCAACTTAGAAATGCTCTTTTTTTTGCCCCTACTCATAAGTCCTGGCCACCTCCCTTTTCATCCTCCTACATAAAATATTAACAACATAATGGAAAGTCCTCCAAGAGCTGATTATTTCCTGATGACACAGATGAGAATGGGGCAATATAGACGCATAAAAACCCAGGGAGACATTCTCTCTTCCTAGCTTTTCCTTCCCTTTACAGCACTTAACTACCGTTCATGTATAAAGAATTATGGTCGGCAGTTTGCAATTAGACGTAAAGTTGCACCAGAGGGCGGGAGGTCTCAAAGTGGCATTTTGCAGTAACGAGCAGGGATAGGGTGGTTGGGAGGGCAGTAGGGGTCAAGACAAAAACCCAGAAAATGTTCAGGCACAGGATTGCGTCTTTAATAATAAAGTTACTACAATTTACCGTCTAATGGGGAAAATCTCCACAAGCCCTTCATAAATTGTAGTAGATTTTTTTTAATGCTTGTCATCACTATTACCGTATTAAAACAAGCTGTTTATTACATTACTCACATTATAGGGCTTTCCAACATTATTTTTCCCCCTTTAGAACTGCTCACTAATTCCCAATCTAATGAGTCATGTGTTTCGCACCCTTTTTATATGAGTATGAAAAAAATGTGCATAATGATGAGGTAAAGATCATCATGCTCAACCACAGACTAAAAAAGAAGGTGGGGGTGCCCTCAACCACAGTCAACATCCATGAATAGAGCAGCAGTAAGCAGCAGGTTTGCACACCCAAGTTCATGAGAAATGTTTTAAAGTCATTTTAAAAATAGCTGAAACCAGACCAGTGGGGGAATGCAGTACATTTCTAAAACAATTTATGGAATGACATAAATTGACATATTACAAACCTGTATGCCATATAAATTAACCCCACATTAACAAATAACCAGTGCGCAAACTCTACTGAATGTGAGCCACTGGTTACATCTAGTGGTCATAAAAAGCAACTACAGAAATCACACCACAATCCTTGCACAGTCTGTATCCATGTAAGATTGTAAAATGGTAAATGGCCACCTATATACTAAACATACTTTGTTGTCAACTGTTATAATTAAAAGCTGAGGCCATGGAGGTAATTGCACTATATATTATGTGCAGTGTACATTCTCCTTACCTTGCAAGTGGAGGCCAGCAGGGAGCCGTCCTTTTTCCAGCTCAGACTCTGCAGCTGGTCGCTGTGCTGTTCCAGAACTGTGGACACACACATCATCATTAAGAGAGGCATGAATGAACTTAATGTTCATGTCAGAAAGAAAATAAAACGACAAATAAAGCTTACAGGGTTTAGGAGAAGAAATAAAACACAAATAATGAGCACAAAATGATAACACAACACAGACAAGATGAAAAACTAAACACACACCAACAGGCTTATTTCAGGAAAAATGCAGATAAGAAAGGAAGAAACAAATCCACCACACAAAATTCATAATTAGTATACTAATTAACACACAATAAAAGTACAATTAGTCTTTAAAGTTTGAGCATATGACAGAACTTATGACCATGACAGGTGTTAGGCTGCAGTGGCATAAGTGAACACAGCACAGCTTGTATGAAAAAGTCTTATCATGACACCAAACACATGAAATGAGATGAGAGGTGCACTTGTTAAGACAGGTGAACAAAAAGCCATGTGACATGAACTTATTCAATAAAGGAGAAAATAAAAAAAACAGGACCCAAACCCAAACACACTCTCATTCAAATATAGATGTCTATTGCTCCATAACCACACATGAATGAGGGTAATGGGAGACAGTGTGAGGGGTACAGCTCATGAAAAGCTGGATCAGCAGTGAGCAGCAGCAGCCAGGCTAGCTGTCATGGAATGGGTGCAGGTGCAGTGTTTGTGTGTGTGTCAGGAGGGAGGTGAGGCCAGAGGATAGTGACTATATCCTGAGGCCAGTCCAGGGAGACTGGAACCAGGACTGCAAATCAAAAAATTACCTCTGCTGCTCCGGCACTTAGACAGAGCCACAGGGCTGTAAAATGTAGGCAGTGTCAGTCAGACAGTCCCCAATGGAAAAAAGGAAACCAACCATTTCACTCCACTCCAAATACAATTTATGTTACAAATAGAATAAAAACAGACCAAAACAAAACTTGAACAGTAACTGACAAAGACTGAAATGACAGTGCAGGATGTGAAACAGAGACTTTGACAAAGTACATTTTTTTGACGTGTTGTGTAATTTGAACAGAGTCCACGGTGACAAGCAGCTCATGTTGATACCTGCTAACGGTGCATCCTGGCGGCTCGTGTCCCAAATGATAGGAGACTTAGAGGTGCTAAAAGCCAGCAAGCCAGAGGAGGTGGGGTGGAAGTGCACCAGCTCCAGCTTGCCCTGACCCGGAAACAGGGTCAGCTCTGGACTGCTGGGCTGCTCTTCCTCTGGATCACACAAACGCCACAGCTTCAACTGTACAATCAGAGAGAGATAAACTAATATAAAACTGTGTGTAGCATAATAAAGTTTCTCTTCCACTTTGGAATATATATAAAAATGCAAAAATGCTTATGTTCAGTAGGGCCAGACACGTGTGACAGTATGTAGTATTCAACCCAGAAATGAATAGATACAAATATCATCTCAAATGCTTGTCACCCAGTTGGAGCAAAAGAAAAACACAAAAAGTAGCAACTGCAAAAACCAGGTCAGGTCTGAATTTTTGGCTGCTGCTGACAAGAGATCAGATGTATCTGTATTTATATCAGTGAACGCATCCCAACGAGTCTCATTTAACCCAAATTTACCTTTGTCAGCACTGCCAAGCTCCTGAAACAATGTCCTGCTGGCAAAAAATAAGAAGACACTGCACTGCAGATTCTAGGCACTGCAGACCAATCCAGTATGAATACAAAAATAGTTTTGTGTTTCCACAGTTATCTGAGGTAAACCAAAGTGCTAAGTCTAAACATGCAGACCCACACTCAGCAGATTCCAGTAAACCAGGGCACCTGTGGCTAAGGATATTGTGCTGAGAGGGTGAAGTTTCAAACAGTTTGAATTACAAAAGGAAGCAGGTTTATTTCACATTTAAAGCCCTGCCAGGAACAACAAAGCCTGACAGTGTGGAAATTGAACTTTGGTGTGAGTATGTTACAACAAAATAAATCACGATCAATACCAAGAAAACAAGGAACAAATAAAAGAGAGGGAAAAGACAATGGCATTGAAGAGCTCACCGTTTCATCTCCAGAGCATGTTGCCAGGAGACTCTCATCAAACGGAGAAAAGTCCATATCAGTCACTAGATCTGGCAGAGAGGAGGGGGAAAAATGGAAAATAAGAATCAGATCTGTGTCACAGCTGTCTGGTAGAATTTCATTTAATTTGCGTTTCTCGGGTAATTTGATTTTTTGTGTGTGTCTTGAGGGTTGCAGTGACAGTATTTTTGCAGAGGGAATAGGACATAGAAGAACTAATGTCCTGACATCAGTTCGGAGGAATTACTACCAGAGTGGCAGGAAATCTGGCTGACTGTCCATTGGCCATCTGGACCAGGTTTGACTGATGACAGGCCGAGCATCCCTCCACCTTTAAACACAGGAAAACATGTCAATTTCATCCATCATACTTTATTAATGATGTGCTCTTTGTGCTAATTTCGTCAAAATTCATTGTGGAGGTTTTGGGGTTCAATATTGACAACTGTGACTAAATCAATCTATATTTCAAAAGTAAACAGAACTGTAGAGTATCAGTAAGCAAAAGAATTCAGTTTAATTTTAAGTTGACTTCTCTAACAAAATAAAATTGTAGATTTTTGTGTAGAAACACACGTAAATCAGGCCTTAAGCCGTAGACAGGGGATCCTTCTGTCTGCATGAAGCAAACTACTGACCACATATAGCCTTACCGGCCTGCTCAGTATTGAATGCCACCAGCTTGGAGTTTGCCTTGATGTGGTTCCCTTGGCAGGAGAAGGATCCAGCCCGGATATTGTTGATCCATCCCTAGATTTAAAAGACGAGGAGAGCACAAGAAAAAAAAAATATACTCAATAAAAATGTCAAATCGAGAGATTCCTCAGGCCACAGTCTAGCAAGCTTAAAAAGTGACCACAATCTAAGTTTTAACTTGACAGGTCACATTAACTAGTTACACTGAGAGACAGCACAAAGCTTGTCTGTTTCAAGAGACATAACCAATTTGCTGACTTAAAACATAAACAGACATAGACAGGAAGGATCTAGCTGAGCACACAAACAAGTGCCTCTGAATGAGCAAGTATTGAGGAAGCGGAAAGGCTCCTTGCCTTGCACAGCAGAGAACTCTTAAAACCTCTTTCATAACATTAAAAAAAAGGCAACAGGACAGAGCATCTGCACAACATGCTCCAACAACTGTTGCTGAGCAAATATGACAGATATCTGGTCTATAGAGAGCACTTAACAACAGAGACAGTTTGGTGGGGAAAGATGTATTGGCGCTCAGTTTATGTACAAACACACTTGAAATTAACCCTCAAACATGTGCATCTTTTTTAACTAGATAACATATTCGGCACGTGCATGCAAATGGTCCACTGTGTCAAAATCTTTTTTCATTGGCCTCAGCTCAATACAATTGACAATTTGGATCGACATGGACAAGATGTGACGTGTTTTTAGGCATTTAATTGTTTTTCTCATTGTTAACAACTTGGACTACACACCCACTATGAGTCCCATGACAGTCCCTGCCTCCCCATCTCACTTACTGCATCTTACCCCCCCCATTTACCCAGTATTTGAGAGCTCCTGTCACATGACTTCTGCACAACCATGCATTAGTCCACAGACTAATGGCCTAGTTTCACTGAGATAGCAGCAAAGCATCACCTGCTGTAAGATTGCACTGTGCAGTATATGCCAATCATTTCATTGCCTCAGTAAAAACAAGGTTGGGATTACATAATACAGCTTAGCAAGGAGAACTGCAGGCGTTGCAACTCAAAACAAATGGGGCCAGAAGAGGATGGAAATGTCAGATTTGTATGCAAGGCACTGCAGTCCAGTCCAGACAAGCCGCTGCACTCTACACTGGAGAGTTATTATTACTGCTCATCTCATTTTCCATTCAGAATTTTTACTCTTCTTCTGACTGACGTGGAGAATCTATCCAGATACAAATAACTCGAAATGTGCAATAGAACAACTGCAAAACTAAACGTGATTTCTGTGGAGCAAATAGAGAAATCTGTGTTAGCTGTGATAGCATTATGAGGAGCGTCCGTGCAACATCCGATGCAGGCTAACAGCTCTTGCAAACACATGGCCTGCACCTTAGTTTTCGCAAGTCCCTTGTTTGGTGTGTGTGTGTGTGTGTTCTTACATCCGTAGAGTTCTATACTATTGCCGCCCACCCTATGCAGGAAGTTGAACATCCCCTTCAGGCAGGCGTTCCCCAAAACACCCCGTAAGTAGTACAGCTAATGTTAGCTAGGAAAACCGGTTCTACCGAGACACTCCTGGGTTACTCACATCTTTCTTGGCAATTTTTGGAGTGGTGTTTTTGAATTTGGACGTCTTAAAGCGATTCATTCTGCGCTCTCAGCCTGACTTTCGTGCCTTCCGGGTGTCCGTGTCGAGCTGGTTGGTGCTCGGCAGACGGATCCTGCTTCAGCTGACAGCACAGGTTCTCTGCGCAGTGTCTGCTCGCTTTGCTGCACGGAACACTCCGATTGGGCGGCGTTTTATTTTTGAAGCGCAAGAGAACGCCCTGCACCTTCACGTGCTACCCCGGATGATAAAACGGGAACACCGTCGTTTAATTCTTCACCTCAGCTGCCTGTGTACGGTGCTTTGGCTGGTGCTTCATTTAGTCCTAGTTAACATCTACTGAAGCCACTCGCGTAGAGTTCACAAACAATAAGAGGAAGATTTTAAACAAACTTATTTATCGTGAGAATACATCATCTTCACATCAAATATCTTTGCGCTCTAGGTGACGCCCACTTCATTCCGGGCATGCGCAGTAGGGCCCTAGCGGTGTCCACAGCGGAGTAATGATGGCGTCCTCGGCGGCTCGTAGCTCCTCACGTTGGATTGCAGTCTGCGTGTCTTCTGTGCATCGCCGGGGTGCCGGTATTGTCTTCTCCACTGGCCATGGAGGAGTGCGAAGTATTTTTACCCTGGGGGGCGGAAACATGTGGCGGGAAGGGAGCTCAGCGTGCGGCGGAGCAAGGAAAGCGGTGACATTGAGAGGGCTGTCAGGTGAGTTGTGTGTTAGCTTTATGGGATTGGCCTATGCTAGGCTAGGCTAAGCTAGGCTACATTTGTTGTCATGTCTCGTTTGCTCATGTGACGCAGAGTAAAACAACTAAATAAACGTAACTTGGAAACGGCTCAAATGAGCATTTAAGATAAGACCAGCACTACACAGATGACACCAAGCAAAAACCTTGAGCGCAGTGATCCCTCGATGGTGGAATGAACTCTGCATGCTCAGCAGCCTCACTCCCAACATTCACAAAAACCTTAAAAATAGAGCTCTTCTGCGCCTTTCCATGCACTTAAATCTTAAAACAATTCCTGTCTACTTTTTGTTGGACTTGTACCTCATTATACTGATAACATTTTTCTTTGATCTTTTCTCCCTGACATTGATTTTTTGCTCACTTTGGATAAAAGCCCCTGACAAATGAATTAAATATGAAAGATATGTAAAATGTCTTTATACTTGCGACGCTAGATTTGTGCAGGGGTAGTTGGAAAACAAGCAGGACTGTGGCCCTCGAAGCCTGGAGTTCGACACCCCTTTTCTAAATGGTATTTACTTCTAATGTCCTCCTGCTTTGACAGGTCTCAAGTCACCCCATGATTTCTACACACTATCATTTCACACAAGTGCCCCCGCTAGCAGCAAGCAGGATTTTTATCAGATCCTTGGGATACCTCGCACAGCAACTCAGAAAGAGATCAAGAAAGCCTACTATCAGGTCTGACCCTTCCTAACACACAGTATTAATTGACAAGTCTTGGCAGTACTTGACCGTGTGTATGTTGTCCCTCAGATGGCCAAGAAGTACCACCCTGACACCAACAAAGATGATCCTCAAGCCAAGGAAAAATTTGCTCAGCTGGCTGAAGCTTATGAGGTTTCATCCCTTGTTTGTTTGACATTTCATTTGCCATTTTTTACTGTGTATATGTTCCCCTCAGGTGTTTGCTTTGAAACCCACGAGTCACTTCTCACGCAATTTGAAAGGTTTCAGAAGAATGATAAATTATCTTCTTGAACGGTATGTGTTTCTTTCAGGTTCTAAGTGATGAAGTTAAGAGGAAGCAGTATGACACGTATGGCTCAGCAGCATTTGATTCTGGTCAGACCAGTGGAGGTCAGCACTACTGGACCGGACAGACTAGCAATGTGGACCCAGAGGAGCTCTTCCGCAAGATCTTTGGAGAATTCTCAGGAAGTCGTGGTTTTGGAGATTTCAATGCCATATTTAATCAGCCACAGGAGGTTAGTAGAACACCGTAAAATGTTGGTGAAAGTAAAGCCAAGGGGGATATTTAGAGTTATTAATTTATGTCTTTCTCTATCTTAATTGCACAGTACTTCATGGAGCTGACCTTTAATCAAGCAGCAAAGGGAGTGAATAAAGAGATCTCAGTCAACATAGATGCAGCATGTCAACGCTGTGATGGTAAGGGACATGAGCCTGGCACCAAGGTCCAGCACTGCCACTACTGCAATGGCTCTGGCATGGTAAGGTCTCTAATACGCTGCCTATATTCCTTGTATATTTTTTTTATATCTAATACATGTATTGTCCCAATTTGCAGGAGACAGTAAATACAGGTCCGTTTGTGATGCGCTCCACATGCCGTCGCTGTGGTGGCAAAGGCACAGTCATTTCCACCCCCTGTCAATCCTGCCGTGGGACTGGACAGACCAAGCAGAAAAAGACTGTGACGGTTCCTGTGCCTGCAGGTTAATCACACTTCTGTTTGAGTCAGATAGCATAATGATATTATATTTAGGATATCTTTTGTACTGTTACCGGCCTTGAAAAGTTGCCTAGAAGTGCATTGTCTTTCAGTCAGGTTTTTCTGACTTCATAGAAGAATGTTCAGGTTTTTTTTTTTTTTTTTTAAACAATCCATATAAAATGGGAAATTTTTTAAGCCTTAGATTCATTAATTGGAATTTTTTATTGGGATAATGTTCTTTCATGATAGACTGTACACACGAATGATTAATGGATATTAAAAAAAAAATGAGATGGTTTGGGCCCAGAGTATTAAATCTGTTAAATCTGTGCATTTAGGCTTTTGCAAATCACAATGGTCACATGCAAAGTACAACTTGGTATAGTTCATTAGACGTGTTTTTGAGAATAAAATGGTCATGCTGCTTTCCAACATTCAAGCCTAAATGTAGTGAGGGTTTCTTTTTTTTTTTTTTTAATGCATAACCTAATGTAGATTGTACATACCATTTGACTGTGGTTTGTTTTCGATTTAAGGAGTGGAGGATGGTCAAACAGTCAGAATGCCAGTTGGAAAGAAGGAGATTTTCATCACTTTCCGTGTGGGTATCTAATTCAAATGTTAATGCATGTAATCGAAGGTACACTGTGGTTTAAATATAGGACAGGTTCCAGTGAGAGCTGCTGTAAGGAGATTGCTTTGTAAAATACCAGTTTACAAGTAAGAGGCATTGAGCTGTCTGAGCTCTTTGACTTTAAATGAAGCTCAGGACAGCCTGTGATGAACTGCTTTTTGAAATGCTGATCAAATTCAGATAGTCAAGTCATTACATGATGTTTTTTTCATCAGGTCCAAAAAAGTCCAGTGTTCAGGAGGGATGGTGCAGACATTCACTCCGACCTGTATGTCTCTGTTGCACAAGCTATTTTGGGTGGCACGGCCAGGGCACAAGGCCTTTATGAAACTCTTAACTTATCAGTAAGTAGACACAGTAATTGTCAGCTTACCAAGCTCAAAGTGAAACAAATAATAGACAAAAAGAATATAAAGAGACATCCATATATTTTAATAACAGATTGTTATTTTTTTCCTCAGATTCCTGCAGGCATCCAGACAGACCATAGGATCCGACTGACAGGGAAGGGAATTGCTCGTGTTAGTGGCTACGGCTTTGGAGATCATTATGTCCATGTCAAAATAAAAGTACCCAAGTAAGGCTTCACCGGCATACATATTGCTAGTTCATCAATGAGAGGAACTTATGATTGCATACAAAGTCTTGAAGTTTAAAAAATACTGGATTTGAGCATAGTGTTAAAGGAAAAACAACCTATATACATGACTTGTTAAGATGACGAGAGTTCTTTTCCTGTGCAGGTCACTGACAGACAGACAAAGAGCTCTACTTATGACCTACGCTGAGGACGAGACAGATGTGGAGGGGACGGTGAACGGTGTGACTGCCACGACCACAGGTAAGTGGAAAAAAATAGTTTTTTTTTTTTCCAGTTTCCTATCTGTTGCAATGTTTCCTGTTTCCTTTGTTTTCATCTGTATTGGGCTTTAAGAAAAGAATTATTCAGATGTAAACCTACCTGGTACAGTACAGACCTCTGTCCAGGTGGGGGCAGCAGTGGTAAGAAGTCTGCGACTGGGTAACAAGAAGAGAATTGAAATATGATGCATTATGCATCACAGCTATTTGTACTCTATAGGTTTGTGTCATATATTCACTGATGAATGCATTCCTGTGGTTAGCTAGATTATTAGACTGTCTTGCATGAATGTGTTTCTTGCACTTTTTTATTTACAAGTTTTTTGTTTTGATTTTATTAATGTGAAAATGGCACCTGTTGTGACACCATCTAAAACCATTGTTTTTTTTCTCTGTTTCAAGGTAAAAGATCCTGGAACTGAGGGGTTCTGTCAGCAGGTCAGAGGGCAGAAATGTAAAGCAAAGACTAAAAGGAGCAGAGGTTTGAGGAACAGTTAGACAAGGCGTACAGGGGTTCTTGTTGGGTTGGTATGGACCCACTCACCAAGCCCTGCAGTGAAATAAGAGGACTACATTGTCTGCCAGAATGGATCTGCACACAAGAGGAAGTTCCAGTGCAAAACTCACCTCACTGTCCTCCTGTCCATTGAGCCCACTTTGACAGAAAGACTTGTCATAGAAGTCTGTGCATCTTGGATTTCTCTTAATTATCTCTGTTTATGATGACAACAGATGCAGTCTGAAGTTTTATTCAGGAATGGGGATTAAACAGCCCTCCTGCTATTAATTACTTTTGGTCTGTATGCTTTGGTTGTATTTTCATTAATCCTTGAAAATGTCCTATAATTCTGTGCACTGTTAGTCCTTACAGGTTAAAGATTGTCAGACTACGTGTTTAGCTTTAGCATCAGTGGATGCTCAGCATCCTCTTTCAAATTGGGGATTGAACTGGGAAGTTTAGGCTGAACTGTAAACACTGATAATTCTGATCTGTTCTGCTCTTTATCCCTTTACATCATGAGTGTAAAAACTTCAGAGTTCTGACTGTGATTACATAAGTTCTTATAAAGTTGTAAATCACAAATGTGTCATTAAAGGATATACTGTACAGCTATAGTAAAACTCTGGTCTGGCAAATGACTTTTATATAAATGATTAAACAAATAGTACAGAGGCATCTTTCACACTGCATCCAAATAGTCTCAGCATTATGAACACACAGAATTATGTTTTGCAGAGCTGTTGTATTAGATTGCATTCAGTTGCACAGATGTGTCTAATAAACTTACCTGCATTTCTACTTTTTAATAAATGTATTAGCACTATTGTGAAATGTATTTTCTGAAAGGTTCTTACATCTTTTAAACTAAGAAACTTATCTTTAAATATAGTTTTATAAAACATTGCTAAAACAGTAAACCAAACCTCATTAACGTTTACCACGTTAGCATGCTAATTTAACGTTTGTCAACTAACAAAGTATTTTTCCATGATAAGTATTAGAAAAGCTGAATTTTTTTGCTGAAAATGGTGCTCAAGGAAAAATCAGATACTTGCCAAAATTAAACTATATTTGATCCTGTTGGGAATAATAATTCATATACCATGCATATACCATGGACTGTCTTCCCTCTACTAGAAGGTAAAGTGAAGGAGCTAGTTAAGAATGCAATACATTTATTAATTATATATATTATATAATTGGTTGCATTTAGAAATACCAGTCCAAATAAATCAGTTTTCTTTCAGCATCAGTGGGAAAACAAGGGTTTTATTTGTTTAATTGCAGAGCTCGACATACTCCTGTATTTTGCTGTTAGGACAATAAGAGCAATCAGTCACTAGTAAAGCTTTGTCCAGTTAAATACAAGAGTGAGTTAAAGGCAAAGGCTAACAAAAATGCAAGCAAATTCAAAATCAACATGAATCAGCCAAGCATTCCATTTTAATCACCGCTTCATTATTTAAAACTACCTGCATTCCTGAGATACATATATACACACATACATGTACGTCTGTGTGTGTATATGTGTGTACACACCTAACTGCGAGGTGAACCTGAGACTTCCGAATACAAAACACATCATCCCTTGGGCTGTCTGTCACTGAAGTGCTGCACTGCAGCTGTTGTCCTGAATGAATTTTGCCAATAAAAGGAATATGTGAATAATGCACATTTATATACAGTATGTGCAATTCACATAGCACAGGTACCTGATAGGCTGTTAGCAGCAGGTTTCCTTTGGTACTGTGTCTAACAAATCCAAGAACAAACCAACAAATGTCTTGGAAAGATAAATGAAAGTTATAATGTCTTTACTTCTTTAGCATTTATGTTCTCTTAGTGGAAAACTGTGCAATTACACTGCTTACAGTACACAGCACACAATATTTTTACTTATATGCTGAAAAAAAGTGTGAAGCACTTCCAAGGGAAAAAAAATTACCATTCAGTATGAGCAACATACCATATTAATAATGAGAAATTGTGCATACTGGTAAATCTATTACAAGCAGATACACGGAGAAGAGCAAAGCTGCTGGACCCACCTAGTTGTTCATGATAACCAAAACGCATACTTCAACCTTTCTCGTAAATAAACTACACGTTCATTATAGGAATTTAATAAAACTATTAGAATCACACAATTTCCTGTTAAAACCGTTTTGTTAAATCTATATTAATAACATTGTCCTAATATAGGCTCCTGTCCCAGATATAACTGAATCAAAGAGGTATTCATCTTTGATATTTAAGCAATGCATTTACATTGACAACAGGCAATTGTTTAAGAAAACTAGATGCCGTATCAACAAGTATCGCATCTGAACATGCACCGGCCGAGATCCAAATATGCAGTGCATGTGATATGCAAATATGTCATAGATATTTATTAATCATGCACACCAAAATTCAGACTTCTACTTATTTGTCGGGGAGGTGAATCACCTGTTTTTACAATACATACATCCAAATGTTCTGGATACATCTGAAGCCAAGTATGAATCATAAAATGTGCTAATGAATTTTTTAAAAACATAACACTGTTTGTATATTATGTTTGGAACTGTAATCACTTTGTAGACATACAAACAATACTGTAATTATTCATCTACCTGGTCAAATTAGGATCTTTCAATGCGACAACACAAAGGTGTCATCAAATATCGACATAACAGTCTGCCCAGCAATAAAACCTACTGTGCTCTTCTAGTCATACATAACCTATGCATAGGTTTTAATAAGATTTAGCTCGCAATGAATACATTTTGATAATACATTTATATCATTATCAACCTATGTGTTACTGCCTACAGTATGTCAGTGAAAATTCACAACAAATTACATTTTTTACACTGCATGCGCTCATGTCAAAATAAGAAAACCGTATCTGAAGGTCTGGAGATACACACCAGAGGGACACAAAATGGAGGGATAGAACAAAGGAGGTAGAACAATAAAGCAAACTGGAGGAGAAATAAGTATCAAAAGGTGCAGCTTGATGGATGGATGGTGTTTATGTCTTACTGGTCCTATAGATTATCTCACTAGAATTCCATAGGTACAAAACCAATAAAAGTTTGTTTCCTGTCGAGTTCAGTCATTGGTTAATGTGTAACATTAAATTGGCTTGGATCTGTTATGAAATAGTCTACAGCTTGTCAAAATGTATACTCTCTTTACTGTCCTTACTTCAGTGCTTCCCCTCCATCTCTCTCAGCAACAGTGACAGGCTGAAGAATAAATCACATCAGATACCACGCAGCCAGTCCAGCCAGAGCAGCAAACCACGTTGCAAAAAGGACCTGTCCTGTTGGGTGTCGTAGTACAGCCATGGCAAGCTGACAGGCATACGCTGTTCCGCCTGAAGCTGCTAAAAGCACAAAAAAAAAAAAACTTTCAGGTTCCTCACAACAACGGCCTTCCTATAATAACTGCAGTGCCACAGTATCCACAAAAACTGTAAAAGCATACCCATTTTTGCAGCATAATAAGGACATTTGCTGATATCTCCACCCATTGCTCCATGGACGGGCATGCCAGCATCTAAGACATCCTCCTGAATGGTTTTACCGATCTCTTCCAACTCCTCAAAAACCTACCAGCAAAAGCAAAAATGATGTACAATTAGTGAGTGCAGATTCAATTCTAAAAACAAAACTCAAAAACCTGCCTTAACCTGCCTTGTCTTGTTTACAGTATCTGTCCATTTATTTTAACAGATTCGTTGTTTTTCTCTGGCCTTATGTAAAAATGTTCACTTACAACACATGGGATAAATCATCTATAAACCATCTATTTCACCTTTTCTTCGCCACTTATTCTCACCTCCATGTTGAACTGAAACGCCCTAACAGCCTCATCCACCAGTCTCTTCTTTGTTTCCATGTCAAGTTCCAGCTCATTCATTCTACTGCGGTACAATTGTTTGAATGCTTTGGCACTATGGATGGCATCAAACTGATAGAACTCCAAGCCCTCTCCAGTGGGAGGAAGCTTCAAGGCTCTCTGCGCCACTTTCTTCAGCACCTGGCCTCCAGAGAGGTCCCCCATATATCGAGTGTAGGCATGGGCCACCAACAACACTGGGTCCTCCTGCCCAACTTGGTGAATACGGTCCACATAGTGTTGGGTGGCCTGGGAGCAGCGGACCTGGCTCTGCCATTCGGGGCCATAAAAGTACTTAAGATCACGGGCCAAAGCTTCGTGGCGATGCAACTCTGCAGGAAAATAAAGAGGGGCAAAGTGGGGGTGGTCCTTGTTCCTTTCAATTTCCTCCTCGATGGCTGAGTAAGTGTAGTAAAGTGCCACAGCACCAAGCTGCAAATGTAAGAAAAGTGAAATTTGGGATTGTTTTATCAAGTTTACTTTACATCCTTTTAGCCACATGTATATCTACTCATTCTGAGTCATGCTATTGGTTTGATAACGTTAAACTGTGACATTATTTTGTGACAACTTCTTGCAGTTTTTATTGAGAATGACCTTGAACAGCTCTTTGCGAATGCGGCCCCTGAGGAAATCCTTCACAAACTGGGTGTTCTCAGCCCTTTCATGAACCTCTTTGGTCCCTGCTGCCAGCATCTCAGATAGATCCTCAGGACTGCAAAGAGGAAAAAAGAACAAGATCGTGTATGTATCCTGACAGATTATTCGACAATCTTATATTGCATCATCCACCGGTGAAAAATCATATTACAAGTGATTTACCCAAGGGTGACCTCTTTCTCATCATACACAAGCCCTGCTCCATTGGATACACTTGATGTCTCCATTTTCTCTGATAACAGTTGTGTGTTACTGCAGAGGAGCCTGTTCACCATAAAAAAAGACAAATCAGTAAAATATATCAGTATTATATTAAGATAAAATAAATACAATTATATGACATAAGGAACACTCAAATTTTACCACACTTCACATATTCTAATCTTGAAAAACTTCTATTGCATAATTAACTATATATATATATATATATATATATATATATATATATATATATATATATATATAGTTTTGATTAATGTATATAAAATACTACTATGTTTGTGTTGTATAATGTATTATAACTGTGACTTATATTAGTTTCCTTTGGCTAGAGCAACATTCACTTGAGCCATAATAGCACTTTTTTGGAATAAAGGAGGGAACAATGTTAGGCTACACATAACACATAACCAGTCCAGATCAATCATGGTATATTGCTCTTTAGGACAAAATGTTCAAACTGTTATAATTAACAATTTTACTCTTTCATTGCATACATATCATAGCCCCTACAATTACTGCACTCTCATCAGAAATCTCTACTGATGGTAAGATAACATAACACTTTTCTGTAACTAACATAAAGACAAGCAGCTAATATTTAGCCCTTACCCAAGAAGCAGCAGCGGTCTGATGAGGAAAAGTGGGAACTGGAATCAGCCCACTCCTGTTGTCTCAGAGACGATGGTGGTTCACGAAAATATGGCTTCAGCCTGTTGATTCAGCCGCTTAAAGCCTCGACCTCATTTAATCTGAAAGGGAGATAAGGCAACGGGGTGGAACTGATACGGTGGAGAAGGGGGTGGCCTGCTTTACATAAGCAGGGCTGCTTTAAACAGAACATGGCATGAACAAAAGGAACACAGGCAAACAAAAAAAAGCATCTAGATGCGCAGCACAGGCCTTCTGGCGTTTACGAGGAGGTTCAGATAATAACTCGCTCCCTTGAGTGGAGCTAGCTAGCTTTGTAAGACGAGGATATTTTAAGAGAATAATCGCGGTTCGGCTTCACGGTCTGGCCTAATAAACGTCTTTATTACAACCCCAAAGGGTGACGACCTCTAACTTGTTATGGGGCATCACTTTGACACAGCTAACTTCACGTTACAGGGTGACGCTAGCAAACTTAGCAACAGCTGCCGCTAGCGAGCTTTTCAACAAGCTAGACTTGTTAGCAGTGGTGAGCAAGTTTAAACTTTATTCACATATTAAACCCTGCTTAAAAGCACTGCATACGTAGACCACGGCATCGTACTGATATTACACGCAACAAACCTTTACCGCAGCACCGTGCGTTAGTTCGGTGAACTACAAATCACGCAGGACGACCTGAACGAAACAGGAAGTTCCGCTCCGCACGCACCGGCTGCTCACGGTCACGTGCTCCTGTGCGAAAAGTGCTGAGGACGACGTAAATTCACGCAAACGTTTAGTCTGTGACTTTGCACATTGCATTCACAAAAAAATAAAAATAAACATTGAAGACCGTATCTGGTTATGTCATAGTTTATTAAAAAATAGTATGCTTTCAAAAAAAATAATTGGAAATAAAAAAGTATCAACCTAAACACATGTCAAATTTGACAAGACATGCAATGTTGCTTAGGTAACAGAAATGGCATACTACAAATAAACCTACAAACTAAGTCAGGATGCAGCCTTCCGAATGCAAATGCTTCATCTTGTTGTTAGACCAGTTTTATCTCCTTGCAACATCCATGGATCCAGAGATTGAAGGTGTGAAGCATTTTATATGTACAACTAGCCATAGATTACTATAACAGACATACTGCCAGTAAAAGGCAGCTTATTTAAATAGTATCCCTTAAGGAAAACAACTCACTGTGCAATCCTACTAGTTATATTTTTAATACATAATGTATTTGTCTTAGTCATGCATTATAAGGAGCATTTTACAGAAACAAAAAAAACGTTCTGCTCTTTCTCGTACTTGCATCTCATGAAACACAAACACTTCTTTGATAGCGCTTTGCTTTGACGTGTTTCTCTTTGACTTATATCTTTCCTGCCAATTGACTAAATGTAAATGTAAACATTGTCAATTGTTTCACAATAATAATATTATATAAAATTACATTGTTCTAAAAAATAGTAATATTTTATAACATGATTATATGATGATCATTATATGTTTTGATTGTTAAGTTTTCAAATAAAAAGTACTGTTAGATGACATGGAGTAAAAAGCACCATTTTCCCCCTGAAATATAATGCCAAAAACGTTTTTATTTGTACCATTTTGTCACTCAAAATTCACATGGTAATCCCAATAGTTCATGTTTTCTTTTAATAGTGCATGAGGGTAAATTTTCATCTTATTCTTATATGTCAAAAACCACAACAAGTCAAACAAAAATTATCACTAAGATGAAGCATCATGTCAAGACGCTAGAGAATAGCCACAAGATGGCATTCCCATCAAGCAAATACAGTTTGGCAGGTTTCAGTTTTACATTTTAATCACAAAATGATCACAAAAAAAGTCCTAACCTTTTTAAGGTAATTTATAGCATACAGCAAGTTTTATCTTAATACACAAATTATGTAAGAGTTAAATGGTTGTGGTATGGTATCAATAAAATTGAAATTGAACTGGAAAGGTATCTGTTTGTTCCAGAAACTGACACCACAGTGTGCATAGGCTACGCTGTTGCAACACTGCCAAAAAGAAGTATTAATCCCTCTTCTATAATGTGCTTCTTAATCTTTGTTATTAAACAAAATACCATTAACAGATTACTGTGGCACTCTCTAAGGTAATAGTGTTTACAGAGTTATAGATCTTACATAACCACAAAACAGCATCAATATTATCATTCAGTTAGCTTTATTATATATATATTTTTTGCACTTTTTTTTTGACTAAATCGTTACTTTACTAAGACCTGCTCTTTACAATATCAAGAAGTGATAAAAAACTGAAGGAGTTAAGCTGAGACATTTGGCATCAAAAACCAAATGTTCGTTGTCATTATGTCAAAGACATTTAAAAAAAATGAAAAGTAGATTAAAGGTGTGAGATTTTGGAGATGTGAAAAGGGGAAGGGCTCGGAGAAGGCACAGCCCTGTCATGGATAGTACATGATCTTCACAGAGTGTACCATGAGCCAAGTGCACAGAGTGTACTGTAATTACAATGAGTGCTTTCAGATTAGCGAGTGTTTGCCCCAAATGCAGAGGTAACCAAAGTCTTAACTTTTTGTCCACAGTTGACTCATAACATCTTCATCTGTCCCTACACACAAACAAAATGAGTTTTGTTCATATTATGTTGTTTACAACATGCTGCTGGTGTATTCTGCCAATTACACATCATAGTTTAATAATGATTTTGAAGGTGTTTTATGTACACATGATTCATGCATGCTGTTCATGAATTATTTACGAACTGATTGTTTGTGTTGCTGAGCAGATTTATCCACAAGTGTCTGTTAAAGACAGTGCGTGTTTGAATGTACACATGTATAGAGTTTGTATTGAAACGATTATATGTTGTGTGTGTGTGTGCATATGCATATGGGAGAAAATGTGTGTCTATGTGAAACAACATATATGTATGTGTGTGTGACTGTCAGAGCCCAATATTAGTGTGGAAGCCGGCTGCAGTGTCAGATGCTCGGTTGGCAGGGCAGCAGGAGGCTGTGCCTTGGTGTCAGAGTGAGGTGGGTGGGGGGAGTAAAGAGGAGTGGGGGGGGGGTAAAGATGAGCTAACAAAATGAGTCACTTCCCTCCGATGGGACCAGCAAGCTGTTACACTGAATTACTTTGGGGAGTGCCTCCTTGCCACCGATGTCGTTCAATTTGAGTGCAGGGGGACTTAAGGCTAAAAGCCCTGGTGGGCAATTTTGCAGAACTTCATATCCCTTTGAATCTGAGTTTGTCCATTTATACATGACAACACTGCAAAATAAAAACTTCACCACATGAATCATTTTGTTTTTATTTGTCAGTCTGTTGAGGACTCCAACATGTGGTGTCAGGATGCTGATGGCTTAGATGATTCAAATGCTGCGTCAAACACTCATTATTACACCTCTTAGTAAAATCAGCAGGGCAACTGATTTTTGCCATTCCACTTTTTGACATAGCAACAAGAACCTCATGCTTTTGATCACATCATAGAGAAAAATAAATTAGGATGGAAATCTGATCTTTTGTATCAGCAAAACAGCGCCTAAGCATGAAAGGAAAACAAATAAGCCCAATCTTTTTTTCACTTTTTTCTTACAATATGAAGAGAACATTAATTTAAATTGTTTTTTTTATTGTTGATTTATACTGTATATACATATCAACACTAAATATGTATCAGATCTTAGTTTGTGCTTGGTGGAAAAATTAAAAGACATATTGACTTAAGTTCTACATTCTGTTTGAGGAATGTGTTAATTGTAAGTTGTTATATTAAATCATTGACATAAAGGTTATGAACACCTGTAATGTCTGTAATCAGTCTGTTCAGAGTAAAGGAGAAATGCTGTCTACTGAAAAGATACTTTTGCATGGAATAGAGCAAGGTAACACCACATCACCATTTGTGTAATGTGCCTTAGGTGTGAAATGAGGTCAAGGATATTGAAGTGTATAAGAGAGGTTCCAAATATCACAATGAGTCAAACTGATTCCAGAATCAGGCTCACAATTTACTGTGTGCATTTTGACTTTATAAATCACTTTAAGACATTATTGAATGTAATGAGGCTGTTCAGATCCAACTGGCCCTGGTCTGAGAAGCTGGGCAACAGCTTCTTGTTTGTGATAGTGCCGTACCAGGACCAAAACAATTACCGCTAACTAATGACATTTATGATGTCTGATTCAGTCAAACAGCATATTTATATGAAAAGCAGCCTTTGCTATAATGTTACATATTTACTTGAGAAGTCAATGTTTCTGCTGGGAGGAAAGTCAGTGTTTGAGTACATCTGTATGATTGATAATGATGGCATTGCTAATATAGCTGAGTATCACACAGTATCACAACATTGCCTGATTGGGCGGATTGGACATATTGTTTTGGAATAAGGGATTGAACTCAGAAGCAGTAGCCTGGTTAATCTAGAAAGTAATACTTAGATCTCCAGAGACCTCGATCTAGTTCAGTTGAAATTCTGTGTTATTGTCCCACCTGGTAAGCTTACAAATCAAATGTAATCGTTTTGACTGTATACAGACAATCCAAAGTGTGGAAGATTATGTGGTATAATATGCCCTCTGTACATAAACAGATTTGTCTCACTTATGAGGCCTGTTAGATAATTTACTGTAATATAATGGAGCATATCAACAACAAATTAGCCAGTTATTAGTTATTCGTTTCCTATTTGTGTTAACTCCCCTCTGCAATTTTTAATAACTTCCTTCAAGTATGAGGGAGCCATTTGTCTGAAGTTGTACAAGTGAATGGGCTACTAGAGAAAGTAATTATTTTATTGCATTTATAATTGTTCCGCTCATGTCAATTTACATTGCAAAACAATTTTATTCAAAATAAAACATCATTCTAGTTACTTGTACATATTCCATGGCTGACAAGGAGAAGCAACAAGAACATCTTATATTATCTGTCTCTTACTCTAAGCATAAAAAACCATAAAGACAGACTGTATGTCAGTTCCACTCTCTTAATAACAACAATTATTCACTTACAAGTCAAATTTTAAAAAGCATAAAGTCCTTCGACTCTAAATTACTAATTTATTCATAATTTAATTATTTTTGAACTGAAAAGCAATTCAAACCCCCTTTCATTTGCTTGGGTGTTGCTTCTTTTTATTCCACACAGAGAAAAACACATCTGTTTTACAGCGCCTGTGGAAATTGGTGCTAAATATCAAATATACTTCGGATGTTCTCATTACAAAATTTTTATGACTGTTATCAAAATAATAATCAGTGTTCCTCTGAGTAATCATGTGGAACTGGGAATTATTATATCAAAGCACTTTTATGAGACAAGTGTGTGGGCAGGCCTTGATTTATAAGTAATGCAAGCAGATTTAGATTAAAAATTTTTATCAGTCTGTTCCCTGGTGGTAACAGTAAGCATTGTTTTGAAAATGAGGCACCGTGGTGCAAATTAGCCTTTTGTTTTTAGCCTTAATGCGCCAACGATGCTGCCACAGTCTGCAAGGCGTTTCTCGCGAGATTTGGCATCAAAGGGAGGCAAAGTTTTTCTCTGTGCTGAGCTAACTTAGTTCACATTAAAACAAACTACAAATGTCATGCTAATGTTTAGCATCTTGAACATTCGCTCACTGCTCCTGGTGACTCTTTTTTTGCAAGAATGGGGATGTTTCACTTCCGCATCCGTTATTTTTGATTTCGCGGCATTAGCACGAACGAGCTACTGCCACTGCTAACTAGCTTTTAACGGTTGTCAAGATGTCAACCAACGAAATATCACACGTGTTGATTCTGTGCATTTTTGGTGAACTTATCCTGCCACAATTCCGTGTTTAGACCGATAGTTTAACATTGTTTCTTACGTGTTGTCACAGCTGAACAGTGAGTTTCTTTGAGACGTTCAGGCATCAACATGTCACTGCTCTCCGTAGTTGAGCAAAGCATCAAGTTATACAAAGCGGAACAAGCCAAGATTAACGAGAGCATTCAACTCTACAGAGAAATACTACAGAGCCTGTGAGTAACGTTTCGGTTCACAATTATTAACGGTAGCTAGAACTTTAATATCATTGAACTTAAAGTACGCAAACTTGGCAATGTAAAGTAATATAAAGACTAACTATGAGCTATAAAATAATATATTGTTCATTAACTTTACTTTAACCTATCACGCTAGTTATATGGATGCTAACTACGTAATGTTACCCGGCAACGCTTTACGGCAATAGCTTTAGGTGATGATATTTAAACGCCGTGAAGTTGTCTTAGCTTCAGTTTATGCTAAGGCTAATGTGTCGTAGACTATTTTACCCAAGTAATGTAGAACAAAAGTTACTTGGCAAACGTTACGTCAAAACAATACACCGTCACTATGGCAACATCATGTTTAACTTGACCGTATGTGTTGCAGAGAGTCACCCGGCGCTGTGGCTTAGTTGGTTAAAGCGCCTGTCTAGTAAACAGGAGATCCTGGGTTCGAATCCCAGCAGTGCCTTTTACTGCGCCCAGCGGTTTTCTGTTTCGCAGTAGTTTGAACTGGTTGTTTTATTAATGTAATGACTAAGCTTTTCCTTTTGCTTATATTTTGCACATTTTTAAACGTTGTCATTACAAAAAGTTTTTTTTCATGATTCTTTTACAAATTTAAATTAAAATTGAAAATATAAAAGATGCTCACAGACGTAGAATCCCAAATCCCAAAGTAGATCAAACTAATATCTAAAATAATAACTAAGTCACTGTTACGGTGTTACTTTTATATATACCAGACATAACTGAAAAACGTTTGTCAGCCTTATAATCGTTTATATGATTTGGTTATGTATAAAATGTGTATCAACCAAAGTATTGTTACTGCGAACTTTGATCTAAGTATTGGCCTAAAAAATCCTGGGTTCAGTGATGAAGTGTCTGCATTTACACATTCAAAATTTAACCAGCATTGTTAAAATGGCAATTTTTATCTGTACTTTTGCTTGTCAATGAAAGTCACATAGATTGTTTTTCCCACAGAACAACACAATCCGAGACTGGCTCTGAGAGCCCAGACTGTGCCGATAATGCTGCTAAAGGTAATAAAAAAGTATTTTTTTGTTAGTGCGAGGTTGTTGATCTGTGAACAAAAATAGCCTCATTTGTGTATTTAAATTTTCATATGTTGTCACAATTTATATTGCCTATATTAAAAAAAAAACTTAAAAACATAATTAAAATTAGGTTTAACATTTTTGGTTAGTAAAGAATGATGGATGAGAGCAGTTGTGTGTGTGTGAGGTTAAAATAAATTGCCACAATTGTTCCTTTCATGTCCCTCAAATCTTAAGTATTCCATTTTTGAATGTTATAAATGAGCTGTGTGTAAATCTAAAAAGAGATTGTAAAACAGATAATGTTTTAAAGAGACTCTCTAGTTAAATTAAGGTAAACTGGTTCGGTAGAAAAAAACTCACAGATGTTTTTCATGCCATTATCTTTAGACACAAATACCTCACCAGTAGAGAAAGAAGAAATAAAATTGCTTGAAGAAGCACTGGAAAAAGCCCTTCGAGTCCGCACTGGCTTGGGAGTTTCAAAAAAGGACCCCAACAGAAACAAACAGCATGGATTTCAAAAGGAACTAGGAGATACAAGTGCCTCATCCAAAGATGTAACACCACCATCTGCGCTGCCCAAAAGGAGTCAAACAACCATCAAATCTACCTCTAAATCAACCAGTCTTGACCGAAAATGGAATAAACCTTCAGGATCCTCAACACTAGGGTCAAGACAGTCGGCTACCTACAACCAATGCCAGCCCAAAACCACAAACTATAGAAACACAATCCAGAAGCACACGGTCTCATCAGCTGGGGCTGTGCAGCACCAGGCAGCTAAGAAACTGCAGCAGGCTGATGAAGCGTCTGCTCCTCTTGATCACTTCCCAACATTGCACTCACAACACACAACTGTAAGAAGCACTGTCTTGAGTGGCAATGACTTGGGCAAACTTATATCTGTGTCCACTCCTTCTTCAAATGAAACAGTAGATTTTTCACCGAAACATAGATCTGGTGCTCACAGTTTGCTTCAAACCAATGGGTATGTTTTTATACAACATATTTATTTCAAAAAATAACAATTGAAAGAAGCGAACATATGTTTTCTTTGCAATTATGATTTTATCCTAAATGCATTTTTAAATTATTTGCTCGTTTTTAATTATTTTTGTACTTTATACATGAAGTTAACATCAGGATATGAACAAATGTATGCTGGCAATTATTTAGATTTGGTTTTACTTTGTTTTATTACAGGATATCATCTGAGCAGAAAGCTAAATGGAAATCTCTTAGGACCAAGCAAAACAGGTGGACAGAATCAGTCCTTTTTTTTTATGAGAGTGTTACACTTTATTCCACGTTTCTAGCACTGAATTTCCTCCTCTGGGTGATCCTCAGGTTGTGGGACAAAATGATTTCCCTTCAAAGGAACCCTGAGCCTGGGAGGAGTCACTTTATGGAGAGAATGAGAGCTATGGTATCCTTCCTTTTTCTAATGAAGCACGTCTGTGTGGGGCTCAGAAGCATGTTTTCCGTGCTTTGTAATGCTGAACTTTGGAATACTGTGTAGTTCATTTGCATTTCAAGGCTAATGAGAAGCCTCAGCTATAGGAAAGTGACTAAGCCTGTTTCTAAACATATTTGATTTATACAGTTTTATTCACCCAAACATAATCAGTATTCAGTGTGCCTTCCGTGACCCTGTCCTTCTAACTGTCTAGTTCCCTGAGGATTTGCCGTGTGGTAGTCCAGATCAGATCAGGCTTCTGGTCAACAGGCTGATTCACCAAGGGCATGACCTCACTCAGCACTGTCAGACAACAGAGCTGCTGGCAAAACACAACCCTGAAGTGGCCGCAGAGCTGGGTAGAAACCTGAATATAATTACACGTACAAAGAAATTTGAATTAGAAGGATGAGGACAGAGAGTAGATTGATGACACAAGTATGTGGGTGAGAAAATGTTAATTTGGGAAGAATCTGCTCAGGGAGTTGGCAGGAAGGGACTCTGTGAAAGCTACAGAAATGGATAAATGAGTGTTGGGCCTTTACATCACCTGTGATGCTCAAGACCCTGTAATGAACATTTGAGATTTTTGAGGTTTCGATTGCAGACATTTGAATAAGTAACATAGTGCAGTTAAACTAAACATCTCCACATTCCTTTGCAGTAAAGTTGCAACATTGTAATTCAAATTTATTTATTATCTATTTCTATACAGATGGAAAGTTAAGTGATTATGATTCCAACTTGTCACTAGAAAGATTGCAGATGACAGCAGCTGAGATCCAGAGCTTTGCAGACCAAGTGAAACAAGGTATGAATCCAGCTTCTCTGTGACACAAACATTCACTCTCCTACACACAGTATGTGTCAGCCTGACTTGATTTATGTGATTGTGAAAAATAAATCAATATTAAAATGATTGCACATAGTTGCAGGACTCCCTGGTATAATTTTCATTACCTTCAACAATAATATTATAAAGCTAAATACTTTCATCTTTCCATTCATTCCAAACAAATGACCTCTGTGTGTCATCTACACAGAGGGAGATTCATGTTTACAGTTATGGCTCCAGTGCAGCAAAAGTATGTTGCTAAAGCAACTGTGAGAGAGAAAATTGCAGTAATTTCTAATTTCCTGTTTAGTCACACACATCCCTCTGGTGCTGTGGCCATGTGCATCCAATCTAGGATCTTGCTTTCAAAGTTCAATAACTGTTTGGTTTTAGAGCATTATCATTTCCAGAGAGGGATTTATTGTTTATAGCATTTTGCCAGAATTTCAAAAAAGTTGGGATGAACGTATGTGATGAATGAGGTAATGCAGCTTCTCAGTTTCACATCAGTAATTTCCTTAGCCTCAGCAGACCCCCCACTCTGTTAAGTTGGAGTTTTAAAGTTGTCTATCCTCATGTGGCTGGGCAAGGGCTTAGCTATTTAAGGCTGAGGCAGCCGAGCAGAAAAACATTTTGGGTTCGGGTGCTTTCACTCACACTCTAAAAATAACCACATTTTCCATCAGAGTGGGAAGCATGGGATCGATGGAGGCCAGACGGAGGCTGTCTTTGCCCCAGCGGGGCAAATTGTGTGTGGGGAGATACGATGATAGCATCCCTGCCCCTAACCATAAACTACAGAACAGAGGCAGAGCTCCGTGACTTGGAGAAATTGAGAATGCGAGTGGCACTGCTACAACAAGAGATTTACCTTGAGCAGGTAAAGCTTGTCTTCTTAAACCCCCTATTAAATTAAAAATACATTCTGATTCATTTGACCGGGTGCTCTCTTAAGAGGTACTGAATAATGAGTTTGCTGAGAGACAGTTTTTTCTTTTCTATTTCATAGGCTCTGTTGGATACTTTATTCCCCCAACTCTTTTTCATACTGGCTGGACCTGAACGTCCCAAATCCAGTGTCCTGAGAGACATCTACTCCCTGCTGGGTGAAGGAGGGGAAAGCTTTCCTGCCATAGTGGTGGACTCTGAACCTGACTGACCACTGAATGTACATTATTAGAATGAGTTACCAGTTTATGAGGCACTGATAAACTGGTACCTGTCCTATTTAAACATGTGATGGGAAATAAAACATGTACATCTTTCACTATAATGCCTTCCACTACAGTGCCAAGAAGAATCCTAGCACTCTAAAACTGTCAGTAGAACTATGATATTGTAAGGTTTGTAAATTTGAGGTTTTTTTGCTGGACTTAATTAAATGTGTTTCTAATAAAGTGGTGACTCAATGTATTTGTTCTTGAATCAATAATTGGTAAATTGTCATTCTGCTGTGGCTCTTTCTAGTGATGGCATATATAACCTTGACAGTCACGTAGAAAAAACAAGGTTTTGAGGTTGTGTTTGTAATGTTTCTTGCTGTGAAATGCTGTACTCACAATTTTGTTATAATTCTGAGAAAGTTATGTATTTTCAAACATGTTAACTTTTTATATGCTTTTTACTTCGACTATGGGTTTAAATTATCTAGCTTTAGATTCAAGACAATACATTCAGCACCGAAAAAGAAATACTTAAAGCTTTAGTTTAAATAAAATCCTTAAATGATCAAATTTGGAGACTTGTGGTTTTTCGTCGCAAAGCAAAACTGTCTACATAAATTCTTGTTTTTTTAAGCATGTAGTTTGGATTTGTCTTATTCCAGTTGCAAATTATTTTCATACATTTTGAATGTAGGTTACATTCTGATAATAGTTCAGTGCTACTTTCATGCTTGAATTACATTTGAATCTTTTGTATATTTGTACTACATATAACAACTGATAGAATAATGGGTAATGGAATCAGTCTTGCTACAAGGACAGTAGGTGGCACTCACCACACAGATGAGAGACCACACAAAACACTAACCGGTGACTAATGTCACAGTCTGATTCAATCAAATTGGCAGCTGGACTAAGTCAATGACCTAGAATTATAAAGAAAAACAAGACTATTTTTTATTAAAACACTAACAAGTAATCAGTGCAATATATAAATTAAATGTAATATATGATATATGATACTGTTGCTTTGCTGATTTAAGAATTGAATTCTTTTGGGTTTCATCACAGATTTTCTCTAAAGACATCTGCTAACTTATGATTTCAGATTTTACGCCTTTGAGCTTCTTCCTACTGTCTGGCAAATCTGAATCAAAATTCATTCACATGGGGGGTCAATACAGTGCCTTTGTGAGCTGAGAAAATTTCCAATCTTCAAAAACACTAGTCTGTAGATGCTTTAAAGGCTTATGCCCACAGATGACGTGTGGATGGCACGGGCTGTGCCAGAGTGAGCGACAGGTGGCGCTGGGTTCACACAGCAGGACGTGGGTGTTTGAGCCGTGCAGCACCAAAGCTCATGTACACACAAACACAGGGACGTGCACCCCCAAAGCCGGCTGAGTCACAAAGACAATGCGCTCGGGGGTCTGGCTCTCTGCGTGCTGCAAGCTGGAAATGGCATGTTCCCCTGAGGAGAGGAATAAAAAGTAGGTTATAAAAAGGAGAAGACTGTGTGAGTCCCAAATTGTTTGGTACCTGTGTCCAAAACAGCAAGAGCACAATACACTCAACTACTTTTTGCTTAAATTGATTATTGATTATGACAAAGCCTCCTTTTTAACATCAAATGTCCCACCACTCATTGGTTACAGCTAAGTCTTCTGTATGGGTCTGTATGCAATGTGGCAATATGCAGCTGGCTCCTGGTCTGTTCATAAAGTAAAGGAGGGAAGCATCTTTGAGCTCACGATAACACAACACACAGGTCCCTGTGGGAGTTGTTCCTACGCAACTCAGCCTTCCTGTGACCTGCGTGTATCAGCTCCTCCCTGGCTCTAGCCATCACAAGAAGAGCCTTTCCACTCCCACCAGCGTGGCCTGGCCCTGCCCAGGTTACCCATGTCTCACGCCTTTGTTCCATATTTCTCACGCCTCCTTTTGTCACATAGTGGCAGATCCCTGGCTGTTTTGCTTTCCATGGAAGAAGCTTGATTTTTTTTTTTTTACTCAAGTCTGCACTGCTTCAGAGTCACACATATATGGAGAGCTTGATTTTAAACAGCCTTGTCTTTGCCAGATGCTTTGGATTCTTTTCAGCATTTTTATTTTCTCTGTTTTTCAGCTTTAGCCCACTGCAACCCTGGAGTACAGATCCACAGAAACCAAACAGTGCGACCAAGAATCCACTTCTCTCCTTCAAATGCCTACTGCTCTTGAAGATCTCCTTTCTTTTGCAGCCCCGCCCCTAACAAACACATTCCTCACTTACCCTCTTTCACTTCTCTTTGGCTCATTCACATCTCTGTTGCTGATTGGGCCCCATAGTTTTGGATCAACAGAAATCATTAAGTAAATCAGATAATAAATGAGGCCGCATTATGATTTCCTCTTAGGTTTTCTCCACCATTTAACTGGGCTGTGCCGGCTTCCTCTGTCAAATTGTTTTTCTGACAAGTAATGCAGTGTCTTAACTAAGTGGCAATTGAGTTTTGTTTGAAATTTATATAAGAATATTAAGTTTATTCTGATCATGTGAGCAAGAATCATTTTAGCTCATTATGAATGAAATCTTGTTAATAAGCAGAAGTCAAGTGTTTTTCTAATAAATGTGCAGAAGAGTTTTAAAAAGAGATTACCTTTTTATACTTTATATAGAGATAAAATTGTTCGGGTGACATAGAAAGAAAGAACAAACAGTATGTTCGGTAATAACTAAGAGACATTACGTTCTCCTAATGTGGCTTTCCAAGTGTGGAAAAGAACTGTGTGGATCCTGTGAGAGAGACTGGGGGATTAAATGCTGTAAGGTTGCCTTCCATTCAGAAACGACTGACATCAGTTGTATTTGTGTGTGGGTGGCAAATAAGTGGTGGCTGCCTGTGTTTTTCACCAGTGCGTTTCTGTAACGTGTGGGCATGCTCATTAGTGTATTTACACTTTCATCATGGAGTAAGTGTGTGCTCCGTGTCCTGCAAATTAGTTTCTTCAGGTGCCTGCTGGTAATTTTCAGGACAACTGTCTGAGTTGGTGTAGGATTACTGTTCAATATTGATGTCCCAGCAAGCGCTGGAAGAGTGCAGTGGTAGCACCATTACTGTAAATGTCATATAAAAGAGACACATCTGTGCTGTTGCAGTGGAGGGTAACATGCTTTTTTTCTTTCATCACAAATATGGGCAACACTACCTATCTCGTCAGGGATGATTTCAAGTCAGCAAGTTTCTGTGTTCCCTAGCGAAAGGCCTTTACATGGAAAACAAGCTTTTCACAGGAAAACAAAAAGCAGGGAAAAGAGGGAGTGCATTTAAAAAGGCACTGATGGGAAGATGACTAAAAGAAAGAAGGAAAGAAAGAAGGAGCAGTTAACTCTTCTCCCCTCCCCCTTCCTGTGCTTCATCAACCCCTATTCTCCTTTCTTTCAAGTTTGACGTCATACAAAAGACCAATGAGAGGACTTGGACTTCCCCGTTTTTCGTCCCTAGCTCCTCCTCTTCACATAGCCCCATATATATTCCTCGTCACTACATTCAGCAGAGTGTACAATGTGCTGGCAGAGAGCGAGCAGGCAGCTTATAGAGAAACAGCTAGACAGGGAGGGAGAGAAGGGGAAAGTGTAAGTGGATTTCAGCGCTGACTTAGAAGCTTTCATCTGGCGCGCTCTAGCCATTCTTGCTTCAGTCGTTTCCCTGATCTCACGTATGCCTCCTTCTCCTCTCTCTCTCCACCTCTCTATTTCTCCATGCCAGAGCTGACTACAAACAGGATCCAAGAGGCCAACGCTGCAGCCTGATTTCAGGATCTACCAGTCCACACCATCAGGATGGGCTGTACGACGGGCCACCTGGCTTGTCCACCACAGCCCCAGACAAACTCCGGGCAGGAGGGTCAGTCCCTGGAGGCTGGTGGTGCCAAAGTTCCCGAGGTCCTCTCCTCTTTGGAACGTCTGTCCCAGGCCACTGGAGGCATGGAGAAGTCCTGGTACCGCTGCATCTTTCCATTTGGAATCATCTCTTTGGTGATCGGTGTGGCAGGAACGGGAGTGACCTACACCTATAATGACCTGCCTCAGACTAAAGTGGTGTCAGTGGTGCTGCTTATCATGGGTCTGTTGCTGTTGTTAATGGCCACCGCTTGCTGGACTGTCCACAAGAAGAAGAGAAGGAAAAAGAAAGAGGGAGGTTCGTTTACTTCTGAACAGTGTCCCCTGTGAAGCACATGGGGAAAACAGTTTGATAGCAGAGACATACCCAAGGCTGGGAACTCAAGGGCTGGCAAAATAATGTGCCACTCTACCTACACCCAGTGCCAAATCCCCTCTATTCTTTATCACTGAGTTTGGCTAAGCTCATACTGGAGAGAACTTGGGTTGAGAAATCATACAGAATGAAGGACAGATAGACAGAACACTGAGGATCTGTTCAGTCTGTAGGATTTGGACCATTTTGGATTAGCAAGCGGGGATCACCAATGCTTCACACACCCTTTTATCAGCAGGTGTCCAGTGTCAAAACAACCTCAGAGGAGACACTCACAAATATGCATCACACACTGCATGCATATTTACATGGCCCTCACAGTTCTCACTCACAAATGCACCAGCAGTTGCAGTGGAAGCTCACGCTGACACCTAACACGCTATGTAGAGCTGCTGCTGGAGTCAATGCTGGCGTCACTGGGCACGTCAGTCACAGCATTCCTCCTGCCAGGACAGGTGACTCTCCAAGAGGCCTGAACTGGGCCAAAGACGGCAACCTGATACCCAGCCCAAAGAGCAGCGCACCCGCGTCAGCAGCCACCGTCATTCACTCGTCCTGTGACACCGCAGCAATGTGTTGGGGGCTTTTTTACGCAATGAGAGAATGGAACTTGAGTCCAGCAGGATCTTAGTGGCATCTGAGTGGACGATGAGCTTGCAAGGGCAGGGGACCTGCTGATGAACTTACACACTGCTGGACCTTGGACTTAACCGTTAAGGAACAAAAGATTTGCACATCAGTGTCAGGCAAGAGAAACATTTAGTAAAGTAAGATACTCTGAAGGGCCTTTTAGCGCCTTAGTTTATTACTTTCTGACTGACTGAATGCCCTCCTGTCAGTGTGCGAGCATGTATGCCCAGCCTTGTGTCCATGTGGGGCACCCCTAGTCCACACACAGCAGGCCAGGATTATTGAAGGACACTGCCTGAGGGGACATGCCACTGCAGGGACACTTTGACTGATCCTGCTCCCCTATAGCCCCTCCCGCTTGGTGCCTTGAGCAAGCACTCATGGAAAAAGGCTCTGTTGCACGCCCCCATTTCCATCTGAACTCTGGAGAATTTCCCCCCTTGTTCTCTCCCTTTACCCCAACAATACTCTCCTCATCCATCCTATTTGCCTTCTTCCATCATACACCCCCAGTTCCTGACTTCATGGCACTCCTTTGTCCTTTGTGATATAACCCACATAGACGTGTGTACAGTCTTTTTAACATTAGAGACACGGATACACTTAAATTTAATCTCTGTAGTCATCAGACAATTGTGATTATTACTTTTTGCCAAAGAAAGGGGGTTATATTCTCTCTTATATTAGAAAAAAGTTTTGATTGAGAATGAGTTGCAATTCCCCTTTTATCTGTCTGAAAATAGAGTCCAAGGCTGTTTTCTAGTACCGATTATATATTCTATCATATAGTTCTCATACTTATTTATGTTTGTGCTCTGAGTGACTCTGGGTTTCCCTTTGCTATGCTTTTTCTTTTGTAAATCATGGGTGAATGTAACTGCTCGACATCTGTGAATAGGTGCTTTCTGTTGGTCTGTGGTCTCACAGGATGAGACATACAATGACATTTTATTGTTGTCTTAAACATTCTCATTTTTTCATTCAGTGAAACATAGGATAGAAGGGGCAAATCGTGGAAGGAGGAAGTGCATTGTAAAGAATGTACAGAGACCGAGAGGAGTCTAGACCACTATAGGGAAGGACTGCGTACTAGCACTTCTTTATCCATGACAATTATCATTAATCACTGTTGCATTAACCCTTTTTACCACATTAGTGATATTTGTTGCTGAGTAAAATGTGTCTATGCATCCAGAGGTAGCAGTCAAAACACTATGCCAAAGATTATCCTGAAAGCCAGCTCGTCATTACAAGGCAGCAATTGCCTGCCTGCTTTAATAGCCCTGTAATGATCGGTCCTTTCTCACTCAATTTAAAGCTCAGACTAATGCCTGTGTCCAATGTCTGTTACCTTAAAAGTGGAAGGAGGAAAAGGAAATGGGACAACAAAAGGAGAATATGGAGTCTTTTACCCCCCAATTTTATGTGAGAGCAGAGAGATACTGAATCACGATTATCGTGAACTGAGCAGTATTATCTTGTGATGCAGGACTGGCTGTAGTTACGAGTCAAATTAACTGGAGTCTGGAGCTTTCTCAGAACCTTCTCTCTGTCTACTGACAAATTCCGAGCTAACACACTGTAGATCAGTCTGTATTTGCAAACATCTGCATGCTGTATGTTCACATCAGGCCTTAATTAGATGGTTAGATGTCAAAGGAAATGCCCAAGAGCAGGATTTTTATTTGTATTTTTTATCATGACGCAGTGGTATCCTTTGAGCAGTGAAGCAAGACAGAAACCCACATATTACATTACATCGGATTAGTACAATAAGGCCATTATATGGCAATATAGCAGACAGTCATGACTGCATATCTCTGCTATCTAGATGTCTCGTCACATGAGTTAGTGTTTGCTCTAATAATATGGGTTTGAAACATATTCAAGCAGCCAAATTGAACCATTATCAATGTTTATATTGAGCTATTGACAGAATCATTAACCGTGCAGCGTTTAGGAGTGTAGACACACGAGCGGTGGATGAGAATATTCTCCTGTCTTTGATTGATGTTGCTTCTGTTAGAGCTGCCGAACCACATATGTGATGTTTTTTCTCACAGAAAGACAGTTTGTGGCGGTAATCACGAAGCTGAGAGAAACAAAGAGAGTGAGAGGGTGAGAAACAGAGCTTGTAAAAAGCAAGACAATTGAGGTACACACACTGTTAATCAGCCCTCAGTTTTTGCTTGTGCATTATAATGCAGTTTTTAAATGTAAAGTGCACACTCACTATATAATATACATTGTGGTTGCATAGCTGTAAATTTTCAAACTATACTGTGCCAGTGTATAGACACGAAAACTTGATGGCAGGTGACCATTATTTGTTTGTTAGAGATGTGAAGTGATTTCCCCTCTGCCTTCTGAAAAATAAAAGGGAAAATCTACCTCTCTCTCCTGTGGGGAAATACGTCCCTCACCCAGAAGACAGCCATGCCTATGCTTATGCTAGTCATCACTTCAGTGAGTGACACAAAATATTAATGTTTGTGCACCCTTAAAAATGCGGTGCTGTATAAACAATTTTATATTTGTACTGTATTTCTACTTACATGTACATTTTAATTGTAATAAATAAATGTTAGGTGAACACATTGCTCTGTGATGTTATGATTTGTACTTTGTAGTTCTGTGATTATAACATAAAAATTAAATTTAACTGTGTAGAAAACTACCTGCTTTGGGAGATTATTAATCTAGGGGTAGATTCTGTAACTGTACAGGGCTGGAAATACAAAAGACAGATGGAGAGTTGAGAGTGAGGTGAGTTTGGATGACAAGACCACCTGAGCTTCCCCTGTGCTTGAAATTTCTATGCTGTATATAGACACATTGCCACACTACCCTGCCAGCTTGGATGACTTGGTCAGATACCCAGAGACGAGGGATCCTTTGGTTGTTTTGAAAACAGATTGGCTGCTATGGAAAAGAATAAATGACACCCCCTACTGGCAAAAAAATTAAACAGACAAACTACCCCCACTGTGACAAGTTAACAGAAAGGTGTGTGTGATATAAGTCTATAAAAACTTTACCCAACATATAAACATTTTATCATTCTCTGGTGACTTTGCTGGGAAACGACTGTGGGTGTGGAGGCAACAATGTTAGGCCAACAGGGCAAAGTGCAGATGGGGTGGAAGTGGTCAGTTGGATTGCTAGGGTCAGCACAGATTACAGGAAACCAGATGGGAGCAACTCATCCGCCTCTCGATCTCCAGGACTTGGCTTCGGGCCTAAGCATTCAGCGTTATTTGGGATTTATCATGCAGTGAATTATACACAACTGACATCAATTTAAATTGCAAAACCAAAAACATTCAACAGGAAAAATGTGACATCATAAAGTCTAGATTTCAGTCATACTGGCTTTCTATGTTTTATTCAAATTCCTGAACAATTGCATCTGTGCAAGACAATTCCGCCTGTTTATTTGATTAGTCATTGCCTGCTGTTGGTGCCAAATAATACCGTTGCAGTACGATAGAGTTACATTTCAGCGCTGCTTTGTGTATTGTGACAGCTGTTTTGGAGACAGGTGTAGGTGGGAATCACGTATGCCTGGCCAGACAGTGAAATTAAATCACAAACAAAATGAAATTAAAACCCACTCTCAATTTAGCTATTGTGACAGAAACAAGTGTGATTAGAAGCTTTCGGATTTAATCAGCCAGAGAGTTGAAAGTCTTGGAATAACATAATACTTTCACACACACAAATAACATTGTTGGATAAGAGAGACTGCAATTATGAACAGACAAAAAGAAACTACAGTGTACTGAATCCCACCCATCATTCACCTTTGTTCTTCCCTCATTTTTTCATTTGTCATCATTCTCTGCCTTTTTGTCTCAAATTTGCAGCGTTGATGAATATAACAAAATATGTTCACTGGTTTGTTTGGTTAATCCATACTTAGCTCAGGTGTCCAGCCATAGCTTCCCCCTCTGCTTATCATATTAATCTCAATGATTGCCTGTGGGAGTCAACATCTTTGTGATGAGACATCCTTTTAGTTGGATTATGCTAAGGAATTATAGATGCTTATGAACAGTATATTATAGACTTTGAATTTGTAGTTTTGTGAGAACCAATATTATGCTTTTATTGTCATAATTATTTTTGAATTAAGTTAAAGCCACCAGACGATTTCTTCCCTTTAACCATTAATGTTCAGTTTTTGTTTTGCTGAGATATTGGGAGAATGGGTTGGAGTTTCTATGGAAACGGTGACTGTATTCAATTGACAATGTCATAGCCTCTGCCCCATCTGAGGTCACTAAACGACAAGATAATCTGATCACAAAGCACCTCCAGCATAAAATGCAGCAAGAATCATATGCTTCAGTGGGCAAATGGGAAACAAGCAGAAATGTATTTTCTTTACTCAGAACTACACATGTAATTTAATAATTATGTGACTATTACAGTTAAAGAGAAAGAACCAATTGCAGTTGCGTTGCAAATGCCTTTGGATGTCTATAAGTAATCTGACATAATTTATTAAATATTTTTTCTTCTATTATGCTTAAAGGCACCTATTAAGTGCTAGAGCAAATATTAGCTCTTGTAGGCAGCGATGAGATGCATGTTATGTATAGATCACCAGAAAGTCTGTAATGATTATTACTGAAAGGGTAGAGTGTCTTTAAAAGCCTTTTTAAAAGACCAGCAATGAAGAATTCACGTTGGGGTTCCAACACAAAGGCCTTAATCATTGTGTCATTTCCTCAAAGGCAGCTACGTCAGAGGCCCAGCCAATCTGTTGTCTAATTGTTTACATGTGTGCTCAGTCACACAAATAGTGATCAATGCACCTAATAAGTTTCAAATGTGTGTGTCTGTCTGTGCAATAATTAGATTTTGGTCCCCAGGGTTTCCATCCTTTGTGGTTAACCTTTGTTCACCTTTGAATTTCTCTTGATGAAAGTATAGACTAGGCTGTTACCACGGCAGTTTTTTTTTTCAGAACATTAAACACATTAAACAACATCAATATAAGAATGTCACTATGATCAACATTGATACTTTCAGCTGTTGTCCCTTGATCAGATGTTACATTTGCTATTTGACAATCAATAACATACAGTATATATGAAGACAGGGGAGACCAAAGGAAAACATAATGCAGTTGAACAGGGAGCAAAATGTTGAGGGAAACATAATGATTTTTTCTGTGCTTTTTCAGCTTGTAGACACATTTGCAAACTATTAAAATGTTATTTTTGTCTCCTATAAAAATTGAACTATTGCAGCTATAACTGAAACGATGCCTGTCCCTTTAAACGGAGTACCTTTAAAAATTTAATTCTTTTCAACTGCATTTCCCACAATTCACAATAAATAGGCGGGTCTGGGGACGCTCTTCATAATCAGGTCAACCAATCATTTATATCCACTGGCGAGCGCGTACTTCGAAATGGAGCTACGTTGTCAAATGAGCTTTTGATATTTTACAGTTTATAAAAAACAGCCAATCAGCGTATCCTTACTCGTGCCAACCAATCAAAGAGTTATTATGCGGTAGATGGGCGGCTACATTCTCGCCCAATCAGATTGAATGTAGCGTTTAAACGGTAAGCGCGGGCGGTCCTAGAGTAGCAGTGGGCGTGTCAACAAACTGGGAAGCGTGCTTGAATTTGAATTAGGGCGAGAGCTAGCAATTAGTTAAGATAGTTGTCCACTGTTACACCGAAACAGAGACACCAGCTGTGTTGTAACACGGTATATTTTAATATTTGATTTAAAGTGTCTTGGTGTGTAATACCTGCAAGTGTTCCCGTAACGATTAAATCGCTGCTCAGTGAAATAGCCACAGACGTCTGCTTGAGGAGAGATCGCTGTACTTGCAATGAAAGCGGGCGGTAAGTAACTATAGTGGCTAATTTTAAACCTGCTCTTTTTTTTACCAGAAATGTATGAATGCATAATTATGAAGGGAATATGTGAGAATTTGATTATTGCGTTTTGATGAGGTAACTTTAAGCACTGGTAACTAGCTAACGTTACCAAAGTTAGCCAAGTCAAAAGTTAACGTTACCAGAGTTTCTCCCCCTGACGTTACGGTATCAGTGGGTTTTTATTAGGTTATCACCACATTTAATATATTATACGTGTCTTCCATTGGCACTGTGAGCGTTTGATATAATAAAAACGAGCATATCGCATTAATCGTCGCCCGACTAGTTATGTTTGAACCAGAGGAGGGAAATTTGGGCGCTCACTTGTTCTTCCAGTCTCGGTTCAACGTCGTTAGATGGTTATTAAATCTTAAAGCTATTTAATGAGCAATGGTGAAAGATAAATTTTAATATTCCTGACGGGGTTATCTTTTAAATGATTTAAAGACTTTTGAACTCAAATAGTGGGTTTGATCAGGTGACCCGGAGATACCTCAGCTGTCCTTTGCTATTTAAAATCAGATTGTCTTATCTCTGCTTTGGTTAACCTTATTATGAGTTAAGTTATTAATTAGCCTTTGCCTGCTTTCAGTGAACTGCCAATGTGTATTTAACATTACTTTGAGAATTAGTGTGACATTTCTGCACTGAGACGTGAAATGCTTTGGAGTAATTTTGTGTGTTTGTGGACACAGTGTGCTGCTTTTTGTTGCACAGAATGAGAATCATGCTAATTGAATGTGAAATTGCTTGTAGAAATTACATGACTTGTCTAATACCTAATACCTTTATTCTTGTAGTGGTCCACTGCCATTGTTCAAAATGCTATTCTGTGCCTACACGAAAGCGGGTCCGTAAGCGAGCTCCAGCCTTAACCTTGCTCTCCCTGCCTGAGGAGGTCCTCCTCTGTGTGCTGCAGTGCCTCTCTGCTGAGGACCTGCTGTCTGTGAGAGCAGTGAGTAAAACTACTGTACACGTTGTAACACATCTGTGCCACAAATCTTCAGATTTGTTCTGCCTTAGCATATTTTGACCACCTGATTCAATTTCGGGTGGCCTTATATTCAGAAACTAATTGTCTCCCCTTGTGTTACAGGTTCACTCTCAGCTGCGGGACATCGTTGACAACCACTCTAGTGTATGGGCCAGAGTCAGTTTCAGAGACAACTGGCCCTCTCCCAACTCCTTGTGGCTTTTTGAAAGGTACTTTTAATTCTGTAAAATAAAATTGGTAATCATCTACGTATGTTTTACTTAAAATTTCTCTCTCCCTCTAGAGCTGCTGAGAAAGGGAACTTTGAAGCTGCTGTGAAGCTTGGGATTGCTTATTTGTACAATGAAGGACGTAAGTGAAACTCCTGTTTCAGCTGTTTATCAAATCAATTTCATTAATTGATTCTGTATTTAATGACCATCCTGGTTAAGTGAAGGTCAGGTGAAATTAGGCGATATAAATGTCAATGAATGCCATTAGCATTCACAGTGCTTCAGTTGTGTCTACTTTCTTTCCACCAGCATTGCTTAGTGATGAGGGGCGAGCGGATGTATGTGGTCGCAAGGCCTCCCACTTTTTCAGCCTGGCAGAGAGCCTGCGCTCTCCCACAGCAGATCCCTTTATCTGGTTGTTCATCCGTCCACCGTGGTCGCCCACTGGCAGCTGCTGCAAGGCCGTAGTGTTTGATCGTCTCAAGGCTGAGTGTGACACCAATGTGGTAGGTTTTGTCAGTGGCAGCTCAGATGACAAACATGCTTTCAATAAAGTATAGCAGTTAATTTTAGCTTACATTACAAAGTTTTTGTCTATAATAATACCATAATAATAATAATAATAATCCACAGTCTTTTTCTTTTGGTTGTTTAGTACAAGTTTGAGATCACTGTCAATGAGAACATGATTTTCAAATTTTTTTCCCTAAATTGCTGGTCTTGAAACTGTTTTCAGTTTCATTGTGTTTGTCATCACAGCATCAAATAAAGTGCTAAATGTAGCCAATCAGGTTTTCTTTCAGTAAACTGACACAATAACCGTCTTCACTTACATCCACAGAAACCTGGATAATTGCATAACATATTCAAGTTTAGTGCAAAGTGTTGTATTTGTATTGGCAATAAATATTTCATGTGTTCATTAATCTATTTTTCGTGTCTCTGCAGGAGAAGAGGGGGCCCTTATTGCACTGCTTAGCCAGAGTTTTGCAGCTCTTTGAAGTAAGTGTGAAAGTGAGACTGAATATCTGAGTGTCTGGGTGTGGTTATCCTAGTTTCTATTAGCCTCTAATCCCAATGTAGAGCTTTTGGTCACAGGGAGCTGTCATTAGCAGCACAGATGGCACAATTGTTGTTTTCTCCTCTTCATGTGACACAGCTATGGCCTAAATTATTTACTCACAGCCCTCGAGTGGTGTTAACTGTTTTAAATGATTTCGCTCAGCTAAAATGAATTAAAATTGTGAGCATTTACAATGTGTGCACAAGACATTGACAGATTATTGTTTTTTTTTTTAAGTAAAATCAATATTTGCGTCTGGAATAATAGATTTTGTTTACCTTTTTCAAGGAGGATGAAAAGCGCTCAGATGCCATATCTATGCTGGAGGAGTCCTCACAGGCTGGCTGTCTACAGAGCTCATATCTGTTGTGGGAGCATAACCGTAAAGCAGCTGTGAGTCTGAATCTTTATTCAGTATCCTTAACGGTTCTTCTTTGTAACATTGACCATAATTGATTAATACCACTGCTTTTGTTTTTATTTCTTCAATCTGAAATATAAATCTCTAAATATTTGGTTGAATATACAATAGGCTTTTGCAAGAATTTCAATAAACAAATTAAGCAAAATGTGAGATTTATATATAATTTTTTGTGTGTTTGAATTTCAGATGGCAGATCCAGGCAGGTACCTCCAATGTGTACGAACCCTCAGGGACTACGCTGGCAAAGGATGCTGGGAGGCACAGGTGTGTGATTGAAGTCATGTTGTTCTTGTCTTGGGCAAATAAATAAATGCAACAATTATGGTGCTCTGGATTTTAATCTTGTGATAAGCTTTGTCTGTCAAGACAGTGACGTGTTCTTTTGACAGCTTTTCTTGTGTCGTGTTCTTCATTTGTCTTTTTCATTATCCACTCCTCCATTTGTCCAGAGTTGTTTTTATTCAATCCCCAATTAATAGTGTCAAAAGGTCTTGACAGTTGTTGACATATTTAAAATTCTGCATCACAGAATTGCAAATAAATGACTCATCCAAATCACAAGCCCTGTAATTACAGAATCAAGCTGTTGCCATTTTATTAAAACATGCAAACCAATGCAAGAAGCTGTCGACTAACTCCAGTCACTGTAAAAGATTTATTTGAAGTAATGTGCTGTGCTGTTTTTCCAGCTCTCTCTGGCCAAAGTGTGCAGCATTGGGAATCCACTTGGCTTAGAAGCAAATGCCTGCTGTGATTTAGTGGCCCAGCTCTTCAGTTCCTCTATCATGGCATCACGGCACTCTGCTCAGGGCATCCTCAGACGAGGCCTCAACGACACTATGAGGTAGAAAGGAACATGAACTCATGTTATTGACGAGATAACAGTCTTTTAATGAATAATAAGTATATATTTTTTGACAATTGATTGTTCCTACTGGTGCAGTTGTTTTTATTCACTGTGTCTGGATCATCTTAGTTTTTTAATGGTAGATAAAACTGGACTCTTTCACAAATGTGTGACAGAGACTATTGAATATTTTTCAAAAAACAATCAATTTTTTCTGTTTCAGCTTTAGATATGTTGTCTCTGTGTCAAATAAATAATTTTCAGATCACTGCATGTAGCAGCTTGTTAGTTTTTTTTTTTTTTTTTTAAATGGGGTGAATTACTTAAAATAGTCATTTCTGGTTTTGATTTTAATTAGTTTTTTTTGAATGTGCCAGACTGTAACATTCTAGTAGTAGATATTCAAAGTCTACAAGTCTCACTTTCTTTCTACTTCTGTAGATACATTCTGGTAGACTGGCTTGTGGAGGTGACCACCATGAAGGACTTCTCCAGCCTGACGCTACATGTGACAGTGGGTTGTGTGGACCGGTACCTGGCTCTGCGCTCTGTACCCAAGGCACGCCTTCAGTTATTGGGCATTGCCTGTATGGTAGTTTCCACACGGTAAGGATCTGCATTCTTTTAAGAAAAGGAAAACATTTTTTTTATATTATTCTTGTTGGAATAAACCCAATATTTATTGTCTTCAGAAAATGCATTGTTTTTTCTTTTTTTTCCCCCAGCTATATCAGTAAAGAAATCCTGACAATACGAGAAGCTGTTTGGCTCACAGACAACACCTACAAATATGAGGATTTGGTTCGAATGATGGGAGAGGTTGTCTCTGTGCTCGAGGGAAAGATCAGGGTGAGTATGAAAATGGTACTGAATGTTTCAATATAATCAGTTTTTCTGACACCTGGGAAAAAAAACATGACACATGTAAAAAGTGATTTTAAAAATATATTTCTTTTTTTTGTTTTTTCTTATGCACTTCTATTTAGAGCCCCACACTGCTCGACTATGGGGGGCTGCTTTTGTCTCTGCTTCCTCTGGAGAGGCGGACCACTCACCTTTTCAGCTACATCTGTGAGCTGTCGTTGCTGTACTCTGCACTTGCCACATCACCACCCGCCAAACTGGCCTGTGCTGCACTACTTCTTTCGCGAGCACTACATCACTATGGTAATAACACTCGCTGACACACATATATACAAACTCCTGTTTAAAAAGATTCTTTGTGTCACCTTCTTTAACACCAAAATGTCATGTAAGTAGCATTTTCAAACAAATAGAATTTACAGCCTCACTTGAATGCAAAGTTTATTTTACAGCTTGACTTATGTCTGTGCTCTTCTCTCTCCAGCTCCCTGTTGGCCGAGCCAATTAACCGAATACACGGGCTTCTCCAAGCAAGACCTCGTCTCCCTTTCTGTGCTGCTTTATGTCAAAAGGTAAGTTCCTCGCAGTGTGTTGACTAGATTGGTAGTCAAGCAGGTCCACATATTCAAACACAGACACACATTCTTGCCACCCCCCGTTCTTTTCGTATTAGGTTCGAGTGATGTGATCAGCCATGATCTGATCAATTTGCATATAAATGACTTTAGTGTTATCTTGACCTTTTGAAGCAGCACATTCTCATTTTATTTTATGCTTCATCAGTTCTGACCTCAACAAGGGTATATTTTCAAAGTAACCAATTAAATCCAGGTATTTTTTTTTCTTCTTGTGATCATAGGCACAAAAAAGGAGATTTTGTCCTTTACTATGTGCACTTTGTTAATTGCTGGGGTTTAGCCAGGTGTGTTTAGCCAGGGTTAGTATATAAAATTACTTCTGATTGGCTCATTATTTGGGGAGAGCCCAATAATATTTAGAGCCTAATGCGCAATATGTTATAGGTATTTTTTATCTCTTAGTGTTATTGATTTAGTGTTTACAATAACTAACAGTAGCAGCCTTCCTAGTTATGATTTTCTTGATCAATATTGGACCTATTGCCCCAGTTATTCCAGAATAGCGCCATATTTTGTCATATAGCCATGGTCCTTTACATCAACTCTCTTAAAGAATATTTATTGTGTATTTACACAAAAGAATTTGAGTGAATAAACCTACACTGCTCTTTGAAAGTACTGATAATCAATACTTTAATTTATTTAACTATTAATTTGCTGAACAGCAGCATTTAAAAATTCTTTACTCTGCAAAAGCAAACAAAACATTTTTTGTCTAATCTATAGAAAATGGCAATGAAATCCTTGCGCTTAATGATTGATTGATTTCTTGTGGTATCTTGACTCACATACAAGCACTACTTCACTATGCAACAAGAGACAACAAGAATTGATTTACGATGTGTCTGGCTGTTTTCAGCATGCTCATATAGCCACATTGATTAGATATAAGATTGTTTATAGTGTTTGGTCAATAAAAAGAATGGCCATTAAGGTTTTCAAGAAAATGTGAATCCCAGAGACCTGCCAAGTCATTAGGTAGACAGTAGGAGACATTTAGACTCTAAATGTGGGGTTGGATGGGTGTGTCTGTGTGTTTGCGACCATCAGTGAATCACCAGCTGAGTCACAGAAACGTGCCTCAGGGTGAGTCACTTTGATAGGTAAGCATTTAATCAACAAATTATAATTCTCAAATGGACAAATGACAAGATTTATCCTCAAGAGTTGATTATGGAGATATAGCAACAAAAGTGGATCAAAGTCTGTCAGTTTTCCAGTGGGTTAACCCATTTTTTTTCCCTCTCCTCAGTTTTAGTCAGGATGTTCCGAAAGACTACAGGCACATGTCTCTTACTGGAGTAAGGCAGCGGTTTGAAGATGAGACCTACCAGCATATCAGCAAAGACAAGGTACTGTATTTATTGCAGGCATAAGAACAGTCCTCTCTCTATTATATTTAATTTAAAAAATGGCATTACTGAATTTTAGCACAGAATCTTCTAATTGCTTTGAATGTAACTGGTCAGTGATTTATTTATTTATTTTTTTATTATTAGGTTATGGATTTTAAAGAGCTTTGTCAGATATTGGAGATTCCTGAAGTGGAACCTCAGATGGAGCCTCCCAGTCCCACTGGCCAGCCAGCAGATATCCACACCTTCCTTGCCTCACCATCTAGCACAAACAAGCGGTAAGTTGCCAACACACAGGCTCCTTTTTCCAACACATTGCAATTCACTCGTATCCAATAAATAAGAGTATCTTTACAAAACTGGGATAAAATTATAAGCATTGAGTTACAGTCACACTTATGACAATTTAAGGGAATCCATTAGACTTATTGATTATTTAATCCTACTATAAGCACTCCCAAGCTTAAAGGAAAAACTGGGAAAATCTTTTGCTTTAAAGAAGAATCCAAGAAAGAAGATTATAACTAACAGTAAAATGACCAGTGTCTTATTTATCAGTTTTTGTCCTTGCCGAGTCTCCTGTGCTCCGTGACTCGTGAACGTCTTGTCCCGATCGCGTTTGATGTGCCATCTGTGAGATGCTCTAGTGACTCACTGTAACCCACTGATTGTCCACTTTCTCCCCAGGCGACGCGATGACAACACGCAGGCTCAAAGAGCCAGCTTTGTGGTGACGCCCACAGCAGAGCTGTCCAATCAAGAAGAGGCACTGCTGGGCGACATCCTGGACTGGAGCTTGGACACTTCCTCGGGTTACGAGGGTGACCAGGAGGAGGAGAGCGAGGGAGAAAAAGATGGTGATTGTGAGTATTGAGGAGGGAAGAGTAAATGTTTATTCCAGTCTAATTACAGAACAGTCATCAAGGTATATTTCTGCAAACCATGTAAACGTACAAGTACATATGTAGACAAGCATAATGGTGAGTCACTGTTCTATTTGGTTCATTATGTGACTACAGATGACTCAGCATGTGCGAGGTCCAGCATAACCAACCATTACAGACTAATGTGCATGGATGACAGTAGCTTTATAGACTGTTAAAGTTTGTATTTTGTGTAAACTTTGCTCAATTATGAATCATTGTCATAAACATACACCTTATCCTTCAATAGCTTCAATGATTTCCATCAATCTCATGGTGACGGATGAAGACAGACGACTCGCGCACTGCAGGGCCTTGTCCAGCGATGAAGACAGTTTCTGTGAAGATGAAAGGGAGATAAAAAAAGTTCTCAAAGTCCAGGAGCACCTTTCCTTCTCTGCAGATCTTCAGAGTTCAGGATATTGTTCTGTCCAGAGTCCCTCATCTACGTGTTCCACCTCATTCATGCCTTGCACATTCAAAACCATAACCCATTCTTTGGATGTAGCTTCTGCTAAAGACCAACTGGGCTTCCGCCTTTTGGTGCCCACGCAAAGGCCCCGCGGCACCTCCAGTAAACAAGTGAAGAGGAAGAACTCGGCAGCCCATAGTGCCGGCGAAGTGGAAATGGAGCAAGAAGTGGATGGGGAAGGAAACACCTTTTCTGCCAGTGTGGGGTTTCTGAGCCTATAGACAATGGTTCATTGAATGACCCCAGGCTGTTCAGTTACCCTCCAGCACTTTTTTGATATTTCTTGCTCTTCCTCGCTCTCGTCAGTCTGTATGGTTCGCCAATTGCAAAAACATAAAAAAAACCCACAACTCTGAGCTTTAAGACAAGTAAGGGAAAATAAATCTACTAATATGGATTATCTGTAACTTGCCTTTCTATTATGTTGCATTTCATGTACATGTTTACAGACATGCTGTAATAAAATACCTCCCATGAACCTAGACTCACAGTCAGCTCTGAAACCACTGGATCAGGACTTGGCTTTCCTCAGGATCCTGATACAATCATGGCCGTGTTTGTTGTTTTACAGCCTTCTACAACAACCTATCTCAGATCACATTACATAGTTGTAAGCAATCTCATGAAATAAGTGTTTGTTAAGGTCTTTTTTTTTTTTTTTTTTTTAAACCATAACATCTGATTGTTTTGGTTGTGATTGTCTGTCTGATATGCACTGAGTCTTTTTTTGTATTTGGTGAATGTCATTTATAGGTGACTGTTGTCATCTAGCTTAGGAAAGTGTCTGCGTCGGGGGGTTTATTGCCCAAATCTGTTGCTTTTGGGTTTGTCCTAGGGTTTTGTTTACCAAAGGTACTGTGGTAGTGTCATTTATGTTTTCAGAGGCATCTACGTTAAAAAAGAGCTGTGAAATTAGTCTTTTAGTAGTCTGCATCTTCTATTGTCTTGAACATCTACACCAGTTGTGCTGATATTTTTTTTATTATTATTGGAAAGGCCTAGAGCACACTAATCCTATTAGTAACACCAGATAGATGTTACGGTGTTAACTTGAGATTTTGACACAATATATGTTCAGTTAGTTTTACTTACAACACAACTAAGTTGGATGAATATCTCAGTTTATCATCCCAGTGCTTGTTGCTGTTCAGTCAGCTCACATGTATGGTGGCATCCAGTGCAACATGTACTTTTTTTTTTTTTTTTTTTTTTACCCATCAAAATTCGGTCTAGCACTTTTATCATCGGAGAAGGGGCACATTATTCTTTGAAATGTAACAATTTCTATGCTTAAACAATCAATACAAAATTTTGAAGGATTTGTTTTGCCTCTTTAAGGAGAAATAGAAGTTCAGACACTAAAAGAAAATTATTACTCGGTGGGTTTTTTAAGTATTGTATGCCTCATTCAGGACAGAGTTGTCTAGATGTTGTGACTGACTATATAAATTTTAAACTGTAATTTCAGACTAGTTGCTTCCTGTGTTTTATATATGTACATAGTACCATATGTATAAGTGAAAATATGAACAAAAGGCCCATATTACTTGAAATAGATTTTGCTTCATTCCAAAAGGCATTTTTATTTTTGAAATGTGTATTTTTTCTACAGTTTTTTTTTAATTAGACATGTGATGCCAATTATGTTATTCTTAAGTTGAGTTCAAATAAAATAAGACATCATAGGAAATTTTCTTAATCTGTGTTTCAATCCATCATGCAGAATCAGTTTAATTTGTGTCAAGTAGTTCTGACTGAATGCCTGTCAGTCCAAGACAACCAGCACCAGAACTTTACCTTTACTACGTTAGCTGTTTGTTTTTGTTCTTATTCAAGTTATGTCATAATGAAACAGGTATGACAAGAAAAAAAATCACATCTACTATGTATAACCTTAACTAACTTATTATATTTTGTTTACACATACTACAGATTACGTTGTTCTATTTGGGAGCTCTATGCAATGTTAAGGCATTTTTCCTGGCAGTAATAGGAGGCATTTTCAAAAAAAAAAAAACAAGGTGGGAAAATACAGACTTGAACCAGCCTAAACTTGAGTCTGTTTTAGCTCAAGTGTTAAGGTGTCTGTATCCTATGGTAGCTGTAGCCCTGTTAATAAAAATAACCCTGGAATATGAGTTTAGCCATATAGTTCATTTTCTTGTTATACCGTATCCTACTTCTTAGTCTGCATGAGCCAGTGGAAATTTGTAAAATATCTTTTGTAAATTTAGATGAAGTTTTCTAAGATGACAAAACTTTGTTGTTATAAAAATATTAGTGTTAGGCCAACAAGAGTCTACATATAGGCCTCCAGTGGTGGAAACGGACAGTTCATGTACATAAAACATTTGCTGAAGTATATTTACAACTGTGAGGTATGTGTACTTTACATGAGTCTTTCCATTTATGGTATGATAGACTTAGTTTAAGAGGTCAAATATCAACATTCCACACTAAATATGAAGAAGCCTATGAATGCAAAGGACCACAGCCAAAAACCAATAAAACCAAAAGCTATGTTCGGACCTCAGGTTGGCACTGCATTAAAAACAAGTCTGTAATTAAAGTCAGTTCATGGGATCACTAACATTCTGAAATCCATGGTCACTGAACACAGTTTGTCACTCTATCCACAATTGCAAGTTTAAACTCTTCCATGCCAAAAAATCTAAATATATAACAAAGATCCTTAAGCGCAAGTCAAAATTAAGACGTCTGTTAAAAAAAAAAAAAAAATAGATGATGCATTCTTCATGCTTAAGAGGAATTATTTATGTATCTATTTAGATTTGAAATGTGTTGCTGGCATCATATTTAAAATTAGCATATGTTTGAAAAAAACTGTTTAAGCATTTCACCCATTTTAGCAGTTTAAGTCTGACCCATAAGAATTAGAAGTAGTAAAAGATAGCAAGATCTGCTGCATCAGTTTTGACCATTTAAAATATCCCTTTTATAAAAATTCCAGTTTTATAAATGGGCAATATTATGGCACAGGAGTACCCTTTTATTGGTGACATAACTATAAATTGTACCTATCTTTGAATACAATGCAGTAATGGCTTACACAGTGTAAATAGCAAAACATGCCAAAACAAATAAATTTGCTAGATCGTACCAATAAGTAGAACACATACACAGAGCACCAATTATTATACCTGCAAACAATTGTGCTCTTAAATCCCGTCTGTTGTGTCACGTGACTCTCAGCGAGGTCACGTGAGCCATTTTGTTGACGGTCGCTGCCATGAATTCACGTCTTTATTCAGCAGCTGGTGCAATGTCATCTCTCCAGCAGGCAGCAAACTAAAAGGAGGGAACCCGGGAGCAGGCTGCGGACGTCCTCAGCTTCCCTGATGCCTAGTCGAGCCTCGATATTATCGGCGAAGGAAGAGGCCCCGCACTCCTGGTTATGGACTCGGCTTAAGACAATAAGGAGCAATTGTTTTCACCTCGACAGGAAGAGGGGCTTGTGAACTTTATGTGCCGTAACCCGATCGCTTTGAGGTAAACATGGCATATTTGTGCAGTAACACACGCATCATGTAGTCGATGTCGTTCGATGATTGACTGTGTAAAATGAATCGTACAGGTGAATCAGCACGGTATATTTCATATCCGTACCTCAAAACCTAGCTTTGTGCCTCAGCTCCAAAATTAGCATTCATCACGATCCTTAAGGATTGATGAGCACGTCGTTTGACCAATCAGGGAGGTCAGATGGCTGCCAGAGACCAATTAGAGACGAGAAAGGAAGCTCTCTGCCAACGAGAAATAGTCCTGTGTCAAACGGCCTTTGTTTATTAGTGGTTTTGCCAAAACGGGCAAATAGAGAAATGGTGTGTAGCACATAGCGTTCTGAATTAAATTATGATAATGAATTGCTGATACTTCCTTATTATGTATTATTGTATGACAGTCCCCCAGGAGCAGTTTTATTATATTTACTAACTCGTGGTTGCCTATTAAACGGGACGCCGTTAAGACCAAAGGCATCTCCATGAGCCTGGAATGAGGAAAAACCCAATTTCTGCAGCTTTAGTAGTTTGGAAGCATTTGTTTTTATGAGACAAAAAGTCTTTTTGTGTTTGTAACTGGCACATAGAGTTGATTTGACTAAAACGAAAATTCCACAGGCTGCTCAGCTGGTTCATCATGTAGATATCAGTGACCGGTTTTTTTTATCCTGGCCTCATTTTAGAAATGACATGATAAGTCATGATAAAGCCTGCTGTTTTTAGTTGTGTTTATTGTTAAATTTCGCTTCTTCTTTTTTTTTTGTTTGTCTAGTTTATGCTGAATAGAAACTGAGAAACGAGAGCTTTACAGCTGCTGTTGGCCAAAGTGGTTAAAACACAAATGATTTTCATAAACTTTTGCATACAAACAAAGATTGCATTTAGAGGATTTAGATCTAATATGAAACTGAATATGTCCTTCTCTTTATGTTTTCAGCCACTGTAGAAGGCCGACTGGGCTGTGTCCTGTGTACTTAGCAAAATGCCTATTACGCGACAATTCAGACTACTGGTGTGGAAAAACTACCTTCAGCAGGTGAGTTGGACTCAGGTGAACCTACTGCCAGTCTGTAAAGCATGTGTCCTTTTTTGGTGCTGGAGTTGTATTATACTTTGATTTGCCAGAAGTAGCTGCGTCCGCATGACAGTATTTGTAAAGTCATAGGCCCGTGCGACATCATAAATACTGCACCTGACTAACATTCTGTTTTCTGCAACTTCTGATGTTACACAGCTACTTGAAAACTGGTTGACCATGTTGTGTTACAGGCTTGTAGCTGTCACATGCCTCAGTTAGTCTTAAATAGCTGTCTGTGGGGAAATCCCTATTGTTCTTTAGCTGTTTTGTGGCATTTTTGTTTTTTAAGTGGGTCATTACATAACTCGTGAGACTTGATCATGAGACGGATAAATACAATTTTTTTTTGACAGTGTAAATATAGATTCATGTGTCTAATGTATATCTACATTTTTTAAACTGTTGGTTAACTTAACGGCTTGTACTCATGCACAGTTTGTGGAACACCATATCATTAGATGTAGGGTCTGTCTTCGGTTTACAGAAGATAGGAAAGAATTTTGTCTCAAAACACTGCCTGATTGCCTTAGCCTGTAGTTCCCCAAACGGCTGCTTACATAGTTATAAACAATATTATCAGGTGATTGTTGCACAATGTTGCAGCTATTAAGCAATAGTGTTGGTTATTGGCTACATAGCACAGTAATATGTGGTCATTGTTCGGTTACTCTTTATGCTCCACTTGTGGTTGTCTAAAGACTACAGAGATTCCATTAAGAGTACGCAGGGAAATACAGTCCATCTTGGCTGCAGAACACAGACACAGAATATATATCAGTTATGAATTTTGTATCACAAAATGTATTTATCTTATTATCATAACGATGGTGTTCTGCCACATTTAAATGACCGCAGCGGATTTTGAGAGCTAATATGGATAATTGACTTTTTTAATTGCTAATATTATTATTTCAGTTCTAAGCAGTTTGAATACCTAGCCTATGACCGTGACGTTGAGCTTGCTCTTTGTTCATAAAGCCCCCCACAAAATCTGTATTTGTTAATTAGGTAAAACTGCTGTAATAAATATTACCCACTGCCAAACTGACTAAGATAATGAGAGAGCTGACATTACAACAATGTGCAGTATATACATTTCAATGGCTGTTTGATCTGTGGGCAATATTTTTTTTAAATACCAGTCTTTTCAATTAATCTATAATAGATCCAGCATTGTGTTCAGTTACTGCTGCCTGTAAGTCAGAGTCCACAAGGACCCGGTTCATGGCTTCTGGAATCAGCTACACCATAACTGCCCTCAGTTTCCTGGATACTGAGGCAGTAATGAAAGGCTGCAACACACACACACACACACACACACACACACACACACACACACACACACACACACACACAGAATAAAGGGAACAAGCTGTAGTGTTGTAACAATTTAAATGGGTACATATTCAATACAATACCAACATTTGAGAGATGTTTTGAATCTCAGCTGCATATATACATAAAACCTAAAAAATAACCTGATGTGGTGATTAAAAACTGAAGATCTGAGTTCAGTGATCATAGCACAGAATTTTCACATTTTAATTAAAACAAAAATTAATGACTTGGGACTTGTAATAAATGATTCTGTATACGGGCTTCTGTGTTTTACTACTGGATTCAGAACAATTATTATCAAATCTGTTCATGTATCAAAACGGTTACGGTAATATAAAATGTGCAAGAAGGATTAATTTGTGTCATTTCAATATTTTAATTCTGCTGAGAAATGACTTTAAATTACTGCTGAAAGGTGAAGCTCTGATACTGGTGCCTCTCTGAGACTGACTATACAGTGTCCTGACACTGTCCAAGTCACTTTGTGATCCAATCGTTCACCATGAAAAGACTGTCACATAAATTATGCTTTGTTTAGGCTGGCTGTGATGAAAAGTATAAATTGATGTTCAGGCCCATCTTGACTAAAACATATTTGTCATCAGAAATTTCAAAGCATATTATCATATTGAAATGGAATTATTATAATGAATGAGCCAGTGCTTCCTGTTATTTGTTTTTAGACAAGTAAAAACAAACTTTATTCTGTATTACTCACATGTGGCTAATCTATGGAGGCTATCTATTTTCCCTCAGGGTTTGATAACATGGAAAACATAGAGATTTTCATATTGTTCTTAATTTTAATTGATACTCCTCCTGTTTAAAAAAAGGTTTCTTTATATTCCCTCAAGACCTTAATTCCTTTTTCTCTCTTTGTTATCTGTTACTGCTGGTCATGTTACATTTTTACTTATAATCATCTGTTTTCTTCTCTACAGAAACGTCAGATCCTGGTAACTTTGGTGGAGATAATCCTGCCCCTGCTCTTCTCCGGCATCCTAATTGTGTTGCGTCAGAAAGTGCCTTTTAAGGACTATCCAAATGCCACAAATTATGAAAGCTATGCCGTTGACCTACTACCCAGGAGGTTCCTGCAACACTTTCAGTTGGCCTATGTACCCGGTAACTCTAGTGTGGTGCGTCAGGTGGCAGAGGATGTGAGAGGGAGCCTGTTTCTCTCCTCAGGTGAGTGATAGCAAATAGACAGATTCAGCACAGAAATGCTGGCTTCTTTAAAAAGCGGCTTCAGCCCATGGGAGTGTCAGAATGGAAAATCAAAATAGTTAAATTTTTTCCCATTGTCGGGAAAAAGCATATTTACCAAACTGTTAAATAACTAATTTATGATGGCCATTCTCCGAGTGTAGCACTTCATGAGCTGTGTGTTAAATTTTGTTCCACTACTGAACAAAAAAAACTGAAAGTAGTTCCTAAGTGAATTGAACATTATAGCATATTGATAAACCATAACCTTATATTTAACCGATCACAGCAGTGGTGCACTTTCATTCCAATTCTGTATTATTAACAGCCTCAAGACAAATTCAGGTATAAACCTTAACAATATGTGAGTAGTAAAACCTTTCTGTGGGAATTAGCCATAAGGTTCATGTACCTATTTGGAACTACAACTGCCTCATCATAAACAAAGAAACCAACATTTTAGTTCAGACTCCACACCAATTGTAATTTGGTATAGACATGGGAATAGTGGTTCCTCTAGAAACGATCATCAGGGGAGCAAATATACTGCACCCATGTCGCATTTAAGTTTATGCATCATTCGGGAGTTAAATAACGAAGGAAAACGAGGTAATGCTTATGCTTTGTGAGTCACACACACCTCCTCGGCATTACCTGCAATTCATACAAACATGCAGACAGTCTGTTGCGCAAACATGGCCTTTTTATATTTTGGTTATTGTGAAATAATATTTAAGATGGGCAAAGAGTGTGAAGCAGAACACATAAAGGAGCAGGTAGCCGGGTATGTGTGACTGCAGATTGTCCTGTTCACAGCCGTCTGAGATCCCAGCTGAGTGGTTAATGAATAATTTAGATGGTTTCATCATTCAGACGGAAATATAGAGGGGAATCTAGGCAGAATAGGAACGTGTCATGCACAAACAGGGGACCCAAATAATGTGTTAACAAGGTTATGACCAAAGTCATTGTTTTTAGATCCGATGGCTGTAGGTAATAATTGAAATAGTTTTTAAGTGTGGGAACTGAAAAGGTAACCCATTTTTTGTGTTTGTTGGGAACCTATAAGGTGGTGAAACTGCTTTGTCTGGTGTATTGTGAAATAGTAAACAGGGAAACGAGATTTCCCAGTATATTGTGTAATGACCATTGTATTAAAAAGAACTACAAACTTCTCTTATTATCAACATCAAGTAATATACCAATCAACCACAACATTATTAGGGGTTCAATAAAATATTATATGGCTTCCATAAAAATATTCTGCACCAATAAATGCTGTCATATCATCAGGTTTAGCCAGGTTTCAGCACATAAGTGAATAAAATCAGCTCTGCCTTTACCAACAGTTATCTTTGACCACTTATTTTTATTAATTAACTGTAAATGTATATGTTTTGCCATAATTACCAATCAGCTTTGTTTAAAATACGTTGATTTGTTAGTGGAGAACTTTTAGGTTTCAACTTTGAAGTGGTATTTGTAGCGGAGATTCATTTTAGTCCAATACTTCCATTTTTACTCGAGTGTTGAGTTTGGGTTCTTCTGTCACCTCTTCACACAATGAGCTCACATTTTGAGGCTGAGTGGCTGCAGTGGGGCTGCTCAATTTAGTTTCATGGTTTTAACAGGTTGCTAAAACTTACAAGAAATTCTGAAAATTGCTGAATTTATTTGACCTGGAATTTATTTATTTTTTACCCAGATGTCTGCATAATTAATAAAAAACATTAGCTCACTACCATCTAATACCATCTAGCCATCGGACTAATCACTCATTACCATCTAGCCATCATGTTCCAAATATGTCCAGTGGATTTTAATAAACCAGAAGTTTATAATGTCAGTTTGGGAAAAAGCCCAAAAAGCAAATTTGCATTTGTAGTACTTCATTCCGAGAGGCAGAAGCAGAGTGTTTTAGAGTGTTTTTCTTGTTTAGCTGCCATTCAACTGTTGTTCATTACATTATAAAATTATGTTTTTCTCTACACATTTTTATTTTCATTTTAACATTGTAGCCATAATTTTTAGCCAGAGCAGTTGTTGTTAAGCAGTTGTTTAACCCCTTTATTTTGGCTGATTAGATTAATTATTCATTATGTTTGTAATTATTTAACATGTTCACTCAAAAGTATATATAATTAAAGGTGTTTGAACTTTACTTGTTGCTAATTGTTTAACCGGTTACCATCCAAGGATATCCACCGGTAAATTGGAAATTGGCCGATTATTTAAACAGCAGTCACAAACAGAGTTACAGTAGCTAATCAGTTCAGCACTGAGGTTAAGCAACTGAATTTAAAAGCAGTGTTTTTGGTACGTTTGACGGCTGTTTATCCTCGAAGCGTTTCTCTCTGTATCCCCCCCCCCCCATCTTGCCTCTGTGGAAGTGTTTACTTTATGAGACTGACCCAGATTTAACCCTGAAAGGAGCATGTCATACAGACATGGTTTGACACATAGAATACCTTCATGTATACTTGATAAGTGAAGTACAAAAACAGCATTGAGTAAACTTTGTTCCGGAAAATGAAGAAACTATGGAAAAAAAAGACGTTATTACTGTATCTGTTATTTTCCTGCTTTCGCCTGTTATTCATTCTCATTTGAGTTGTTTTCAAGCTGTCTAGTATTGGTGGCGCCACATCTTGTGTGTGTTTTACCTTCATTTATATCACTGCTCCTTTTGTGTGATCTAGCATCTGTGTCAGGGACAGCATACTGTGTGTGGGCATTGTTTCTTTAGGATTTGACAGTTGGGTTGATAATATTGGCTATGAAATTCTTTGTGCTAACAGCATGTCAACCAATGTACAGACTGTCATTGAGAACAAAACGTACAAAGATTGATCGGTGACAGAGCCATGAAAACAGATGTACATGAAATGAATACCACATTACAACTTGGGTATTCCTTTTTAAATATGTTTTTCTGCCTCTTTCTCAGTGCGTGGCTTTGAGACGGAGGAGCAGTTTGAGGAATATGTGAGAAATGACCCTCAGTCGGGACGAATCCTTGCTGCTGTGGTCTTTGATCATCACTTCAGCCATGATGATGAACCTCTGCCCCTAAAGGTAAAAAAAAAAAAAAAATAGTAATTATGTAACACAACAAACTTGTAATGTTTTGCTGATGTCAGTGTAAGGAGAAGCAAGTACTGCTGAAGTGCCTGGACCAGTATTACTGGCTCACCCTCCTTGAAAGTCTCTTTGTTTGCATGCAGTTTAAACATAGCAGTGAAAAGTCTTAAACTAAGGCTAGGACATGTTTTGGTTTGTGGATGGAGACTTGGCTTGATTTTTACTGTCTTTTTCTGTCGATGCAGAGTATATTTTAATTTAGAAAGAAAGTATAGTTGAAACATATCATCTTGTGTAGTGGCAGAAGCCTGACAGAAGGCAGGGTAATTTACAGGTTTGTGCACTGTGATTTCATGGAAACATCTGAAAGACTTAATAGGCTTTAAGGCCAAGAATTATTTTTTGTTTATGATGTCAAGCATTTGGCCAAGGAATGCCAAATACATATTATATTAATACGTATTTGGCATATAATACGTATTATAAGAATAACTGAGAGATAAAGCTTTTATGCCTAATTGTAGCTTTTCATAAACTATGTTTTGTGCATTTTTAAAATACCAAGGTTCAAGAGTTTAAAAGGTTGTGTTACATTCTGAAAATCTTTTGTTAGATTTGCAAAATTGATGTATAACTCCAACTTTTGGCTACCCCTGGGTTAGCTGACATATTCACTGTACAGCAAAACTGAGGTTAGCAGCACTAGCACTGCATAAAAAGACCTGATGTGTGCTGCTGAATATTCACACTCCCCCACTCCTCTTGGCTCTGTTTGCATCTAGTAATTGTCTTCTCATATCCAGGTGAGCTACCACCTGCGTTTCTCCTATACTCCACGCAATGCCCCACCCAAAGAGAAGTCGGAGCTGAACCCAAACAGTGACCTGGACTGGCACACGCTCAGCCTCTTTCCCCTCTTCCAGATGCCAGGGCCAAGAGAACAGTATGACAAGGAAGGGGGAACGCCTGGTGAGACAACCCATCTTTTTGTCTGTGCTTCCTCCTATCTTCTCTTTCTTGCTATTTTTTTCACCTTTTCTGTCGTGTAAAGCAGCCATCCTTTAATGATCCTTTTAAAACCTCAGAGTACTACACGTGAGCCTTTTTAAAAGCCCCAAAAAAGTTTTTAGGTTTTTACTTGGACAGAAATCATAGCGTATAAGAGACTCTTAGTTTAACTCTGTTTCTAAAGTGAGAGCTTTTCCTTCAGGCTCTGTTTCCTTGGCAACCACAGCCCTGCACATCTTTGGCATGATCAGTGTTATCTAGCTTTGGCGCTATCAGGATACTGTGTGCCCTTACATAATTTGTGGGGGCATTTGTGATGTGTTGTACATCAGGAGGCATGAAGTTCTCTTAAATTTAATCTTCACATTTTCCTTCTGAACAGTTGAATTGAGGAATAGAGAAGACACTGTTCTACTCTCTGTTTTTCATAATGAAGTTATAAAGTTAACGTAATCTATAATGAGACAAGGAGACTTACTCCAAAAGATGAAGTCATATAATACTCACAGACAAGCTTTTAAAGTCACATGAATATGGAGACTCAGCCTTTACATGAATAGTTACTCACAGCTGTAGGTCCTCAAGGCCTCTTACCTACTTTCATGTTAATGCTTAGAGGAAATTTAGAGAGACATTTTACTGTGGAACACATCACTTTAAAACAGCGTTTTCATCCCTTCTTTAATAATGGTGTTTTTATTTTCTTAACTTTTAATACATCTTTTCATTTTTAGGCTACTTCCGAGAGGGCTTTCTGGCGGTGCAACACGCAGTGGACCGAGCCATTATGCGCTCCTACAACAGAACCGCTGCTACCTCTCTGCTGCGACAGATCAGAGTGGTCCTGTCACGGTTTCCTTACCCTGCTTTTATATATGACGTCTTTATCCTGGCCATTCAGAACCAACTGCCCCTTGTACTGGTGCTCAGCTTCACTTATACCGCCCTCAACATAGTACGAGCTGTGGTGCAGGAAAAGGAAAGGAAGCTCAAGGTATGTTTGCGTGTATCGGCCGTGTTCTTTTCCAGACATACCGTAAATTCTGGACTATAGAGCGCACCTAAGTTTAAGCCGCACCCGCTAAAATTTAAAAGAAATATATATTTTGTCACATATAAACCGCATCGGACTATAAGCCGCCAATATCCAGGCTGAAAAATAATATCTGTTGTATGCGCTCCTACTCATTGTTCACAGTAGGCATGAGGATGTTCTGTGCGCTGTTTTACCGGCATTACGGTAAAGAGTGCGTTTACGTGTATGTGTGGCTGGTATAACACATGTCGAATGTACAGAGCCGACAAAAACGTCCTTGATATAAATAAACGGCTTGTTCCATAGCCAAAGGAGAAGACGTCTCTTATTCTTCACGAATTACGCAGGAGTTGCTGCGCTCAACAAATGATTTTGTACAATAAGTGTTTATTCATACACCTGAACCTGAATGGTGCCTGTAACACGGCAGTAAAAGTGCTGATCACACAAAACAGAAAAGTCATGGTTTTATTAATCTTCCTCCTGTGCACTAAAACCAAGTTGCTTTATTTTTCTTCCTCCTGCGAACTGAAACCACTGAACACCAAACCACTGTCACTTTTTCTTCCTGCGCACTGTTAAAGCGCAACTGCGCAACTATTAAAGTCGCTTCATTCTCCCTTGCACTGAAACCACAAATCGCTATTCATCTTCGTCCTGAGCATTGAAACCACTGTCACACTCGATTTCCTTCATGGATAGCCAGATCGATGGCTTCAAATTAAAAGCTGCATCATAGGAATTTCTTCGCGTGTTTTCCATTATGAGGGGGTGAGGGTGTAAAAATATTACCGTATTTTGCTGTTGTGCGTCTTGGGTTGCATGCGCTAAGAATAAAAACTGGCGCTTTTTTGTTTGCACTGACTTCCATCTACAGCGCCCATCTGAGGGCTGCAGAAAAATTCATAGAAAAGCCGCATCTCTGTTAAAGCCGCATGGTTCAAAACGTCGGAAAAAAGTAGCGGCTTATGGTCCGAAAAATACGGTATGTAGTTCAAACTGTCGCACTGATTCCTTGCCTCTGTCTTCTTTTTGTGCATTTAAGGAATACATGAGGATGATGGGTCTCAGCAACTGGCTCCACTGGAGTGCCTGGTTCCTCATGTTCTTCCTCTTCCTCTCCATTTCTGTATTTTTTGTTACTCTGCTGCTCTGTATCCAGGTGAGTGTCTGTTGTGAATCATTTTTTGTTGTGTTTTCACTGGTGTAGTCACTAAACAGTAGTTTAACTTCATGTTTGAAACATTAAGTGTAGAAATTTTAATTTGGAGGCTGTAAATGTGTCTCAGCGAATGATTAAAACTGTACGTGTTGTTTCAGGTGAGCCCAAACGGAGCGGTGCTGACCTACAGTGACCCCACTCTGGTCTTTGTCTTTCTGCTCGTCTTTACTGTGGCCACTATCAGTTTCAGCTTTATGATCAGTGCCTTCTTCTCACGAGGTGTGTGTGTGCTTCCATGTCTATCCATTTTGTTCTGTATGATAGTTTTTACTATTTTTCACTGTTGATCGCTTGCTTCACACCGTGATGTTGTTAAATTCGTAAACTTTTACGTTACACTCTACTGCTTAGTTTTGATGAAATTTACAGGATGCAACGTAACGCGTGGTCTCTCTGATGTAGGTCCCAGTGCCTATTATTATTTATTTTTCTCCCTTATCTTAGATGGTACAAAACACTGAAGCAGCAATGAAATGCTCTTAACATATAAAAAGTCTTGAAATAAAAACATCTAAACATCACAGGAAAAAAATGAAAACCAGATACATCGTATCACTTTCCTTTCTCATGTTTCCCTTCCCTCTTCCTCTTTGCACTTTCGTTTATTCAAAGCTTTCCCCCCATCTACCCCTTTGAACTTTTTCAGCAAAGCAGCTCAGATTGCAGGTGTTTTGTTTAACCTTTTACAGCAAACTTTGCTTCATGTTGGCTTTTCAATTGGTTATGATTAAACCTTTCAAAGTCTATTGTTCAGTAAAGCAGTGTAGAAGAGCAGAGTGAGTAGTTTTTGTCAGTTTCCAATGAGCTGTCAAAACTCCCTCACCCGTAATTGTTTTGTATTTCTACTGTCTGAGTAATGTGATTTGCTTTTGTTACTTGTCCTTGACGCTTTATTTCTTTGTCATAACAAGGCTGCAATACCTTTAGGTATAATTTTTAAAGTCTTGCTCTACCTTTTTTCACCCTTTTTCTTCTGTCCAGCTTTGTTCTTTTAGCATGATCTGTTTATTGTTTGTTAATAATTTTCAATCTTTTAAATATGACAGCGTGACATAAATGAGTAAACTGCAGCTAAACTTGCTGAAATAAATAAACTGCATAGGTTTTCAGTTCGCAGTTTTCTCTGTGACACTGTGCATAAATATAAATTCCCAAAATAAAAATCCAAATAATATCAAATAAACAGTAGCTAGCTTCCCTTCTGAGGTTTCCTCAATTATGGAAATGAAAATAACAAAAAGAAAACCAATGAGCTGAGGGGCTTTTACAGAAACTTGGCCAGACCAACATCAAGGTTGAGTGCCTTGAGCCCCCTCCTTGGCCAGTTTTTAACAAAGACACTGTATTTTTCTCTCCTGGCTGCTTGTGTACTTGCAGCTGTCTGGGTAAATCTGCCCACCCACTAATAGTACCACCGGCACCATGTTTTAGGAACAGACACAGGTAGTAAATGAATGCATGTTCCAAGGTCACATTTTCAGCCACAAATGTTCTTTGGAGAGTTCTTGTCAAACTTGTTAAAAATTTGTCCTCTGAACTCAGCTTTCATCCCCATTTCTCCAGACTCTCATTTGTCCTTTGTAATGCTTTGAACAGTGCTCACAGATGTGCTCTGTCACTCAGAAAAATGGGTTTGGCAGCAAAAGTAGTTCACTTCACATAGTAATTACCTTTCTGCTCTCACATGTGTTTATCACACAGCAGTGTTCTCTAGCTTTTTCTTTGTCAGATATTTTATTATATAAGGCTACTTTCCCATTACAGCATCCCATTAACCCCTATTCTCTGCAACTTTCTCCGCAGCCAATGTGGCAGCGGCAGCAGGTGGCTTCATCTATTTCCTGAGCTACCTGCCTTATTTGTTCCTGTGGCCCCGCTATGACTTACTGAGCCATGCCCAGAAGGTGTCAGCCTGTCTCATCTCCAACGTGGCCATGGCCATGGGTGCTCAGCTTATAGGAATGTTTGAAGGCAAAGGTGAGACTTAATGTTTTGCTTTAAGTAAAAAAAAAAGTCAAATTGCTATAAATGAATTTGTAACTGTTGTTAATTTCAGTTTGATAAGTTCATTCTCCTCAACGTCTTCTATAGGTATGGGAATCCAGTGGCATAACTTGTTTGACTCTGTGACGGTGGATGACGACTTCTCCCTGGCCCAGGTTCTGGGTTTGCTGCTGTTTGACTCCGTGCTTTACGGGCTGGTGGCCTGGTACATGGAGGCGGTTTTTCCTGGGGAATACGGAGTGCCTCTGCCGTCTTACTTCTTTTTACTGGTACGCTTTGAAGCTCAGTGGCTTGTACATGCTTGCACAGTTAAGCTGTAACGTGCATCCCACTAATTAAATCTGTTTTTGCATCAAAAAGAAATACACGTACAGAAAAGCTATTGTTGCAAAATATTAGTTTTTTTTATTCATGGAGAAACTGCTGATAAAAAAACTGCATGAAATTTGGCAAAAACCAAACAATCTAAGGATGCAAGCACGAGTAGCTATATTTAATTAAGGTAGAAACTTATTTCACCTAGCATGTTATAGTTAATGCTAGTGTAGCAAAAGCCTAGTAATGCATTTGAAAAGCCTAGCTTTCTATGTTTGTTGAAATGCACGAGCAAATTTTAACTTCTAGAAATGAACCTGGGTCTGGCAAAGCTTTTAGCATTGTGTTGTTTTATAATTTAATGCAGCAATACACCACCTACTATGTGGTGTTCGTCAAGATGATCAGGTAGATGTAAGATCAAGGCTGAGGTCTCCAGTAAGAGAAAGTTGCCTCAGTGAAAGTGCTTCTGAGTTGCAACATAGAGGATTGAAAATGAGAGGTCACACAGAGAACATGTTTAGGTCCTGCTAGCTAGAATAACAGGAAGTGTCTGAGTCAGTCCAGCCAATACAAATACATTTATCTTCATACCGGCTATGGACGATCACAAATGTCGTGCCTCTGCTGAAGCGTAAAAATAAACTCACACTGACCCATTTCCCACTAGTCAGGAATTTAAGAGATTGCCAGCAGGGTGTGGATTAGATGTTGACGCACTTTACTCTAGATCCATTGTGTGTGTGGGTGTGAGATGATGTTTCTACAGCCCAGAAACTGGATGCTGGACTCTGGTTCTTCGGAAGAGAGTTTGGTCAGGAAACAATTATCTTCTATTTAGAATGTTCACGAACAATGTTAATGTCGAGTCACTTGCTTGTATAATTTTGAGGGATTGTGCGAGTGTTCCTCTGCTTCCCTTGTTTCCTCCTGTTCATTGATAAAAAATGTGAGAAACATTCAGTGCGTGCAGCACTTGAATTTTTTTTTACTTTATTTCGCCATAGTACTTTTATATCTCAAAGCCTTTTCACCTCACTCCTCGTGCGTCAGGCTAACCATAACTTTTTCTGCATTTCAACATCTGCAGCCCTCATATTGGTGTGGCAGCCCTCGCATGGCTTTGGTTAATGAGAAAGAAGAAGAGGAGGATGCAGAAAAGGCACTGAAAGGAGAGTTTATCGAGGAGGAGCCAGCTGGCCTTGTGTCTGGGATCAAGATTAAACACCTCGCTAAGGTGAGCAGCGTAACTGACACCGTGACCCCAGGTCAAGGTAACCTCTTCTTTAGAGAATGGTGCAAAAAAATACAAAAAAATATTTTAATGATCCCACTGTAGCAGTCAGATGGTAAAATAGGCAAGAAGATTACTTTTCCAATTATAAATGTCGCTCAATCAGTGTATGTAAATGTTTCGGGTTTTTGCCCTCCACAGAAATTCAAACTTGGGCACAAGACGCGGCAGGCAGTGCGGGATCTTACCTTAAACATGTTTGAAGGACAAATCACAGTGCTGCTAGGGCACAATGGTGCTGGGAAGACCACAACACTGTCCATGCTGACAGGTGAGCAGCTGAAACACACTGGAGAGCAAGCCATGAACATGCTCACACACACACACGCACACACGCACAAACATATATTCAAACATATATTCAAACCCGCCACCTACATTATTGTAACTCTCCTGCCTTTGTGTCTCAGGTCTGTTTCCCCCCACTAGTGGCAGGGCCTATATTAACGGCTACGACATCTGTCAGGACATGGCTCTAATCCGCCGCAGTCTGGGACTTTGTCCGCAGCATGATGTACTGTTTGATAACCTTACAGTCAGAGAACACCTGCTCTTCTATGCACAGGTACCCACATAATAATACAAATATATTGTAACAGAGCAAGGTGAGTGCAGGCACTTTCCTCCATTTAATGAGAAAAAGATGCTGGTAGTTTGGATGAGACTATGGTCTTTTTAAAGCCCTTGTCATTTATTCCTCTATGTACAGTTAAAAGGCTACTCCAAAGACAAGATTCCAGATGAGGTGGACCGGATTATTCGTATCCTGAACCTGGAGGACAAGCGGGATTCTCGCTCCAAGACCCTTTCTGGTGGCATGAAGAGAAAACTCTCTATTGGCATTGCTCTCATTGGAGACTCCAAGGTAAATAATTTAATAAGCATTATTCACTCTCCTTTACTTTAATACCATACTTCTCTTGCCTCATTAACCCTTCAAAACACTATATACCAAAGGTGGTGATGTTAGATGAGCCCACGTCGGGTATGGATCCTTCAGCTCGACGTGCCACTTGGGACCTTCTGCAAGGGGAGAAGCGTGGTCGCACCATCCTGCTCACCACGCACTTCATGGATGAGGCCGATCTGCTCGGTGACCGTATTGCTATCATGGCAGGGGGAGAGCTGCAATGCTGTGGATCACCACTTTTCCTTAAGAACAAATATGGTAAGAGAGAAATAGAGAGGAGGTAGCTGCAACAGGCTCAGAAAGTGGTGTGAAGGAAGATGTCATCCTTAGACCTGTGAAACATGTTATACTGCTCCATTTTTATAATTCATGGGAACAAACGTAATCATCTAGATGTATTTTGCAAGCCTGTTCGTTTCCTCTGCTCACCAGGTGCTGGCTACCACATGGTGATAGTAAAAGATGCTCTTTGTAACGTGTCTGAGATCACTCGCCTTGTTCATTTGTATGTTCCGAATGCCACTCTTGAGAGCAGCGCTGGAGCCGAGCTTTCTTACATCTTACCCAAAGAAAGCACCAGCAGGTGAGTCATCCAGACCTCCGTTCATGCTTTATGTGGTATGAATACTAACAATTACACAGTGGAAGGTATGAAGTGGCATAGAATTCTTTGGGGGTAAAATTATGTGTCTAAAAATGGATCAGAACAATATTATATAACGCAAGCTTTGTTACATTGCTTAAATAAAATGAACATGCACTGCACGATTATGGGCTGTATGTGTAAATTATGAAAACCATATTTCTGTTAAAAAACAAAGTAAGAACAGAGTGGGGAGTATAATATGACTCTGTTTTTGTACTAATGGAATTAGTGCTGGGGAAATGTACGTTAGGCTCTGGTGAATTTACCTCGTGAGCTGTTGCAGTAGGCGAAAGGTTTGAAATTCAACTGGTCTTTTTTAGCAGCCTGGTCTTTATCGGTTTGTGCTTCTACCTTTTATAAGAGAGTCTGTCATTTATTTGACTGCTAGCTTTTGCATGGGAATTTACAGAATTATTATATTTTTATATGGTATCTTTATATATTCATATGTAGGCGTTGCTTATTTTATTTTATATTTTTATTTGTAAAGGTTAATAACAAGCACCATAAACACTGATTAAACATTGCACCAGTATTTCATTCACTGTACCTTGATCTCTACATTTCTTTCTTCCTCCAGGTTATTTGTTCAAATATATCCCTCTGTCCAGTTAACGTGTTTTATGGTCCCATTTTATTTACAAGTTTGTTCGAATATTAAGTCAATTCTATTATTCCATAGTAGCACTGCTACTGTTCTATGATTAAGATTTGGCCAATAAATAATTTCATTTCATACCACAGTGACACAGAATGAAATTTGGCAGCTTTACATTTGTCCCCCTGTGAGGTAGTGGATGTGTTTCCCTGATTTGCATTGTTTTTGCTTTCGGTCAGGTTTGAGCTGCTGTTTGCTGAACTGGAGATGAACAGAGAGGAACTGGGCATTGCTAGTTATGGAGCGTCTGTAACCACAATGGAAGAGGTTTTCCTCAGGTAGGAAAAGTATCTAAGAAATGTAATAGACTGTCATTTTCGATCAGTGAAACATATGAATCTGGGAGTAGTCCATTTCAAGGCACATTTTCAATGAAACTAGGAGAGAAATGCAATCTAGTCCTGTGGCTGATATATTTGTCTTCTTTCCTTTGCTCAGAATTATTAGCCTTATCTGCCTTTTCCCAACTGGGCTGGTTTTTCTGCTTTCCTATACACCCGATATGTGTATCTGTGGTAACAAGCATAAGTGGTTCCAGTGCAGCCGGCCAACGCTGGGTGCTAGTTCACTACAAATGTATGACATTGGATTCTGCTCTGCCAAGAATGTTTGTCTCACAGGCCTCATTATTTACAACTCAAACTAAGAGCCCAACAGTTTGTTGCAGCAAACATCAAACGCGACACCAAGAAAAGCTGCTGTTTTGAACATTTGGTCATTTTGGCTCCCTTCTGGTGTTCAGTGTTTGTTTCAGGCCTTAATTCTGAATTCTATTGTGTATACAAAAGTATAAATACAATAAATGGTGTACAAAATTTGACAAATCATGATAGCAGCTCATGATACAAAACAGATTTCTGTGACTAAATTATCTTGCAGTTTTGTAATTGTGACTTTCCATTGCACAAGACCAATACTATTATAAGGAACAGATATATTGGTCCTTAAAAATATATTTCTTGGATTTTTGTTATTAAATTTTACACGCCGTTTTAAAAGGATAGACTGATCCACTTGTAGATATCTAAAACTCTCCTCACAGATGCGCACTGGCGAAGTCAGGGTTATTTAGCTGGGTCTGCCCTCCTGTGTATGTGCCTTGATTGCATGGTCTCACTGATAATTGAATTGTAAGGCCCAGAAATAGGTTTATTTGCAAGCAGCCCTGGCATTCTTCACCTGGCTGTGCTGCCCAAAGGAGAGAAAAAAATGGACAGGAAATGATTTCTGCAGCAGACAATTGTGGATGCTTTTTTTCATATTGCTGTTTGTTTTGGATAGATTCTGCACATATTCGTGTTATAGAAACATGATAACTGGTAAACTTAATTTAAGTCTCGTCTTCTATTTGAATTACAGTAAACATTTTGAATGTAGCAGGGTATTTTTTTTTAAGTCAGAACTTAATTTTTCATATTTGTCAGTTTTCTGTAAATAAGTGGATAACAGCAGCATTATTTGCTTGTTTAGAGTGGGAAAATTGGTGGATTCTAGTTTGGACATCCAGGCTATCCAGCTTCCAGCGCTGCAGTACCAACATGAGAGACGATCCCATGACTGGACCACAGATGATGCTAGTAGCATCAGCGGCATGACCGACATCACTGACTTTACGGACAGCGGCACACTGATTTCAGAGGACTGCTCCAGCATCAAGCTCAACACAGGGGTGATCAAAGAGAAAACAAACAGATTTTTAATATATTTTCTGCTTATCGCTCGCATTACTCACTTTTCAGATCCCCTTTTTCTTCCCCATTAGATCAGACTGCATTTGCAACAATTCTATGCCATGTTCCTCAAGAGGGCACTATACAGTTGGAGAAACTGGAAGGTGATGGTGGCGCAGTTCCTGGTTCCATTGGTCTTCACTATTGTGGCCTTAGTTGTGGCACGCACATTTCCCAATCACCAGGAAGCCCCTCAACTGAGGTTGGCACTCAGTCGCTACGGCCCCACCAGGGTCCCTGTGGCCCTTCAACCTAGGGCTGGTCCCTTGGCCTCTGCTCTGGCAAATGCATACATTTCCCAACTCTCTGCCCAGATTGGTCAACTCATCAACATCAGTGGTAAGGATAAAGAGAAAAACTACATTTGGTTTGATTTCTCAGCTGATCGTTTGCTGAAACATAGGGTTTTTTTTTTTATCCTCTTGCTTCCTTCAGACTTCACTGATTACATCTTGACCCAGGTAGAGGAAGAGGGTGGCAGCTTTAATGAGCACTGTGTGGTAGGTGCTGCTTTCCGTGGCAGCAGCAGCCAATATGCAGAAGCAACAGCCTACTTCAATAATCAGGGCTATCATACACCTGCCACGGCCCTAATGATGGTGGACAACGCGCTGTACAAACTTTTGGCAGGGCCCATTGCATCCATCCAGACAGGCAATTACCCCATGCCACGGAATCTGTCTGAGATCGCCCTGAGCCAACTCACTGAGTGAGTGGAGGGGGGGTTTGGGGAACAGTTTGGTTAATGTTAAGAACTTAAAACACGATAAACTGAGTGACTAAAATAGGTTTGAACCGAAAAGAGCTAGGAGAAAAATGTAAAGGAAGAAGAAAGTGAAAAGAGCCCACAGTATTTTTGCATCCGCCCCATGATCTGCTCCTTTGCTTAGTTTCCCTTTAATCTCTCTTCATCTACGTCGTCCCACTTCATCACGATTTTTCTGTCCTAACTGCTTCTTATTTTTGTCCTTCCTCTGTAGGAGTAAGACAGGTTTTGCCATTGCCATCAATCTGATGTATGGAATGGCATCGCTGTCCAGCACTTTTGCCCTGCTGCTTGTTACAGAGTCCTCTATTAAGTCCAAGCATGTGCAGAAGGTCAGCGGCGTGTACCTGTCAAACTTCTGGTTTTCAGCATTGGTGTGGGACCTGGTCAACTTCCTGCTGCCGTGTCTCCTCATGCTGGTGAGTACGGCACATGTTGTTACCGTACTGAGCCCCGAAGACTTAACTGACAAGACTGGTTGCATTTGTCCAGTCTGAAAATCCACTATGCATTGTACAGTTGCATGTCAACTTGTTTTTTCGTTCTCAGGTGGTATTCCAGGCATTTGGAGTCAAGGCTTTCATAGAAGATAATCATCTGGTAGATGTGTTGTTGTTACTGCTGCTCTATGGCTGGGCTGTAGTGCCTCTTATGTACCTACTCAGCTTCTTCTTCTCCACTGCTGCTACCGCATATACTCGCCTCACTATCTTCAACATTATCTCTGGCACAGCCACCTTTCTGGCTGTCACCATCATGACTATTCCAGGTGAGAGACTTCAAGTCTGAAATTACTGTAATTGTCACAATATAACATGTTGTTGATTAAAAGACAACCCCCCCCCCCCCTCCTCCTTCAGACAGTTTTTTTAATTTCCTGTTGGGCAGGTTTTCCACAGATACCATTAGGCACGATACTTGTGTATCAGATTTGTTCTAAGGTGCAGCTAGTCTTTCACACAATTGCGAAATATTGTCTGTTCAATCTTAATTATGACAACATCGGTATTTATTTGTTGCTTTAGACAGATGACCGAAGACGAGGGTTTTAAAGTAATAAGGGACTCTTAATAATAAGGGTATTAAAAAAAGAGAAAAGCCTAAAAATGTTCTTTTGTCCGTCCTGTTGACTGTGTGTTTATGAATTCTTTTGCAGAGTTAAATCTGGTGGACCTTTCACACTTACTGGATAAGGTTTTTCTGATCTTCCCAAATTACTGCCTGGGGATGTCTTTTAGTCAATTCTACCAGAATTATGAATTCATCTCATTTTGCACCACCAGTCCTATTACCAAGGGCTTCTGCAAGTTTTTGAGTGAGTACTGCCTGAATTTGCTCTGAGAATTAGAAATATATTTGTCTTAATTATAAAACAATGAAGATCAGATGGGCTGATTGCATTGACTTTGTGATACATGTAGAATATATAAATATTATGTAACTGTCAGTATTACACATGCTTTGAATAATAGATTTTTAGACTTCTTCACGATAGCAATGAGTATGTGAATTATAGTATATGAGAAAACTTAAACTATGCAGGACTGAAAAAAAATATAAGTAAAAGCACCCAGTCCAAAATTATTTTCTGCTAAAAGTTCACTCAAGGTTTGTTTACAGTTCACAAAGTGAACAAATTCATTCAGTAATGGAAAGTGAACAGCAAAATGAGGCAAAACAACTGATTTGCATTGTGCAACACTTTCCTCAATGTAATTAAAAAAGAAGCCATGTAACTGCACACTCTGTCTAAGCTGCTAATTGTATTTGTTCTATCCAGTTTCCACTCAGGAAAAAAAAAATTTAATTTGTGTTTCTCTGGTTTTAGACATCACATACCAGCCAAACTACTTCTCGATGTCGGAGCCTGGAGTGGGGCGCTTCCTTGTGGCCTTTTCAGTTCAGGGAGTAGTCTTCCTTATTCTGCTCTTTGTCATCGAGCTACAGTTTTTCCAGACTCTCTGGCGAGTCCTTACCTCACTGTGCAGAAGACGCAAACAGGTAAATGAATTGTGGGAGCAGAGAACAGGGCGGCTTTTGTTTTTATTTTTGTGTTGTTTTTTGGGGGGCTTTACGGACTTAACAAATGTATTACAAATATTCTAGTAACTGCAGCTTGTACTCTGTTCTCCCTAGGAAACTATGTTTAATTAAATAAATAAAATAAAACTTATAGGATGCATTATCTCTAAGGATGTGTAGAATTAAAAATAGATCTCTGATGAAACTTAAATGTATGCATTAAATGTAGAGGGAATAAACAAAAGTCTACAGGATGGATCATGCCAGTTGGCATAAATGACGTCTGGCAATTGCTGTAGGACGTTGTACCATGAATGAAATGAACCGTGAATGAAATGACAGTTTAACATTTAGGAATTGCTTGTCTCTGAAAATCTCCAAAATTTCCATTTAAGAAAACAACTTTTATGAAACCGTTGGAAACAACAGGAAACCTCTTATGTAGCTGAATTGTTTTGTTGTACATTTTCATCTTACCTTTTTGGTGCTTGCATGTGTGTGTTTGTGTTAGTTACCTCTAATAGAGGATGCAGGGATCCTTCCAGAGGACAGAGACGTGGCCGAAGAGCGGAAGAAGGTCCTGGAGTGCCAACCTGTGATAGAGTCTATGGTTGGTAGCCCTCTCATACTGCAGGAACTCAGCAAGGTATGGAGCACAGGAATCTTGTTCTTGCATATAGAGGTCTGAATGTTTTTTTTTCAACACTGAGGCAAAGAACCCTAGTGCTAAAAACTGCTAGACACTTGTGCCACTGCCTCGTCTCCTTCTTAGGTGTACAGCAGCGGGGAACATCTTCTAGCTGTGGATAGGCTTTCTCTTGCTGTAGGGAAAGGGGAGTGCTTCGGCCTCCTAGGCTTCAATGGAGCAGGGAAGACAACGACCTTTAAAATGCTGACAGGTGATGAGAGTGTTACCTCCGGGGACGCTTACATCGATGGATACAGCATCTTGAGGGACATTAAGAAGGTGAGACCAAAGGGATATGATGGACGGAAAGATAAACTGTTCTCAACAGTACAACAGCTTAAAGGCAAACCTAATGCTGAGCAGTTGAAAATATTTCAAGAGAAATATTAATTTTTGCATTCCAGGTACAGCAGCGCATTGGTTACTGTCCTCAGTTTGATGCCACATTAGACCACATGACAGGAAGAGAAACTCTGAGCATGTATGCCAGACTCAGGGGAATACCTGAGAAGTATGTGTCTGGCTGTGTGGAGAACGTGCTGAGGTCGCTGCTGCTAGAGCCTCATGCTGATAAGTTGGTCCGCAGTTACAGGTAGGTCGACTTTAGGCTCTGAGCCATTCGGTCATGTATTTTGTACCATATATTAGCCTGAATATTGCTACATTTTGTTGAGTCTGTGTGTATGTAATATGTGACTGTCAACATATGAAGTGGCGGTAACAAGCGGAAGCTGAGTGCAGGCATGGCTCTGATTGGCGGACCGCCGGTCATCTTCCTGGATGAACCTTCGACTGGGATGGACCCTGTGGCCAGGAGGCTTCTGTGGGATGCTGTTACACGCACGAGGGAATCTGGCAAGGCCATAATAATCACTTCTCACAGGTGAGATTTACAGTCTGTATTGGGTAGAAACATCTGTTTAGTGTTATTATTTTGTTATTATATTGTACAAATGGCTATTTTACATACAGGCTTAATTAGCTTACAAAAAATATAGATAAAAAAAGTTGATGCAATTTTCCAAACGTATTTGAAGTAGTTTAACTTTTATCACTACTTTTATAACATGTAATAATGAAATATTTATTATTTAGTTATGTTTTATTTATGTGTCATTATAACACCATCGATGTAAGTAAATCAACTACTGTAGCATTGATCTTAAAGCGCCAATATGTAGCCTTTTTCAAATAAAAGCAAATAAAATGAGGATGCTTACATCTCTTCCTGTCTCCTCACCAGTATGGAGGAGTGTGAGGCCCTCTGTACCAGGCTGGCAGTGATGGTCAACGGTCAGTTCAAGTGTCTCGGTAGTCCCCAACACCTCAAGAGCAAGTTTGGTAGCGGCTACACCCTGCTGGCTAAAGTGCACGTAGAGACCGATTTGGAGGACAGTGACCTGCAGCTATTTAAAGACTTTATTGAAAGTACCTTTCCAGGTAAGTTAACGTTCGATACCAATCAAAATTCTAACTTTAATTTTTTCAATTCAACTTTGATTGTATAGCGCCAAATTACAACAAAGTCATCTCAAGGCATTTTACATACGAAAGTCAGGACTATAAAGATATGTAGAGAAAATCTAACAAATCCCACTTGAGCAGCTATAGGCAACAGTGGAGAGGAAAAAGCCCTTTTAATGGAACAAACAAACAAGTGTAAAAAAAAAATACAGCTCAGTCAAAGTAAATAGGTCAGTGTCTTTTTCATTTTTAAAACTGTACTTGTTTAAAATCTCTCTGTACGTTTGAGGATTTTCCGAAGGCTATTAAAATAGATCTAACGGAGTGAATTTTCCTGCCGCCACAGGAAGTCAACTGAAGGATGCACACCAGGGGATGGTGCATTACCATTTGACTGACAAAACACTAACCTGGGCTCAGGTACGTCACTTCACATTCAGAAAACCCCATCTGGACACTTGTGCTACGTTAGGACGCCACCTAGTGGAAACATTTTCAGTACATTTTCACTGACTAGATGTAAAATACTGTAGCTGTGACAAAAAGTTCCTTAGCTATAAAGTGCTGTGTGGTTTGTTTTTTGTTCATAGTGCAAATCAATTTTTATCTAGTCTTTTGTTACAGCGGAGACATGTTCACATCACACTTCTACATTTTCTCTACTCCCACTTAGGTGTTTGGCACTTTAGAGGCAGCCAAAGAGAAGTATCGCATTGAAGACTACTGCGTGAGCCAGATATCGCTGGAGCAGGTGTTTCTCAGCTTTGCCCAGTTCCAGCACTGCTCAGAGACTGGGAGGAAGTAGGTGGAGTGAGGACTCTGTTTTCCGCTGTGTGTAGAACCTGTGTCCATAGACTTGTTACACGGCAGGTGTGTGCACAGGCTGGAGCAGAGCGTGGTCCATCGCCAACTCTGTTTTTATCTTACCCAACAACCACACACAGGGTCATAAACATCAGCATTTCTGCTACTGTACCACGTCGGTGTGTTCGATCATTCATGCTGTGGTTATTGTTGTTGAGAAAGTAAAGTGTGAGAACTGAGATTATACCAAGTAATGAACTCTGTGTGCTGCAGCTTTTATAGTGAGGTCAAAAATAACGGGTGTCCGGCAAGAAACTTTTGGAATTCTTGTCCAAATTTTCTCTCTTTTTTTTTTTCCCCCTATGAGGCTTTTTTTTTTTAAATACAATTGTTCCATGTTACATTTACCAAACTCTCCTAACTGCACAAATTTACGCCCCCATTTGTGCAGACGTGCACATTCGTGAGATTCATTTTCATGATTAGTGCCACTAAATTTGCCTCTTACAAATTGTGGAGAAAGTTTATTTAGAAAAGTATTATTCCAAAGAGCTTTACACCTGCTGTCAAAAACATCAAACTCTGACATAAAAATTAGCAGAATTACTTGTCGTTTGGGAAAATGTTAATAGTACATATTTCACTGACGTATCATTAGAGTGACAGAAGTTCAGAGGGAATGATTCAAACTACATGGAGTTAAGTACATTGTCACGCTATTGTGACACCAGTTCAATATACTGGTTATGCTTTTATTTAATCAATTTCAATTCTATATCTAAACTCCAGATGCCTCTCAATCACGCTGCTTTATTAAAGACTTACAACAAGTCTGAATTACTGAACTTCTTTTGTTCCCTGAAGAAAATATCATACCAATCATACTATTTGCTTCTACCTGCTTCTTAAAAACCGTCTGTGCTATTGGTTCTTGCACGAGGCCCGTTGACATCTCTTATTAAATACCACTACACTGAATCGTGTGTGACAGGGTTTATGTCTATTCACTCACATGTGTTTTAAATTATTTCTGATTAGATTACTTGATTATCTTTCCTTTCTGGTGATCAGTCATCGCACGAGAATGAAGCACTACATTTGAAATGTTGATTAAATTGTTACGCACCTTTTCGCCTTATCAAACTAATGAGGGTTTTTGTTTCTTTTATTGCTCTTTACAAAATGCCAGTTTTTTTTTTTGTTGTTTTTTTAAGGGCCTCATAATGTTGTTAATAGAGGTGATCATGGTACTAAAACCAGTTTCAGACCAGAGGAGAATATTTGCTAATTTAAAGTGGCTTTAATGGGGCTTGTTTATGAATGCATGAAGAAAGTATGACTGGAAAAGTGCACGATTCTGGGAAAGTGCTGCCAGCCAACACTGAACCGTCCTTAATGAGGATTAATCCTCGGATTACATTTGTCCAATCTAGTACATTTAGTCCTCCTCCATTGTTCAACTCATTTGAAGCAGTAATTCATTTTTTTTTCCTGCCAAACAACTTACAACTACAGTGTGTTACCTTGTGTATCTCAGACTGATACAGTTTACATGAAAGAGAGTGCAAAACAATTTAATATCCAAAATAGTGTGATGCAGAAATCTAGTTTTGCTGGATTTGTTGACTTCAAATCAAATTTGCAACTGACATAATTTTGCATATAATTTGGACATGGAACTTTGATATGTTTTGAAAAATTGTTTTTATTTTATTTTCTGCAGCTATGCATTTCACACACTACACTGTGTGTGTGTGTGTGTGTGTGTGTGTGAGAGAGAGAGAGAGAGTCTGAAATGTGTGTCAGAGGAAGAGTTGGAGATGGATGCACACAATACCTGGATTTATCCAGATGAAACTGACTAAGTGCTACGATGTTCTTAAATTAAAACAAAACTGATTGTTAATGTGCAGTGAACAAACTTTACTTCTGAGTCATCTTTCATATTGAACTGCTTCTTTTAACATTATTTTGTCTCTGTATGAAAAAAGATGCCTTGTTCAAAAAAAGGATCACTGCTCTTTCATTAAGCTCGTACCCATTTGTCACATTCCGAGCCCTGTTTGTACTTTGAAGAATCTATAAATGTATCCAGTAGACATAGTTTGAACTGCTTCTGAAGTAAGTCGAAAACATATTGATGACAAATCTTATTGTGCACATTTACTCCTCTTGAACCATTGCATACTTCACAAAAGTGAGATGAATGTATTCACTAACATGAAAGCAAAGACATTACAATTAATTCACTTTTTTCAATGGTTTCATATCATTTACAGCACTTTCATCGTGTGTGGAAGAAAAGACTGACATTCCAGTGTGGCTTATTGATTTTTATTTTATTTTATTTTGGGGGGGGTAAGTAATTTTAACCTTTTGTTACCTTTGTTTCGGTTTTTTGCACATTGTCTCATTACATGTACGACTTGAATCAATTGCAATGTTGGATGAGTAGTCTGAGAAAAATGGAAAGGTTAATGCTACTGATGTTATAGGACTAAGAATGCTGAAATAGAGTGTATCATATTATAAAGGGAATTTACATCATTGTAATTGTGTAACGTACTGTACCATGGAACTGACCTTGTCAACTGTATATGTATCACTGTTCTTTTTAAATTAAATAATGCTCTATGCAAATGGAAGCAAAGACTAGTCTGCTTTTCTTTTGCGAGGAAAGCAACAGTTCACCCGTGTTTTGGTTTTATTTGCAGGTAGATATGACATTTAGAAATTTGGTTGACTACACTATGAATACAGTAATCAGAATAATATGAACTGTTTCTCGAGTATTGTAATTTGGCAAAGCACTTTATTGTACCTAGTTAACTGGTTGAACTCCTTTTTAATAGTCAGTTGCACATGTACATTCTTGTTCGGTATCTTATAATTTTTCTCTGTTTTATATTTCCAAACTTGTGAAAAAAGATCTAATAGCACATAATCAAAGTTTAAGGCTTTTTATTTTCCTCCCTTTATGCTGCAGTTTAGCCCAGATGCATAATAAGTCATTATTCAAATAGTCAAATATATTCTGCAGTTTTGGGGCATTTAAGATAATAAAATAAAAGATTTGGAAAAAGTTTCCCAAAACAACAAAGTAACATGAAGGTGAGGTGGCTCCTTCAGCACCAGACGGACAACACCATGGGAAACACCAAAGTGCAGAAGAATGGTAGCTTACACATTCAATTATTAGATCCAATTTAAAAAAAGATGTTTACAAATTTAAAAAGAATGGGCCTCTTCATGAGCGTTGGTTACACATTCCTGAGTAGTTTAGACCAGTTTTTCTAAACCTGAATGTCAAAACTCCCTCTGCAGAGCTGCGGGTTGAAGCTCCTCAGGTCACAAGGAAAAAAAACAAACTTATTTCAACAGTTACTGCAATTATATGTACCTGGAACCAGAGACGGTGTTGCGTAAACATTGTTCCCCGTTGTACATGTTAAATTGCAGGATTAAACCTCGGCCAGACAAGTCTTTGTGTTTGAGCTGTCAACTCTGCCACAGATTTGAAATGTGTCTCATGTTAATAGAGACAACGAATGCGTGGAGATTATTTGTAACTAAACACCTGGAAGTGTTTTCCAGGTGATGATTGTGTGAGCACGAACAGCAGAACCCTTTGCTGCAAGCACAATAGTGCACTCCTCATCAGCTCATGTGATCCCGCAATTCTGTTTAACACAGTGTGTTATCACGTGGAGGATCAGCCATTTAGACAAAAATCATGAAATGTCTGAAAGATTGTGTTTCAAGAATTTTTGTTAAATGATGCCGCTGTTGCAGCGAAATAAAAGTTGTCAACTTTGAATTAGGTTGTGGCAGACAACACCAAGAAATCCCTGCTTTCTGAGGCTTTTGTTCTTTTTCTGCAAATGTTCGGTATACCTGTGTGTGTGTGTGTTTGTGAGAGAGAGCGAACGTCCTGGTTTGGCCGCCCACAGGTGTGGATTGATGGTTTAGTAACTTCAGGGAACATTCCTGAGTAGTTTAGAACAGTGTGGTAATACCAACCCCCGTTTAAACGAGCCACCGCTTAAATTCACAACACAATTAAGGGGGTTGTGAAAAAACAGACTTTTTCCATGAAGTGGCTTGGATTTTTTTTTTTTTGTGGCATATATTAAGTTAGACCTTAACGTGATTGAAACCCTGTCAAAGTTGAATCCCTCACAATCAGCTGTGATGTTAGGTGCATGCAAATATCCCCTGCATCAACAGGACATTAAACGATAAACTGAATGAGCGTCCTGGGCTTCGAAGACACTCGGAAGTTTCTAACCTCCGATAAAGGTCACACACTCTACACATTAACCCAGTTTCAGTATCTGACAAAATATAGTTTTAAACCCTGGTTAACGATTCCTCGTCTTTCAGGTGCAAATGCTGCCACGCCTCTGAGATCCTCTGAAGGGCGGGTAGTACATTTGCAACCCTAAACCTGCCAGGTGATGCTCATATGCGGATAAACAGTGCTGCCTGTTAGCAGCCGGTTCAGTCAGAGGAGAACAACAAGAACAGAACTGATGGCTCTTTTGCACGATTTATCTGTTTTTCTCATTTCCAGTTCCACCACTCTACTGGGGGCTGTTGCTTTCTTGCTCATCCTCTATTACATATCCGGGGGTTTCCCCTCGGAAAAAAGGAGACAGGAGCCTCCAGGGCCCAGGCCTTTACCGCTGCTTGGCAACATGTTACAGCTTGACCTCCAGAGACCCTACAGAACTCTTTGTGAGGTGAGTTTCACACACTTAAATCAATATTGTTTTGTAGCATCACATTTCAGATACACGTTTTTTGCATATTTGATGGCCTTTGTTATTCATCCAGCTTTCAAAGAAATATGGATCTGTATTTACGGTTTACTTTGGGCCCAAAAAAGTGGTGGTCCTGGCTGGATATAGGACCGTCAAAGAGGCTCTGGTCGGGTATGCAGAAGAGTTTGGAGAACGAGAGATCGACCCCATATTTTATGATGTCACTCAGGGTCATGGTATGAACTTCCCTTACTAAACCTGCAATCTAGTTTATATATAATATTATTTGTCATTAGTTTGGTCCAGTGTTTAACCTGTAACATAGAAAAATGTCTGAAAAATGGCATGCTGTACAGTAGCTGCAGAAAGTTCCCTTCAATTGTCTTTTCATTAATGTTTTTTGCAAAGGTAATAAAAGTCTAAAACTGCATTTTCACATTTACAAAAGTATTTGAAACATTAAGTTAGTTTTAACTTTGGTGCAATGTTTTACAGGAATTCTGTTCGCCAATGGAGAATCGTGGAAAGAGCTGAGACGTTTTTGTCTCAGCACCCTGAGAGACTTTGGGATGGGTAAAAGAATTGCTGAAGAGAAAATCTTGGAGGAGTGCCAACATTTGAGCCAAGAGATTGAAAAACACAAAGGTTGGGAGTGAATTTAAAGCATACAAAATTTTTATGATGCACAAAACTAACACACATTTTGTAGTATTTGTCACTGATAGTTTAGTTTTAATAATGCAGGACAGCAGCTGTTACAGGGTTACGTCTTTACCCTGCTCCTGTTCTGTTCTTCTGTCTTAATCTAGTATTTTTTTTTTTTTTACAGGGAAACCATTTGATCCCAAACATCCTGTGAGTTATGCAACGTCCAATATCATCTCCTCTATCGTGTATGGAAGCAGATTCGAATACGATGACCCTCGATTCCAGAGTTTGGTGAGAGAAAGCCGTGAGAACGTTCGCATGACGGGCTCCGCCTCAGTCCAGGTACGCTGAAGGGGTTTCCTGTTGTTTTAGGATGTTTGCAAGAGAATAAACTGAGCAACTACAAAACAATGTCAGCATGAAATAATATGTGCTGGTGTTTAGAAGAAAAATAAGTTTTTCATACCTGTGGCGATAACTGTTTAAAAACCAAAAAAATTAATAGATACTAGTACAAATGTAACACATGAAACGAATTTCGCTGTTTACTGCGTTAAAGAAGTCTTCTTCTAAAAATCTCCTTTTTCTGATTTTTGTTGATTCTTAAAATAACCAAGTGAGGTTATTGTTCAATAATCCTTTTTACTGTTGTGTCACAGCTTTACAACATGTTTCCTCGGCTGTTTGGTTGGATAAAAAACCGGCAGGAGATGATTAAAAATAGTGAGTCGAATGTCAGGAACACCAGGAATTTAATCAAGAATCTCAAAGAGACATTGAATCCTGACATATGCAGAGGACTGGTTGACTGTTTCCTGAATCGGAAGCAGAGAGATGAGGTAAGAAAGGATCTGCTGCATTTCTACCTAACATGAAGTAATGGTTATTTCCTGTTTTGTGACATGTGGTTGTTTTTTTTTTTTTTCTTGTAGGAATCACGTATCAACTCTTACTACACTGAGAAAAATATGGTTTTCACAGCGACCAACCTGTTTGTGGCTGGTACTGATACCACCGCAGCTACACTGAGATGGGGTTTGTTGCTGATGGCCAAATACCCACACATACAGGGTAAGACCCGCGTACTGACAAAGGACAGCGCTCAGTAACAGAAAACCACATACTTTGCATACATACTGGGTCTTCCGGTATGTATGCAGACACGGGTGTACAGTGGTGGGCCTGGTGTGCACGCCTGAGCCTGCAGAGTAATGCCTAATACATGCTTCGGTGTATGCGCAGACAGAGACAGATTATGACACACATAGCTTTGGAGTTCAAAGGTCACACATAATTTCTGCAGCATTCCTGGAGGTAAATCCTTAGCTGTGTCGCAACTCAGCACTTTGCCTTGTTGCTTGGGTCAAACTGCCCTGAAATTTGATTTATGTCACCAATGGGTGAATTGGACTAGGAGTGGACTAGGACTAAAGTAGCAAACACAAATATTATTTTTCTTATGTTCTGCAGATCAGGTCCAGGAGGAGCTGAGCAGGGTGATAGGAAGCCGTCAGGTCCGCGTTGATGACCGGAAACATCTGCATTTCACTGATGCTGTGATTCACGAAACCCAGAGACTGGCTAATATCATCCCCATGTCCATCCCTCACCAAACCAGCCGAGACACAACCTTCCAGGGCTACTTTATCAAGAAGGTCAGTTACTCATATCTGTCAAAATTGATCTGGGTAGTTTTTGTTGGTTCATTCACTGAGGATATTTTCATTCTCCTTCTTCCCACAGGGGACGACGGTGTTTCCCCTTCTTACTTCTGTGCTGTACGATGAGAGTGAATGGGAGAGCCCACATACTTTTAACCCCTCACATTTCCTGGATAAGGAGGGTAAATTCATCCGGAGAGATGCCTTCTTGCCCTTTTCTGCAGGTAAAACAGCTTTGCTAGTCTTTTTGTGCTGTATATAATAACGGTAAGTCACTCTTGATCAGCCATATTCCATTTTGAAATGTTTGCAACTGTTTGCCCTGCAGGCCGCCGGGTGTGTCTCGGAGAGAGTCTGGCAAAGATGGAGCTCTTCCTTTTCTTCACCTCCCTCCTCCAGCGGTACCGCTTCATTCCTCCACCTGGGGTCACAGAGGATGAACTGGATTTGACCCCAGCTGTGGGCTTCACCCTTTGCCCTTTACCCCACGAGCTGTGCGCTGTCAGTCGCCACTGATGAAGAGCGTGACCTTTAGCACAAATATGTTTTGTACAGAACAGCTACTTTTTTCTTCTTCACCAGACATCGTCAGTGTGCATGCACGTTTCAGTAGAAGACTGCCACTATATGATGTAAATTCCAACTTATTGGTCATAACTGTTGTGTTTTGGTTTTGTGGACTTTAATTAGTCAGGAGTTGAATTTGTTATATTACAGGGAATGACATACAAATAACATTCAAATCTGCCTCTACAATAGCCGAGGCCTCACAAATAATTAATTCAATTCAACTTTATTAATAATTTACTACAAAGTCATCTCAAGCCACTTTACATAATAAAGTCAAGACTATACAGACATTTAGAGAAAACCCAACAAATCCACCTTGAGCAGCTATAGGCAACAGTGGAGAGGAAAAACTCCCTTTAACGGAAGAAACGTCCAGCAGAACCAAGCTCAGGGTGGGCGGCCATCTGCCTTGACCGGTTGGGCTGAGTGGAAATTGGAGAAAGAAAAGAAAAGAGCAACAAAACATTGGGCAGGTCGGTAGCTCCAAAGCCGTGGAGACCTGAAGACAGGGACAGAGAGAGGGAGACAGGGAGGGAGAAGCACAATTACGAGAGAGAGAAGACACAAGCGGTGGTGACATAGAATTGTATAGAGATAAGAGAGAGGAAAGTAGTTCATAAAGTCCACACCTATGAGTAGTTCAGGCTGACCGAGCAGGTTGGGAGCCGGTTCCACAGAAAAAGAGCTTGATAGCTAAAGGCTCGGCCTGCCATTCTACTTGTGGAAATTCTGGGAACCAAAACTAGGCCTGCGTTCTGAGACCGAAGATATGGCAAAATGAGGTCTTTAAAATATGAAGGAGCCTGACCATTAAGAGCTTTGTATGTAAGGAGAAGGGTTTTAAATTCGATTGTAGATTTTATGGGAAGTCAATAGAGAGAAGATAATGAAGGTGAAACATGAAAAAAAAAATCGCATTCAGTAATCCAGCTGCAGCATTTTGGATTAACTGAAGCTTCTTACAGAGTTACTGCGGCAGCCTGAAAGTAGAGAATTACAGTAATCCAATCTAGAAGTAACTCATCCTCACAAACTCCTTTCCTTCCGCTTTTTAAAATTCTAATAAAAAATGTATACATTTTTTTAAAATTACATTTTCTTTTTTATTTTCTCTTAAGAAAGACAAAAAGTAATACATAATACAAAGAATCGTGTGAAGGTGAATATGCTTTCAAATTCTAATTCTAATCCTGTTTTTTTCTCATCAGCTGTCACTGCTTTTTTATTTATGATCTTTAACTCTGAAAGAATTCATTAAAATCAATAAAGAAAGTGTGTAAATGAATAAGTATATTAAAAATAAAGATCAACATTCACAATTAACATGTGGTAACATGAACTTTATTTAGCACATTTGCACTGACAACGTGTGTGTCAGGACATGCCACAGTGGGTGGGGTTAGAATTCTGGGGTTAGAGAAAATGTTTTACTTCTCATTTATTTAATCATATCTTCGAGAACAACTGCCACATTTTTTTATGAAGAAGAAAGTGTCAGTGAGAGAAATGCTTTTAAGGAATAATCTAAATCATGTTCTGATTGACCTTATTGTTTGTAGATGCAAGTTATGTCATTTTATAGGATTCACTGACAAAAACAAAAATAGGCTGTGGAAAACCTGTACTATAAATTGAAGGCTTATAAATGCATTTTTATGGAGTCTTAAATATTTTTTAGTATTAATAATAGTTATAATAATTATAATAATTTTTATTATTAATATTACTTTAATTCAAAACAATTCTTATAAGAAATTTGGACCTCAGGAAATACTGTGCATGTATCCTCAGATTTAGATTCACGTGTATTTATATGGTATATACATGGTCTGAAAAACAATACGGCTTGATATAATTAGTTTCAAATGCGATTCTCTAAGATTATATGATTTCATATTTATTACTTACTGAAGTGTATATAGACATAATAAAATTAATATGAACTTTTTCAAGTAAAAAAAAAAGTTGAACTCCAACAGGACTGATCCCCTTGGAGGATTTTTCTCCCGCCCTCGGTTTTCAGGCCAGAGTGTCACATTCGTTTAAATTTTAAATGTGTTCATTATATTACCAGTCATGTTACAAAGCTGTGTTCCATGTTCATGTGCTTTACCTTTGGCACTGCCATTTTAGGAGACTGGCGTTAAAACACATCGCTGGGCAGACGGGCTGGTGTCTGTGATTTCGTGCTGTGTTCTGTTGCCTTTTTGTTGTCCTAATAAACCGTGGAAGCTGAACTTTGTGTTTTATGTTAACATACTCTGTGGATTAATTTAGGAGCGAGCCGGCCTACATCATAGGTGGAGCATTTCTAAAAGGAGGGCTCATGGTTCCATCCAGGTGGAGGCTACTACATCCCTGATTAAATTGTTAAAGTTGCAAAACCAGGAAAAACCGGTTGCGACAACTTAGCAGGCGTCCCCTTCCGTTCTCTGAGAAGCTGCTTGCGAGAACAATTGCTTAGTGAATATTTTGTATTTATAAAACAAATCTCTAAGGGGACTTTAATATCATGTTGGAATTTGTTTTCTTGTCTTCTACTTCCACCTACCTGCTGTGGGCTGTTGTGAGTCTGCTGGTCCTCCAGCTTCTTTACTCCAGCTTTAGCTCTCAAGATGAGAAAAAAGAGCCTCCAGGACCCCGACCTCTTCACCTGCTTGGCAATCTGCTTCAGCTGGACCTCAAGAGACTCGACAGAAGTCTTTTTAACGTGAGAAATGTTTTGTTTGTCTTTAAAATGTAATTCCTAACTAGAGATATTACTTGCATTCAGTCCTCTTTCTCTAGATATAGATATGTATGCAATGCAGCACAGCAGGTAATAAAGGTTTTAAATTTTTAGTTTTTGGGTTTAAACTAAATATATTACCAGTGAAAAATAGATCCAATATCTCAGGAACATGGACAAAAATAAATGACATTATAAAAAACAAAGTTATACATTTTGTACAAATTACAGCACAACAGAAGGAGCAACTAGTAACAATATAAATATAGCCAAAGAATTCAGACTTTTTTGGGTTCGTGGGGCCGTAACTTGTCAAACAAAATGAAGCAGGACAATGGTGAGACCTCGACCGACAGGAACACAAATGAACATTCAATGTGTTTAACAAATAAGACTGAAATTGTCACTATAGGTAATAACCGAAAGCATCAAAGGACTGTAATGGATTGGATATGAACATGATTAAGAGCAATACTGAACGACGGGAGAGGAGCGTGTGCATTTTACATGTTAATTCCGTTGCTTATCTGTGGAATAACCTCAGTGACGACTTGATTGCATTGGATTGTACAGTTGTACCTAATCAAGTGGCCAGTGAGTTTATGTTTTCGGTGAATTCACTTTTCCCATCTCCACTTTTAGCTGTCCAAAAAATACGGGCCGGTGTTCACGGTCTACATTGGATACAAGAAGGTGGTGGTGCTGGCCGGATACAGCGCAGTCAAACAGGCTCTGTTACATCACGCCGAAGAATTTGGAGACCGAGAGGTCACTCCTTTATTTTATGACTTCAGCAAAGGACACGGTAAGATAAAGTTTCAGAAGGATTCAAAGAAAGAGCTTGTTTTTGTCACTGCTAAAGAAACTCAACCCCTTTTTTCCAGGCATACTATTTAGCAATGGTGAGACATGGAAAGAAATGAGACGATTCGCTCTGGCTACGCTGAAAGATTTTGGGATGGGCAAAAGGTTAAGCGAGGGGAAAATCATTGAGGAATGTCACTATCTGATTGAGGAGTTTGAACAACATAAAGGTAAGGTTATCTCTTCTGAAGCGGTGCATGATTTTACGCTACAGCTGAAACAACCAAACAAAAAAATGTAGGGCAGCGTGGTGATGGCGTGGTGGGTGTGTCCTGACTCACCGTGTCCTGCAGCAAATTCAGCAGCAGCAGCAGCTTTTCATTTTGTTAGGTTACTTTGCAATAAATGTCAGTAGTAACTTCATTTAGCAGCAGTGATTAACTGTGAGTACAATGAAAAAGCCCTCTCTTTGTGTCCCGTTTTCTTTGAAAGCCGGCTACACAGGTCGACCTGCTCTTCAGGGAACTCTGCTTGTGTGTAGGTGGTTGGTTTTGCATGGGAAGCTGAAAGGGGAGGGAGAGAGTCCCTGCAGTCTGACAAGTTTCACTGGTTTATGCACCAGCAGAGCAGCACAAAAAGGCAGAACATGCAAGCCAACATCTAACAAGACTCACAAAAAAGAGAAACACTCAAGCTGACATCACCATGTTATGTCTAAATTCGCTTCGGTGACAGCAGGAAGGTAAAGAGAGAGCAAGAAGGCAAGATGCAGGCGATAGATTATAACTGTAACGGGTTCAACAGCTGCAATTTTAATGACATTTCCTGCTCAACACCAAGAGATTTAAAATAATGAATATAAAGTTGGAACCAACAACAAAAATGGTTCTAAAAACAATAATAGATGGCAAAATAATTTGTGCTGTGGGAAGGACACTTATCAGAGGGCTGAAAGGTTCCATGTGCCTGAGTTATTGTGTAACATGTCTTTACACTTTCTGTTTTCATTGTCGTAATAACTTTATTGTTATTTTAGGTAAAGCTTTCAACAACACCCAGGCAATTAAGTATGCATCTTCAAATATTATATATGCCATCATGTTTGGAAAGCGCTTTGGATACAAAGACCCTATCTTAAGAGCTATGGTGGACCGAGACGATGAATCCATCCACCTGACTGGGTCACCCTCCATAATGGTACCGCAAAATGTGTTTGTTTTTCTAATTAACAACTGGTTAACCTATGGTTTAAGAAATCAAAACTGTGAAGACTTTGAAAATATTTAGCTGTATTTTGAATTTTGCCTGTGGACCATATTTGTCCACTGGCTTAAACACTGTAAAGTAGAGTTAGTTGCAAGAATACCAACAGTGATTTAGATGAACAAATGATTAGTATAACACTGGATTCTTATTATTATTCTTACAGTTATATAATGTGTTTCCTTGGCTGGGCCCTTTTATTTCCAACTGGAGGAAGTTGATGGAAAATGTGGAGGCCAATAGGGTGGAGATATTAAACAAAATAGAGGATCTGAAAAACACTCTGATCCCTGACATGTGCAGATGCTTCGTTGATGCTTTCCTGCACCATAAGCAAAACCTGGAGGTGAGCGATCAAACTCCAGAGTACAGTACTTACTCCGGCGTTGTTAGGTAACAGTCGGGTAAAATCTTTCTTTTTCCTTTATATGACACTAGGGCCCGAAAAGCAAGAACTCGCAGTACAATGATGACAACCTGGTCTACACTGTGATGAACTTGCTTGCAGCTGGAACTGAAACTACAGGAAATACAATTCAGTGGTGTCTACTTTTCATGGCCAAGTATCCTGATGTTCAAGGTGCAAATCCACAACACGCTCGCAGAAGCTGCAAGAAGCCACATGGGTTAACGTGGCTGAACCTATTTACTAGGTGGAATTTCTGTGTCATGTGCATCCAGATCAGGTCCAAGAGGAGATAGACAGGGTGGTTGGAAGTCGTCAGGTCCAAGTAGAGGACAGGAAGAACCTGCCTTACACTGACGCTGTCATCCATGAGTCACAGAGACTCGCCAACATTGTGCCTATGTCCATTCCTCACAAAACCAGTCGAGACGTCACCTTCCAGGGCTACTTTATCAAAAAGGTCAGCGCTCCGCTCGGCATGTTCTTTGCTGTAACCTCTCTGTCCTAAAAGGTATGTTCATGTTATAACCCAGTTTCTTCTTTTACCTTCAGGGGACGACGGTGTTTCCTCTTCTCACTTCTGTGCTGTATGACGAGGGCGTATGGGAGCGCCCACAAACCTTCAACCCTTCTCACTTCCTGGATGCAAAGGGTAAATTCATCCGGAGAGATGCCTTCATGGCCTTTTCTGCAGGTACAATAACTTTGTCAGGCCTTTTATCGTTTTACCTTAGACATTTAATCGTTGCACAAACATCATCCAGCTTATTTTCTCTTGCAGGTCGCCGGGTGTGTCTCGGAGAGAGTCTGGCCAGAATGGAGCTTTTCCTCTTCCTCACCTCCCTCCTTCAGCACTTTCGCTTCACACCTCCCCCTGGAGTCACAGAGGATGAACTGGAACTGACACCCGTCGTGGGCTTCACCCTCACTCCCTCACCTCATCAACTGTGTGCTGTCAGTCGCCAGTGAGGAGGAAAATTGGGAATTATTCATTATTGCATTGAATTTTTATGCTGGGAACTAAAGTACCAGGTGTTGTGTAATAATTCCTTGTGGGTTAATGTTTCACCAACTGCCTGCAACTGGCTATAAATCAAATGCACATTGCGCTAGTAACACCAGTGCCAAAAATGGATTATTGGTAGGTCACAAGCAAAGAAGGAAAGACACACATATTTCTCAATTAGTTGAAACAAACAGCCTCAATATTATCATCTTATTATATATATATATATATATATATATATATATATATATATATATATATATATATATATATATACACTGATCAGGCAACATTATGACCAACAGCAACTCTGTCATGAATTCTGCTTTTACAATGTTATAATTGCTGCTTTTTTTTAGGTCAAAACTATCAGAAGGGTCATAATTCTACTATGCATTTATTATTGAGGTCACCCTATTTGAAACGAGTGGGGCGGCAACAACAACAACAAAAAAATATTGTTTTGGCGGTAGAAGTGAAACATTGACTGAAATGGACAGCATATTGCAGACTCTGATTTTATTCTTTTTTTTTTACAAAATGATGATTTTACAACAGCTTTTGTCAAGAGAAAAAGTAGAAATAAAGTTTTTAAAAGACTGGCTCTCTGATTGGCTGAATGGCTGCCTAGTACTGCTATGAGTAAAATTGTTTTTGGACGTAGTTCATTATTATTGTATTTTTATTATTATTTTATTTTATTATTATTACTGCATTAAAATCATTCATATAAAATTTGCCATTATTGAATAAATGTTGGGTGTTTTTCAGGTGTGGGAACTGGGTTCAGTTTTTTTATGGCTACGTTAGGTGAGTGAGGAGAACCAAGCTCTCTCCCTTTTTTTAGGCTGGTATCTCCTTGTCCTGTAAAATGTTACCACAAAATGTTTTCACACTTCTGTTCCTGTATGTTTTTGACAGGGTTAGGTTGAGGTTCATTTACAGTAATATTTATTTTAATACTTACCCAATCAGAACTGTTCACTTTAAAGTAACTAATTGTTGAAATAATCTTTTTGTTGGTAGGATTGACAGATTGCATTTACAGCTGTAGTTAAAATAATGTTTTGTCCATTTTTTACAGTGTAGCTTAGGAAACATTAAATTGAGAACAGACTTTGACCAACACTGCAGTTTGTTGCCTCTTGCCTGATGAGAAGGGCCATTAGCAGCTGAAGAAAATGTTCTTAACTCAAGACTTAGCTTTCTTTCCCTTTTCCAGTCCCACTAGTTTTTTGTGTGCTGCTCTTTTCCTACTGGTCCTTTGTCTTTTCTACCGCTTTTTTATATCCCAGGAAACATTGAAGGAGCCACCAGGACCGAGGCCTCTGCCCCTGGTTGGAAACCTACTGCACATTGATCTAAAGAGACCCCACAAAACCCTGTGTGAGGTGAGTTTAAGTCTAACAAAACTAGAAATCTGAGGGACTCCGTTAGATTTACAATGATACTTTTAAACATTGTCAATTAAATTATTCAATGTAAACATACCTGAATCATAACCTGTTTTTGAAGAATTGTTCTAATTATTTAACTGTATATATGCATCTTGTCATATTTGATGGCCTTTTTCATTCATCCAGCTTTCAAAGAAATATGGATCAGTATTCACAGTTCATTTTGGAACCAACAAAGTCGTGGTCTTGGCTGGATACAAGACGGTCAAAGAGGCTCTGGTCAGTTACCCAGAAGAGTTTGGAGACCGATACGTCGCCCCCATTTTTCATGACATCACTAAAGGACATGGTAACATGTTACCTACATACTTGTACTGACAAGTTATGTTAACAAGATGACTCTCCCACTCGGGGTTTGGTGACTTTTTACCTAGTTTCTGTGAAAAGAAAATCTGGGTGACAAGTTTTGACAAGATCCCTGTTGATCTTGTCAAAACTCTAAGCAAATGGAAATTGTGTGAGGTTAAAAATGTTCTTAGTGTGTAATTCACAAACAAAACAGTTTTCTGTTTTCTGTGTTCTTCTTTTGTCTGTTTTATTTGGAATTCATCTACTCTGTAATTGCACATAATTTGATCCAAATGCTTGTTTGTTTCCAAATCAATGTTTAATAGGAATTCTGTTTTCAAATGGAGATTCATGGAAGGAGATGAGACGTTTTACCCTCAGCACCCTGAGGGATTTCGGCATGGGCAAAAGAATGGCTGAGGAGAAAATTATTGAGGAAGGCTACCATCTAATCAAAGCTTTTGAAGAGCTGGAGGGTAACCGGTTAATAATTGTTCTGTTATTTTGTGGTGTGCTCCACTGTTTACTCAATACCTTCCTTTACTGTGTCTTCACAGGAAAACCATTTGATACAGCAAGTCTAGTGAATTACGCAATATCCAATATAATCACAGCAATTGTGTATGGACATAGATTTGAATACAGTGACCCCCAATTTATAGACATGGTGAGAAGAGCCAATGACATGATACAGCGTGCAGGTTCTACATCGATCCAGGTAAGACTTATGTTGACTTGTGGTCAAGGAAGAGATTTTTTGTAATGGAAATTGTTGCCAATTTTACAGTTAAACTGTAACAGTAGCATGACAGAAATGTCATCTAATGGGTTTGGATTAAACTGCCTTCAGTAATGACTGTTGTTTTTTTTGGTTGTATTACAGCTCTATAACCTCTTCCCCTGGTTGGGCAGATGGATAAACAACAAGAGGGTCATACTGAAAGATTCTGAACATAATATTAGAGATGTCAGTGATTTAATCAGTCATTTGAAAGCAACTCTGAACCCTGGCTATTGCAGGGGCCTAGTGGACTGTTTTCTGATCCGTCAACAGAAAGAAGAGGTACGACAGCAACTTCAGTGCTTTCCATCCAAAGTTCATCAGTAAAATACCATTTGGACGTTTCTCCTTTCAGGACTCAGGTGTTGTGGATACTCTTTACAATCTGAGGAATTTGATATCTACAGTGACCAACTTGTTTTCTGCTGGCACTGATACCACAGCATCTACTCTGCGATGGGGTTTGCTGCTCATGGCCAAATATCCGCACGTACAGGGTAAAGGACAGAGATAAGGCATCTGGTGTTTGTGTCATGGTCGGTTATACTGGACTTTGTTTTAGTTCTTCTCTGCTCTCAGGCCATAGTCTAACTAATGGACATCTGTTTAACATACATGGACACTCGCTGTCCCTCTCATTCAGCCCCACCTTGCTCCAGTATTTTGTCAATGCCCCTTAGGCCATGGACTTTTTTCAGGTTTTCACTGGCTCGCACACACTTTCATGTATGTGATGCCATGGAGGTATGTATGTACCAAAGTTCAGGTTTTCTATATTCTTTAAGTGCTAATCTACATGTAATCTAGTCATGTTGAGCGCTGCTTTCATGTTACTTGGCCCTGTAAGAGTATTTAGTCTCCACATAATCTAGCCATATTAAATACTGTGACATTGTCCTTTGTGGAAACTCATTCCCTGCTTTGTGCCCCCAGACCAGGTGCAGGAGGAGCTAAGGAAGGTGATAGGAAACCGCCAGGTCCGGGTAGATGACCGGAAGAACCTGCCCTACACGGACGCTGTTATCCATGAGACGATGAGAGTGGCTAATGTCGTCCCACTTTCGGTCCCACGCATGGCTGCGCGAGACTTCACCTTCCGGGGCCACTTTATCAAGAAGGTCAGCTGTTTTAAAAAGCTTGACTGGCTGAACGTAGTACAAACATAGCAATAATCACGTGACCTCAAGTTTTAAACAGCTTTATAATTTTCACACATTTCTTTACATCTATTTCTAAATCTGACACTCACATTTCTGCTAACTTATCTGAACACTGCTTTGCTCTTTTTTTTAGTCTAAATTTCTTACATGAGTTCAGATTTGGTGGTCTGACCCTGTCTGCTCTGTGTAGGTCTGTTCTCTCTGCATCCTGCTGTGCATCTGAGTTGAAATAACCTTTTTTATACTTTGCGCTGACAGGGAACAGCAGTTTTTCCTTTGCTGACTTCTGTGCTTGCTGATGAAAATGAATGGGAGAGCCCACACACATTCAACCCGGGACACTTCCTGAACGAACACGGAAAGTTTGTGTCAAGAGAGGCATTCATACCTTTTTCTGCAGGTAACTGCACATTTAGGTCCCGTTAACAACCACTAAAGAAGCCAACTTTCAACAATTCTTACGTTGTCTGTCAGAAATGAAATGCCTATCATCCTAAAATGTTCTTCTACACTGATACTGTAAAAAATACATGGAACCAGAAATGTTTGAAGAAGAGCAAGTTAAAATGTTAGTTCAGTCTTTTTCATTTGAGAAATTTATCTCATGCCCATTGTATTATTATACCAGTTGTATAAAGCAGGACTAGTTAAGTAGGTTTTAGAACTTATTTTAAGATTTTACTGATTATATTTAAAGCACTACATAGTCCTGCCGCTTGTCAATGAGTGAGAGCACATAAATATGCAACTAAGTTTTGAAGTAGGCGCTTTTTTGTTTAGCTTGAACATTATTCTTATGAGAACTGTATGTAGCCACTGTCTTTTGGTTTGAAACCTTATCAATGTGGCTTCACTAAAATTATAGTTTTTGTTGTCTCTCACAGGTCGCAGGGTGTGTCTAGGAGAGGGTCTGGCCAAGATGGATATCTTCCTCTTCTTCACCTCCCTCCTTCAGCGCTTCCGTTTCACTCCTCCACCGGGAGTCACAGAGGATGAACTGGATCTGACACCAGTCGTGGGCTTCACCCTCACTCCTTCGCCACACGAGCTGTGTGCCGTAGTTCAAGAGGGATCTTAACATGGATTAAAACAAACTTTCTAACAAATTTACCATCAGAATTTTTAGATGACCAAGCCTCATTAGATTCAGCAGTTTCTTTTCTGAACTAAAGGATGAACAAGCTAGTTTCTGATCATCATCTCATTATGAAACTTTTTAAGTCTGTCTAACTTCACTCTAGACTCTGAGGACTTTTCCTCACATTAGGTCATACAAATCTGTTTCAGTCACGCTAATATTCATATTAGCATCTCATCTGTTCCTCATCATAAAAATAAATAGGAAGTGTTGCATTCAGTCCATTATCTACACAAAGCAGGATATTGGAAATTGGAGAGTGCTCTGGAAATACTTTTTATTTTGTAGTCTAGGCACGTGGACTTGTGTCGACGAGAGTCTGTCTAGGGATGGAGGCGTCCTTCTTCTTCTTCAGCTTCCCCTTCCCCAGTGGTTTTGTTTCCCTCTTTCGGGTGATGTTGAACTGGATGTGACACCGACCCTCTGTGCTGCTAACAGTGACTGACAAACATTAACAATGTTGAACAGACACTCCAACTGAGAAATTTTACGAAAATTTGTCATTAAATATTGGGTGTAGAAGTAAGAATTAATATTCAGTTCAGCTTACAGCTCTTGCATTTCAGCTAAGCAAAGATAAGATAAACTTCACCTTTAGTGAGCTTCAGCTGTGCTAACTACAGTTTAGTTGTATACACAGACAATAGTGCTAATATTACTAATTAAACTCTTTATGATAAGGAACATTTTTGTAGAGATTTTGCAGAGATGTAACACAATCACACTGGAGTTTGCTTTGAATCACAACCAGCTCTTTATTTTTTTTAATCAGTTAGTATAGAGGTATGAAAACTAACAGCTCATAGGTCAGTTCTAGTGATAAAAAATAAATTTATACAATGGTTTTGACAAAAATGACAAACTTCTCATAGTTAATTTTTTATCTCAGTTCATTGGTAAACACAAACAATGATCACAATTGTTTTACTAAAGCCTTACATTCCCTTTATTCTATTGCTGTTTGTAATCTGTTCAAATGTACTTTGGAAATAAATAAATAAAAAAATGCTACAGAATGGCAATTGAAAAATATGTTTTACACACCTACGTTGTACTAAAGTCACTTTAAAAAGCACATCAAAGCCCTTATGGTCCCAAAACACCACATGGAATATGAAGTCCTCTATGGTCCTTCCACTTTGATAATATTGATCTGCTGACTCTGTGAAGAATGGTTAGCGTTCATCACCGGCTGGGTGGAGACGCTGCAGTCCTGGAGAGTCCTGGCTGAACAGCTGCTTGGGAAATCAGAGGTTTTGTTCTCCGATCCTCTTAGAGTTTGAGAATGTGACTGGCTGTATGTAGAGACGTAGGATTGTGTGTAAGGCGGCATGAGCGGTTGACTGGATTGCTGTGAATATGCAGCTGCATATGATTGCGTTTGAGGGGGGGTGTGAGTAAGTGGGAGGCTCTCTGCATTGCTACATGGGGGGAATCCATTCATGCTAGTAGGGCTCAGTCCTGGCAGTTTAAAGGGCTCTACATTTTCTAAACTCTCTAAAGAGTTGTAGCTTGACTGGGTTTGGCTGCAATCGGTGTACGTGCCTTGGCTAAAGTTGAAGGTGTCTTGGCCGAAGGAGGTAGATGCAGGAGTTGTTGGCAAAGCAGAGGGGGATGGAGTTTTGTTGTGCTGTTGCTTAGCACTGCTACAACGTCCCAGTTTGGAGTCAAGGCTTTGAAGAGTGCCAAGAATTTGCTTCTGAATGTGTGTCTGCTGTGCCTGCTCCCTCTCCAGGCGGCACTGCTGCTCTACAAGCATCTTCACGGCCAGGCCCAAGCTGCGTACCTCAGAACCCAGGGTCTGTATCTGATCCTGCAGACCACCTCTCCCTCCCGTGTCCTGCACCGCTTGCTGGGGGCTTGGATTCCCCTCGCTACGAGTAGGTCCTTGGACTCCAGGGGTCTGTAGTCTGATGATGGCACTCCCTGTGGCAGATGAGGCTGTAGGTCCAGGTGGCCGGTTAGGAAGACGAATGCCAACCCGAGGCAGAGGGTGCAGTGAGCGGACAGAAAGACCTGGCCTCTGTGCCAGAAAGCGCCGGGGGGCACTACCTCCTCCAGGCTGAGTCTCCATAACAGTCTGTGCAATATTTTTAAAATAAAACTTATAGTGAGTCTTAAACTGGTCAGGTTAAGACATATGCTCTAGCAGATTGATTTTTGTATATTAGTCTTTTCTCACCTTTTCAGCTGTCAGATCATATGTCTCAGATGCCTGAGGCATTGGATTTCTCATAGCACCATCTTGGACACTTGAGTGATCCCTCCTCAACAATGATGCCACCTGGTGGAATGACTGTAAATACATCAAGTTCTTCAAGGTGAATGAATAGGATTTGGCAAATTACACAAGAACATCAAAAAATATAGCAACAATTAAACAAAATCAAAAAATTGAGAATGTGACAAATGAGGAAATGTATAGATATTTACCTTCATTCTGTGTGAAAGTGCTTTATCCAAAAGCCTCTTTCGAGCTGCCAACATTGAATTGGTGGCTGGAGAGGGTGTGACTCTCCTTCTCATAAATGTTCCAGAAGCTGTCGGTGTTGAAGACACAGCGCCTGTCTCTGTTCTTGTGACTGTGGACTGTGGAACATGTTGTTGGCTGTTCTGCGCAAGAGATGTGACACTTACAATCTGTATATCATTTTCTTCTTTATCTCCTTCATGTTGCTGATCTGGCCTGCTTCCACCATCTCCTGACCCAGATGGCTTTGCACTAGCCTCTTGATTTATCGAAGCTTGTCTGGCAGCTGATGTAAAGCCAGGATGATGAGATGCCTCCCGTAGTAGGTTCTGGAGATGGATGTTACTCCAGCTTTCTTGCATTGCTCCACTTCTAGCTTGCACATGTACTTGCGTTGAGCTGCCTCCAACCTCCACAGGTCTGACCCTCCCCGGTGGCCTCCCTTGAAACTCCCGCAGGAACAAGTAGATGGCTTGGGCAGACACCTTGATGTTCTCCAGCTCCAGCACTGCTTTGATCTTACGGAAACTCAGACCAGCTTTCCGCAGCTCCACCACTTTGTGCTTAGCGGCTTCATCCAGTCGACCCATTGTCTCTCACACCAAAGCAACTCGGAGCTTGCTGCTTCAAAAGGTAAAAAAAATTTAATTACTAACAGTATGCTGCACCGTTAATGGGTAAATTTGTCAAAATTTTATTTGGATCCTATGGTTCTAATTTGAAAGGTGAATATATTTACGTACATAAAAATAAGAGTAATACTAAACATATAAATTCATACATGTATTCCCTATAGTCCTAACGAAAAATGCGTATTTTAGTTGAAAAATTAAAACTTTTTTCATGAAACATTGCGTGTTATAAATGTTCTTAGACAGCAAAAAGCCTACACTATTTAATAAAATGATACTCTGTTTAAATAACGTGATTATTTTTTCGTGGTTGCAAGGGTATAAAATATATGGGGTGTACTGATACACACATGCATAAATAGATCTCCATAGCTTTCATTTTACTGTCAAAGCATATTTTATGTGATAATTCAGGATCAATGTGATGTTGTTACGTGTTATTATAAAGCATTAACGTTAAGAGCTTATTAAAAAACTAGTTTTGCAGTAAAGAATTAAAAAAACAATTACCGTTATGGAGCAAACCACCTGTACTCAGTGTCAACGTATAAATCGTTTTTTTTATTTCATTTCATGAATGTACATTTCAAAATCACAAAACAATAAAGTATTTTAGTGATCGTGGCAGGACGATGCTACAAAATAGTTCATATGTAACTCAGGCTAACGTTGTCGTTGGCTAGCTGGCTAGCACGGCTCTGCTATAAACTGAAGCGCTCACCTTGTCGAAAATTTAAGAATCGCTTCGTGTTTCTTTTTCGGTTAAATCATCACATGTGCCATGACGAAGACATTTTATGTTTGCATAGCTGCGATATCTTCATACACACATAATTGCACATTTTTGCCATTAACGTAAATAAACAAATGAGTTGTACGTAGCGCGTACGTGTCTACGCAACTTCCGCTTTGTCGTCATCACCGTGCGACGTTTTTCTCATTCAGCCACTCGTCGAAATCACCGCGTTTGGAAGAAATGTAAGTGCAGCTTTTATGAACCCGAACTCTGATTATTTTCAATCCCGAGTGTGTATTTCATAACTCGTGTTTTAAACATTGTATTTTCGCCTTTCGAAGGCAGTGGTGAAGCACAGGTTAGCAGCCCCCGAGGCTAACACGCCAGCTCCTTGTTGTGGGGAGTCCGCTGGATGCAAATCAATGGCGGGTGTTTGTGCGAGAGAACAGTTGTTCAGAATAACTGTATTTAATTTAATATACGTATTATTACACATGCGTTACCGATAACTTTAAATGTAATCCCCCGAAATCAAAAAAAAAATAAAAGGAAGGTTACAGCTGAATATTTTCGGTCGGTTTTTACTTTCAGCAGGAAGTTATATTGTGTTTCTTATCGCCATTTGTTGTAAACCACATATCGTGTTATTGGTCCAGTATACAGTGGATTATGTCCAAATGCTGAAGGAACAATATTCACCACATAAGACTTAAAAGAATACTCTTCTGTGAGTAAAGCCCTTCGAGAATAACTGACAAAGTGTTTGACTTTTGATAACATTTGATCACATTTACATACTGAGGATCACATCTTCTTACTTCTGATTTAAGGGCACCATCACCCACTAAGCGGAAGGAGGAGGAAAAAACAAAAGACCGAGGTAAAGAAAAAAGTAGCGTGAAGGAAGGAGACAAAGAGAGAGGACGGGAGAAAGTAAGGAAACGTCGAAGTGCTTCGACTGGCAGCAGCAGCAGCAGGTTTGTTGACTACATCATTTCATCACATGATTATTTGTGGTTCTATTCACAACAAACTTCCTATATGTATAAATTTAAATAGATAGATGGATACTATTCATCCCAATGGAAAATTCACAAATATATTGTAATGTAACACGCCTTTAATGCTTGAATGCAATGAACAGGTCCCGATCGAGCTCTACTTCCAGCAGCAGCTCTGGTTCCAGCTCAGGGTCATCAAGTGGTTCCAGCCGCTCTGGTTCTTCTAGCTCTGGTTCTTCTAGCTCTCGTTCCTCCTCCTCATCCAGCTCCTCAGGGTCCCCGAGTCCAAGCCGCAGACGCCATGACAACCGCAGGCGCTCACGTTCAGCGTAAGTCTCTACCACCATTGCAGCTGTGTATTTGTAGAACCTTTGCATTTTTTGCCGATGAAATCCTCATGAAATTGTACATTATTTTGTCTGGGATTCTGCAGGTCCAAAACACAGAAGAGGGGAGATGAAAAGGAACGAAGAAAAAGAAGCCCAAGTCCAAAACCAACTAAACTTCACCTAGGGCGGCTGACAAGGAATGTCACCAAGGTCAGCTGAAAAATACTTATTTTTTTTGTTTGTTTTACAGATGAACGTAGATAATAAGAAGCCCCCCTGCTGTCTTACATGACCGTGATCCGGGGCATTTAAGCACACTTAGTGGACTAAAGACTGAATTATACCTCTGTTGATACACGTAAGCGTGAGGTTTGGTAAATGCGATACTGTGCCTTTGTGGACACTTGCACACTAGTATAAAAGAAATGTATTAATGTATCTGAGCATAGGTCCGCATTGATGTGTATTCACAGAGAGGCATAATTACTGGCTTTACAGCGTTAAACATTTGGCTTTTCTGTAACAATAAAAACAAAAGTGGAAAGAGATAAAAAAAAAAAAAAAGAAGAGTTAATGTCCAGATGTTACTTTTATATTTATATACAAAATACATACATTAAATCTATGCCTATTTTAATAAAAGCATATTAACAAGTTTATCATTATGGCATTATCTTACCATGTTAATGTGGCAAAAACGGACATGCAATTGTATAAAGCCAAATAGAGGAAGATGGTGCTACGTTATTTTTTATGGTTATGGCTGGTTATAAAGGCCCGTTGTGGTCATGTTGCCGGCGGTTTTGTGAATAACGATAATTTGCTGTAACAACATTTATTAACAGCTAATCAAAGCTGGCTGTTAACAACCATGTTTTCTCTGCTCAGGAGCATATCCAGGAGATCTTTTCCACTTATGGAAAAATAAAAATGGTTGACATGCCAATGGATAGACTTCACCCACACTTATCCAGAGGTTGTGCGTATGTGGAGTTTGAAACCCCTGAGGAGGCCCAGAAAGCTCTCAAACACATGGACGGAGGTAGGACAGAGTATTGATTTTTATTGCATCAGTCTTGCAAGATTTCTTTCTCTTCTGCATATCTGTAAAATAACTGTCTGTGTCAACAATGTTCTCGACAGGTCAGATTGACGGACAGGAAATCTCTGCAACTGCTGTGCTGACTCAGCGAGTCCGCCCTCCACCTCGTAGACCCTCTCCCCCTCGCAGAATGCCCCCACCACCACCAATGTGGCGTCGCAGCCCACCACGCATGAGGAGAAGGTCAGTCTGATCCTCATAGGTCTTCTACTAAGATTTTTTGTTTTTACACATCTGCAGTGTGAATATAAATTTGTGGGCTTATGCTAGGACAATTATGTCTGCTCATTCTTCAACTGTGGTCCTTTGTGTCCCTTTAGGTCCCGCTCTCCGAGGAGACGCTCCCCTGCTCGCAGACGCTCTCGCTCCAGATCTCCTGGTCGCAGGCGTCACCGCTCTCGTTCCAGCTCCAACTCCTCCAGATAGATGAGTTTCTCTTGCCTCAGACACAGAGTAATCTGTTTGATTCACTGATACCAGATCAGCTGGAGTACCTGCTTTGTCAGGCGTCACCAGAAATAAAATCATCAATAGCCAACACAAACCTCTGCTAACATAGAGAAAGTGTGAATGTTTTTTTTTTTTTTTGTGCAGCTGTGAGTGTCTTTTTGTATTGTGTTTCGTACTCAGTTTGGACTCCTCTGGGATCTCCAAGTGTTTCTTTTAAAGGGTGATTTCTTTTTACCATGTGCGGAATTTTTAGGCATTTTGAAAAATAAAAGTGCTAAAACATCTTTTGTGAGCCCAGTTTATAACAATCAGTCCAAGATGTTGGAAGCCTCCTTAGTTCAGTGCCTGTTAAATTTACTTACTGAACTACTTTTCTAAACATATAAATCTTCAGAATGTGATTTTCACACTTTTCACATGAATTTGGAGCCAGAAATGAAGTTGAAATTATTGGTTCTCTCACAAACTCAGCACTGTGATCTCAGTGTGCTGAAATCTGTTTTCATATCATAACGCAGTATTACTAAAGTCTAATTCTTAGCCACAGATAAACAATTACTGTCTCCTCTTTTAATATATTCTTTTAATATCTTTAGGGTGTAGTGACATTATTGCACACATTATTTTAGGCTGAGGAGACTTCTCCTGAAAGACTGGTGGTTTTTCAGACTGATAGACTTTTACCCTGTTTTGAACTAACAACACTTTTACACTTGTCATTGTTTCCATCATATTTCCACACACCTTCCCCACGAGCACACAGACAGTATTTCAGGTATTTCAGGTTGAACAGTTTTAGCAGTTTAGTCATAGTCACCACAGTTAGTCTTTGGGCAAATTTCTGAAAGCCAGACCAGGGTCCCCACTCACATTGACATGTTTATTTGGCTTTTACCATGAGTTTCTATTTCATATGATTTTGATGAGTAACGTGTTCAACCACGTGTGTTCATGATAACACACACCACGGCGGGTTCGCTGTGCGTAAAGGCTGAACTCGATGTGCGTAAAGTAACTTGGGTGTGTTCGCTGTCAGGGAGTGTCGCTTCCTTTCATCACAGTGACCGCTGGGTGTCTCATTCCAGATGAAGACACACACACACACACACACACACAGAGGAGACGTAAATGCAGCTGTCTGCTGTGGATCGTAGCGTCTACGTTGGACTAACTAACCCAACATCAGCCTCTTGACAGGCTTCACCCAAAACCACAGGCGCGCAACAAATTCCGTCCAGAGCGTCCGGCTGCTGCAGCTTTTACTTTCAAATGCGCGAGTTTGAGGTCACCAGGCGCCGAGAACCTCACAGGAGCTGAATCATTTGGCGTTATGGCTTCGGGTCAAGAGAAGAACGTGGACCGAAGGCAGCGGATGAGGCAGCTGCTGGAAAAGCCTGGGAATGGAACGTGTGCCGACTGCGGAGCTGCAGGTAGGCTGAGGACAGATGCTGGACAAGCTCGGGACTCGCTTTCACCACAGTTTCCTCCTCAAATCTGTCTGATTATCAATGATCATCGACGCCGGGGCTTGTGATATTACTGAGATTGTTGAAGTTTTCACACAGTATATTGCAATTTCACTGTTTTCTTGTCGGCTCTTCTTTTCGCAACAGCTCAAGCTCGGTAGTTTCTCTTCTAGTCAGTCACGATGTGGAGGGATGATTGTGAAATATAAAACCGTTCATAGAATGAAGATGCTCGCACACATTTGGACCGGATTCTACCACAGACGCAGCTAAACTCATATTTCTTCAGTTCTCACATAAATTCATCTTTTTTGCGTTGACAGATGCACATAATTCATGTGCCCAGCTGTACTTACAAATGCGTTTGCAAAATCAGATTTATGGTCTTATTCCTCCTTTTAAGGGGAATTTCCTTAAACCATCTTTAACCAGGCTGAAGAACAAATACCGTGTGTTTTCCTCTGTTGGCTCATTTCCTTATTCGGACTGATATGACACAAATCTGCAGTTGGCTTCAGTGCATGCAAACAGGTGTGGTTTGTGAGGGGAGGCTCAGTGCGCTGAATCTGTTCTGCAGACTGGAGCTTTCTGTCACGTGTTCACACAATTTCATCTCTGTCCAGGTCCATGTTCATAAACAATGAGCCTGCAGAATTTCTTCTCCATGCCCAACGTGCTCTCAGCCCGCACTTTGTGCAGCCTGGTGTGGGAGTGGCCTAACAAATCAGCCTCTTGTCTCTCTAGTCCAGATGCATTGTTGCATGTGTGATAACACACTAGGAAATAATAGTTTTTTTTTTCTTTTGCTATTTTTACAACTTTAGACCGTTTTTTTTTTGGGGGGGGGTTCTCCTTCATTTTCAGCAGTAGTGCTGCTGCATGATGGTAAAGTCTTTTTGATAGTGCCTCTGCTCTCTGGCTCACCACAGCTGCTGTAATCTCACCTTGCACTGGAGCAATGATTCTGAAAATAAGATTTCAAGTGTAGGAGGAAGTGTGTGTGTTGCCACTCACACCTTTTTGTTGTTGCTGTTCTGCGCTTCTTCTTAATTCACTATATGAGTCTTGGGAAATAAAAATAACTCTTATTTACTTCCTGGTTTTCACCAATGAGGGGACACATGCAATGTATTCATTGTGAAAGCTTGTGAAATAGATGCTGGCTACGCTTGCATTATATTGTAGTGTTTTGATTTCATGCTGAACTTCTCATGAAGTGCTGACTTGGTCTTATGAACAAAACCTTTTTTATATATTTACCACATGCCAGTGATCTTTAGCATGTGTTATATTTGACCACAGAGGTGTTGGAGGCAATAGTTACTCATATAGTATCAGAAAGTGTCAATATAATGTAGTAAAGTGTGAATATTACACATCCTGGTTAGATTATAGACACATAATATACTGTAAAATTTAAAGTAAATGTTGATTTAAAACACTCTAGTTATTTTTAACCAGTTCAAGCAGAAATATTTGTTTTTTTAAATTTTTTGTTTGCTTCGTATTGATTCTCTAAAGTGTCAGTGTCTATTGTTCATTGTGGTTAACATGCTTCAAATGCAGGTGGAGTCAAGCACAGACGTGCATATTTTAAAACATAAAGTGTGCGTGAATCTGCATGTGTCTTTGCAGACCCTGAGTGGGCGTCCTATACCCTGGGTGTGTTTGTGTGTCAGAGCTGCTCCGGCCTCCATAGAAACATTGCTCAGATCAGCAAGGTGAAGTCGGTCCTGCTGGATCCATGGAGCGCCGCTGAGGTGGAGGTGAGTTTTTCTGTCTGTATGTATCATGTGAGTGAAATCCTTCAAAGTAGAGAGATTAATTAATTAAAATCTAAAACCTGGATACTCATCCCTCCTGTTTCTACTGTGAGCATCACTATACCACTCTGCCCCTGCATCCCTGCTTGGAAGAATAAAACCAGTCATCAGTCTTATTCCAGCATCACCAGTAGGCATGAGCAAGCAGCTGGCAAACACAACCAATATCTTTGTCTGTGTGTGTTTGTGTGTGTGTGTGTGTGTGTGTGTGCACGCTCTGGACTTTCAGAATAAAAAACACTGTGCAAAGTGTTTTTGTCCATCTGTATCACTGAGGCCTTGACTCCGGTGCTGTGCAATCTGGTCTCCTTGTGTGAATGTGTGCAACACAGGGGTTTGTGGTGTCTTTGTCATTTTCTTGTTGTGAGTGAAACCCATAGTTTGCCATCTGTGAGCTAATGCTTGCTGAACAGCGTCCTCTCTGTTAAATACACAGACCCAAAAGAAGGAGCTTCCATGGCAGCAGCACTGTCTCCCTCTGGGCAAGGAGTCAGCCACACAAACACTGAGCTGCAAGCATCTCATTAGTGTGTGTGTGTGTGTGTGTGTGTGTGTGTGTGTGCAGCCTGGCCTCTTCAACTAACACATTCATGATTTTTTTGACTGAGCACACACACTATAGATGTTTATTTCTCCCCTCTGCAGTTTATGGACTCTGTGGGTAACATCTCTGCAAATGCCAAATATGAACAGATAGTTCCTGCCTTCTTTTATCAGCCCACACACAAGGACTGCACGTAAGTTGTCAAAGTTATCATACACATCTAATGAGCTTTATTAGTATGTGGCTTATATACATTTAATTTGGTAAAAATAATTTGTAAAAACTCATGACATTGATGGGTAACACTTAAAGTCATATTCTTTATTGGGATTTGACTTTGACCCATTAGTTAATTTACTGTGAACAGTAATAAGTGCTACTGTAATTTTCAGGCTGTATCTCTGATCAGCTATGACAGCACTGCAAACCTCAGCTGTCATAGGGTCATTTCCTGCTGTATTTTTGAAAATTCTCTTTCTGCAGATGGATACATTCATTAATGTAGGGAAAAGTTGTGGTTCCGTAGCTAGACTGCCATGCAGAAACTCCACACTGATAAGAACGCCGAGTTCCTGTAGTTTGAACAGGAAGCAAAAGTTCAGTAGCAGGGTTTGTTCTCAGCTGTCTGCTGACATAAATATCTATATGCAGTGACAAATGAGGGATCCCCAGAGCAGGCAGTACAAAGGAATCAACCATAAAGAAGAGTCCTTTGAGTTTTTAGATTCGCTGTTTTCACATCGGACATGCTGATTTGCTAAAAGTCACATTCAATGGCGCTTGAAAGTTCAAACTTTGTGTTGTTGCATGAAAACCCAAAACCAAATCATATTTTCCTAAATTCCTGAAACTAGATTAAGGGAACTGAATTTGACAAATGAGACAAAATGACACCTCCGAAAAATGACTCAGCCTTAAAGATTTTTGTGAAGCCCCTTTTCAGCAATAACAACTTTATTAGTCCTGCGCATTGGATTGGAAGAATTTGAATCCATTTCTGTCTTCCTTTCTGCAGCCCTGCTATGCACATTATTGTTCCATGTTCCCCTAACGACGGACTCAGTGAGGGCCTTTAGCTTCTTGAATGTAACACTGGAATCCCAGGGTAACTAGTGTCTCCATTTGTTGGATTGGTGGAGTTCAAATTCTTTGGAAACTTTCTTGTAATGATTTCCAGCATGATGAGCATCAACAAGTCATCTTCAAAGGTTTTCAGAAATCTTTGTTTGAGCCATGGCACACTTCTCCAAACATGTGGAGTCTTTTCTTCAAATAATTCTCGGACTCACATACTTGCATTTGATTATCATCCTACTGATTGAGACATCTGATTCAAATTTCCTCTTCAAATAAAGTGATATGGCTCATACACTTTTGCCACAAACACACAAGGATGTATTTTTGTCTCATTTGTATAGTTTGGTTCCCTTTATCTGTTTTTTTATGCAGAAATGAAGAAATTTATGAACTTTCATCTTGACATTGTAGCTTTTTACGCATGTAGAAGGGAACAAGCTGAAGATAAAAGGTGAACACAATGATTACAGATTGATTTCACAGATTAATCATTCATTTACCAAGATGGATACAAGAGAGATAAGAACACAAACTGTAAAATTAATATCAAGATAGATGGAGCACAAAGGTGACGGAAGCCATAATTATGAGAAGATTAAGGAAAATGCGACGGCTTCTGTTTACAGCTTGCGTTAAATGTAGCCTGGAGGCCGCGCATCCTCGCGAGTTAATGACGTGTCTCCGGCAAATGAGCTCAAGCATGAGGTAAACATCAAACCCAGGCAATGGTGTGTGTCTAACGCTGGCTGTTTTGCAGACTCCTGCGGGAACAATGGATCCGAGCCAAATACGAACGGAAGGAGTTTATATGCGTGGACAAGCAGGAGCCCTACTCGACAGGTTGGAATGAATTGTGCCTGTGCTGTTGCGTGCAAAACACATTACGGTAGTTTTTACTTACTCAAGTAAGCAAGTGAGGGTGATGCGTCTCACACAGCATCGCCTATTCAGCATTGAATGACTCCTCAGCTGGAAAACAGAATTATCCATTTATCATTTCCAACATTCTTAGGTGAAACAGCTGATTGCATTTAATGTGAAGCGTGAAAGAACGGAAAGGGGAGCCTATCTCACACCCTTAAGGAATAGGTCAAAACTCTAGGACATCCGAAAAATAGGACATTCAACTATTCCTTAATTATGGAATTATTATAGTTTCTACATTTCTGTTAAATGGTGAACATTAGAGGTGGTGTTTGGTGTCTTTTTTCATCTTTGCCAGAGTCTTTTGCTAGGCCAACCACACCCAGCCCCAGTTCTTTATCTAATCCAGACTGAAGACTGTAAATGAGTTTGCAAAACTATACATATAAAAAAAACTATACATTAATTAACATCTTTAAATCTTTTTATTGAATCAAGTGATGCTGGAACATCACTTTATTTAATAGGGGAACATTTGCTCTCTGCTTTACCTCTGCTCTTCACCCACCCCCCAGTTCATGCCACGTTTGACATGTTTTTTTCCTTGGGCTTTTTCCAAGTTAACCGTTCTTCAGAAAATGTGTGTTGCGAAACCCTTATCTCTCTTTTGTGCTAAATAAAGCAAATGTGTGCGTCACAAATGTCAAGTATGTCTCATTAAAATGGTGCCATCACCCGAACCAATAGTCAGTCAAGTGTAACTGGACAGTTCCTCCTGCACTGAACGATACAAACCAGACCGGCTGCAAATTCTCTGCTTTAGCACAGCCTAGGGGGGAATTGCGAAGCTGTCAGTTTTACCCAGAGACGTCTATAGGCCATTAAAATAGTCCGTAACCACACTCAGGCTTTAATAGTTGTTACCCTATGTGACGTCTCTGTCAGAAACAGGAAGTTGTGCAAATGAAACTTTAACCTGATGGTGGTTCACGGTCTGACCCCCCGCCCCCCCGTTTTTTTTTTGGGTAGAATATTTAAAGATGTTGCCATGTTTCTCCACACTCCTCTTGTGTAAAGAGAGGGTGGGACTGTCTTTTCAAATTAGTAATAGTCCTGTCATTGCTCGAGTTGCAGTTGTAATGGAGTATTCCATATGAGGAAATAGGTTGATGTCTAAAATTAACACCAAGCTCACACAGTTCTCACAGGGCTGTAACCGAGCAACCTCATCTACTAAATACAAACCGTATTTAGGATGGTTACAACAGCAGCATTTGCAATATTGTAGAAACAAGCTAAATTCAGAATGGCTCTTTAATACATGCAATTAGCTATAAGTGCAATTAAAAAAATTTGATATTATTTTAAGGTCAGAGTCTCATGACTGTGACATGAAACTCTTCCCCTGTTTCTCCCTCACTGTCAATGGCCTTTTGTGTTGTTGTGTGCAGAGGTTTAGTACATGTTTCTGCCACAGACGAAGAATGGCCTCTTTTGTGTCCACATATTCCTATTTAAGATTTCTCATTTTTTAACGCCAGGACAAACTAACAGGGACGTGTGGATGATCTGAAGAATGACAGACGTTTTGGTCCATAACGATGCTTCGCCGTCCTGAGTTTTTGCAAATCGTGGTCATTCTGTTCTTGCAGTGAATGACTTCTCTTCTTGTCCTCTGCTGTGCTGTGCTGCTGTGGGCAGTCTGCCCCTCTCTTCCCAGTGTCGAAACAAAACATCTGACTCATGAATAATTGATGAAAACCCAACTAGATGTTTTCTGCTTTCTGCAGCCCACAGCACAATGTCTTTATTACTACACAAAGAAGCAAGAAACCGTCACAGAAAAGGGGCAAAGGTGTAGACGTACATGCAGAGGAATGCGTTAAGACCCATTTTGAAGGGGAAAGCAGCAGCTGATTTACACACAGATTATTACTCCCCTCTGCGCCTTGTATTGCAGCACACTTAGGCTCACAAGTTACCAGTGAGTGAAATGTGTTTCTTACTCAGCTTCTTGCAGGGGAAGTGGTTCGTGAAGTTGTCTGTTTAGTTGACTGGTCGAATTTTCAGTTTCTGACGTAATTGTCAAAAACGGTGCAAAACATGTGAAATGTAATTGGGTAGCGCTGATTGGCATCATTAGAGCTTGTTACTTAAAGTTCCCCACCAGTTTTACAATTACAACCACAAGAAATCAATTTTACCAAGGTGGTAAATAATAATAGCTAAGGCACAATAGCAAGTATTAATACTTCGGTCTCATATTTGAGAAAATAAGGTCAGAGACCTCATAGTGTTGCAGAGACTATACGCTTGTTTTATTGTGGTTTATACAAATGCGTAAGTGTGTGTTGTCACGCTTGAATGTGCAATATTGCTTTTCTTCCTGCCATTGCTGTTTCTGTTGGCTCATGCTAAGAGGCCACTTTCAGGAACGGGTCTGGGAACACAAATAATAGGGTTTGTTTCGGAGAGTCTGAAAAAAAAAGCAAGAAATGACAATACATAGGTGCTTTTCGGGTTGTTACGGTAAAAAGTCTGAGCGTTTTTCTGTCTGTGTGTGCTTGAAAGGGGGGAGCACACTTGTTTCAGTGATATTTAGGCTTGTAGAGGAAGTCAGAAGTGAATTATTCATGTGCTTTAAAAGCAGACACGCTTCTTCCCTCCACACTGCAGAGCTACTTAGAAAGGTGACCACATGAGCTATAAGTGTGCATGCTCAAATAGAAGCGAGGTCACCAACACACACACACACACACGTTTGTACCTCTGTAGTTGTGAGGACACTCACTGACGTAATGCAGTCCCAAGCCCCTCACCCTAACCATCACAACTGAATGCCTAAGCCTAACTCTTACCCCAACCCTAGCCCTGACCCTAAAACCCAGCCTTGACCCTCAAAAATCCCTTTTTTTAGGGTAGAAAATACTGAGGACCGGCCAAAACGTCCTCACTCTGTTGTTAAAAAACAAAATTTGGTCCTCACTAAGTATTATCTACAAGAACACACACACACCCGTCTACTGAACACGTTTGGTTCAGTAGACGGCAAGGTGATAAACTGACACCATCAGTTTATTAAAAAAACTGGTTATCAACACCCCATTAATTGGTATTTTATTCAGAAAGCTTCAATAAATACACTGTATGCTAAACAACAGCAGGCACATTCTCTGACCACCTGATGGAAACTGAAACACCAGAAGAATCAGATTCTTGTAATGTGTTAGTAGAGACTTAAATAGATTCATAAATAGATTCTTGTCAAGTGTTAGTAGAGTAATATACTGTACATTAATAATAGTCATCAGGTCATCACTATATAAAGATTGATAATGATGTTAGACTTGCATTTCTTGTTTTTTGCTGCTGCCTCTGAATGGCTCAAAAATCCTGCAGCTTTAGACCACGATCAAGTTCACTCTCGATTTGCTCGACAGTTTCTTCGGTGTAAATGCTTGTATTCAATGTTAGTTAAAGTCTGCTGTGTCTTGTCCCTGTGTTCTTGCTTCGTGTCGATGGAATGGGACCCTTGTGGCTCCCCTCCTTGCAGGCTACAGGGAAGGGTTTCTATGGAAACGAGGCAGAGACTGCGGGCAGTACCTTAGCCGCAAGTTCATTCTGTCCGAACGGGAGGGCGTCCTGAAATATTTCAACAAACATGATGTAAGTGCTTCTTCTCTTTCTCTTGGACTTCATTTAACATATCAGTCTGTGTATAAATGTTCAGATTTTTCTAGACATTCTTTTAAAATGTTTGCTTTTAACGAGCTGTAGGAGCAGTAGAAGTGCAGAATCTGCAGGTTTTGATAAACATGGTCATTTAAAATGCAAGGTTGACGAATAATGAGCTAAATATTCGCTGCATAGACTGTAGACTTTTTTTGTTATGGACACAAATGTTTTAAAAACACAAAACCACAAATTATCTTGCTACTAAATGTGTCTTTTCATTGTGCAGGCCAGGGAACCCAAAGCAATAATGAAGATCAATACTGTGAATGCCACATTCCAGCCGACTAAGATTGGCACTGCCCATGGCCTTCAGATAACCTATCTGAAGGACAACAGCACTAGGAATATCTTTGTTTACCATGAAGACGGCAAGGTGATGTGAACATCTATAATCATTGTGTGTGTGTGTGTGTGTGTGTGTGTGTGTGTGTGTGAGAGGCAGAGAGAGGCCGCAAGAAAGGCATGCAGCCATCTAGTGGATGGGATTTGTTATTGCAAGTTATTATGAGTCAGGATAAGTTTACTTGTATGAAACATAACTAAATGGCTAAAGAATGAGTTTTTCTAAGGTCAACCATAAAAGTTTCAGCAGCTCTTAATTGTCATTTTTTCTGTCATCATTGGGATGTCTCATGGGTTTAGAGCTTTTTGAAATGATATATTGAGGACAAATTTCATTAGAAAAATAATGCCACGTGTTGCATGGAAAATGGGGTGTGTCTGTCACTGAACCTCTGATGTTCTGTTCTGAAGGAAATGGTGGACTGGTTCAATGCCATCAGAGCAGCCAGGTTTCACTACCTTCAGGTGGCTTTTCCCGGGGCTCCCACCTCTGAGGTCAGTACAAGCACTTGCACAAAAACACATACATTTCTATAGCTACCACTGAGCAGCAACGTGGTTAATACATTATTTTTAAAACTGTTACATATAATTTATTTTATATAGTGAGAGAGGGAGAATACAAAAGTATTATTGAGGCACAATACATATTAAGGTCAAGTCGTAAAGGTTATAAAGAAAGCAGAAGCAGCCTCAGGATTGGGAGACCAAGGAAAAGAAGAGCAACAAGAAGCAACGAACAAAACAGTTGGCAGGTTGGCAGTGTCAGGGAAATGCATTACTACAGTGAGATGCGAGGTTAATGTCAGGTAACATATGTGTAAATGCAAAAGTGTTCAGTGCATCCAACGGAGTCTTTAGCAGAATAACACAGAGCTCAGAGTGACCTGAGCCAACTCCAACTATAAGATTTATCTAAAAGCATAAATCAGCCCAGTCATGAAAGTGAGGTTGTCCGCCTCCTGAATTTGAACTACAAGCTGGTCCCACAGGAGAGGAGCTTGATAGCTAAAGACCCCGTCTCCTATTCTACTTTAGCAAACTCTAGGAAGTAGAAGTACACTTGCAGATCAAATTGGTCTGTCGGGAAAATATGGGACTGTAAGGTCTTGGAGCTTGACCTATAAAGGCTTTGTATGTGAGGAGGAAGGTTTAAATCCCCTCCAGATGTTATGACGAGATAATGGAGAAAAGCTAATGAAGGAGCAATAACGTCTCTCTTTCTGATTCTAGTTGGTGCTTTTATCATATTACTGCATTTTAAAGGCTTTGGAGGCTTTGCAGGAAGTTATGACGCCCCAATATTAGCGTATCACAGTCCAGTCTAGTAAAATTGCATTGTTTTTTTCAGCATACCTTTGAGACAGGAGGCTCCTTATTTTGGCAATATTCCTCAGGTAGAAAATGGCTGTTCCACAGATTAGTTTTGTGTGAGTTATGACATTCTCCTCACAGTGATACAGGAGGTCAAAGCTACAGCATATTTGTCATACGTTCTGTGGAAGAGGTCAGTGTGCGACCTGGTTCCAGCTTTGCATACATGCAAACAGTTTATCAATGTCGCTATTTTTGTTCTTTGCTCTTGTAGTTGTTGCCAAAGCTGACCAGGAACTACATAAAGGAGGGCTACATGGAGAAAACTGGTCCCAAGGTAATCCAGTTTTCTGTTTGGTCTTCTGCATCACTTTGTATTAAAAATGAGAAATGTGATCATCCTAAAACATGAAAGTCTGTTAACTCTAAGCTGCCGTCACATGTTCCTCCCTGATCTGCGTCCCACAGCAAACAGAGGGCTTCAAGAAGAGATGGTTCACGATGGATGACAGGAGGCTCATGTACTTCAAAGATCCACTGGTAACCAAGTTCTACAACGACCAGATTTCCAGTTGTTATTGTGAACCGTTTGTCTTTATTCCTTAACGAACCAACATTTCACTCAAAGACACCGAATCGCAGTTTAAATCAGGAAGATGAAACGTTTCTCCCTCCGCTTGCAGGATGCCTACGCACGAGGCGAAGTGTTCATTGGTAGCAAGGAGAACAGCTACACGGTGCTTTCAGGCCTCCCTCCCAGCATTCAGGGCAGCCACTGGCAGTTTGGAATTACCATAGTGACCCCAGACAGGAAGTTCCTTTTTGCATGCGAGACCGAGGAGGATCAGAAAGATTGGATTGCTGCATTTCAGACGGTCCTCAACAGGCCGATGCTGCCTCAGGAATACGCAGGTAAATTAAACACCACAGTCATAATTTACCTTTCTGTTTTCACCCTGAAGTGCTGACACATTTTTGCATCTTTTTGCAGTGGAGGCCTATTTCAAGCACAAACCTTGACTGTCTTGGTGGTGCAGGATGAGGAACAGGAAGTGGAGCTTCAAGAAGAAAATGACTTGAGATGTATACCTGACAGTAGCCCTGGTACAAACTGAGAAAAGGACCTAAACAGGACAGGTCGCCATCGTCACAGATTCCTTTCATTCTACTCGTCATCCTGAACGAATGTTAGCCTAACACCCTCGTCGGTCACGTGATGGGGCTTACGCTCTTGAAAGAGGTCAGCCATCCTGACCTGAATGTGCAGATGTTCGTATGTAGGCTGTCTCTTTCGTGTTGCTGCTGACATTGAAATTTTGTTCCCACCATAAATACATATTCTAGAGATTTACCTGTTTAACTGCATTAACAAACCGTGCATTTCAAAAACAGTATCTAGCACAGGACTGTAATGTCAATAAGGTTGTCTGCAGATGCTCACATCCATTTATTTCCTTTGAGCACAATGATATTTAAGTCCTGATATTTATTTTTTTAAACTCGTTTATTATCTGCGGCTCTCATCTTATGGTGCTCGGCGCTGCAGGTAGAATAAGCTATTAGCTTGTTTGAATAAACAGCCGAATGTAAATTCCTTCGCGTGAGGTTTAGTATAACGTCAAACTACTGACCTGCTTTGCTTTTTTGGGATAACTTGGAAATTAGTTTGCTGTCATGTCATTACATTTTTCCACTAGAGGGAGACAAAGTAAAGGTTTCAAACTTATGACCCACAAGTTTGTTTTTGAACTTAATAGTTTTGTATGACGAGAGTTTGTGTATTTGAATCTGATAAAACAACTTTACCTTCAGTTTTTATTGTAATTTACTTTCAGTAACAAGAAAGTAGCACGCTGAAAAGAAGTCAGACAAAACGAACATCAAGATTGTAAAAACTAGATAATGTACAGTAAATACTGTATAAGTGTATGGTTTCTATGACATCTACCAAAGCAATAGTCTTATAAAAAGAGGCATTTGCTTCTTTCATGAACAACAGTTTAAATACTGGTAACAGATCATAAGAAATATACAGATCAAAACTGTCTTTCAGAGACCAGTGTATGATCATAACCCCTATTTACAATAGCTCCGCCCCTTCAGATTCTGCACACTTTGTTTTGCTGATTTTATTTGGCCCCTCAATCTACGAGCAGAAACCTGTGATGACAAAGTGAATCCAAAACTCGATTCTCTCCTTTACAAATGTGTCCCTTGATTCAGGAATTTGTTGAAGAACCTTTGTCAAAAATTATAGCTTTATGGTCAAGTGTCTTGACACTTTGCAGACCTGAATTTGGACAGTTTGTTTCTGATCAGATCGGATGAATCAGAACTGGCCACTTCAGGTCTGTCTGAATGTTTAATGGGTTTTAAGTCTGGGCTTTCATACTGAAGGACAATAAAAGGCTCGTCCAAAGCTCCTCTAAAAATTGCTCTGAGGTCATTGTGTGGTAAAATATGAACCATCACCTCGTCTCAAGTCAGATCTCATTGGCTTGATTGTAGGTTTTCTTTACACCTGTCATCTCCTCAGTTATGACCACTGTCCCCTGTCTGCCACCACTGTGCTTAACGTCCCGGATCCTGGGAACTCTCAAAGCGGTTACAAATGCCTGGTATATGCAATCAAAATTTTGTCTTGGATGTGGTTGTTGTCCTGACACACAGGACAATTAAAGCAAACATGATACACCTGACCAATATTTAGTCAGGTGCATCCTGACAAGTCAGCAGTGAATGAGCCAAGGGTCTTATTGGTTGGGACACTTTTTGATGCTAAATACATTTAGAAAAAAATGATGTATGTTCAGTCTGTCCGCGATCATAAAAATGTTTCAAACAGTGTGCAAAATGTGAAGAGGGCTGATTACTTTCTGAAGCCACTGTATATTTCTGAACGGAAAACAAAAGCCAGAATGAAAGCAGTCACCAATGATTGCACTGGCTACAAATAAAACAGCAGAACAAACAGAACATACATGTTTCATATACAATACTTTAGGTAACATTGCAACACAGTATTTATTCCCCAAATCCCACTGACTCTTTTACCATCCAAAGTGCTGTCTCCCATCACATATTTTTAACATGCAGAAAAAAATGTTAAGTATTTACACCATGTCCGTCAAGTCCAGAGTAAATAGATTACATACAGTATGTCTGACCATCTGTTTAAAAAAATATACAGTATATCATCAAGACGAGATGTTGCATTAGACTCAACACGGATTCTTCATTACTGAAAAACTCCCAATGTTCCTGACAACTGATTTTAGACTCTGATCTGTGATCATGTCTGTACATTTCTTTAAACTACTGTATACTTTATTTTATGCATCTACCATGATTTAATGAGGGTAATTAATGTTCTGTACTCATTGTTTTTTGTATACAAAAAAAGAGAAGACATTCATTTACTTTTAATATATTTTAAAGAAGTAATACATATTCCCAAATATCCACAGCTGAATCATGGAAATGCTTAAATTGAGTTTATGCTGGTGAGCTAAATTGGCTGCATGGAGCCTGAACAGCTGAGAAACACTGAACCATGGACATGAAACACGTCACTAAACGTCTACCATGTGAACATGTTGACCAAGAAAAGGTAATTCAAACAAAATAAGAATTGATACTCTCAGTTGATGGAAGAAATAAATTACTTTAAAATGACATGTATCCTGCCTGTGCATTAAAAAAATCTGGTATTAAATCCCCACAACAAAAATCACACAATGTAAAAGGATTTAATTAGTGTCAGATTGTGTGGTGGGGTCAAAGATGTTCATAGAGACACAGAGAAAACAGTCCATTATTAGGGTAATAACTGAGGTGTGCAGCGCCTAAGTTTGTCAAAAACTATAACTTGGAGCTACATTCACAGCTGCAGCAGGAGGTGGGGAACAACAAGCGGGACACACGAGAGAGAGGAGGCCAGTGAAATGAGTGCAGGAAGTGTGTGCTGGGGCAAAGAGGTTTGAGGGGGGGAAATCAGGAGGACAAAGACGTTAATACCTCGCTGGAGCTGACTCCTTATCTCTGATCAGGCCAGACATGAACACACACTGTATGAAGATGAGTAACACACACACGCACACACACACACACACACACGGATCCAGAAGATGATTGCAGCAGGCTTTAGGACCTGCAGCAGCCTGTGCCCTTCATTTCCTTGTTTACGTACTCCTGCAGCTGGAACTTCTCACTGGGTTCCTTAATGGACCTGTGCTTCAGCTCCCTGAGACAAAGGAAGAGGACACAGAGTAAGAGCGAGTCACCCACCATGAACACAACACATGATCAGTTTACGCCTTAAGTTGGTCTGAAAGATTTCACATGAATGGCATAAAGTCTTTCTGATCGTCTTAACTATCACTTCATTTATGTATTGGCAGGATGTTTTGATTCGTCAGCTAGTTTTGAGGCCGAGCTGCGGGAGTGTGACCAGGGTTTAGCTGTGGCTCAGGAGTTGAGGGTTGTCAAAGTGTCCATGGGCAACACAATGAACCCTGAGTTACCCTCGGTGTGTGTGGTCCTTCCATGTGAAGCACTTTACATAAATGTATCCACCAAAGGACTTAATGCAAACTGAACTTACAGTTAAACTGGAGGCATTTTGTTTGTAAAAATTAAACTTCTGAAATTAAAATATTAACCTATCAAAGACCCCAGATTTTCTAGTGAAGGAGAATGATTAGATGTCTTATTTAAGGAAATTCTAATGAGATAATTGAACTTTTTATAGATACCTCATCCCCAACACACCATTATTATGCCCAATAGAATATTTTATCTTTAATGATGTCTGGAAGGGATCTGGAATGTCCATGCAAAACCTTTCAGCCTGTTAAATGTGACTGGAATTTCTATACAAATCTGGGTTTAGGTGAGTTTAAAGGTTCTTTAAAAAAAAATCCAAGGTCATAAATGAATTTATAGATTTTAAAAACTTTTAATGACAGTAAAACGCTTTTATATATTCATTTTATGGCTGTAGGCAAGTATTTAGTGGATTAAAATTACAATATCTCCTAATTAGAACAAGCTATTATGCTGTAGATTGAATACTCACTTAGCCACAGCGGTGAAAGCCAGCTCTACATTGAGACCTGTCCTAGCGCTGGTCTCCATAAACGGAACTCCAAATTCCTGAGCATCAAAGCGAGAAACACATGAAAGTGTTACTATTTCTAACAGGCTTGAGCCTGGGAAGCACAAATGAAATAAAACACGGGGAGAATAGTGGCTCTGAAATGATGAATACAGCTCATAGTTTTCCCTTCACGGCTAATCCGAGTCCGCACACAGTCAGTAATGTGGCTTTTCCCCTTTCAGGCCGAACCTTAAGTCACTTAGTGACACTTTATTGCTCTGACTTCTGGAGAGATTCACTCTGCTGTTCTCTGCTTAGTGGTCGTATTTGTAGCTGCAGTGATGTTTATTAGAGAATCAATAGCTGTAAGACTGATTATAACTAACATCATGTTTTGCAGAAGCAAATAAAACTTTTACACAGCATCCAAATGATGAGAAACATTAAATATTTATCATGAAAGGTTCATTATAAGCAGACAGCAACACATCTAAGGTGTCTAGCCTTTCTTTGTTTCATGTGTTTGCTTTGCAGGAGGTAGATTTTTCCTCACAGAATATTAAGAACTTTAAGAGACGAAGAGCCAGAAAATGAAAATCTGATCCCTGGATAATTCCAACATTATGTAATATTCATACATCCTCATCTACCATGGAAATCCAATTAGTCATACAAATCCCTGTAGGAGAAATGGCTGCCTTCACTGGTCACATATGGAGGCCTCAGTTCCACACCAAATAGAAGGTGTCCTGAGAAGTTGTAACAGCTGTGACATACAGACAGTGAAACTTGCATCCGTGTGCTCCCGACTTCTCAATTTTTCACCTTAGCGAGTCTCTCTCCATCTTCTCTCTTCACCACCCTGTCATGCGTGGCATCCGCCTGGGGAGCCAGGGAGAACAATGTCACACAAAACATACAGTCACTATTTGTCCAGAGTCTCCATTCAAGCTTCACCCGATGTTCAGGTCTGAATGCAGTTATGGATTTATGACTGGGTCTTGGGATGTTATTTAAAGTCAAAAATAGCATGTTGCAGACTGAAACTGAACAGATTCCAATGTAGGAAGTCATCTTATTTCTAGTTGGATGGAACTTGCTAACAGTTATTGTTAGTTATTGTTATGCATGTTCATTATATGAACATGACTAATAGTATTCAGTGTTTAACCAATACCAGCAACATCTCCCTACCTCTAACTAAAAAAAACACCTGCATATGACATTAACTCGGAGAAACCTTTACTTCAGATTATGTTATATTGTTGCTTGTAGTACAACCTGCTTTTCCAGAGCTCCCCCAGATGACATCATCTGAACGTCTATAGACTGAAAAACTGCTCCGTATGATGTCATCTGGAGGAGTTTTACAGCTAGAATCAGAGAAATATTTTAAAACAAGGAAATCAGAGACAAGTTTAAAAACATTAATGTAAATTTACAACCTAAACTAAAGTCTAATGACTAAAGTCAGAGCAGGCAAGTGAAAATTGATGAAGCTGCCCTTTAAAGTTCTCCAGGCAAAATTATAATTTAAGTAAAGTTAGTAAGGGGCTGGAAATAACTGATCAGAATCAGCCAACTAAGAAAACAATATGCCAACTTTCTGCAGTTCTTCAATATTCTGCAGTTGAGACAATTTCTATTTGTGTGCATGTTGAGATTTTTGCTAATTCCAAAATATTTAGCAGCATCTTGCCTTGTTTCCAAGCAGCATGAGCACCACGTCCTGTTGGGCATACTCATGGATCTCAGTCAGCCAAGCCTGGTCACAAAACAGGACAAAGACAAAGAGGAGAAACCAAAAGTAGCTGTTAGACAAGCAGAAGACACGAGTGTGAAAACCTGCAAAATGAACAACCGGAGGTAGGAGACAGGAAAGAAGAAGAAGAAAAATGTGTATCTGCATTAACAAGGCTTCAGTGAGAGGAAACCTTGTCTAGGACCTGACAAGGACATACTGAGCATCAAACCTAATAACATGGAAAAAAAGGAAGAGGAACGAGAGAGTGATGGCAGCATTTAGAAGATGAATATGAGTAAAGGAATAAAAAAAGAGCAGACAAATCGAGGCAAGGTCAAAGAGATGAAAGGAATAAAAGCGAGACGGGGTGTGTGAGAAATAGTGGGAGAAGGAATTAGTGTAACAAAACCATCATGCTCAGCTGTTTAATCAACACTGCCTGTCCTAACTACAGCATGGACACAAGGGACAGATAAAGACTTACAGCAGAAGAATTCCTGAACCATATATTTACTGTTAATGAGCAGTGAATCAAACCAGGGCACCTGTGAACTCTTCTGTTGAAATGATGCCCCCATCTCAACACGGAGGTTAATCGTTCCCGCCGTGAATTAGTCCGCGATGGCTTTTTGACTGGCTGCTCATCAATTCAGTTTGCCCCCCACAGTCCTTAATCCACATCTGTTTCTCCTCTGACACTTGTTGTAATTAAGTCTTGTGATGACTCTTGCAAAGAGATTTCACAAGGGTCACCTACAGCCAAAGGTCATGTTAGGAATAAGATGATATTTGATAATTTTCACACAGGTTTATGCACTTTGAAATGCTTTTCAATTATGTATGATATTATAATATATCATGCTATGTGCTTTTGACAGTTGACATAATGTACACCGCCTGCCTCCCCCTAAAATAAGTTAAACAATCTAATATTTCAGTGGACCGCCTTTAGCTTTGATTACGGCACACATTCATCAGGTCATCATCTCAATGAACATAAAATGTATCCAGAGTTGCATTCATTTTTCAACAAGATATTGTATTGATATTGGAAGGGTGAGTCAATTATGTAAAATCTTCTTCAGTACATGCCAAAAATTTTTATGGTTTTAAGTTTTGGACCTTGAGGCAGATAATCAGTGTTTGAAACGACTCTTTCACAATTTGAGCCTGATAAATTCTCTCATTGTCATCCTGAAATGTGCCTTTGCCATTAGGAAAGAAATAATCTGTTTGTGGAAAACCTGGCCATCCATTTTATTTCAGGTAATCAGACATTACTTGCATCAGCTATTGCTGAAGAACTTGTTCTCAGCTGGCACATATTATCAATCATTAAATCCATTTGTGCCTTTTTTGTAGGCAGTGTATTGAAAAATTCTGAATGTTTGCCGTCCTCCTCTGTTCACAATGATGAACGGATACCCTGTATTTAATTTCTAACTATCAGAGGAGTTAAATGCACAGTCAACCATAGCCAGAAATTTGGCACAATTTTGCAAATTTGAGTAAACAGAGTTGCTGGTACCGTAGGAGTTTGCAAACACTAGCACTGTGTAGTGTAACTTTCTTAAAGTGAAACCCACACGAACAAATGCAGATGACAGGTTGACTTACGAGAAGAAACATCCGATTTACAGCATATTGTACGGAATTTTGCAGACGACATATGCAGATATAACAGATGCCCCAATGTTCTGCAGTAAAGCAAAGGTAACACACAATGTTGTGGTGTAACATAAGTCACTGAATGACAAACCGAAAGCACAAACAAGACAAATGACAGTGAGAGAGGCTGTGGATCTAGATCTACTGCGAGTGTTAGAAGAATCCGTGTCAGAATAAATTAGCATGGTTGGTGGTAACGTTAGTGTGGTATAAATCGCAGTGATTGACACCAGCTGCCTGACAAACTGTAAGTGTGTGAGTAACTTAGAACTCGGAACAGTCAGGTCTATTCTCTTTGGAACGAGGAAGCTTTAATTCTTCATAAATTATATGAAAATATAAAAATCACATCAACATTTTGGCAATTTTCATTTGGTGCTGCAAACTCATTGTAAAAATAAATAAATCATGCAGCCGCAGCAGCAGCTCAATATTTCACAAAACTTTCTGTGAAATCAGGTATTTTAGGCTGCAGCAACATCCACTAAAACTTCAAAGAATGGAAGGACTGCTGAGTGTAATTGTTAATAGATTTGTGATGTTACTATGATTATTCATAATTACAGCAAACAGCAGCACTTCTTATCAAACATGATAGAGTAATATAAATAGATAAATCTATTTATTTCTCTGACCATGTAGAACAACAGGCCTGCAGAGAGATTAATACCAGGTAAATCTAATATCCTCAGGAGCAATGGATGAGGAACTGGGTTGGGTTCATCTTTTATTCAAGACTAATACCAGGATCTCTTGCCAAAAGCCCAAGGAGCCAAATGTCAATGACAATGTGGCTTGATGGCAGAGAAGATAATAAATGTCTCTGCTTATCACTAGGCAAAATGCACAAATAATGTTGCGGATCAGATGCGTTTGGAAGTTGGTTTTGTCTATAGGGGCCAGCAAAACCTCAGTTGCATTCAGCCACTCGATTTCAATTTCATCAATCACCTCCGATTTCTGTTCTCTAGAGATGTGGTTTATTAAAATGCATAGTTTTAAAAATGGTTACGAACGTTTCCCAGTGAAGCCTACAGTCAATATTATCAAAATGAGAAATGAGTTAATGTTTTGCAATGATATACTGTCAAATGCGCTGCTGAAATTCACACTCTCTGCTCAGCTGTAGAAGAAGAAGATAACGATGGCAGAGAGACAGATGTGACTGAGGGAGAGATGTGACAGAGAGACACCCAAGGTGCCAAAAAGCAGCAAGATTGAAAGACAGACTTTGACAGTGAAAGACAAGACGGAGTAGGAAAGATAAAAGCCAGGCAGACAGCTGCTGGCAGCTGCATCGTGACGTTGTCGAGACAAGTTGTCGCCGGCAGAGGTATGTGAGGGTACTTCTGATGTCGTCCCGTATGCGTTTTCCCTTTAGTTGTCACTGAGAAGACAAAGCAGGGCTGCGCACTGAAGGTGGACGAGCCAAGTCAGCTGTCAGTTTGTTTAGCTCAGCAGTGTCCTCTATGACGGATGATTAGGGCTTTCAGACAATGCTATTAAACAACTGATGATGAAAGTGCTTCACAAATGTCCTATTAAAATGTATTTTAAACGTGCGTGTTTTAAACTACATGGTAAAAAACAGTCATGTGCAGTAATGCAACTACACTACTAGTAGTGAGTGGACAGCCATCGAGGGACGGTCCATTGGTTCCAGAAGGCGTAATAGATCTGATTGAATGTTACTTTTTCTTTTTATTTTGGATCTACTAAATATGTCAGTGATCAAAGGCCAGCGTTTACAGTTTATGTCCCAAATGGGACATCTATAAAAAAATTGTCCTTTAACCACTGGGCACAGGAATATACAGGTAAACATTGCAGAAGCTATATTTCTAAAACAAAAAATTGTCTAAGTTACACCCACGTTTCAGCCTTAAACACAACAACTGCAAAACAATAAAAAACAGAATTGTGAATTCTGGTCACAAACAAATAACACATCCCTAAACGTATGCAGACTTTAATTATGAGCGTGAATGCATTTCCTCAAGGAACCTCGGAGTGTTTCCACACGACCCAACTTTGCCTCTTTTGCACTTTTGTCTAAGCAGATTTGCTGTGGGTGACAGTGCTATTCTTGCCAAGCTTTGATCAGAGTATTACAGCGACAGCCAACGTGGAGAAGTCTGCTCCCAACAACAGGCAGAGTCGGAGTGAGCCGACCCGCAGGGGCGCTGGGAGAAAGTAGGACTTCTCCCCCGGGAGGAGGTTTTAGCTCGGCAAGACAGCTGAGCTAAACGGAGTGACACTGTGTCGCTGACACGGAGAGTGTGTTCACACGTTCCTGCAGGTACAAAGCAGCCGTGCAGAAACACTTACTCCAAGCCGGGTTCATAACGTTCACATTAGCATTTTAAAATGTGCTGTTTGGCATTTGTGCTCCTTATTTCTGCATGTTTCCATGAGACATATCCAGTAAAAGACAGATGAGTAAACAGTGGTGAAAAACTTTAGATAATAAAAAGTAACACTGAAAACAACAGCTTCGTAAGCTGATTTCTGCGGCTTGACAGAGAAGAGGAAGGTTTTGATGTTTCTCAAAGAGTGGCTGACACAGCTGTCTGTGAGCCTGAGACGTATGCGGATGAATGATGCGATTTGAAAAGCTGCTTCGAAGTGGATATAAGGGCGATTCTCGTTTTTTCGACACTCTTTCTTAGTTTGTTTATGGGCTGTTCAAGTTGAGCCTAAGCACTGACCTTTAACCTCTCGGTCGATTTCAATTGGTGAGACACTGAGCAGCGTTGAATAAATTCAAAGGCTTTACAACTGCTTTCTTTGACGAGTAAAGGTGGCGCTGTCTGAAGTGATTTACGCATTCTCTCTGTTTTACTACTTTTTTATGTTCAGATGAAAAGGATTTCAAATGAATACAATAAATCATTGCTTTGGTCCAAGGAAAACTTATTTTCCTCCTATTTAGTCCCTTCTTTGCAGATATTAATGTGATCCATTTTGGCCTTCTGTGTACACAGACAAAGAAACACAAGTACAAAATGGCAAAGGAAGAAAAATTACTGACGAGCTTGGTTGGTTTCTCGTTTTCTATGAGGTAAAACTTATTAACATAAGTATGATTCATGATTCATACAGCAAGACATGTATGTCTGTGTAGACTGCTAAAGAACACACTTTGTATAAATATAAAAATCTACTATGTTTCAGCGCCTGAATTCGTACATAAAATGAAGAGATTTCAGTCTAAAGACATGCATGTTAGGTTCACTGGAGACGCAAAATCGCCCGTGTGTGTGGATGTTAGTATAAATGGTTGTCTATCTGTGCATGTCTCTTTGTTTAGGCCCTGAGACAGACTGGAGACCTGTCCAGGTGGAACCCCGCCTCTCACACCCAGTGACAGCTCTTATAGGCTCCAGCCCCGTGTGACCCTGAGCAGGATAAGTGGCTGCAGATAATGGATGGCGGTAAACGGCACCTTTTCACCTGGTGTTTGTATTAGCAAGGGGAGCTTAGAAGCTGTAATTTGCTTGCTTTGTCCTTTTTGTTTCTACATTGTTGTGGATCGTGTGTGTGTGTAACCGACATGAATTACACTTCGCTGTGACACCAAAGGAAGTAAAGATGAAAAACAAATGATATGTTGCATTAGTGGAAAAAGTAAATGAAAGTACTTCACTTTGGCAGTTCAGGCCAGGATGTTAGCTTTGTAAAAGGATTTCTATTTCTCCAAATTATGAATGTATGAATATAAAAGAGGGAATCAATTATTTAAGGGTTTTAATATGTAATGAAGAAAAAGACACACTATAGTGTATAAAATGTCAACTCCAAAAAAAAAAAAAAAGAAAAGAAAAAAGCAGATTCAATGTGAGGGAACTCAAAGACCCCAGAGAAAAAAGAACAGAAGCCAATAACTTTCAATGTGCCACCTTACTATGCTTTTTATTACATAAACACATGTGTAAACCATCTAAAATCATGGCAGGGCTGCAGATGTAGAGGTTCCCTGTTAGGTGTGTGACACTTTTACACACTGTGCGCACGTCCACAGTCCTCATTATGATCCGTTTGCTGACATGTGCTCCGATCCCTGTCAGAGACATGTGCGGGTGAGGGGATGGGCCTCAGTGGCTTCCTGTCAGTCACACTGATGTCTTGTCAGTCCTTCTAAACACAGCCTGTTTTTAAAATGTGCTGTTTTGGTTTAACAGCTTCTATTACTGGGAGAAAAATAAATCTCTAATATAGCAAGTATCTTTATGGCCTTATTTTAAAAGTGAAGTTAAGGAAGGAGTGTGGGAAAGCTCAGAAACGACCTAAAGCCATAGAGGTGAGTGACTACGATGCACCGATACAGATTCAGCATGTGTGGGAGAGGTGTGACCTCGCATGACCTACCTAGGCAGCTTCTTCTTCTGCTACTGCTGCTATGGGCCCAACAAAATCCTAATAACAATCACACAACATCACTGTTTATGCCAACACAAAGATGCAAATGTTTATGTGTTCTTGTAATTATGGATTTACTTACAATGCATCATATATTTCAATTGCAATGGACATTTGCATTTTGCAATTTGTTTTTAAAAGCCCTAAATATAAGCAAAATGTTTTTTTATTTATCGTTCTCCCAATCATCGTATGGAATCCAATTTTTATTGCCATTCTAGTTGCAAGTGGCGAGAAATGTTCATGCAGAAGCTACCTCCAGTGCACTTTCATAGAGGACACTTACTACTCTGCTTGTACATGTAATTGAAATCCATTTGCACACTCCATCGGCCCTTCTGTCCTGGATGATAAAAGGATAACACGAGCGTGATAAAAAAGCTAGAGCAACCATAACAAAAATATTGACGCCTCTGCATCTGTTCATGCCAGTTAGAGATAAAACACTCAAAAAAAACAAAACACTCTTCTTTTACCAACTGTTTAACTTGGGAGAAAGCGACACCTTATCTCAGTGAACAGGAAAAAGAAGAACAATGCCTGAAAACAGAGGGGAAAACAAGTCCCCAAAACACTAGAGTCAATAGTTGACTGTGACTAACAGGAGAAATGATAAAGAAACAGACCAACAATGGCTGGATGACTCATTTTGTCCAAAGCTGTCTGACACACAGTGCAGGACCCTGGCTCCCAGATGATGTGACGAACCAGTGTCTCATAAAGAATGTTTTTTAGGGAAGATATAAATGTAAAAGTGACTTAATGCACAAAAAGAATTAGAAAATTCTGCAGATATAGGAAACTTTCTCAAAAAAACATGTTTACACCCCTGCATGTATGACTGTAAATGTTTTTCCTCAAAGCAGAAAAGAGACTTCACAAGACACAGTCCCACATCCCAACACCTCAGAGCAGCGTTTTATGTTGCACATTTTTTTTATGCACTGTAGATCTAGAACTCTGTACCCAAGGCTATTCAAAAGCCACATTTTCATCAGACTGGCTTCATCTACGAATTTCAAACTGTCTAGCCTTTCACGTTTCTTCTTTTCATACAGTACGTACACTTTCAGTTCATTAAATTTCTTTGGTCTAATAGCACAGCAAACAATAGAACTACAATTATGTGCCGGTCCTTTTTGGATAATCTTGCATTTACTGTAACAAAAGTAGCAGGCCAGATGTCTGCCTGCCTGAAGTGGTAGTTACCTTAATTTAATCTCAATTTATGTCAAAGATGTCCATTTTTTTCCAAATGATTGCTTATTATTTTTTTAATACATTCAAGGACAGACAGAAAGAGACAGAAGGCAAATAATATTTTCCTTCTAAGAGCATCTGAATGGCTTTGACTTTTGTCAGCCCCTTCATACAGAAGGTAAAGAGCTTTCTGCAGAGTTGCAACAAACTCAGGGAAAAATATAAAATTCACTTTTATGGTGAGCAGGCAGAAATAATATGTTATGTATAAGAGCAGCGACATGATTGAGAGGCGATAGCTGTCATCTTCCCAAGCTTTCCCCAACAGACACGAGCCCTGTTCGAGCTATAAAAAGTAAAAGAAAAAAAAAAATCATAAGGACATTTGAAGTCATTTCCATAGAGACAGCCCACCACCTCTGACATACAGTAAATCCATTCACTGAGACGTTTCATTTATTATATTCCCTCTGGCAACAAAAAGCATGTAACTTATAGGAGATAAGTCAGGATGCATTCATCCTGCATGTGCTCGATTGTGCGTTTGTGTGCACACAGGCTTCGCATCTGTTTTGTCACTTTGCAGTCGACATCAAAGTAAATGGAAATGTCCACAGAAAGCATCTGCCTGAACACCGGTGGAACATTTATCCTCCGACACTTTCCCTCTGCAGAGCTACGCTCCAGTGGCTGCAGCACATATGACTACAAAGGACAGATGGTAATCTACTGAAGCAATGGTGCTGACATACTAATAATGCTCTGTGCAGGAAACCAAATTGCAGGTGAGGTGTGAGTGACAAGTTAATGGATGCGGATTACTGCACGTCATGACCTCACTAACTTCTGCAGAGCCTGATGGTGCGGAGTAATTCAGGAAGCGCTCATAGAGCACTTGTAAAACAGAAACAAGTCACTTCAAAAATGCCAGTGTCCGCTGATTATAAATGAGTAGTATCTGAATTTATATCGCTAAATTATTTACTGACAGTTTCTCTCATCACCATCTGGTGTGTCGGTGTCATGACATTTAACTAACAGCTATGTGGTAGGCAGGCGGCCATTTCATTTGAAGCCAGTCCATGCCCCAGGGACAGCCAGAGAGATGAATGAATATACACAGATGAAGGTTTCATCGCTCTCATTGCTTTTATTGGGTTTCTACAACACAGACACAGACGTGTGATCGTACACTCGGGCAGCATCACATGCACACACACAAGGTGCATCAACAAAGTAATGCAGAACCTGGCAATGATTCAATACTGAAATATTTTGTTTGATAAGGTTTGTGGCAAATTGATTCATTTTAACCCAGGTGAGAGATGTTGATCTGCATAGTCAATATGAGGCAGAGATGGGGTCTTATGAGCTTTCTTATGTTATGAGAATGCATGCAATAAAAAGAGTAAAATAACCGAAACTCAATACGTGAGCTGATGAAAAAGTCCTACACCTATTGCCGTTTGCAGTTTGATGTAGCCTTTAAAAAAGTTTGTAAGTGATTACTGATATTACAGTTTTTGATCTAAAGCAGCCTCGCCACGGTGGGTCGGCAGAGCCGCATTTTGCCGGCTTGTGAATAAGCACATTTAGGCACCAAGCCACTAGAAAACTGTTTATGCTTCATCGGTATTAGTTGCTTGCTATTGTGATTTAATTTCCCCAGGTAGATCCCCTTCGTCTGCATCTCTTCCCACTTCATTAAATTTGAATGATTCAAACAACTTTTTCACCAAACAAAAGACGAGCTGGTGGCTCATTCTACCCACTGTAGCAGGCAAAGCCTCCCTCACATGACAGCACCGGCTTCCCCCAGCAGTTTACAAGGTGTGCCGTCACGTCACAGTCCCTATAGCCTGATTTCCCCGCAGGAATTAGATGAGACCAAAATAGAATGAAACAGATTAAATATTAAACTTATACTCATCAGGTGGCTAGAAAAACAACTCCAGATGTTGATCACAGTTGATCAAAGTGACTCTTCTCAACGTTGCAGCCCAGAAGCTGACAGAAAAACTCTGCTGCACTTTGAGGGACTGCAGGTTAACTGACAGACACGGAGCACTGAATCATCCTAATTTGACAATATTTCTGACTTCCACCCACAGCAAATGATCCTAGCTCTGAGTGATAGTGCTACAGGAGCCAGGCAGCATTTTAACAAAGTAACCCAGATAAATGATTTGCAGCAAGGGCCTAAATGGACTCTTATAGACTCCCTGAAGCACTTCTTCTGACAAGAAGACATTCATCACGGTGCTAAATGGCTTGTATACATTTGCTAAAATGGCCATTTTGAAATATACCAACAAACACTTGCAACTGTGTATTACATAAACAAAAGCTTTATCCATGGTGCTGACCATAAAAGCCCATAACACACTACATAAAACACCTGCCTAACTCCAGCCCAGGCAGAGCTAAAAATAGACTGACCCCCCCCCAACAAAAAAAGGATACTCACATGCAGATTTATTCTTAATTAGTCAGTAAGTCAATAATCAACAGAAATAGATCCTTAAATCACTTTTATTATATTTTTTAGATATGGCAACACAGAATGGATGATGGACGTCTCCCGTGAGGTTATTGCTTTGCTTTTCTAAATGTCTCCTAGGTGAGAATATAATAATAAACCACAGAGAAGAGTGGGTCTGAGGGTGGAAGAGGGGAAAAATGATTTGCCCCTCTCATTTCTCCCGCATTCATCACCATTAACGTTCATTAACATGAGTTCGTGCTCATTAAGCAGTGGTGTCCCTGCAGGCGTCTGAAGCTTGTGGCCAACAAATCTCCCCATCTTTCGGTGAGAAAGCGTTGGATGAAGGTGGGGATGGAAAACAAAGGCCAAGCAGGCTGGGAAAGAGTTGCCAACGTATGCAGCCTGAGGTCAGGTTTGCTTTAATTCAAATGCATTTTAACGCTGGATTACCGCTGTCATGATTTAGGCAAATTGCACATTAACTGGTGTTTATTGTGAAATGGCCAATAAGAAATAAGAAATTCAAATAACATTCAAATAGCAACAACAGTACTAATAGATACTAATATAATTTTCCAGATAATGATTAATGAAGCTAATACAACGCATTGTCAGGGAAAACAGCTGCTGAGGTATTAATTTCTAACATTTTATTAACACTGCATAAAGGAAAAAAGGTAAAAATATCCAAACTGGCATGTACAGGTCCAGTCAGTGCATTGAAACACGAGGAGTCTCTGCTTGCTCGTGGTTTTACTCCCACAGTCCAAAGACATTGTGTATAAGATAGGGCTGTGACAAGCTGAAGGTGAACATGCCTCAAATCTTATCAGACATATTTTCTATTAGTATTAGCTATAAATTGTCTGTGATCAGTGAGAGTGGTCTGAAAACAGAAAGAAAATGCTGCTTTGTTTACTGTCTGTATATCTGCCGTCCTTGGTCTTCCTCATGCAGATGCAGAATGTAAGGCTGTAGACTTTGAGGTGTGTTAAAGTCTTATTCATTATGTCAAACAAAAGGGACGTCAGCGGCAGCAGAGAGCGTCTTTGTCAATAGCTTGGTGTGTCAGGATCCTTAATCAGGGACTCACAAACGCTCATCAGTGTGATTCTGTGTCTTTATGTCTCTTGGTGTCAGTCCTACCACACTAATAAAGTGGTGACCTGTCCGAGATGTACCTGCTGTTCACCCAGTGAAAGCTACAATAGGCTCCAGCCCCCACAAGCCTTAACAGGTTGACTGGTTAAGATAATGGTGGACTGGAGGCTGAGATATATAAAGAAAAAATACAGATTCAGACACGGCATGCTCCCGTCTATCTATTGAGCCTGGTGGCACTGGCTCTCCAGGCGTCACCTGCAGCTGCCCAACACTCCCCCACATGAGCAACATGTGGTGTACATGTGCTCCGTGACGACAATAAAGCAACTGAATGTAAGGGATCAAATTCTAAAGTATTTGTTAAATGTTTCTACTTTGAAAATCACTTATAATGAAAAAATGTCAATCAACCCAAAGTTACAGCTTTCAAATGTGACAACTCCAACTGCTCTCTGATTTACATTGTTGTCAAAATGCTGTAATATTTTAGTCTGGGAGTCTTGATTGGAAAAAAAGTAATGTGGCATATATGATGTATAGATTAAACAATTTATCAAAACTTTACTGACTAATCAATCGTTCATTTTTATTAAATGATAAAAATAAAATGTGCATTCAATCAAAGTAAGTAAACTCTGACCCATCTATCTACCATTTCCACCTAATGTGAGGATCATCCTCTGATTATCCACAAAGAAAAAGCATTTTAAAAGTAGGTTAAGAATAAAGAAAAAAAAGCAATTTAGAAATGGTCAGCTTGTGTAGCGATGCTATACAAAAAGCTTTACAATGCTGCCTTACGTTCTCTCTCTCTCACACACACACACACACACACACACACACACACACACACACACACACAGACGGTGACTGCCATACAAGGTTCGTCTGACCCAAGGGGGGCAACTTGTGGTTTAGTGTTTTGCCCAGGGACACTTTAACACGTAGCCAGGAAGAGCTGAGAGTGGAACCACTGACCCTGTGGTCTGTGGACGAGTGCTCTTAAAACAGCAAACGAGTAAATATATATTTTATGACATTTACACAAATTGCTCTAACATGCAGCTTACAGTGAAAGCTCAGCCACTGAATATTGCAGAGCAAACCCGTGCAAAGGACAGTTTGTTTATTCGGTGCAGGTGCCGTGCACCAGCCTCCTTCAAACCAGATTTCTGTACAGAACAGAGCCTGAAGCCCTGTGTGCTGAACCAGGAAGAGATAAGACAAAGGATAAAGGTCGTCTGTAACTACAGCAGCTCACCAACGAGGGGGAAGGAGAACGTTTCAGATGGCTGAGCGGTTCTTACTCATCCGCTTTCCCCCTCGGCGTCTGCACTCACACACATCCTCCCCCCTGCTACTTACATCTGGAGCTACAAAAGCACTTTGAAACGATTTCTCAGGGCAGCTGCACACACGATGATCATCATTTCTTGGCAGGCACAAATGACAACCTTGCCTTCACCTAACAACAACTTTGCTGCTCCAAAATAACCATTTTCCGAGATGTCCGCCGTCAATTAAAGCAATTGAAAACTGCCACTTCCTTTGTTGCAGGGTGCACTCACTCCACAGAGGGAAACCGCAGATATGGTGACATTGTGACACAAGCTGGCAGGGGGGGCACCATGAAGAATGGTAATTGGGGAGAAGTTTCTGAAAAGGTGTCATTTTATGTCCTAACTCTTAACGATTTGACTTTTACAGGTGGCTCCATGTAGGACATTTCATTGTCATAAAATGGGAGAATTTGTCTGGTTTTCTGAGCATCAAGAAAGATGATCTTTGTTTAGTTATACACAGCGACACAGCAAACACATTTTTATTTGTGAGATATAAAATGTTTGACTCGAAGAATAATCACAGTTTGACTTTTCTGTATCTCTTGGTGTTTCCAATGTCTTTTTCTTCTTTTGCTTCATGAAATTGCCCATTTTTGTTGGTTATTACACTTCCACAGCTTATCTTATAATTTTTATCAATACAAGTACAATTCAATTATATGCAGAACAGAGAGCTCCTCCAAAGGTAGCGAAGTGGGAAATATCAGTTATAAACTTGCCACAAGGCGACTCACTAATGTGAATAAGACCAACAAATATCCATTCTAATGATCAATCCATACTTCAAAATACAAAATTAACATATGGCAGTAACTAAAATCTGAAATAAATTCCACTTGTCAGGTTTGTATTGAATTTTCATTCATTTTATTTACTGAATCTATAAAAGCAATATGTTTGGCCAGACAGGTGCAAGCTACATTTTGCAAAATAAAGATGGAGTTCCTTTCCAAGCATCTTACTTTCGCTTGATGACCCCATTTCTCTAGTCTATCCATGACAGAGTTCTTTGTTCCTCTGTTCACTTTCATCATCTAACCTGTCTCCTGTGTTCCTGTTGTTTCACACATTTCACAGTCTGTGCCAACAAGGTGAAGAAGGGTCAAAGTGGCTCAGTGATCAGCACTGTTCAAACACCAACAGGGCTTAATGGAGCCCCTCTGACCTGAGCTAGCATGTGCACTCCATGACGGTGTCCCTCTACACTTCAAAAACATGCAATATATATAAGAAGACACAAAGACATTGGCTGCAGAACAGGAGTTTCTGCAAAAGACACATTTGCTCACAGGATGTTTTAAAGTACAGTGCAACTAAGTAACGTACTGACAACATGCACACGGACAAGTCATTAATGGATGGACAAGTACAGTACATGGTGCAGGCTCTGACTGCCAGTGTTTAGAACAAAGAGACCTAGAATTAGGGAGAAGAAATAAGAAGGCCAACAGCAGGGGCACATAGTGTACAGTTATGCAAATATGTGCTAGAACACACAAAGAGCAACAAAACACAACCTACCTGTATGTTGTCAAAGGATGTTTTGTTGGTGACGTCATACAGCAGAAGAAGAGCTGAGAGGAATAAAGAAAAGTGTGTTATTTGAAAATTAAATTACATTATAAAAGTATAATCTATGACAGTTTGGTGGAATGAAATCCCAGGAAATGTTTAATTTATTCTTTAACCGTGAGGTTTTAATTCCTTTTCAAATTAGATTTTGAAACTGTTCATATTCTCCCTGAGCACAAAGCTGTTTAATTAGAGCCCCGCATCACATTTAAGCAGAACTCAGGTCAGAATTTTGATTTCAGCTGCCTAAGTTACATGGCCTTTCACTGAGCAGTAAGATTATTCATCACTGAAAGCTAACTTTTAATGTATAGTTTTTACAAAATGGGTACAATTATAGTTTTGTTGCTCTCCTGTCAACAAAGGTGCACAGACAATTTGACAGTGAGAATCATTGTGTATTTCTTCACCAGCATCAGCCGCCAGTCTCTTATTTCAGAAGCATTCACCCAATTTCACACTGATGTTTCTGGTAAATAAACAATTTAAAACCCAGACAATAACCAGAGGACAGGTGATAACATTACAGAGTTAGAAATATTTGTCCTGCCAAAAAATAAAATATATTTACAGAACAGTATTTATGCACATCTTGGAGAAGTTACTGTTACTGACAAGCCGTGTTACTGCATGAATCATGCAGGAACTGGCAAAATGGAAGCAAATGTGGCTTTTGAACTGCACAGATGCTTCACTTCATGACCCTGTCTGTCTATGCAAAGAACAGTTCATCCAGAAAGTGCAGGCATTCGAGAGGCAGCAAAGGTCCGTGCAGCTGAGAGAGGAGGTGGCACATGATGCACAATGACAGCTGTGTAATAAAGCAGAGTCCTGGAGCTGTTTCTCACTCTTCTGTTGTCTTTTATCACCCGATGGCTGAAGGCAGGACACAGACAATCATAAACTGTGACATCTCTGTGTGTGGAATTATGTGCGCCCTAAAGATTATTTTCACAAAAGCTGCTATTCCATTTAAATTTTTCCCGGTATCAGTAAAAGTCATTTGCAATTTGCGTGATATATACAGACATCTAGTTTTCTTTCTGAGCGATAAAACAATGGACCTCATTATATGTGAGAATTCTGGGGAAATACAGACAGTGAAACTGAGGTTTTGGTTAAGAAAGAACAGAGATTGTGATTGCAGAATAGAGAAAGTCTTGATTAAAAGTGTGAGAATGGGAGCAGGTGTTAAAATAAAACTATAATGAACCTGAAAAGATAAAACGAGTACACGAATGACACAAAACAAAAACAAAAACTGTTCTCTACAATTAAGATTCCTCTGTCCTGCATGCAAACAATCACTCGCTTTTTATTTGCTTTCCAACTGCAACCTGGATTTCAGTTTTTCATTTTCAGCATCCATCAAGCCACACCCACCTATTTTCTTCCACTGAAAAGAATCAACAGTGTCTTTAAGTTTTGTTTTCTTTCATTAGGAAATAAAATCAACTTCTGCTTTTTTCTTAATACAAGGTCGATTTTAACCGAGTCGCATCTGTTATGATGAGCCTGCGTGAGCCTGGCTGTGCAGCTTTAATACACTGACAGTCTTCTAGGCGTCTGCAACGCCTAAAATATTTTTACAGAGCACAAAACCTTGAATTGCTTGATTAACACGAATTTGAACCATGAACATTAACTTTCACCAGTCGAATCCCACCTGAATTACTGTACGACATTTAAACCAACCTATTGCTTGCTATGTGACTCTACATGAAGCATCCTTTAGTTTATCTGGGCAGTACCAATTTATAAAAGGCCTCAGCTTCAATGACATCATTCACAAGCATCTACTACTCCCATGAATGCATGTTAGCTAATTGCTGATTCTAAATAGTGAATGGCTGATGAATTTGTGTTGGCTCTGAGATAGACCGGAGACCCGTAGCAGATGAACTCTGAATCTCACGGTAATGATGGTTGTTATGCTGTTCCGCCCCATGGCCCTCTACAGGACACACTGTTACAGCTAATGGATGGATGTAGCATAACCCAAAAGTGCTATTTATTAAGGACAGATCATCATGCGTTAAAAACATTTGAAAGCTGGTGATTACCTATTCTCCATTTTAAAATATATCTGCAGTCATCTGTTGCGGCTATTACAGTTTGCATGACCGATCATCATGAACAGCTCATTTATTTGCCATTCAAAGACATTTCAAGATGGTAAATTGATTGGTTTGCACATTCTAGTCCTGAAGGCTGTGAATGGGATTAACTTGTAAATTGTAATTAAATTTATAGATTAGTTCCTTTTCTCTTGATTCCATCAATCAGATCAATCGTGTGGCTGAATCATGTGTGAAATTAAATTTTTTTAATGTGAAAAGTGAAAACAAGAGTTTGACTGCAGAGGTGAAAAAGTTGATGAGAAACGAAAGCACACTTGAGGAAAAAAGACAAACTAAACTTTTTGAAAACTGGCCTCAATTAACTATAATTTTAACATTTAACCATTTAGCTCTGCTGCCTCCTTTTCAAGGACAACCTGGCAAATATGTTGTAAGATGTAATTAGTTTTATAGATGAGCTCTACATTCTAGAACCCCCTTTCTCCAGATTTCATCAGGCATGTCAGTATTCAGGTCCGTGTGTGAAGTATCTGTCAGTTTAAAATCGAGCGAAAACATGGAAAAGAACGCAGTGTGCAATTATCTTAACTTGATTTGAGCAGAATCAGTGAAGCAAATCTACTATGCTCACATCACAAATGCAGCACACATTCCTTTGTTCATGAGCAGAGAGCCTTCCATCACTGTGGGGTACGACAGATGAATGCGTGTGCAAAATTACTAGGTGAAATAGGCACATTATGGGGACGACAAACCATCTCCCTTTGTGTTTTTTCCCATCCAGGACAATGGATGCTTTTTGTTATTGAGGTAGAATGGTTTTCAAAATCTCTTAGAAAGCCTGTAATTTTAATTCATTTTTTTGTCAATTGTGGTTTTCCCTGTTTTTTTGTGGAATATCTAAATATGCTAAACCAAGATAAGCAATTAACCTACAAAAAACTGAAACAATGACTGAATGTTTCAGCAAAAATGAGCAGAAAAATATCTGATGGCTGTCTACACTTTTTCACCCACACAGTAGATACACAAACATCTAAAATAACCCTCTGAGCATGCATCTCTCTCGCTCGCTCTGTCCTCTTCCAGAGCCTCTCCTAGCTCTCAATCCCTCCGCCCTCCCACACTCGTCCGCTCTCCGTGAACGCACCAGCACTCTAGCTCTGGACTGTCTACGCCTGCAGCTCTGCTTTAGCTCCCAAAAGTTATGGCAGCGACAATTAGCTCCATTTATCATTGTTCACCTGGGCTTCATGGAGCAGCGCGTGCGCGTGAAGCACTGCGCTCAAAATGGGTTTGAGGTCAAGAAACTCTGCTGTCACACCTCTCTAACTTAGTGATCTTCAATTAATTTAGTGACTGTTATTGGCTGTAACGTTAATCTTATTGCATATAAAAGGAATAGTAACAAACCATAAAACAATTTTAGTAACCCATAACTTGCCCTTGTCATTTTGAGACCATAAGCAGAATTGGATTTGTGGCTGTTGGTGTTAAGCATAGCACACCTTTTTGGCCTCCAGTTATAATCATTTATTATTAAATGCCTGAGCTGGTGTCAGCTGTGGCAATTATTTCCTTGTCAAAACACTGAATTGTGTGTTGGTGCTTCTAATTTTAGCAAAGTGTCGATGGACTCTGCTATAGCTCTACACTGTTACTTTAGGGTAAGCCAGGAATTGTGTACTAGTTTCCATACATTAATCTTCCTCTACAGCAAAATGAGCATCATTATCATTGACAGTTATGTGTTATTTTTTACCCTCTCCCACACTAAGAACTTAAAAAGATTCATACACAATACAAACTACTGCCCCAGGTGAGCTGGCATTTTGCAGACACTCTGATGTAGACAAATGTAGAGTGCAGTTTCAGACTGCTTGTGTTTCATGAGCAGTTTATCGTCAGGATACAGGGGAGGAAAAAAGTGCACTTTGCAGACAGAAAGTTGAGTTTGTTTTCGGAAGCTTCAGCAAGAGCACACACAACACACACACACACACACACACACAGTCAGTCAAGAGTGCACTCAGTATGAAGGTAAGAAGGCAGATCAAAATGTATGTGCTCTTGTTTGAACAAAATACAGAAAGATGGGAAAACCACTACAGCTTTTGTACAACACTTCAGAGACTTCAAAAGATCACTGACAGCGTGTTGCTGAAACAGGAGTTTGTTCAGGTTAGATAAAGCCGCAGCGACGCACAATCTGCTACATTTATAGGCCTGGTATGTGTATGAGTGTTAGAGTGATGCTTTCATAACCATCTAAGCTGGATTTCAGATCCTATGTTTTTTTCTTCTTCTTTTCTCAGTCTGGCTCTTGTAACAGACATATAAAGAAGTAATCAGTATTTAAAATCACATTCTGATGACTGGGACATACGGACATCTTTGATGTAATACCGTGCTCTGTGGTATAGATGGTGCCTGAACATATGCAGTGATATGCTTCATGGTAGCAATGGAAAAGTAATACTCAAGATATCTAGGGCTGCACTACGGAGATGCGGTTTCAGATGAAGATATGTTCCCAGATGTGTCTGAACCTGATCCTGCCTAACGTTCTCCAGGGTGCACCTCTTTCAGAGAACGAACACAAATAAATATGCAGACATTATGCAGGCTGACCACCAGGCTATTACATGCATAATCAGGACAATACACAGACACAGATCATTTACAACCACTAAATCATGTATGCATGTGGTCTCTCTAACACACACACACACACACACACACACACACACACAAAACAACCTACTTAAGTTGCATGAAATTAAATCTATTACACACACACACTCACAGTTTCAGATGGTAAAACTTCCTTTTGATCACATGAGGATCCCTGATGGCTCAGAGATTGAAAGGCCAAACCAGGTGATGTGATGTCCATACATATGAGGGAACGAAATGACAAACATATACTGCAACGTCGTGTGAATGTCAAGTAACCAGAAAGGAGCAAAGCCACCGTTTGCCGTCATGGGGAAAAGCTGTACGGTTCTTCCAAGCACTCAAAAATATTTTCTCATGAAGCTGTTATTCAATGTTAGTGTATTTATTAGAAAAATGTTGCACACATAGTGGTATGTATTATCACAATGTGTGGGGAAGAAAGTGCAAACCTCACATATACATCAGATTATGCATAAACACATCCTGTAATTGACATCCACACATCATTAATATGCTTAATTTCAGTTGGGTCCAAACATTTGCACCTCGTTTACTCTGAAATAGCAAAAAACTAAATAATTTAAATATTATTTAATGCACATTCATCTAGTAAAATGTTCTTTGATCAGAAATTAATTTCAGTCTGTGTGTAGTGTGTTTCAACACGAGCGCTGTGGTTTACAGTTACGTGTGATTAATTACTGTAAATATGGCCACGGCTGTAGAAAACAGCGATAAAAGCTTCACGGGTGCTGTTTTTGAGTGACAGGTCTATGAAAGCAGAACCTGATGCAGTTTTATAAATGTGTTGAAAAGAATGTGTAGGCATATTTCTGTCTTTATGGGTAAACAGAGTTTTAGTGAAGCGTTGGAGTTTTATGCACCTGTATAAAATACTCTATACTCGCATTCGTTTTACACAACAAGATGGAGCAATTCTTTGATCTAATGACTCCGGGGGATGGATGTTTGAAATACTAAATACTAAAGCTAAAGTTAGAATAAAGTCAGAGTTGTAGACAGTAAGGTATAGTAATCTACATCTACACTAGCCTGAGCTGCACCTCAAGTGCCTGAACGGTCACAGCTCAGAATTGAATTAAGTAACGTTTCAGTACAATAATTGCGTGAGTGTGTGTGTGTCTCACCATGGGCGTCACGGTAGTAGGCGTGAGTGACACTGCGGAACCGCTCTTGTCCAGCTGTGTCCCAGATCTGCAGGGAATGAGAAGGAATGGGTAATCGCTCAAGGAGAAGTTCCTATCTTTGTTAGACTGTCTTTTGTTTGCCCAGTCATCCAACTGTAGCTCCTGTGAGAGCTCATACTCAATATACTCCTGTGATAATGTGTCTGTGATAATAAGTCTGGAATATGGACACAAGAGTATTGAACAGTTCATTGCCTTATGAATTCTGAAAAATAGCAGTAAAAACATCAGCACTTCAAACTGTATTAATAGACAATTTTTTGGAGGACGATGGTATTTATCTGAATCATATGCAGACCATTTCATTAATAAAACTGAAAAGAAATGCCCACACAATGTATTATGACAAAGCATAAATAATTTGAAACTAACTGCAAATTAATTTAAAAATAATGTCTAAATTGCAATCAGATGCATATTATTAGCTTCCTTTACCTGAGACAATTTTCTGGCTTTTGGAAACTAAATGTTTTGGTAGGTTTCCCAAAAATGTCCCTAAATATCTCTTGTCCGTCCATTTCATTTTGTTTCCTGAACACGTTTTCTATTTCTCAGCTCAGTCCAGGTCACAGTGTTGAATGTCATCATTTCCACCTTTCCCACTGTCCAGCTGCAGAAGACACTGGGCTAATTTCTGTAGCTCATTTGTTCCACCAGGCAGCATTGTCTCGCTGTGATTTGGCTCCAATCACAGTTACATCTTCTGTGGCCTCTTGAGCCTCAGGATGTTGTTTGCATTAATAACGTAACACTTGTTGTGGTGTGTTCACGCCCTTTGTATACCAAACCAATTGCTCTCTTTTCTTCTGCCTCGCCATGAGACACGTCAGCTTTGATGCTGGCTCTGCCTCCTGACTGCCCCATGGGGGCAACCATGTCACTAGGATCCAAGTGGCAGTAATGAAGAATGGCAATTACAGAAGAAAAATGACTCCCTCTGTTTGTCTGCTACAGGCTGGTTTGTTAACTGACTTTACGCCAATTAATCTCAGATGAATTTATCACAGACTGAAGGCCCCTCCACCAGCCTCCATCAGCTCCTAATTAGGACCATTAAGAATGATTCACATAATTGTGTGCTCTGCTTGACAGAATGAGACATACTGTACTGAGGTTTCTCAATGTGAAGAAGAGGAGATGGAAATAATTCATAAATATGTATAATTTACATCTTTTTGTATCCAGATCCTTGATTGTCAAAAAAGGCCACAGTGGTTTACCTCATCTTTTCCATCAGCTAGCCACGGAAATAGGCAACTGCTAAAGCTACAGTGGTTTTTATAAACAGGTGGGGTTGGAAAGAGGATCCGACAGGTAGCTACGATGGCACAGGCATTAAAGTCTGGTTCTTATTTATAGTTGACACCTTTCTATTGAGGCCTCCTCTTTTGTGCTCTTGCATGATTGTCAAGACAAATTAAAATTCTTACCTGAAGCTTCACTTTGACTCCATCAATGTTCAGGACTTTATTCTGGAAATGAAAGCATGAAATCATAAGTGACAGTTCCTAAATTCAAAGTGTGTGGAGAGCACGTCCTCAGGTGTGTGTGCGCAAGTGTGTTTGTGTTCAGACACTTGGCTGAAGAGTCTTTTTCTCTCATCCAACAGCCACTCTCCTCTCCTCCCTACATCAATATTGCATGTCTCCACCTCAGTTTTGATGAAGCCTCATATCTTTTCTCCAGTGGCTCAACCCCCTCTGCACTCCTTGCCTGCCTCAGTCTTTACATCCTTGGAGAGACATCCCTCTGATCTTGGCTTCGATCAGCTCCACCACACAGCAGAGTGAGGCTCAGCCAAATGGACGTGGTCAGAGGTCGACTCTACCTTGAGAGCTGGCTGCAGAAAGGTTGAATAACCTGCCATCAGGCTAAACGATGATGGGACTTGAATAGAGACGAGTATGAGAGATGAACCGCTCTTCAAAACAAAATGTCCCATCTGCACATTGGAGTCTATGAGTTTATCAAAGCTCAAACAGTGGTTTAGACATTTGATTGACAGGTCCCTGTCGTGTAGCTGGCTCATTCTAAAACAACAAAAAACTAAATGTATTCCTTCTAAAACCTACAGCTGAAAACTTAATACTTCAAAACTTTATGACTCCACAGCAGGTTGAGCCCAATTTCTTGTAATTATTTTTTGCATGTCATTAAAGAATTCATGTGTATTTGTTGTTCTTGGTTTTAACCTAAAATAAACAATATCATATTACCAACAGCAATATATATATATATATATATATATAAGGGTTTATAGAGCATTTTGAGGAGAAAATGACTTTTCTGAAGAAATCCACTTTCAGTAAACACTGAACCCCCTTATTTCTTGGTCAGTCACATCACACTGCATATCAATGCATGTATTCCCACTTTCCCTGAGCCAGTGGCTGCAGCTGGAAAGAGGAGGTCAATATGTTCTTCCTCGACCCACATGAAGGCCTCCTGGGATGACAATGTGGATTGTACAGTATCACCTGGTGCCAGGACACTGCTCTAAAGGCTCCCTGCACCATCGTGCCTTTGAGCTGCTCCTGAGAGCCACTGCTGACCTTCTAATTCTCACATCCCTGAGGAGGAACAGAAGATTGTGAGTCCAGACAAGATGCTGCTATCAGCCAGCGGAGCACTTAGAAATAGATACGGCCTTTGTTGGTGTGTTCGCTTGATTTACCTCCCTCGGATTCACAAAAGAGGAATCTCATACATATTTATGGAGAAGTTTAGTTGCAAGCTAGTTCGTAAGTGTGCTCTGATAGGAATCAGAGTCTCAAAAGAATTCTTCCCTGTTGTTGTTGTCACCAAAAAAAAACAAAAACAAAAAAATAAAAAAAAACACACACAATGTGCTTCCAGGCTTCATAAATATTTAGTGACCCAGAAAAAGAAGCTCATGATAGCACCATGGTGAGGATTTTGGGTGGCTGTTTAGGCTTGATTGCACTGATAATTATGTGAGACTTGTTAAGCCAAAATGAACTGAAATCAGCCAGTACAGGACATAAATACACCGGCTTAATACGCTTAAATAAGATTAAATACGTGTGCAGGATGAGAAGTATCTAAGCTGCTTATATAAGTGAGTTTACCAGGGTAAAATGGGTTTAGACAAATTAAGTACTATAGATTAAAGACTGCCAATCACACTTCCAGCAACATTACTTCCACTTTACTTTCAAAACTTTCTCGAGCGTCACCATTTTACATTTGTCACAGCTCCTTTCTGTGTAGCTGCAATTTGTTTACAGTTTTAAGACGAACGTCTGAAGATGCTCGCAACGCTTTCAGGTTAATCTTATTCCGTGAGCTGGAACAAAGATCCTCCAAACATCTTCAAATACAAGCTGCTCTCCTTGCCTGGCAGACCCTGGAGGCTAGTCATTTAATGCCAACCCTCAACTCCCCTCTTGGAAAGGTAAATGAGAGAGAAGGTGCAGTCGGTACAGAATGAGTAACAGCACTTCTCACGGGCCGTGAATTACAAATGCATGAGGAGCTTTCAGAGGAGCCTGTCAAGTGTGAGCCAGTAAAACATTAATGGCAGCGGTGTGAGGCAAAGAACAGGGACATGATGGCAACGAAAAGGCAGCGTCTCAGAGAAATTTGCAGAATTGATAAGAATAATATAAAAAATACAGTAAACATACTAGGCTTTGTCTGGGAACACACACACACACTCAAAATAAACTGAAGGCAGGGATATACAGAGCGCTCTACTCTGCAGTCAAGTCAAGGACCGGCTGTCAAATTTTCCAAGTCATGCTGACGTAGACATATGCACAAAGTCTCACACACTATACAAAAACCATGCAACCTCTTCACACTCGCTGCTCGCTACAGGGAGACTCACTTCTTTTAATCAGCTGCTTTTCAATGTATTTTGGTGATGATAATGATAAAACATCACTTACTCTTGCTCTCCTTCTCTATAGTACAGTCTATAATCGTTATGGCCACATATACCTATTACCTCCGTCTAATTGTTGAGGTTGGTCACTGTGGGAAAGGAGCCTTTCTAATGTGACATAAATGAGGCAAACACCCTCATTACTGTTATCTAACAGGCTCATTGCACATATTTCATTTTCTATAGGAACTTCCCAGACATCCTGTTATTAACACTGTGTAAATGAGGCCTCCTCTCCTTGTTTATGCTCTCGCCCCCTGAGCCCAAAGATTCTAGATATAACTTAGTCAGCAATTTTAAACCAGAGGACACTCTCTTACAAATAATTTCTCTCAAAACACACTGAATATTGCCCTGGAGACCAAGATGGCACAATAAATCAAAAGGGACTCACACACACACACACACACACACACACACACACACACACACACACACACACACGCACTAATGGAAGCTATGGACACTACACTGTGGGATTCATCCATTTATGGGCTGTACCTGTTGATGTAGTAGCAGACAACTCATAACTCATCTAGTAACGAGGATTTTTGGCATGAGATAACTGCACACATGCTTGAAGTGCAGGTGCGAAAGCTGTGAATTTGTTAAAAAAATACAAATATAGCAGTTTTTTAAAATATTTTTTAAAAGAATGTTTGAAGAATATCTTGGGCTAAGACGGTTTTGTGCCTCAGCTTTGACTGAAGTCTGCTTCCCCAAAACACATTTGACTGTGCAGTCGGTGTAATAGCCAGAACATTGCAGTTATTGGCTTTTTCACTTGGGCGAAGTGGTGAAGTTAAAAACAGAGAGTAATTGAAAGAGCAGTGGGCCTTAGGGTCCTGTCACGGCAAATACTGCACCAGTGGAAATGAATAAATAAATAAATAAATAAATGTATGAACAACAACAACAAAAAAAAAGCAGACTTCCTCATAAGTTTTTATGAGACCACTGCACCAGTAAAGCGAGGGTGCTGCTCGAAACACAACAAAACTAACAAAAAAATTCAATCCAGACTCCAACACGTCGTAGGATGTACACTCTGTTCATTCTCTGGTTAACGTTCCTGCTCCGAGCTCCTCACAGTCTACAGCCGTACAATCTGACATCCAGGAGTGTGTTCCAAGAAGCACTTTTATTGATTTACCTGGACAACTTTGTTCGTCTTTTTTTTTGTTCTTCATGTTCTCAGGATAAAGCCCCTGGGATAAGATACGGCTTCATATTTGATCTTTTACCTGTAATATGTAGCAACACAGACAAATGAACCAAAATACACCCTTAGGCAGTACAGACACACACCCACCTACACACTATTCAGCTGAACACGGAGTGAATAGCCTTTAGCAACTCTGACGTTCTTTCCCCCAGGATGAATACCGACACTAACATGGTCTATATTGTGTGTTTCTTGTGACCATGTGTGGTGGTAAATAACGTGGCGGATTCACAAGACAGGGCAAACTGTTGACTGGAGATTTAGTTTTATTGAAATGGTTGTATGTTTTTCTTTTTCTTGCATTTAAAACATAAATACTGTATTTAGACACATTTCATAGCACATATTCATTAGTGCATGAAAACACAGTCACTATAAGAATAGTGAAATTGAAACAGTCTCTCTTTCGACCTCTCTCCTGCCTATCCCTCTTATTTTTAAATCAGACAAGTCTCTTTATTTATTTTGGTCCAATATCATCACAGACTTCTCCAAAGAATATCTGCCAGCAGATATGCTGCTCAGATTTATTACAGTCTTTCTGAGACATATTTCCTAAAATCCTGCATCAGTTTCTCAAAATTGCACTGATTTATTAAGACATCAGACTTTTTTTTTTCCACAATTTGTAACATTATGGAAAAAATACAGTTTATGCCCTTCTATTAGCACTCAGTAGACCAACCCACCTTTAAGGCTTGACAACTTGTAGTGTTATGGAGCAGAGAGTTACCCAGAGAAGGTGTCAGACTATTTTTAATTTGTTTTTTATTCACAGCCACACTGACAGGTGAGAGTGTGCACACAGAAGAAAACAAAACTACATTATTCTTTTCTCTAACAGGTAAATTGTTCTTATAATCTGTAGAAATTAGCCACATGTTTTTAGCTCAGTAGTGTAAAGTTTAGTTTTAACACAGTGTTTACAGTAGATCCCTGTTAATTTCATATCAATCATGACAAAAAGTCCCAATGAGTGGCATGTGTAACCCTTTTTATTTATATCCCCAGATAAACAACATCTATCTTTACTTGCTTTATGTTTGTCATTTCTGTAACATCAGATTGGTCCTGTGAATCTTCAATATTCCAAGATTTCATTCCCCAACGCTTTCATGTCACGGTTAAATATTCATGCTGCCCCTCGGGGCTCGCCTCTCAAGATCCCTGTGACATTAGGGCAGCAGGTGGCAAAGCTGGTTTTCATTAATTAGAAACGTCTCCCTAGGCAGAGATGAACCCTAAACATACACACTCACGTCTACATGTGCATGTACAGACACAGACAAACAGCCATTCAAACTCAAGGGCGATGCTTGACATTTTGTGAGACTGGGGCTTGCATGCATAATCAACACAACAAGACAAATTAGTCCTAATTACAGAACAAGACATACCAGATTAATAACTTTAAAGTAACATATACTCAACACATATACTGTGCATATAAAGCTCCTGTATCCAACAGTGATTTGCCTCACTTGTAGCTCCTACTTCATCTTAATTCAATTCATTTTTTATGCAGAGGAAAAAAAACATTACTGCCACTTGCTGGCATGATTACGCTTGGCACTTTAATTGCACCCACTCAGAGATGGCTATCAGGCAGGCAGACAGGCTGTCAGGCACGAGAGTAGATAATAGAGAAATCAGTCAGCCATCTCTCTACCAACTATCCAAACACACAGAAACTGGAAACGAGTGAAATGAAGATGCTTAAAGATGGTGATGAGTGAGGAGATGGACTGTCAGCGACATCCACAATGACAGAGGGGGTGTTAAAGAGCAGGGGGAGCTTTTAGAGGAGATGCAATCATTGAGTCACAGCTTATTTTGTGATGAGTTTGTTATCATCATCTCACGTGCCAGACATGACACTCTTTTATTACTTGCTTTCGAAAACGTGTCTAAGAGACACTGACAGAGTGAGTTTTAAATCCAGCAAAATCAGAAACCGTGATGCAGCCAAACCTTGTGTGAGTTTTACTACCATGCAGGGTTTTAATTATTGCTTGATATTTTAGAATCAGTTACTGTATTTCTGACATCACTCTTCAAAGCCCTAAATCACATTTACAGACAGACTACTGCTGTAACATTAAAGAGAAAACACAGGAATGTTCTGTCACGCCTCTCCTGTGTCCTTTGCATCAGAAACACTAATAAAACTGAAACGATGAATCATTTGACCAGCCTTTTCAATAGTCAGTAGTGGGAGGGAATCAAACACACGAATCAATCTGCATCCTTCAACTTGTTAAAACAACACGTTTGACCTCTCTGCCTCTGTCATCAGCTGTCATTTAGCTCTTTCTGGTGGGTGTTTAACAACATTAAAGTAAAGTAAAATTCAAAGTACCCAAATACACTCCTACTGAAATGCCTTTAGTTTAAGCTTCTAGCAACAGCAGTAATTGAGCGATGACTAATATCCACTTGTTCCATGAGTCACTCGTAAAGACATTCTGTCTGAAGATGATGACCTCATGTTTCTCAGAACAAAGAGACTTCATGTTTGTGCATTGAAGGCGTAAGTCAAAAGCAGCCTGCAGTGAGTGTTTGGGTGTTTATTGTGCAAACACACAGACACACACACACACACACTCACTTCCAGTCAAAGATGAAAGTAACATTAATGTGATTTATATCAGGCTTGTCCTCATTTAATATATTTCTGAAAACCCTGACTAGAGATGGACCGGCTCATGAGTTTCAATGGGTGCAAAGGGTGATCGCTACAGCATGTATGTGCATGCTCTGTGAGAGTCACATGGTACAGGTTCCACACAAAGTCTGCAAGTGGTTCAGTTCAACTGATAATTGTTATTCTAATGATTTATGGACTAAATGGTTAATAAGTTATTTAAGAAAATAGTGAAACAGCAAAAGATGTCTCAGAGCACAACTTTGCATATCAAATGCCATCAAAAGACAGTTTTTTCAATCCCAAACCCCCAAATATTATAATATAAAATAATTTCCAGACTCCTTATTTATCCAAGTAAGACAAAATATGCAAGTCCTGCACCACCTTACTATCGATAACATGTACACTGCTTATTATACAGATTGTCTCATAACTATACTACAACCTTGGATTATTTACATTTCTGATTCATGAATAACCCAAGAATGCACTGTGAGCACTAAGCATTAAACTACATGTATCAGTATCTACAGTCAATTGATTATATTTGCATAAATTTGTTCATTGTAAGCTGCTACCCTTTAATTATTTAAATGTAGTGTTGTGCAAGTGTATAATACTAATACAATATTTCAAAACTGTAGCTAAGTAGAGCACTTATAGTTATTATTACATCCCACCACTGCAATTTACTATCTTGCAGCGCCAACTCCTTTGTTAGAGAGCAACTGCCTGCATCAAAAAACAAAAACAAATAAAACAAATGTTGACTAGTAATCAGCCTCTGCCTATTTTTATGGATGCTTTGTGCCAACAATGACGCAACAGAAGCAAGTAAGAATGTCTGTCTACAGGCAGGAGACAAGCACAGAAATGCATAATAAGAGCTGCCTGCCTGGAGCCCCCCCGGCTCATTAACAGGTAACACATCTGTTGCACATTTAGCATCTGTTCATTTGTGCATACAAGAGAGTGAATTGTCTGCGCATGTGTCACTGACAACAGCTGAATCTGCTGTTGAATGTGATCAATGATGTAATGATAAAGAGATTCGGTTTTTATAACATTTTTTAATGTTTAATGTCCCCACCTAGTAAATCTCTACAAAGTCACAGTTTCTTCAGTCACAGCTGCATCGTTCATAACTTTGAATCACATTTAGCATTCTGGGTGTTTTCCACAATAACCTTATTACCTCCATGAAACGTAATCAAAGTAACACATCTTCCCCCTCCTCATCCTTATCAGATTGCAGCCCAAATAAAATCTATGGATTGACAAACACATTTCAACCCCATTTAGCTACTAAGCTGTTTACAATACTATTGACCACAAGATGAGGAATTGGTCCTTTCAATGCCACCATGAAACACTGTTACATACAGGTTGACCGAATCACAAACAAATAGCTTTTGTGACAAACTGCATGTGTAGATGGGGTGACTTTCACAGGTCAAACAAAAAAATCAATATTTACAACCTCACTTTCAGGTGATATGACAAGAGAAATCGGAATATGTGGCCTTTTTGAACATCAAATGCATTGCTTTTTTCTAGGTTATTTTGCTAGTTTTAGAGTCAAGTTTGCATCCGCTTACATTGAAGGAGATACAGACTTTTCCCTAACTAACTAATATGCAAATTTAGCTAATATAAATATTCTTTCATTATCAGAAATAACCCAAAAATCCAGGATTGTTCAATAGTAAAAACTTCAATAGTAAAAGGTAAAATAATGAAAATTACAAAAGTGCAAGAGTTTGCATTCTTAATAAAATAATTAAAAATTAAATGTAATGTCTGATAAAAGAACATTTGTACCACTAAATATCCAGCCATGCATCAACTGTAACATCTTGTTCTGTAACTTCTGACTTAGCGACCTGCCTCGTAAATATGTTTAAATATCCCTCAGCAAACATATCTCAGAGATGCAATGATTTTTCAATCAACCAACAGAAAATTAATCAGGATCCCTTTAGATAACTGATTAATAATTTATTCTCTTTTTTAGCTGAAATATTTGATTACAACCTTCATGCCATAAAAGCTAAAAAAACATCCCTAAGCTGAAGCTGTTTAATATAAAAGGGTCAAAAATGATAAACACGTACGAAAAAGGTTTATCTTCAGCTTCTAGCTACACCAGCTACTTCATAATTTTTGCCACACACAAATATTTAAGAATGGATAATTGTCCACAATGAAGAATTGAATATGTGTAATACATACCCTTTACTTGTGTAATGGGGATCTCTCCAAGTTTTTCCTTCTTTTTTTTTAGGACTCAAATTTTCTCATGTTTGACTCACATTTATAAAGAAATATGAAAACAAAAATCTATGCAGCAGATGTGGTTATTGTTGTAAGTGTACACTAGTGTATGTGTTGCTCATGTGCCATTCTCTTACTCTCTTTTTCTTGTTATTACACTACAATAGTAGCAGCTGATTCAGCTGGTCTGTAACTCCATTAGCTCTACCTGCTACCTCTTCGTTATTGCTGTTGCCTCAGTCTCACCCCCTTCTCCCTACTATGGTGGGTGAAGCCCATCCTCACTGCCATGTAAATGCACATACACACTCAGACACACGCATAATACTGTTCTTCTGTACCAAATTCTGTTTGTAGATAAACAGAAAAATGATGAATAAGTCACTGCTCATGCTACAATCTATATTGGACAATTCACTCAGGACAATGTAGCTTATGGACACATGCAACTATAACATTTCTGTGGCTGCTGCATCAGCTATATACTTTCATTTCCCATTAGGATACAAATCCTTTCTTTGCTGAAAAAAATTGTCCAAACCCAGTTTATCAGCATAGTGTTAACATGCTGACAATGATTTGAATGCATCTTTTAGACTAATAGCTGCAATGTTCTTTAATGCAGCAGCACCATTCTGAAAGACATTCAGGCTTCAAGTAATGTGACAACTGAAATATTGAGTGGAAATTTTTCAACCCCCACATACTAAAGACACCCACAAATAACATCAGAGAGAAGTGAAATCTGAATCAATCTGACTGTTTGTCTGTATGTGTGAAAGTCTCTTGCTGTGCTTAAAAATGGAAAATAAATTTTATTTTAAATGCCTTAACTCTATGAGGTAGGTGGAAAACTTGTGACACACTGGGGTCAGAACGTTGGTGTAAAAGAGAACGTGGATGGAGGGTGGATGGTCAAAGAAGGTTTCAAAGATAAACAATCCATACATACTTATTACAGGATAACTGAAAATTCTTCCTTGCTTATGGCATCAGAGGTTCCAATAACCAACAAAGAAGGTAGGATTTATTTTCCGTGTGCCATGAATGTACTAAATGACCACAGTCCATTTGTACAATAGTTGAACAATTCCACAGAAATTCCAACATAGTGGTGACCAAACATATGACCAAAACCTCTTTCTTCAGTGCTGACTGCATGGTGAAATACAAGAAACCTTTTCTGAGCCTGATACCTGTATGTGGGCCACCGCTGCATTCAGGTCTACTTCTGTCACAAAGACACCATCCTGTAATGTTCATTATCATTGCAAAGATGAATCATTAGATAAATGACCTTTGGTACAAAAGACTATAAACCTAGAAAGATGAATTAGTATGCCAGGTGTAATCTTTGTTTCTAAAAATCTGCCAGAGAACATTTATGGGATGCTTCTAGACAGAGCGCTCTGAGTAAATTATTGGATAAAGGAAGCAGTAATGGGAGGTTTCTATTTTTTGGACTGCAGTGTTGTTTGTAATAACTGACTTCAACACCTGAATGAAAAGTCCAGGATAATTATCTGTGCATCCTTAGGAGACAAATTATCTGGGACTAGCTCACTGGGAACATCTGTCTATGTCATACACAACACTAACCGATGCTAAGCTATTGAACATTTAGCTCACCTATCAGCTAAGAAAAGGGGCAGTGGGCTGTCACAGAGGTCAAGGGCAGCACTGCATCTCAATCAAGGGGGTGTCACAATGACTCATACACACAGTTAAGAACTGAAGATCCACAGTGACAAAGAGATATCATTGTCTTTAATAGTTCATCAAGTTCCTCTACTGTTATAGACCCATGGCATGGAAATGTCAGCTGTGTTCAGGCGAAAAACAATAGAGCTGGTATCATCAAAGTCTTGAATTGCCGGTACCTCTAGAGGAAAGGTCAAATAGTTGGTAGGATTTATCCTGTGGAAATGCTGAATGTCTGTAGAAAAAAACTAATGTTTGACACTTTATGCAAGACCTGCCTTCCTAAGTCAAAAGAGCAACGACTTATTATGGTGCTGGGAGATGAGGCCTGTGATTGCATAACTGGTCGTGTTGTACATGTGACTGACGGTTGGATGCAGTCCACAGGCAGAGGTGAGAAGTGCTGCTCTTAGCCCCTCATTACATTTACATCTACTGGGAGGAAGACTGTGTGTCTCTGGTGCCATAAGGTGAGGTAAATGGTGAAGATTAAAAGGGAGGGAAAGGAAGGCTGCTGGAGTAATATTGTTAATTGTCTTCCCCCTGAGCATCTTTGCTTTCTGCCTCCTCTTTCTTTTCTTCCTAATAATCTCCTCATTCTCTCAGAAATGAGAAATTACTGTTCAAGGTTTGTTTTTAAAGAAAGATATTGTGACAGTAACAGAAGGCAGAACTCATGTTGTTAACAGCTGAGATAAATTTACCGAGTGTCCTGCTGCTATTTGTCACTGGAGGATTTATCTAAAAGTGAGAAAAATGTTTGTCCTCAGGCAACAACATTTTAAAGAAAACACGATTATGCATGCAATGCAAAATGACATGCCAGGGATAAGAGTGACAGAAACATTTAGAAAGGTTACAATGAATGGTAATTACAATATTAAAAATTGATATGGAGCCCTCAGTGTGTGTATATCTAATCAGACTGTCTAGGTAATAGATTGGCAGACATAAAATGGTATCCTATACGCTCTCAGCCTGGAGATAGACTTCAGCACCAAGGATAGTTCCTCTTATGGCCCCGGTGCTGATTTACTAATTCTTCCTTTTTCAATTGGAGAAAAAGGATCCACACTTTTTTCCTTCCTGGAAAAAATAATTTCCTCATCTTGCACTAGTAGGTGTAAGTAAGTGGTCAATGGGGCACATACAGAATGCTATAACTTTTCATTTTCAGCTCTAAATATTTTTACAACCTATTATCAGACATATTGATGATTAGAAGGAGGTATAAACCATCATAGGTGAGCCAAAGTGGTGGGAAATGGCAACCGAGCGTTGCTTTTTATACTTTGCATTTCCACTGTTCTTCGACCTTCCCTTTTTTGAACGATGATACAAACTACCACCACCTTCTCATATGTAGTTATTTTCTTTCACAAAGGTACAGAATTATATAATAGTTTGCCACTGGCTTTGGTCATTGCCCTGTGTTTAAGTGTCACCTTTTGGCGCAGACAAAGGTGGTGTCCGTTCACCAGTTGAACTGTTGACCTAGTTCTTTAACGTTGGCATGTCTCAAACATCAAAATGTTGTTTCATTGCTTCATGCATTTCAGTCTCAGACAAAGTGCATGCGTATAATACATTTGAGAAAGAATAGGTCCGGTAATGTTACATTATTTATGGGATTCACAAAATATAACACTAAACAGAAATGAATCCACTCTTTTAGCTTTGGAGCTATACTGATTTAAAAAAAAATGAAGACAAATGACACACACTTTTGCACTGGGTGACTTGATGGTTAATTATATTTTTTTCTGAAAAGTCTGAGACAGTCTGACTCACACTTTCCTGCTGCTGTGTACTCACAAAGATCTCAAATATGTATTAATCCGCAGCTGAAAATAGTGAAGTTTATAACAACTAGAGTGTCCAGTTTTTTTTTTACAATTAAAATAATTTGCCTTTAAACATACTAAAATAATTTCAGTCTTCAGTATGAATCAGTTGATTTGGACCTGAACACGGATGCCAGGGTGGGGAAGCTGGAAAGTATTGAGTGAATGACTAATCCATTATTTTGGTATTTTCGTGGGATTTGTTGACAATATGAAAAAACACTGACTAACACTCTGCATCGTAATAATTATCCTAGACCCACCAAAGCTCAACTTTTAGCCAAAAAAGTGATACAACCAGTCCACCTTTGCCTTAGACCAGTGGGAAATTCAATGTAAAATGACTTACTTGGGACTAACTAACAGTGTTTCTTGTATGTTGATGATTTTGCTGTATGCAACATCATTTGGAAAGGTTAAATAATGGAATAAATTTAAAACGCACATTAAACTAAAACAGCAAAAGTAAACACATGTATGTCCAGGTTGTTTCGTTTCAAGGCTAGATCTGCCACAACATCGATTTCCGCTCTTTTTTGTGGACAGATCAAATTTCATAATCCCGTTTAAAATCAAATGCAATTTATGCATTTCTTATTCAGCCTAATGAGGCACCAGCGCAGCTCTGTAACCCTGAGAACATGCTAAGGCTTAAACCAAATGAGACTCCAACAAACAAGAGGGAGAAGAAACAGAGCATTGTGTTGCAGCTTTGAAGTGGGAAGCGGCTCAAATCCCCATACGAAGCAAATTGCCTCCCTTTCCCACCAACTAAAAGGAATCAAAACTGTCTTTCCTAAAAATAACAATTGCTCTCTGTTTCTGCGTAACCTCCATGGGAAGAGAAACACCATGGACCTTCATGTTTTCTTTCTCATCAAAGCCGGGTCTGCTTCCTAAATAAGCACACATACCATTGTGCGGTTGCATAAAGGAAAACTTCACATGTGCGTGTTCATCAACTGTGTTGAGTCTGTTTCTACAAGTGTGTTTATAATGATTTGGTTCATACTGTACTTGCAGCTTTGTTTTGTGCAAATTGTAAAATATTAAACGGAAATATCAATATAAAAAGAAGTCCAGTAGCTGCTCTTGAAACTAACAGACCTAAAAATACCATCATTCATGATGTACAGTATGACTCAGGAACACATTCTTGGAGTTCACTTGTATCGAAAAACTGAATCATTTAACGAGAAACGATGCAGAAGAAAAAGAAGCCTGGAGAATGATAATGAAATTAATCATGTCACAAAGCTCTGTGCCACACTGCAATTAAATAAGTCAATATTAGCAAAGAGCCGACTATGCACTAAACTTTATGAGTTTTGTACTTTTTCCTGCATTAGCAGTAAATACAGCGAGCAGAGACAGCTGATGAAGGTATCTGCTTTGCTTAGATAGGCCTAAATGTACATAGGGAATGCAGACACTCTGTTATAAGAGACGTTACATAAGTAAATAAATCAACTGCTCATCCACCCACAAACTCATCCAACCCACACACAGGCCTATACAATAGTTGGATACTTTAATTTAACACATACTCATAGTGGCAGTCCACGTGAGAATGCCTCACACGATTGAAAAGGTGCTAATGTTGCACTTACTGTACACACCATGTAATGCACTTAAATGCGGGACTTTAAACTGCATTTTAAAATGTGAATGTAGAGTTTTCATCAAGCTCAGACAGACACAAACTAAAATTGATGAGAGAGGGTGAGCAGGAAAATGCACGTGGCTCATCACTATTAAAACTGTCAGTGTATTGGCTACTACTGAAATCTATACAATCATACACCATGACACTCAGACTTTTCAACTTTTATATAATTCAGTCTTATCCTCAATAAAAAAATTATTGATTGGAGCATTTGTACACAACAACACTTCACATACATTACTAAGTTGTCCACTTCGCACGTCACCCATGTGGCTTGTGCAATTAGGAAACTTAAAAAGTGCTGCTGCATTAGCCACAACAACCATAACAATCCTGTTGGGGCACATTGCAATACTTTGAGACATGATATTTAACTCTGAAATGTCATGGCACTGTAAAACTCTCTGCCACCTCAGGGAAGAAGACCTTTGAGGCCTGCAGCTCAAGGCTACTATAGCCACTGCTAACTGACACATGAATACTTTTTCATATTCTGTCCTGGTTTGCCACATGGGACAATGAAACTGTCACAGGAGATACCGTCATCATCCACGGAGGTGAAAAAACTAAAGCATGTCAAACTAATTAAAGATATCAATATCCTATCTGGTGTGGCTTTAACACAGGAAATGCTCATAGCTCCGAGGCACAAAAGGACTGAATAGCTTAAAAAAAAATCCCACTAGTACTTATGGCCCAGATTTACTAAAGTTACTAAAGATAAAGGTGTGTTTGCATGTGCCACAAATGTGGGGCAGTCTGTTTGTGCATGTTAGTGTTGGGTGGCGTCCGCTTAAACTCACCCTGAAGTCAATGCCCACTGTGGAGATGAAGCTGCCGGCCAGGAAAGCTCCGTCTTTAAAACGGACCAGTAGACAGGTCTTTCCTACACCAGAGTCTCCAACCAGCATCACCTGCTCAGGAAACCAAGAGAGGAAAAAAACTAACTGGAACACTAAATTAAGAACCACAAAATCAATGAGGGTCGTGAAATATTAAGAAAGGCCTGATTAATGAAGGTAAATGTCAGAAACAAACTGAACTAATTAGTAAAGAATTGAAAAGAAAACGCACATGCAGGGACATAAACAACATGGAGCTATTGCTCATATGTTTAATTTTGAAATCAGTGTTTGTCCTCAGAACATTTGAATCATTCAGCTATATTTATCCTAGTATTTTGGTGCCTGGCCAATAAAAGGGTGTATGTGAATGAGTGCAAGACAGCTCATTATGATCACCAGTGGAGGTCTTTAAGTCCAGCAGTCTGCACAGCAAGTGTGTTTTCCATGTTTGCACATACTTGTGCTTCATTGCTGCTGGACAGCCAGCCATGCATTGTCTTTTTATTCTAAGCTGTGATGAAATTAAAGGTTTGATGCCATTAGTGTTATCAGGTTAGCAGAGGGACTGTGGGCCCCAGACTGTAGAAATCAAAAGTGTCTCTTGGGTGCAGAGAGGAAGTGCAGAGGAGATGAAAGACAGAGGAGGAAGAATGAAATGATGTAGAGTAACAGGGTCACTGAACAGCACTGTGCTCCCTACTTCTACTTTAAGTATTTATTTTTTTATCCCTGTGTCTGTTTCTCTTCTCATCTCTCACGCCTTCTCCCATAAACAAGTCTGCGTGACCGAGGTTTTCAGCAGGTGCAGGAACCCAGTCCTTCACTGCCCTTTTTTCTGTTTTCCTAGAAATTTCCTCAGTGAAGAAGAAGAAATACAACAACAACATGACACAGGAAACAACACAACAAAATGAAATATGGTTCTACCAATTACATGCCCTTCTCTGTACCCAGTGGATTTAAGGTCAAGTCCTGACCTGTATTGCATGTATGAGCTATACTTATGACAAACTGTCCTAAAGGCTAGAAGTCAGATTTCTAATCTTGCAAAGGGGATACATAAAGAAACAGGTGACAAATTTCTGGACTCCGGTCTGCATGATGTTTGTCCGGTTATATATTAAAATATGCAAAAAAAACTACACATGGGAGTGGATGTTTCTTGAGCATTTGAGCTTAGATGACTGCAACAATTTACTGGCTGCAAGAATGTTGCCTAGCAAATAATTGCACAAAAAAATTTCACAGTTTAGAGAGTGGAGAACCTTTGACAGAACAAGTTCAGCAAAACAGAACAACACAAAGCAATCACTGCACTCACATCTAACAGCTGCTTCAAAACCATGGAGTAGGTGGCACAAGTCCCTTGAAGCTACGTTGGCAGAGAGAACACGCTGTGTTTGTGTTGTGGTGAAGTGACTGTTCTTTATAGTAAGGGAAGACAAAAAAACCATCCATTTCCAAATTTGAACCCCTGCTCCCTGCACTAGTGGGACAAACCTGCGCTCAACCAGTTGCACAGCACGGGAGAAAGGGTTTGTGTTTGCGGGCTGCTGCAGGGCGCAGTGCACATTTCCAGCTTATCGATCGTCTATTGACACAGCTGGTGTCAGAGGCCGCCTGCTGTTTAATGAATGGAGGCGCTCGTAAAACGGAAGACAAATGAAGAAAACAACAGAGATTAAAGTGGACCCCAATCAGAATCAGTGTGTGTATCTTTGCTTCTCTGCCTACTACATCCTCGTCCTACACACAAACGAGTAGCGTTCATTGGGTGTTGTGTGTCGGATCCCTGCTTAGGTGATGGTGACCTCTGTGGCTCCGTTGTGTATCATTTGTACCGCACCCTTCCCATTTCCATGATGACCTGTGTGTAAAAATGGTAAAAAAAAACAAAAAAAAACAGCCCGCGTCCATGTGTTTGTTTTCATGCATCAGCTGAGCGCGTTACCTTGAAGGCGATGTCATAAAACTCGCTGCTGTTGCTGATGGACGGTCTGCTGGGATGGACCACGCCGTTCATCTGGACGATGCCCGGGCTGCTCTTCGCAGTTTTCCCGGTGCCTTTCCCGGCGGGGCTGCCCGCGGACGGGCTGCTGGTCGCGGCTTTGCCCTTAGCAGCCTTCTTGCGAGACATGTCTCAACGATTCAAAACTGTCTCTGGGTTTATTTTTTTTTAAGCGAAGCAAATACGCAGAAAATCTCCCGCACGGCAGCTTTGCAAAGTTGGACGAAGCGACGAACTTAAACCTGCGGATTCGGTTTTCCACCCGACACCTCTGTTCTCAAAGTAGGAGCGAAAGTGTCCAGAGGTTTTAAAAGGCTCTCGCTTCCGCTGCTGCTGTTGAGCCGCTTCCTGCTCCTGACAGCTCGCTGCCTCTTTCAGGGCAGCAGCAACTTCAGCACTGCGCGGTGGTGGAGGAGCGGCAGCAGCGGCGGCGGCGCTGGTGTGACGGGGAAACTCCACCTCGAGCGCGGAACAGCCGGCGCACGAGCGCTGCACCTTGCTCTGCGCACAGCACGAAAACGGCTTTGATCTGCACACCGCGCACGTGCCGTGCTGAAACTCTGCTCCCTCTGCAAATGTATTCTGTTTATGAAGTGATATTTGTATGACTTCAAGGTGTTTTTCCTTTAATTTATCCAGCAATAATGGGACCAAATCACCAAAATAAGGTAGAGCAAAACAATATTTTTTTTAATGAAGCAATGGTTTCATGTTGTATATCAACATTTAGGTCTCTAGGTTATTTTTTTTTATGTTTAATGTTACTGTTTGCCATGTAATCGTGAGTTTTGTGCATCAACGATGACTGGTTTTCTTCCTCATTAATTCACATCTTTTCACCCCCGGTTTAATTTCAGAGATTATGATTATCATCGTCCAGGGCAGGAACCATTAAGAAGATAATAAACTTTGAATGAGAGGCCGAGAAATTTGCAAAGCGTCCTTCCATCACGTGATCAAGATAAGTTTATACGCTTGTTCTATTTGCATAAAGCGGTATCTGTAAAAACGCGACGATAGGTTATTAAAATTCACGTGACAATTTCCTCAGCCACTTGTGGAACTTGCCCGAGATGTGATTTCAATAATGCACCACAAGAGGGAGTTATCGGAATATTAAAGAGAAAGTCATAAATTAAAGTGTAAATCAGCGGATATAAAAGTTGTGTGCAGTGGTTAAAACTGGATCCAGTTTTAACCCAGTTTCCCAGAAATTAATACATTATGCATTAAGAATAAAGCTATACATGACAACTCTTTAAAACGAAAAAAGCTGTTCTTTGGCTCACAACAAGAACAACAGACAGTTTAGGAAGTCAATTTAGACAAATGCCACAGAATTTTAATTGCGTTGATGGACACATGCAGCAGGCCTCTATTTTTCTAAGTAGACATTTTTATTGGCTGCAGTTGTCTTTCAGCTCCCTGTATCCTGCACCAACAAGCTGTTTGTGATCAGAGGAAAACAGCGGAGACGATGGCCACTGGCCTTTCTGTGACTCGTACCCACAGCCGTCCTAATTCAGAACATAATTCAAATGTCTCTTTATGACATGGTGGATGTCGCTCTGTATCGGGCTCCACATATTGTCTACATTTGCAGCAAAGAACAGCAACATATTCTGATTGGACTCAGATCTTCTGTGGCCTGTAATGAGATGCTGTTGTTTTCTCTCTCTCTGTAATCTAGTTTGTTATGCAACCTGAAATTAGTGTATGATACAACTGCCTTTGTGTTCAAGTGCCAGACTGTCCAGACATATTAGAACACCCTTAAAGATCATAGTCCAGAGACCTCATTGGCTCCCCACAAAAGGAAACAGAAGTGAGCTTGTATTACCTCTGTCCTTTATAATATGTAGCATGAATATTACCAGGCTAACCTCTTACAAACGCAGTTCATTTCTATTTATACAAATGTTAACACATTCACTGTCGATCCAGAAAGAAACAAAGACTAAACGAGTTGTGAGTCATGTGTATGGGATTTCCAGTGATGAATTAAATCTATCTCGCCTGCTTTCACAAAGCTTTACTCACTTACAATTGTTAATTCAAGTAACAAGCACATGATTTTCCTGTCTTTATTTTCCAACACATCCACTTTTCTCCAACTGGACATTGCAGTACTTAGGCCTTTTTGGGGACATCTCTTAGTTCACAGGTACTGAGAACTTTGGTTGTAAACACACAAGCAGCTGTAACCCTCTGGTTTTTAATCAGAAAACTGCTGTCTGTCAGCATTTTTCCACACTCCACCCAACGCACAGAGCGGGGACGAGTAGGAAGTGGAGAATCATTGGTTTGAGGGAATATGAACCTCCAAATCCACCAACCCCCATGCACAACTTTCCTCGACAGCTGAGATTTGTTCTGCCCCTACAGCAGCTGTCTACTGTGGCAACAGCTGGGCATTTTGGAGGGAACAGAGGACGAGGATAGAGAGGGTCACTGGAATGTGTTCCTGGTTTCAGAGAAATTAACAGCCTTGTCAAGGTAACTTTAATATGCCCAACGAGTGACTGTGCGCTTCAAGACTCATGCTCTGTCCCTTATTGTGTGCTTGTTGTGTGTGTTTGTGCACGTGTCTCGTAACATGCAGTATGGCAGCACCAGCACATCAGAAGTCGTGTGAATACACACACAGGATCGAAATATAAGAACTTTAATAAATGTATTTTCAAGAAACAAACAAGCTTTTAAGGGTCATTCAGCTGTCAAAAAAACATTACGTCAGATCACACACCTGTTAAGATGCTGAAGGCCAGCATCTTAACAGGTGTGTCTTTTTTATGACAGTGGGATTAAAAGGTGAGAGTGAGTGAAATGTACTTGGTCAGGAACTCCAGAAATCGTGATGAAAAACAGAATAGGCAGACAGAGGGCAGCTCGCAGTGCACACGTCTGTGCCAGCGCAGTAAAGTCATAAAGCCCTCTGGGTCGCATCACTCTGCAGGCGCACCCAAAGGCCAGGCATTTGTCAGTTTATCCAAGGTCAGTGCCCTGAACGTGGGCTGGGTGGTGTACAGCAGCCTGACCAGTCGCTCAACCAAAGCCACAGCAACTGTTGATCTGTTTGCCACGCTCTCTCAGCTGCCTGTGGCCAGAGCTGCGAGGAGGGGCAGGGGGCAGCCTGCCAGCCCGCGCCCCGGTTTGTCAGGCCTTGGCGAGAACAAGCATCAGTGGACTGACACTGCCTGGCACTTATTCGTCCCCTGAGGCATCTTAAATGAGAATAACAGTGCGTGCGTGTATGTGTATGCCTGAGTAAGAAAGGAGAATGGGTGGCATGGGCACTGCTTGTTTATAGTGTTCTAAATGCCAGAGTGTACACCTTTCCAATATAATTTCAAAAAATGAGTAATTCATTTGGATGAAGCCCCTATTTGGACTTTAATTTCATAATCCTCAAAATTAAAACCTTTTAACTCCACAACACATTTCACATGCTATTAAAAATTATGTTGCACATCTGTTATAAAGTATGGTATAAGAAACTGCATCACTAGACCAATAATTATCATTTTCATAATTCAAAGTATTATTGGCCCAGTGATGTATGTAACAGTATGTAGCTTTTTAAAAATAATAATTTACACCAGAACATCAGGATCATAATGTGGAGAGGTGCTGTTGATGTCTAGAATGAGCAAGGGTCACTGAGGCTTGACTTTCATTCTTATTTATTGGGATTTTATTTTGATGGAAACCTGAAGGGAATGTAGCAGATTGTAGCAGAGCGTAGAAGAGCAGGGAATGGGAAGGCTGGGGTGATCTGCTTAAGTTGTATATTGCTTAATGATCTTTATCACTATACAGTGATTGCCTTTTTATGTTATGATTCCCTAAATCGTACCACTAGGGTTTATGTGCATGAGTTCAAATAAATCAAACCATAAATCAAAGCAAAGTTATTAATTGTACAAGAACAAAGACAATGGAGAAAAGACTGAAAATCCATATGTAGTTAAACAAAAAGCTTGAGCACACAAAGAAAGAACATGCTATTTTTATGTCTTATGAAGTTGTCCTATTCTAGTTGAATTTGTAAAGCCAGATAATTGCTTTTGTAAGTCTACAAACTGTGACTTAATATGAAACTTCTGCTTCTGAAAGACGAGAGTTAATGTGCTGATGTTCACAATACTTTGTGCAGTCAAAGGCCTCAAATTAACTCATGTAGCCGGAGAAAATAGCCTTTGCAAATAACAATGTGTTCTAGTGGCTTAATATTGCTTTTGGCATGATTATTTCAGTCAATCTTGCCATAATTTAATGTGCTAAACCAATGAAGCCAAGCCCTGACTTCAAATCTGTCATCTGTCATCATACAAAATGTTTAATTCTCTTTCCTCTACGTCGTAAAAAAGGTGACAGTGTTAATTATTACCTTTTCCAAAGACGTCATCAGCATCTTAGTGTCACACTTGCAATTTCCACCTCCGTTTTAACACTGTTTGCACAGTCGTTGCTGTTTTTTTTTTTCATTTTTAATTTTGCTGTAACCCAGCAGGGGGTCTGTATTAGTAAGGCCTCAGAGAGCTGTAGCAGGGTTTAATCTGAAGTGTTGAAAATAATACATGCCCAACCCTCCCAGGACCCTTTAAAAGATCCAGACGTAAAAGTCTGAGCCAGGTTGCTAGAATGGAAAAAAAAAATGTATGAGGGCAATAATCACTACCAGGGGCCCAATTTCCCCCAGTATCTGCTCCTTATTTCAGTCCCCTTATTTATTTGGATATAGGCCCTTTAAATTTTATTTCAAACTGCCCTATGTTTCTATGAATTGATTTAAGGTGCAAGACATTTTCCACTTGTAAAAATGCCAGTCTGTCATCTAAAGAAAGTGGGAACCGGGTCCACTCACAAATGATGGGTGTGTTATCCAAGAGACAACCATAAATCCTCGCTAATCCAAGATGCTTCCTGCAAGTGTCAGTGTCACTGTATTCTGTTGCTGTGGTGATCAGATTTATGACCTCACACATGTTGTTGCTGTCAAAAAGGAAGCATTTGGCATTAAGTACACTCAGTCACTCATACGTAGCAAGCAATGCGGAGTACGCACAGCAGTGATTTCACACTCTGATAATGGGATTCGGTGGTTGACCAATGATTTGGATTGAGTTGGAGAGCTGGAGCAAAGAGTAAAGGGGTGTAAAGTGGAGAAAAAGCAGAGATTCTCTATAAGGCGTGCCTAAATTGCCTACTGCCATTTCAATCGTCTCCCTGCTCTTAGACGCAGAACAGATTGAGTTTTAGGTGGCCGTAATTTTTCACAGCTTAGAGGAGGCCAGAATAAAACATGACTCACTGTCCACTTCTCTCTCATGCTGCAGGAGCAGAGGTGGGCACTCGATGTCTGGGCTCAGCTGGAACCGCAGCAATAAAAGACGATGACAAACTCAGATACACCCATCAACACGCGCGCACACACACACACACACACACACACAGACACACACACACACAGCTGTGGCAGAGAGTGGGCACACAAGCACCAACTGGAGGGAGACATGGTGAGCGGGAAAAGGTGTGAGCAGGAAAAGTGGTGTGTGTGGGTGTGTGTGAATATGCGAGAGTGTGCGTGTGTATTTGTAGAGTTTTTGCAGTTGTGACAGCTGGGATGAAGGAGTGGAGGTGGCGTGTGTGATTGGAGGAGGTGCCAACAGAGCAAGTGTCTCTTTATTTTCATCACACACAAATGTGTGTGTGTGTGTGTGTGGATATAGTATGCTCATGAACAGTATGTACATCTGTGTTTATGCTTGTTAATATCCATCTTCAAGGTAATTTGGTTTATGTATAGAAAATGACCGCAATATGGAGCATACATATACTTTATGTAAATTAGCCTCCTGTTTACATTGTGTTTTGTTGTGTGTTATGTTATTGTATGGAAGCCTAAATGTCAATACACCCAAATCACGAAAAATATTCCAACTGTTAGTTTGGTTTCATTTGTCAAAGTTGCCAAACCTCAATACAAGTGTTTATACAAATTCTTGCTTTGTACCTACAGTGAGGCTACGGTTATTGGAAAAAAAAATGCTGGTTGTAGCAAATATGTAATGGTTGAGGTGTGTTTGGGGTTATGCAGCAAAAATGTGCTTATGGTTAGGGAAAGGTTGTGGTTCTGCTTAATAGAATTGCAAAAATAAAATGCAGGTCCTTGACGTAAATCTACATACAGTATTGGCCACACTACTTCCTGCATTGGCACCAATAGTTGGCCTCGGATGAAATTGTGATGGTTTTGGCTGCCACCACAACACAGTAGAGGTGAATGGAAGTTTGATGATCAAAGCAATGGAAAATAACATCTGAAGAAATACATTAGCAATGTGTTGCTAGAAACAATGCCCTGGTTACTGGGAACAATCCACAGAACACACCGTGGGCAATTTTCATTGGGACCATCTTTTTTGTAGAAAAAAGTTCCAAAAAAACGGTCCACAGTGAGGTCTGTGGATTATCCAAAGGAAATGGGACATTGTTCCAGGAAAAGACACAGTGCTGTTAAAGTCATTTTTCAATGACTATCACAACACAACTCCCTTTTCTGGAGTGAAGGCAGAAATCTCAGATGAAACTGAAACTATCCGTGTAACCAGGTACGTCTAGTAAAATTCATGCCTTTTTGTAATTTGAGTGAACTGACCCTCTCAGGTTTTGCATATTGTTGGACGTTGTACCCGTGTATCTGCTTGCTTTGCATGTGATTAGTGGATGTTGCGTAGGTGAGGTCACTGCGTTGCTGTTGCAGTAACGAGCAATAGCAGCCGCTGAAGGGAGGCAGACGGGCAATGATGAGGTCATTCAGCAGGCTGGATTAAGGCTGTGACAACTGGCGCTGTGACCAGTGCCAGTGCTGACCCCGACAGTTGTGCAGTAGGCACGGTGCTATGATCCCAGCTCCACACCAGCTTTACCCCAGTGTTGTTTTTTCATTAGCTTGGTACTGGCTCAGGGTGCTGCGCGGCGTGCCAGGCCCACAGGGTGAACCCAGTTGCTGCAGGGCTTTAGAGCCTTCTCACTCTGTCTCTCTCTTCGCCTCTGTCTGTGGTTACACACTGTGACCACCGTACTCACAGGGAGTAAAGGATCAGGTTACGTACCAAACACACTCGTTAACTCAATTATGCAAGCATTTAACTCTTTTATGTGGAGCGATAACGGCAGGATTGTTGAAGGGACAGAAGCCATCTGACCACAGCAGAGGTTTGTTGCCACATGCCTCAGCCACGGTCGATGATAGATGGACAAAATGAACTGGTGAGGTTTAGAAGAGGGACCACTTATAACCTGACAGAGTTGAAAGACAGGAGCAGACATGGTAGATATCAAAATGGATGAAAGCATTTTATTAATCTTTCAATGTGAACCTGACGTTTGCTGTGAAAACCAAAAATAGCTAGTAATGGATTAAACAGTTCCAAAGTCACTCTACCGAACATCTGTTTAATACATGAACGAGTAACAGAATGTGCTATGTGCAGCTCTAAATTAGGTGATTTTCAGTCTCCATTTTCAATTTTCTTTCTTTTCTCCTGCAAAATGATGAAAATACATAAAACACAGCAGCTAGTCCTTCATTGGCTTCCTCTTATTTTTCAGTCAAGCTTATGCATAAACCTAAAACCATTATCTGCACCACTGAGACCAATTAGCAAAACGTGGCCAAATGAACCTTCCCTTGCTTCTACAAAATGTTCTCTCCTTTCACCCTCCTGTTTTTTATTTTTCTCCCCCTCCCTCTGTGGCAGACTGAGACACACTTTTAAAGCATATTTGGCCTCTTCTGCGCTTGATAAGTGATTTATTTATTATGAGTGTTCTTGATTCTTTGCAACTGTGGTGATGCTCTGCTCAGTCCCGACATATGGCCTGAAGGTTGGACATATTGATGTCTATCTCCCACACGAGCTCCAGATGTGAATTTACTGGCTTGATATTTGGTACTGATGTTCACTGGAGGACTGAACGGAAGAGCTCAGCTGGAAAGTTTTATAGCTGCAGACCAACAGACTGCCTACATAGAAGTTGATGCTGACAAACTCCTAGTTAAACACCTTCTGGACTAAGTTACACTATATTACTCACTGCTTTACCAAAAATATGCCTCTTAAGCCTTTACAGAAAATCCAGTACCAGCCTGTTTATTGAATATCCAGCGTGGTCATTTACATCATAGCAGTCTGGTGACAGTAAACATTCCTTTCCACTAGGTGGCAATACAGTTGCAGACTCACGTTATCGAGGAGACTAAAACACCTGTGGGATCACAGCATCTCACTTGACACCGTCTGACAGCGTGTCAACAATGTATTTTCCTATTTTAAAATGCAGAGAATAAAACCAACTTTTAACTACAGAACCCATTTGGTCTCTCCACACTCTGGGAACGAGGGGCGAAGGGCAGTGAAAATCTGGTGTCTCCAAGTGAAACTGCAAAAATGACTTAGTGTTCTGCTGTTTCGCAGATCACAAATCCATGTGTTCAAACTGGAAATTAGATTTGATGATTTTTCTGCCATGACTGGGGCATAGAAAACTGCTGCCTTTGAGCCAGGGTTTAAAGCACAACGCTGACGGCTCTAATTTGAATTCCATTCCAGTGTCAGTGCTCGCTCAACTATATTTCAAATAGAAACATTTTTCAAAAACCTTAAATATACTCAAGATATACAGATAAATATTGTTTAAAGCCCAATATTAAAAACAATAATTAGTCAGTTGAATAATGTTACAGTTTGTGTTTTCATTCTTTTTATCTTTTATAGTTTTATTAACATTTTCCCCAAAATAAACTGGAATGTGAAGAATCAGATTTTATCAGATTTTGACTGACATAGAATAAATCTATGAGATTCTGCAGTTCTATATTTTATATTGTTCGTTTTTATAGTTGCCATGTTTAAAGGTGAATATTGTTTTGGATACATAGCAGTAACAGCTGCTACACACAGCTGAATGACTGTTAAATATACAAAGACCAAAATTTTGAGACATTATGTGGTCAAATATGGAAGCAGCCTTTACAAATACCAATAAACCACCTGATTTGCCTGCATCATTACATGCAACGGTTTGTGTGACCAAATTGATCATACTGTGTCCGCGTGTTACCGAGACAGAAAGCGTGGACAGGCACTAAAATGCAAAGTCTCTCTCCTCCTGTACAATGCCATTATAACTGTTCACAAACAGCAAGCAAACAGCTGAGCAGTTAGCAAAGGTTCTTCTTGACCTTCTCACCCCTTTTTTTGGGTCTGAGTTCCTGTTCTTAAACTACAGCCAGAAGACAACAAAAACAATGTTTGATGTTTTTAGCGAGGTCTCTTGCTCTGTCTGCCTGGAAGTCCCCTTCTGTCTCTAACTACCACCAAATGGTGTCCTGTAATTCACAATGAGCATGTACATCATTTGAGAGCAGACTAAACCCAGAAGCCTGACCTTGGGATTTTTTCACCACATGAAATGACAGCCATATTTAATGTCAACGTATGGCCAATAAAATAACAACAACACACAGAAACAGAAATAAATAAAATTAAGACTATAAATAAAGCAGTCTTGTTAGCCCCTGGAGTGTAATTGGCAGGGGTTGGGGACTTTTGCGGTTTGCCAGTGTCCGCAATGTTTACTCACATCTCACAGGGTCACAAAGAAGATAATGAAAGAATAAAAGGAATGATGTCAAAATAGGATGAAGTGGGTGCTGAAGAAAAAAGGGACGATGAGAAATGGACGCGATAAAAAGGAGGATAAAGAGCGAGCATAAGGAGAGACGAGCCTGGAATCAATAATCTGGTTTCTCTAGCCAAGCTCAGGAGGAAAGAGTGAGTGAGGGAGTGAGTGAGCGGCGCCTGAGGACAACAGACCGCATCCTTCCTTCCTGCGAGGCAACGCGGGGACAGGAAGGGCCATCAGGGGGGTCACTTGGCCACCAAATCACTTCCTGTCGGGGTCGCCAGGGATCAGGGGATAAGTACATCCGGGTCGCAAGAGAAGCCACCTGTCTGTGATACCCTCCCACTGTTTCCAACCCCCCTGATAATAACCTCAATCACAGCCAGGTGGGGAATAGATACAGGGACAGGGGTGGGTGGGTGAAGGAGCGGGAGGGAGTCAAGGCCCAGGGGGTGAAGTGGCTTCGTTCTGTGCATTCTCACTAGCAGCAACTGACCTATGAGCCTAGGTGAAGTGCTAAGGAGCCAGCAGGGCATCTCCTAACTTATCCCGCAGATTATTAGGTGCACATTCACAAAGAAAATTGTGTTTTGTCGCATGAAAATACCAGAGTGGCAAACTGGCAGGCCTGTAAAAGTGTGTGAGAGACAGTATGTGGTTGTGCAGTTTATGCAGCGTACGTTTTTCACTCTTATAAAAAAAATGTATTACCTAATGCAAACTTCAGACCTGCTTTTTAAATAGGCACCTTCTTCTTGAACGTATCATGAGCAAACATTCAAGTTTTCTGCAGTCACACACACTGGATGGAAACCTGCACCGAAGGACTGTTGCACCCTGGGCTCGAATAGTGGACAAACTTTGCCACTGTGACAGGGCTAACTGGGGACTTAAGCCAGCGGAGGAGCGTGTGTACGTGTATATGTGTGTGTGTGCGTCTGTGTGTGTGAGTGTGTTTGAGAGTGTGCCAAGCCGACCAGAAAGCCTTGGCAATTTCCTTGAGATGCAGAGCTTCACCACATTCCCCAGGGGGAGGCAAAATAAACCTCAGATGTGCAGCAGGATCTGTCTCCCCTACTCTGTCTTCCCCCCTCCACCTCCAAAAGACTACAGAAACACATGAGAGTTGGGAAGAAGAGAGGGATAAGAGGACAGAGAAGGGGTGAGGGAGGTAGAGTGGAAAGGGGAGACTTCTGCTGTTTCTTTTTTTGTTTTTTAACTCTGCTGTAAGTTGTCATCGTAGTCAGCTCTGGGGACTTTTGCAGATGTTTATCATGTACAAGTGGGAAGAAAAAAGAAATCATAAATTGTTCCATGATGCATCCAAGGTCACAAGTTCGGACTCATAAAGTACATGAATAACCCTGCAAAGTGTAATTATGGAAGGAAACCTCCACGTCGTAGGCCGCAGGACTCAACCTCACAGACCCGTCTAAATCATTTTGCAACAGAGGCTGGAGATATCTGTATGATGTATAGATACGAGTGCCCAGGAACACACACACACACACACACACACACACACACACACACACTGACAGGCATTAAGAAATGACACGTTTTAAAGATAGTGGACTGTGCCATGAATAGGACCCGCTATCATCATGTCACCCACCGACATTGTTCTTTCTAATCTTAAACGTGGTTAAACGTGGTCAAGCGTTCACCGCTGCATCAGCCTCTAATTTGACTACCTGGAATGAATCAATATTCCGAACAAAATAACCACTTAGGCTGATCTACAGCTCGTGCTGGTTTGAGCATGCTCAAAGATGCTCTGATGCAATCTTCCAAGATCAATTAAAGCCATTTCAGTAGTTTAGGGTTATTTTCTGTGTTTAAATACAGGGTCTCTATTACGTCTCTATTATTAAGGATTGGGGAAATCCATCCTATCTCACACGTGAACGGATGCACACACCTCTGACAACCCACCGTCTCTTGAGAGTCCCTTGGCAATATCTGCATGTGTCAACACATACTGAGAGGGAAAACGCATACACGCGCAGGGCATTTGCCCATTTACTAAGTGCTCATTACACCTACCCCCTTCTCATGCACACAATCCCTGTTGCTTCACAGCTGAAAGCTTTTTATTCCTACACTAAAATTAGTGTTTGAACAGATAAATATGCTAGTGATTGAATTTCATGAAACAAGAAAGCCAAATAATAGATTATAAACTAACAACTCCATGAAAACAGTGAGATTACAATTAATACAAGTTAAGAAGCACAGACAGTACGTGCACTGAGGAACAAGTGCACAAAATGTTAATTGTGTTCACATAAAATCTGCAAATTCTAACTGTATATAGTGCACTGTGGGCTGCAGACAAATGCTATAAATATTGTTCCAAGATGGAAGAAATCATTCCAAAACAGACAGCACACAGTAAGTAGAGAAAAATGGCAGTGTGGGAAACACATATGGATTATCATCTGTTCACACTAGTACTATATTGTTTGGAAAGGAAATCCTTCACAAGGGTTCTCTCATGTCCAGAATGCATAGAAACATCCATAACATTTCACACGATATTCACAATCTCACTGTTGGAATTAATCAGCCTGAACTGTCATCGTGACTAAACAAGCAAATATGATACCGTTACTACACCGTGTTGCAGCTATTTCCACTTCTTACTTCCTCTCAGACTTTGACGGTATAAATACACGTCATTAATGCACAATTCTTGTCCCTAAGACATCAATTTGTAGTGTAGGCTCTTCTCCCACCTCTATGGTTTCCAAGCTCAGCCCTCCAATACTGCCAACCCTTTTTGGCAGTTTGATCATCCTGCTGCATTCCCAGCCCTTGGCCAACACTGGCTGATATACTGTAAAATCTGAGCTTCTTCTTAATCCTTTCTTACATTCATGTGCGTCCACTGAGTCCAGCTCGGTTTTAAGGTGAGCACTAAAAAGGTGCTCCTGTAAACACGTATCCACATCGTGACCCAACGTGGGCTACGTGAGACTCAACAGGCTCCCCACAGATCCAAAAACCAACTTACAAAACCGCTGCGGCACCTCAGCCCTGCTGGCACTACCTTTATTTTCCTTTTCAACTTTTTATGTTTTCGCAATCATCATTTAACAAGTCTGTAAGCTGCAGCAACAGCCAGGCTTGTGGCTAGATATGAACTTGTGATGGACGTGGGCTTACTCTTACCATACCCAGACTGCTGGGCTCACAGTGGGGAAGTATCCGTTTACCCTGGGTCTCCCCTGCTCATTCTGACTCTGGAAGGATGCCTGTAAAGGCAAACGGAGGAGTGGGTGGGGGTAGATTATACAGTACACAGTACGTGTTTCCATTACAGCTATTGCACCCCTGAAACACTAGAAGTCTCATTTTGGGGATCCAATTTTATTAAATCAACCATGTGACAACGTTGGGCCGTTTCCACAACATGAGCAGGTACGGTGGGTGTGAGGTGCGCGGACAAAGTGCTCTTTGAGTGCTGTGGTCAGGCGCAATGCCAGACACCTTTCCACACCTAGCACTTGGGGAACCTTATTGAGAATATGGGCTAAGCCTGTCGTTGCCTTTACCATTATTGCACTCAGCACATGGCCAGGAGGCTCTGATAGCTGTAACACTCGTTGATACTAAGGACGATTTTGTGTGTGTGTGTGTGTGTGTTTATAGTGAACCTGAGTGTTTGTGCTACTGCCGGCGCTGGTGATCAGGAATGATGGTGAACCCTGCTGCTGCATAAATGTTCTGACAATCATTTCGCACTATTACAGCCCTGCTGCAATTATTTAATGATGAAATAGTTAGAGTAAAACATAAATGGAAAAACAGGTGGCAGGTGTTCATTTCAAAATTAAGAGATGTGTGTGCGTGCATGCAGACTGGAAATGCAAAGCGTGAACAGCAAGATGCCCCAGTTGAATAACTCGGGGACAATATGTGAGGGGACTGAACCACTGAAGGGGTGCAAATCAAAATGAAAGCCTATGTAAATAAATAAGGGAGAGTTTATTTGTTTGATTTCGGGGAAACTGCAGCTATAACTCATGTCTCATTGGAGTTGGCGCCGGCGGTGCTGTGGTTTCCAGCATGATGGGAGTCTCCTCCCTACCAAGCTCTGCTCTGCTCAGACTCAAGACTCGACTTACAGCGAAACATAGAACTGCTGCAAAAACCCTGTAAATCACTGCAAGAAAGGACATGCAGACACAGATAGGTCCGGGTCACAGTGGTGCTGTAAAGCCAATTGAGGATTGGGATCATGTAGCAGCAAATTTTTATTTCTAAGATACACTTCAGTGAATTTAAACTGTGCTGTTTTCTAAGTATTTTCTATTAAGAAACAACAAATCAGTGGAGGAAATGACAAAGATGGTTCAGTTAAGCCACTTCACACTCCTCTCCTCACATTCTTACATGCTGTCTTTGTGAAACAGGAGGTCTGGGAGAAAATCACTCTTACTTTTTCCTTGGATTCCAGTCCCATCCCTCTTTCCCTGGTTGTCGGTTTGCCAGCTGAACAGTGTACAGGGCGGCTGCCATTTTGGCAGGGTGAGTCTTTTCCCTTACATACTTATAAAAGGCTGATTTTCCCAATTGGCCCATGTCTCTCGAAACAAGGTGTGCTCACTCAGTGGACAGGCTCATAACAATCTGGGCCCAATTTAAAGGGGAGTCAAAGAGGAACAGCTTTGCCGAGATGTTTGAAAGGGAGCTGGCCGGAGCCAGTATCATGTCACAGCCAGATATGATTATTGTAATCTGTATTAATTTGACCACAAGTACATAAATACAGATTAGAACAACTTGTCCCTAGTGAATGCACCCACCCACCGACCCACAGATGTGTGCTGTTTGCTCACTCTGCATATCTGCCGCACAGGGAAGCCAACGTACGGAAATACACTTAGAGGCAGTGCCAAGTTTGCAAATGAGTTTGCAACAAGCTTCCCGTGCTCATGTGGTCACTTAACAATCAAAAAGAGCAGTTGCCATGGTAAAATACCTGCTCAGACCCAGATTAACACACATAAACATGCACCATGCAGATCACGCATTTAGGCATCACATTCAGAGGAAACGAGACACACAAGCAAAGTCCAAATGGTGATACTTCCCCGGGTGAGACAGCACCCTCTGGCCAGGGGGGCCAACAATAGGATCTATTCTGCACCGTCCGCGCTGTGCTACTCACAGTCCTCCCTCCACTCCCATTGTATGAGTAATCACGGCTGGGTAGGGGCAAATAAGGGCTGAAGATAGGAGCGAGGAATGATTCTGGGACTGAAGACGCGACAACAACAACAACATCATCATCATCCCTCCGCCGTCAAAGCCACAAACACAACATTTTACAACACAGGCTATAAAACACTTCAGAGCTCTCATGATGGAACTGCCCTGCAAATGTACCAGTTGTGTCAGTCAAAGTCAGTCGGAAATAGTTTATTGTAGCCAGCATCAGAGATGGCCCTTGACTGAAGTTACAAAGAAAAGTCATGTTTGAGACAGATGAGGGATCGTTCGCCAGACGGCATTTGCTGCTTCAGTGAGCATGCCAGAAAAGCTTTGAACATATGTCACTGTGAAAAGACATTCCGCATTAGGGCCAGTAGAAGTGCAGTTAGACAGTTGCCACATCTCCGTCTCAATCAAAACAGGCGTTTCCAATAAAACCCGCCATATCACGTTCCCTTAAGGGATACTTTAAATAGGCTACAGGACTGTATGGCTATCAGAGGTTAGCGCATGTATCACTCAGCTGGAGGATTCAGGGAGGTGGCATGAGGCCAAGCCCAGTTGAGGTGAACGTGTGCGGGATGTGGGGGCTGGAGCGAAGGGCTGGAGCCGGAGCACACAGATGTGGAGGCACTGACGGATGTATCTGGGACAGATGCTCGCTTCGCTCAAGCATGTGCAGCTGTGTGGACATGCACACGTGTGTTCACTGTTTGTGTGTGTGTGTGCCGTACATTTGTCACTGTGCAAAAATGATTTTAGTGCGTGTGGTTACAATGAAATGAGGATGACTCAAGATGATCTCAGTATTCACTGTTTCCTGACTATCTATTTGTGATATCACGAACAGAAACTGGCCCCTAACTGTGAAAATGAGGCACCAGAGTAACAGATACGAAAAGGGAACTAATCCAGAGGATTCACAGGTAGCGCTGCCTCGACTGCTCAGTGCCTTTTGTCGCAGTCGGTGCTCAGCTTCACACACAGACAAGGACAACAAAGAGTAAATCAGAGTGTGAGCAGTATCTGCACCCTGCTGAGAGTGTGTGCACGCATGTGTGATTGTTCTAGCTGCAATCACAGATTGCGCGGGTGACTGTGCACACGCCCGATAGCGTATGTGCACATATGTGTGTCTTGAGAGCTTACATCCACGTGTGGCTGCAGATGACGCAAGCGTCGCTGGTGCAAGGTGCTGCAGTCCGTGGTTAGGCCCTCACTGGGCTGCCTGCTTCGAGACACACAGACGCAGGTGAGTGCGAAGCAGCTTCCTGCTCCTCCCCTCTCCTCTCATTCGCCTCCTCCCTCAATCACTTCACGTGTCAGCTAACTCGCTCTAATGAGTTTAGAGACTTATGTCGTGCACGTTGCTCACCACAGTGAGCTAACGATCACAATTCGCCCGCCTGTCTGATTAAGGAAGCACTGCCACAGTTAAAGTCTCCACCAGGCTTGGCACAGAGAGTTTTATGGGCACAGGCGATTGAGTGTCACTGAGGAATAGCTCTGCACCATCAAAACTCTAATGATCTCTAATAGCGCATGCATGTATTTTACTACTGGGTAGCTCACAGAAAACCCACAGGTGAATGTAATATCATTCACAAGGTGTAGTAAAATACACACATTTTAAAAGGAGGAGTTAATATTTTGGAGTTAGGCACCCAGACAGGAAACAAAACAGATTTTTACAGAGCAGGGGTACCCAAAAGTAATTACTTATAACATAGGCTGAGGCATGTAATAAACAATTACTCGGATTACACCAGCATAGTGCCTCATAAACACTGTGGTTCTAAACTACACCTGAGTTTTCAGCCTGTCTGCTGGCCAAGCCAAAGCACTACCTCATAAGAGAACTACGTCTGACAACCTGGCAGCCCTCCAAGCAAGCCAGCACACATTTTCTTAATGCTCTCATCAAGTTATACTTCATTAAGATTGCCAGGATGGAAATATGATGACATGAGATAAGCAAAGAATGGTCTAGAGATTGGAAACATGTGCCGCACACATTGACCCTAAGAGTAAAGACAAGTGACATGTTGGGGGCAAAAACAAATGGACCAGCAGGCTGGTGTGACAGAATGAGACAAGGATCTGGGAGAGTTGAGGATCGTCTTCAAATAAACTGCGGGCCATGTGGTTCCGTCTATCCAGCACAAATGTTCTGTTCCTCTTCCCCCCAAAGGCCAATAAAACAAACAACCCAAGGAGATCACACTGAGTGAATGAGTACGCCATCATTGTTTTTCTCCTTCTCCTTCTCACCCCTGCATAGTCCTGTGCTCTTCTTTGCTTTGCACTAAATATTTTTCCTCTCCTCCCATCTCAGTCCTTCATATGTGTAAATAAATTTCACGAGAACAAACGAGGAAATAAAACGATGTGATTGTGTGTATAAAGTTTCTGTTTTTGATAACAAATTAGCACCTTGGTTATAATAACCAACTTGTTCCTTGTCCCACCCTTCCTTCCTTTCCTCCATCCTTTCCATCCTCCCTTCTTGGGCCTGCTTCCCAGCCTCTGCCAGTAGGCGTAATGCTGGAACACTCTGCTGCTCTGTGCTCGTCGTCTCTGTTTGCCTGTTAGCCCTGAGCCCAGTCCAGCAGCTAAACAAGCCAGCACCCCGAGACAGAGCCAAGCGGAGTGAGATTAACATGAGCCTGGAGTCATTACGCTGCTCATGAGCTGCGTCCAAAGCAGCAACTTTTGTAGCACCTGTAACACACCAGCTAATCTGTCTGACACTCCTGACCAAGTAAACACAGCGTATGCCACTCAAAACACACACACACACGCAGACACACACCAGCTTTGCACATAAGCAGCCATTGGTGTTTGCACAGGGATAGCAGGTTTATGCATAAAAAGCAAGTCACTCTTAGTGTTTGCTTAAAAGTGCAACCGCTAAAGGTGAAGTGAGGCTTTATGACTGATTGTACAGTATGTTTGCTCAAATTTGACTCCCAGGATGGCATCTAATGGGCAAATAGCCAAGTGCGGAACACACACCACCACCTCTGTCTTACCCATCAGTCAATGACAAAGCTAATCAGTCAAAATAAATCCAATAAAGCAAAATGCAGACTCCTACATTTAATTACTGAAATTGGGATGTTGGAGAAGAGCACACATACTGGCCCCATTATCGACAACACTGGACTAATAGCAGCCACCGTGATTATATAATCTAACTAGATTAGTAAAATACTGTGCATTACCGGTAAAGTGGAGATGTATATAATAGAATAATTTTTATTCACAAGCTGATAAGGAGCGGAAGAAGAGGAAACCAACTTTTCCGCGCTGGTTGCAGATCCGTACCATGGTCTGCTCATTAGGAGGAGTCAAAGGAAGCCTTGTGGTGGGTTTGCCCTGAGCCGCTGACTGCTGCCCTGTGAGTGAGACGACTGGAATGGTGGCGTTCTCAGGGTCAGAGGGTCACCAGTGGTCAAGTGACTTATAGAGGATTGCGTGTACAGTCTTGGATTTGAACACCTTCAGAAAACTGGTAAAAAGTACAAATATTAATTGGATTGAGCCCTTATATGCACGGGCACTCAATTATTTGTATTAATGTATGACTAGGCTACTGCGTGATTTGATTTAAATTGCAAAGTAACAGAGTGCTAAAGTTACAAGACAACCTGCGGCCGGTTCTGTCTGGTCACATTCACAAATGTCCCTGTGAAACAGAGACAGCCAACACTAGCTAGACTTTCCTACTTTTAATAATGTGTGAACACAAGGCTAAAAAAAGTGTTAAACAAATGTTTAAAAATGTCTGACTGGTAATGTCGGTGAGCAAAGCTAAATTCCTTCTACTTTCTAAATCGAAATAAGTCTAGCTTGCTGGGATCCACTGTTCATATGAAATACAAAACTAATGGCACAATGATTCCCAAATGTTGAATCCTGTAAATGTGTCTTAAATTTGCTAATGGTACATAACCAGGACGGTGTGGCCTTGCTGAAACTGGGTGGAAAACTCGTCTTGAATTACTGTCTAATGTGCTTTTCTCTAAGATCCAAGTTGCAGAGGTGGTAAGTAATAAAGTACATTTACTCAGTTCTGTACCTAATTAATTTAGCACGTTACTGGATTATTTTCATATTATTACTGTTACGCCACTACTCTGATTTACAGCTTTAGTTACTTGCAGATAAAATATTCTTAATAGATAATATAATTAACTGATGAATTATGATGTATAACTGTGGCTTAACCACCTCTCAGTACATATAGTGGACAAAGTGTGTTCAGTATGTGCCGTTTATTGTTCCATGTCAAGGTGCTTGTGATTTTGACCCTTATTTTCAAGTAATATACAATGATTTTTTACTTTTCAACTTTTCATTGCTATAATTTTCAGCTTTGAGAATTTACCTAATAAATCTGGAGTGCACCATTTATAATATCAACATCACTGAATGGAATGCTATTGAAAAGACTTTGTTTTCTTAGTTGAGCAATTTGGGAATGATTTGGGACTTATTAGGAAATATTAAAACACGCTTTTGTATTTCAACTTGGGTAAAAAAATTGAAGCGCTACATCTTTTAGTAGAGTAAAACTGAATCCACTTTTATTAAAAGAAATTATACCATTTTTTGTGCAAAAACTGAGAATCCAAATCTCAGTTTAACTTTAAGAGCATTTTCTCAGTAATGTGTGAAATAAACTGTTAAAAGATAAGTTGTACTATAGTCTTACAGAAACTTGACTGACGCATTAAAAACAACAGTCAAGCTAGTTCTAAGTTATCGTATCTCACTCACAAATCAAAATCATTATGATTCCACAGCAATAAATCAGAGACCTTAAAGATGACCACCTGAAAGAACTGAGAGACAGTAAAGATGATGACGGCAATGACAAACTGTTACAACATGACCACACAGTGATGATGAACCGGGCGGTTTCTCAGGCCTGCAGAGAGGAACAGAGGCCTTGTAGGTGGATGTGTGAGTGATTAGCCAACAGACCTGGACGTGGTCTTGGTCTAGGGTCATGTCACCCCCATCTGCTCCCCCGCACTGCTGCACACAGGAACTCCAATTGACACACAAACAAACGCCCAAGCGCACACAGCAAGTAAAAGTTCCTGGTCCCTCCTTCAGGGCTGAACCAGAAACAGTCCCCCTGCAGCAGCAGCCGCGTTCTCAGCACAGCGATGTCCTGCTCCTGCAGCTCACAAACACAGGCCACCCAGAGAGACAGTGAGAAGGCGCGTGGGTGGGGGTTTAACTAGTCTAGGGGCTGATCTCGACATGTCCTGCGACCTGACCTTTTAGCAAAAAAAAAAAAAAAAAAAAAAAATCCAGCTCAGTTAGGAAGAACTGATGCTGCAGAGGCTTCCCGAAGGTGTTTCAGGAGGACAAATCATGTGAGCGCCTCTTCCCTTCTCACTTCTGTTAACAAAACACATAAAAGTTCAATTTGACAGGTTATGAGGAAGGATTTTAACTTAAAACATGCTACAGACCTTCGTGACTGATCAGTATCAGTATCAGGTGGTTCAGACCCTGGTTCCTCCTTAGACACTCATGCAAATATCCAGTCAGGAGAAGGAGGAAGTGCACCTGTTAACCCCTGGCCTGCATGTGCACATTCTGCTTCTGCTTGCCAATAGGGCAAAACCAAAGTAGGTGATCTCATTGTTTTTTGTTTGCAGAACTCAGACACTAACTTACATGATTTATTTGCATAGCTAAGCCCATGGATGAACTGGACTTTTTAGTTTTTTTTTGTCTTCTTGTGCTCAGTAAATGGATTACATTTCAATAATTCAACAGCAAACTGCAGACCGAAGCACAAACGAACTCCAATGTGTACCAACATTGCAAATGTCCTTTTTGCTTACAAAAATGCCTGTAAATGGTCCCTTTCAACCAAACTTTTTTGCTTGTCCAGAGTTAGCAAACAGAGGTTGCTGTCGGACAGAGCGCTGATTATGTGCAGGATGTGTTTGGTACTGAAAGAGGTAGGGGGGTGTTAGATGAAAAAACAGTGTGATGACTGTTTGGAATCCCACCCCAGACACAGACTTTCATTAATGACTAGAGGTCTGGTCATGAACTTGTGGCCCGCTAAAATAATGAACACATTTGTGGCACTGCAAAGAAAAAAAAAGTCACTTAACTTCTCAAAGTAGCAACTGAAGGCAATTTGTCCCTGCTGGTTCTGGTAGTGTATTCCTTTGGGGCCCATCTTAATTTAACTTATATCAGTGTCTCAGCAGATGTGTGTGTCTGTTTGGCTGTGCGAAGCGCCAGATGTGTTGGGCACCTGTAGTGTGCTGTCAACGCTGAAGGCACAGCCCAGCGGCAGGCAGGACAGTAGAGCTTGTCTGGGTAGACACAGATGCACAGGGTCACACAGGGCGGTTATTGTGCAGACACAATTTATGAACAGGCGCGCGCACACACACGCGTACACACACACACACACACACACTGGGATGGGAGGCAGCAGCAAAGTGCCACTGTGTTGAACCGAATCAGAGAGCCAGCTGCTGTCGTGCTGTTACTGAGATCCAACAGTACACCAGAGGTCAGGCAGAAGAAGACTGACTGGCCAAACCTTTTTCCTCCACATCAGATTATGAAAATGACAGTTCAGTGCAGTTGTCTGAATCAGTCACGCTGAATTCGACAGCAGTCAGTCATGTTTCTCAAGCAGGAGATAAAGATTTTTTTGGCAGTGCATGCAACATGCAGGCAAAGAACTAAACACTTTCAGGCTTGAAATGCAATGTTAGGAATATGGACTTGACTTGGAAAATCAAACATTTCCAGAAATCTTCAGATCTACAAAACAACGGCACTTTTGGTATTATACATCTCCATATTGGTCCCTACACTCACATGCAAGTTTGTTTAGACTGTGTGCAGGTGTCTGCAGCCCTTTTGGAGCCATACACCAACACTTTTATCCAAAGTGACCTACAGAGTAATTTGGTGCATCCACACACACATATGCACAAGATGGTGATGGCTGCCATGCAAGGTGCTCACCTGACCCACCGGCAGCAACTTGGGGTTCAGTGTCTTGCCAAAAGACACTCTGGCAGAAAGAAGGGACAGGGGATCAAACCACTTACTCTGTGGTCCATGGACGACTGCCTTTTCAACTGAGCTACAGACAAGCCACGACAAGTCATGGTTGGGTTTAGACAACAAAATCCTGCCGGTGGGTTTAGAAAAAGACTGTAGTTGCAGCTAAATCAAAGCTTTCTCCTGTGTGTGTGTGTGTGTGTGTGCCCCTTGCGTGGCCTTTGAAATGACTAAATGACTAAATGTAACTAAAAATTAAAAATGTCACTTGCCTCCTTATGACAAAAGAAATCTGGTCTAATCTGGTCAGCATACTGTTCATCAAAACATATTTGCTGCAAATTAGTTTTAGACAAATGTAATTTGTAAGAGACGGGGCAGAGGGCACATGGGCACCTTATTTAAAAAACAAAAAAACAAAATTGGTCTACAGTTCCATGTTTATCCCTTCATCATTTGACAGGAAAGTCCCATTTCTTTGGAGGTCATATAGTGATGCTTCACATTTGATTCTATTAGCAGGGTAAAGAATGAATCCATTTCTTTTCAGTTTTATTCAAAGGCCACCTGTTTTTGGTTGGAGCACTAATATGTAAACCAGATTTACTGTATATCAACTAAATTATGAAACATCAATGAAAACTGCTGTTTTGGGGAACTTTTTTTCTTAAAGCAAATTCTCAGAACCAGCTGAAATTGGGTCAAGTGTGCCTCATACATTCTGATACAGAAGCAAAAATAGCTGTCAAAAATCCAGGACACACACATGACTGATCACTGCACAATTATTAGCCAGGTAATGTGTAATCTCGTCCTCACCAGCCTACATACTTATAAATCAAACTTCTTTTGTGTGAAAACCAGGCACAGCAATTTGCCGTTAGTTAAATTGTATTTTTCTTTTGCAAAAAGAAACGTGTCATGTAGTTAAAATAGTTAAATGCAAATGTTAAATGTTAAATATATGAGCAGAGGTGTGTTTGAGAGATAATGATAATGTACAGGGGCAGAAAAGACATGTACCATAGATCTAATCAGAGATCAGATTGGCCTACAATTAAATGCAAAATTTTTCACCATTGTAGCAGTTGAGGGTGGTTGATAACAACATTCCTCCATAGCTCAATGCCCAGTTTAAAAATGCAGATGTCAGATAGTCCCCCTCTGTCCCCTCCTCTCCTCCACTCTTGATCTCTCCTCTTTGATTTATTCATTTTCTATGTTGGCGAGCCAGAAAGGACAATGGCGCCTTTCATAACCGAGGCCATGTTCCCACTACCAGCACCCTGCAGTCCCCCAGAGTCCCTTATCCACCAGGCCAGTCTGATATGACCTGGTCACGGAGAGCGGATTTTGCTTGGGGAGGTAATATGGAAAGCATAGGTCCATATATACAACACACAGTGTATATTTTTATAGTCTCTAAATATATAGAGTATATTCAGTAAAGAAATGTCAGAAAAGTTTACCACAAAACATTAGGAAAGGTAAGTAAAAAATACGACCAGAACTGAACGAAGTGTTCTTTCCTTTTGTTGGGATTAGGTTAAGAACTCTTGGTTTGACAGAGAAGGTAAATGTTGATTGTAGAACAAAATTGGAACATTGGGACTGTTTCAACACAAGATGATCCCCAGTGCTATAAAAACAGAAGCTAACACGCAGGGTCGTGTTTCTGTCTGAAAAAAAAATGAAAATGACTGCATTTTTAGATTCTATACACACCAGAAACACTTTGGCGTTTTCTGTAAGTTTCACTTCACATTTGATGAAGCAATTGTGTGGGAGGAAAACATGGAATGAGAAAAGAGGGACCAGAGCTGGAGGGAATAAAGGAGGACAGAGGAGTGCAGGCAAATGAGAAGGGGGGGTGGACAGGGGTCATGTTGCTTCCCCCTGTACTCGCTCTCTGAGGTGCAGGCAGGCTGACTGCACAGTCAAGGCTCCTGCTTAGAAAGACTGCCTTTCTTTTCTCCAGGCCTTCGCTAATGCAATTGAGAGAAATTAGTATAATTATGCTCCATATTGCAGATTGAGGAGGCAATGTGGCCCGTGGGACGAGGATGGGGAGGGTGAGCTAGTGTGGGTATTTGCTGATGGGAATGACTAATTCATCAGCTTCTTTAGCCATTTATCAGAGTACATTCTTGCATTTATGACATTACAGCTAATCGAATAAAGGGGGCCTGGAATGCTGCATCTTTCTCAGAATGTGATTCTGCTAATCTGAAATGACTCCTCCTCCTTCTGTCCTCCGTGGCCCTCCTGTCAACCCCATCCCGGCTCTTTTGCCCACTTTGCCAACACCGAGTTGGGCAGAGGCCTGTGCCTGAGCCGAATGAGCCACCTTTGCCTACAGTGTCATCCCCTGATATCAGGTCAATACCGGCGCCATCGTCCTTTATTCACAAACCGCTGCACATACGCTGAAACACATGTGAGAGCGCCGCAGAAGACAGATCCATCAGATGAGTCAACATCTGAGACAGATGTCCTTGATTCTGACACGTTTAAATAGAAACTGTACAAAACATGTCAATAACGTATTTGTCTCCTCAACGTTGGCTCTAGACTTCTGAGAGAAGGCACAGAAGGGGTTCTTCTGAGCCCAAACCAGAAGTATGCATTTGTTACCAGTTTGCCCGAAGATGGTTTCAGGGCACCGATCTTCCATTATACATATGCATCTGTGACAGTAATTAAAAAGTGCTGTAAGCAGGGGTGAAATTGAGGTGCACAATGAAGGAGGATGATTGATTTGAGCACCAAGACCGCAGTTCTTGAAGAAACAAGATAGAAAGACATCTACTTGATTATTAAGGATATATAATGAAATCCAGATGATTAACAGGAAGTGATGAGGATGCAGCACGTGTGTCAATGTAACACTGAAACACACTGGTGGGGACCTCCTCTTCCTCAGGCCATCCGTCTCCAGAACCCCACCCTGCAGAGATGGATGGAGCAGTAGGGGGTGGAAGAACACCATTTGATCCCTGGTCCAGAGAGCACAAGGCCTACACATCATCTATATCCTGTTTGGGGAAAGCAGCCTTTTGAAACCCATCTGCTCATGGCTCCCAATGGCATCATCAAAGACACGTATGAGACAAGAGCGTGCAACAAGAAGAGTCCGGAAACCAGCGACTGCTTTTTAAGATCAGAGATCCAGCATTTGTGATTAAGGTCCTCGAGAAAAATGTTTTAGAGAGGATGAAAAGATGCATTTTACATAAATCTCTGCCCCAGAAAGAAAAATAAATAAATGAGGGGAAATTCTCAGCAGCCACAGAGCTGATGTCGACTGATCATATATTCAGTATTTTACGTTTGGGAGTTAACAGGTCATGTTACAGCATGTGAATTGCATCTATGTGATAACCTAAGCATGAACACAGAGAGAAGAAGGGTGAGACATTTGTGGAGACTAATAGGTTTAAAGTTAAAAAATAGTTAATTCAGACATGCAAAATAAAAGGCCTGTGAGAGAATTAACCGACAAATCTAATTATGATAAGAAAACGATCTCTATTTAATCCAAAACAACCACATTTCTTTGAGAAACATGAAAAATACAGTGTGCTACAATTTTTAGGCAAAGTGAAAACTCCACAACAAGCGGAAATCATGGCAAAGCCCTAAAACACTGATCACATTTTCTTTTTTACGACACAATAAATTCAAAAAATAAGATTTCATTTTAAGTACACTGATGAAATGCCAAAGTGATTCATAATCTGTATTGTGAAAATAGTATTTGTTAATAATCTGAAAGTATTGAACACTGCGTGCTGCAAAGCTAAACCAGATGACTAAGCTAAAATAATCCTTAAATCATATTAATAAAAATTAATTACAATCCTAGAAAAGTTTCAAAATGTTTTAACTGCCTCACAATTAAGAAAAATGGTTAGACGGGAAATTTACACTGGAGATTTGTGGCAGTGCGGCGTAATAAAAATAAAAGATTTTGTGACCAAAAAGGGGAAAAAAAGATTGTCAAGGTTGTCGAGACATATAATGTGGGCCGTTAATCAGTCACAGAGTGGAGGGAGGTGACTCCCTCAGGAAGCAATTAGCTGTGTTGGACCACTTGCTAATAAAACACTTGGGTTACAAGCTCAGTCAGACCTGGGGACCCGTGGATGTGTGTGTGTGATGGTGTGTGTGTGTGTGTGTGTGTGTGTGTGGGTGAAAGTCTAACAGGTAAAACAAGGAAACTACAGTAGCAACAACTGCAACAGCAGCGGCGTTTGTCAGCTTCAGATGCCGTTAATTAATCCGAAATCTCGGGTTACAGTGTGCGGAGATTTGGTGGTTGTAAAACATTTGTCAAACTCCGCTTGAATGATGTCAGCTATTACAATGGGAAAAACAGCAAGTATTAAAAAGTCTCAAATCACTCCGATTCATTAACTGTGTCTGCTCTACATCCAGATGCTCCAAACAGTCGCCAATCGTGGCAGATTACACCTTCACCGAGTGATACAACCTTCCCTGAACCACTGAGGGTCTTAAATCGTATTTGGATGAAATCAATGCTTCAAAATATATACAGAGATGAACCCCAAGGATCACGATGTTGCAAAATCTGAGGTTTTGCAGATTATCTCTTGTATCTCGTCTGCCATAAAAACCTGTCGCAACAAGGATTCAATGTGAATGACCTCATCAAACTGACCACAGTCACTCATGAAAAACAAAACACCACATTTTATGAATGAATGAATGCGCAGTTTTTATTTAAATGTTTCACCACCCTGTAGTCAATTTCCCGTGAGATTAGAATACTGCAGAACAATGTGAATAATTATTATTCTATAACCATCTGGTAAAAATAAAAAACTGAATTTCCAGTAATAAGAAAAAAAAATCCAAATCTATGGGTATTTCCACTGAGTGTTTATGTTTTTTTGTCCTCATTGGTCAACACATTTTGTCACTGCGACTACAAAAAGGCAAATGTTCTAGCAATGTTCTATCTAACGATACCAGAATTATTAAACAAGACAAAAGCTGTATTCTGAGACCATTTCGACTAAAATGTGGTAGCGAAAAGCAACAGAGTTCCCGTGATGGGAAGTCGTTGCCCCCAGCAGGGAACCTGCAGAGTCCAGGAGAACGCATCCAGCAGCCGCTAAGCAGCCCCCAGAAACCACGTCTTGTGACGTGCTGAGCGCAGTGTTAGTTTGATTTTCAGCTCAGCATCCAGGCCCTGCCAGACACCAGACATTAGACACAACAAAACCGGCCCATTTAGGAAACAAAGACCGAGAAACGCCACTTCAAACTCTTCCCCGAGGGGTCTGGAAAGGGTGAGAAGAGACAGAGGGAGAAGAGAGACCGAAGACGGAGGATGTAAGTGGAAGCACATTGACAAGCTGTAGACAGCAGCCACTTCTCCGCACGTTCAATGCCCAAACGGCTTTCAGTGTTTGGGGAGGATCTGCTGAAAAGATTGGTAACTGTTTGAACACTCAGAACCCAAAACTCCACTTGATGGCTTTTTGTGAGGATTAGTCAATAGAAAACCTTAAGGAGGGTGTTAATTTGTGAGTTTCGTTTGGCTGGCAAACATGAAACACTGCGTCTCAGCCACACATCTTGTTAACATGGTGTCCAACACCAGAGACATACATCAGTATCTGATGACAAATCTTATGCTAATTACTACCATTCATCATTTAGCAGCTCCAAACCACTTGAAGCCTTCATGCTTTGTACGAAAGGATCCAGAGGAGTCAGGTTTAGTTTGGACACCAACTCAATTGTGTCACTCTCTTGATTGTGTCATAGGGAATTAATTTACAACATGATTTTGTTGTAAAGCATAAACACATCATCTCAGCTGTGTCTTTAAATCCTTCATATCTGCTGTGTGCTATGTCGCACAAATTAGGGTTTTTTTGGCACTGACAACGCCACAAGAAAGGAACAATGTGGAAAAATACGGAGGCATCTGTGCAATGAAACTGAGAGGCTGAATACGAGAATTGTCATGGTGGTCAGCTGAAATGATTACTGACAAACATGAAGTGTTTGGATGTGCCAGCCAAATGCAATTAGTTATACCAGACACATACAGAAACAAAGGGAGTTTACGAAATCAAATCTGGGCCCGACCCGCCAAGCTCGTGTAATATAAATTTGGATTCTTCCAGGAATTAACAATAAATCAAAAAAGATGTAACCCCAGCTGAAACATTGATGAGGAGGATAAGCAAAGCTCAGGTAGACGTTTGACATCCACATCTGACGTTAATTGAAAACGTTCCTTCCTGTGTTGGCAGGCCGAGAGAGCGACATGCTAATGCTAAACTTCATCTTGTGTTTACCTTCAGTTGTTTAGACTGCACCAGCGCCAACAATATTTAATTATTACCTGTTTGTGGATTAATGTGCAAACACAACTTTCTCCCGAATGGGGGTGATTGTGCGTCTCTTAACTGCAGCGCCATTGGTTGCAGGCAACCGCGTGCAGCATGCATCATTTATCGCACAGGAAAAACCGAGGTGTGTCTGCGGGCCAGATTTTCACACGCTGTGTGGTCCTGCCTCGAGAGGTGAGGAGTACAACCTCACCCTTCGTCAACAGAACCGGAGCGTGTATTCTCTGGAATCTCGGCGGAGCGCTGATTTGCTTTTTTTCCCAGAGAATGACTCAATGTGGAGGAAGCAAGAGTCTCCGCACTATGAGACCTGAGGGAGTCAACGGCAGGGCAAAAAATCCCAAGAAGGTGGGTTTGACAGAAGAGATGAGTCAGCGTTAATGAGCAAGGATGCAATCACCGTCTACAACGGGATGATTTAACAAAGACAAACAGTGAAACTGCTCTGATGAACGAGGACGAGGAGAGCGAGGGAAAGACCCAAGGAGCGGTGAGAGCTAAGGGAAGGTGGGAAAATGATGTCAGGAATTACTCTCTCTCGCTCCACATCCTCCTTTGCGAAACAATGCGGGCCAGGCGTGCTCTCCCCTCCTCCCCTCCTGGCCTGAGGGTCTAACCCGGCTCACACACATGTTCACTCTGCGGCCAGCTTAGAGCGATTAGCCAGGCCTTCCTCTCTGACAGGTGCACCGTCACGCTCTCACAAACTGGGAGAAGCCCCCTGTTCCATCGCATCAGATACAGGACACACTTGGTGCATCCTTGGGCCAAGTTAGTCTCTCTATGAAAAGTAGGCATTTATTCAGACAAGTTAATACATAGGCAGTCAATCAAGGTTAGCCGCGACTGTAGGTGGAAAGATAATTAGGCAGAGACAGATGTTACTAGATATTACTGTCCATTTCATTCCAGATGCTGCCTTTCGCATATGAGTATTGATAGAAAAACCCAATACATCTTCCACAATTTATAGTCTTTGGGTTAACCACTGCCAGTGTCATTTCCTCCAGAGGCATCACACACAGCCAACACAAAATTACCAACTTGAAAGTTAAAACATTCAAATAAAACAGATATTAGACAGACCACATAATGTTTCTTTAGTTCTGTGAAAACTAAAGAGCTCGCTGCTTCAATGTTTTCTCCGATTTAAATGGCCTGTAATTACTTTCAGTCACAGGGAATCAACTTTGGTTTTTACAGTTGTAAGCACTTAAGGAAAATAATGTTCTTGGCACCTGAATTCCACTGTGGCACATGCTCCGCTTCCCAGGTCCACACCAGTCTGATCGAAAAAACACCAGCAGCCGCACTGTGGCAGCTTCGGTGTTTGGCAGGCAACACAATGCAGAAAATGCAGGGAACTCATAAGAATCGTTTAAAAAAAGAAAGGTCCAGACATGCCGTCTGTCTGCTTTCCCATTTGCATTCTAGATGTAAAGTATAGTGTGACACTGCTTACCGGGGAGGCGGGTGTAAAATAGGATTTTTATGGTTTAGAAATTAAAGAATAAGAGTGAATTTAGCCAGAGGGGAAGATACTGGTGAATGTCAGACAATGACAATAAGACAGAATGTGGAGATTAAACAAATCGGGAACCTTTGTTTTTTTGCAGAGGAATGTACTAGTCAGGCTAAGACGTTTGTATTTGCTGTAGACGTAAGACGTTTGGGTTTAATTTCAAAAGGTCGGTATGATGCCGTCATTGCAAACAGCAGGTTTTATTTAACATTATTTACCTCAAAACTGTGTGTTTTGATATAACTATGTGTTTTGTTTATTTAAATACATAGAATAATCAGCTGTGTTCTACGTTGTTAAATTTATCTAAAAGTGTAGGAAGAAGTGCTGTTTGGTGAGAGATTGAAAAAGTGTACATGACTCACAACAGCAGTGTTTGCAGAGTATTGTTTTACTTGATATGATTTAGAGATTGTACAAATTTTCCAGTCATATCAGCATAGCGTCCGTGCACTCATGTCATCAGTTACATAAGGTTATTTTTCAGACCTTTTTTTCCAATAATTTTTCTGCATTTTTGTTGCTTTTTCAGAATTACATCCCGATTTACAGCAAAACTAAAATACAAAAAAGTCACATCGCAACCAAAATAAATACATAAAAAGATAAATTAAAAACGTATTCCTTTCCCTTTATGACCCAAAATTAGCTACACTCGTGCTTTCAATTCAAGTAGTTTACTGTAAAAACACAAATCACTATGCAAACAAATTTACTGCAGTAAAGCTAAATGCTAATGCAGTGACTTGGTTACACGTAAGTTACTGCATTTCCGGTGGGAATCCAGCAGATCGTGGTTTCACGAATCACCACATGGGCTTGTCAGAAAACACAGGAGCATGCAGCTATTTCTGGATCATCATAGAACTTTTTCTGATTGACCTCTCAGGCGAGGAAGACCCAAATGTAACCAGATGACCACATCCAGCATTGGAACATGCAGCAGGACTCATCTGATCTCAGATCAGTTTAAGTAACACGCAGAGGCCCCATGTTCCCCATGTCTTATGTTCTGATCACCTCGGACACTGGTATGCAAAGTGCATCGGCCGAATTGCTGTTGTCGCTGTGCCTGCCATGATTGCTAAAGTTTCACAAGTGAGTCTAGCAAAGGTTGGAACAGCAAAGCTTATTCTAAACCTGTTGCTGGGAGTAGATTTGCTTGAGTTGATGACAGTTTACATACATAGTCATGCAATTAAAGCATGCACGGACATATTTACATAAAAACAATATACATACAGTTTAAGTTCAGGAAATGCTTCAGTTATTCAGAACTGCTCGGTGTGCGTGTGGCACTTTGAATGCTTAAACGCACCGCACTAATTTATGTCAGACTTATACATTTATGAACCTGTGTCAGCAAAAATAGCAGAGCATGTGTGCCTCTGATCCCCTGGTTGAAACTGCTGTGGATGCAAATTTCCACTTTTGCATCTTATTTTGCATTCAAAACTTCCCAGTTTGCTGCAACAGCTGCAAAATGTGTTGTATGTGTATGTGATGTAAGCCAGAAAAGAAAGAGTGGGAGCTTTGAATAACCAAATAAGTTCAGTTCGTCTGTGTGCATTTTTCATATGGCCCAGACCTTTTTTTTCAATGCAAAGTGGCGCACTTGGAACGATGCCTATCGCTACACGTTACTGCGCCTGCTGAAAAATAGGGAAATTAATGGTGTAGATATGACAGTTAGCTGAGACTGGCATGCATGTTTTACTTCCCTGTTCTAATGGAGTTCAGTTTGGTTGTTTGCATGTCCCCCCAGCAAAGGGATGTAAAATTAGTCAACAATTTCTTTTAAATATTACAAGAACTCAGCATTTCGGACAGGATTGAACTGGTTTTTCATGCGCAGATGTAAATACACAAAGCCAAATAAAACGGTGCTGTGTTTGTGCTGTTGTTTAAACATGAAATCCTTGTGGAGCTCGTCTCCCGGCTCCTAACCCCAAACCCCCAGCTGTGTCCCAGGGAGGTGAAACCCAAACCGGAGCGCAGAGAGCTCTCTCAACTCCTCAACCTCTCAACACATCCTCAGCACTACCCTTTGAAAATAAACCACGCCGGCAAGCCCCTGTCTAAAACTCTCGCCTCATATGTGAGCACACATGCCCCACACTCCACTGGGACCTCTTTGGAGACTTCCCCGCCGCTGTTCCAGGAAGCAGATGTGAGAATGGCGGCAATCAAGCATGACGTTTCACTAGGCAATGTGGAGGCCATTACTCTCACAGTGGAGATATGGAAGCGAGGTGAGCGGTGGTGCATCCTCAGTTGTCCAGAGTTGATTAATATGACAAAGTGCCATCAAAAGCAGCTGATCGGTGCCATACAAACAGCATATGGCTTCATTTTGTTAAATTTAGGAAACATGCCTTGGATCCAGTTTGCAGCGCTTAGACAAATTTAACATGACAAATGAACTGATGTAAATGAATGTAAATGACAGTAATGGCAGAGTAATTGGCCACAAGAAATAAAAAGGGAAAACCACTCAAACAATAACTTCCACACTCCCACGAGTGAGCACAGAGTTGATGAAATATTTAGTGATTTGATATAGACCAGTGACACGTTCTTGCAGCTTCCCACACTCTAAAACATGTGGAGAGATGGGAGCTCCAGATGGCTGGATGTCTTCGCTCTCAGAAATCGAACTTCTAATGATGATCTCTCTCACACCTCTACACAAACTGTAATCTGAGCATGTGAGGAATCCAGAATGTGTTGTTCTTACTATCAAATGAGCAAAGGTGACAGATAAGAAAAATGAATAATAACCTGGAGCACTGCGTGAAATGTGGAGGCTGTGTTTTCCCTTCTGCTGCAAGGAGCAGCGAGTGTGTCGGAGAGAAGGCCGCGAGGTGTGAGCGCCGGTGCCGCCACGAAGCTGATGTCACTGAGCCTAGTGTCTGGGCAAAGACGAACGATGGAAAACATCTGATGCATAAATAAGGACAGAGCTGAATTCATTCCCACATTAATGAATGAATAGATGACAAATGGTGAATTTCATGTTAAAGAAAATCATATTAATGTCATTTTTTTTAAACGTTGATAAAAAGCGCGTCAGAGATCATAGTTATTGTTGTTGACTTGCCCGCAGAAGTCTTGACAAGTGTTTGGGATGTCTGCGAGTAGCGACGTCTGGGCAGGAATACTAAGTGTGTTGGACAGTGGGCTCTTTCAGGGTCCGGCCGTATGGGGCATACTGTGTATATGAAATGACAGTCAAGCATTTTCAGGGGGAGACAGAAGGGCTGATTATCACTGCGGCTGAATTATTGCTCACACAAAGGTAATGGGTATGCCGTGGTGCGGGGGAGGGACTGATGTGCGTCAAAATTCTCATTAAGGATACAAGGAGACTTCAGTAAGAGTCACATGTTTTATAAAGCCGAGGAACAGTTCACAGAGCCCACAGCTTTTTCTTACTCCCCAACTCCTTCGCATCCCATTAGCATATTGCTTTTATGATCATCAAAAAGCTTGTTTATGGAACACGACGGCAAAGAGAAAACATATGCAAAGTTCATACAAAAAAATTCAGCCATATTTTGGTTGGCGTTTCCATAGAGAACGCACATGTGAAAAAAAAAAAACAAAACAAACAAAAAAGAGCTCGTCTGGAGCCGGAGCCGATTAAGAGTAAAGAGGGAGATGATAAAGAAAAGCAGGAACATCATTTTTAATACTTCAGCTTCAATACTGCTTCAGTGTGTTGACAGACTCCCGTCCCCTCTGTCTTTTTATCATTATGCGATTATATACATTATGTCCCCTAGGTCGAGCATCACGTCCCCTGCAGAGAACATTCGACATCTGATCCACCTCGGCAAGAACAAGAACACTCTCTCGCTTGACTTCCTCTCCTCTCTTTCATTCTTTTCCCCTCTCCATCTCCTACCACTGCGTTTCGAGCTGCACAAAGCCGGATGAGGGTCATCTTACCAATGCCCCTGTTGCAATGCAGAAATCCGACATCCATTTTGGCAGAACAGTGACCTGTTAACATCTGAACTTCGCGGAGCTGACAGGATCTCCCCTCGCTTTCGACAGCACCTCGACTGCCCTGCTTATTACAGCTGGTAATGAAACGATAAAATGCGAATACAAAGCGTTTTATCAGCGGATGACCTTAGCGAGGCAGTACTTAGGACTGTGTGTGTTGTTCTAATTATTTGTGTTGCTTTTTCTAACTTTCTGCCAATATTCTCCCTCCGCATGAATGATTCCAGTGATGCACACTTGTTTGAGTGGGCAGTATTTCCACTGAGGCAGTCCTTTGACATGTGCGTATTGCTGTATTGCTGTTTTGTGGGCGTAACTGTGTTTGTATTTTGACATGGTATAATGTTTGTTTGTGTGTGTGTGCTGTGGCGGGGTGGGGGGTGCTCTGAGGATGTGTGCATGTGTGTGTGTGTGGGTGGGGGAGGGAGGGAAGCGCAGCTCTGCAGCCTGATATTCTGGGAACGGCAGGGTGGCGTTGTTGACCCACCTGCTCCCTTCTCTCTTCAGCTGGATCTAGTCGGATTTCAGCAGCTGCATCCCTTCACAAAGCGCCTCTTTGTAATCTTCCCAAGGCGCACAAATACAACTGCAACCAGGAGAGGAGAGAGGAAGGAGAAAGGGAAGATGGACAGTGAGGACAGAAAGAGGAAAAGGACAGTAACTCCTCTGCTTGCTGATCACACTATATCGGAGGACATTTACATGTAGTACCCGGCACTCTTGGAGGCTCGCTATGCCGGCAAAAAAATAAAAAAATCCCCTAACACAAACTAACTGTATACACTCACCTATGCAGATGTCCGAATGCAAAAGCAGACGTCAGGCTTTGACAAGTGAATACTATTTAAATAGACAATTTAAGAGGGTGTATGCAAAGCATTTGTGCAAATATAAAGCCTAAAAAAGGAGAGAGAGCAACAAGCTGCCTCACAGACAGAAAGGGACGAGAGCTGAGGTGTGTGGCCATTTGTTTCCCATTATCGAAATTTCCCCTTGGCGTTCTCACTTGCAGTGGATCACACGCCTCTGGAATATGCCATGTCACACATGTCACTTTGCACTTCAGGCTTTACACAGCAAACGCAAGGCTCCGAATGATAGGCCGCATTTCTGGGCCTCTAGAAGTTAATTCCCAAAATAAGACCCTGTTCCACCATTCCGTCTCTGGCCTGATCCCAGACCCACTGATGGCAAAGGAAAGGATGCATCATTAGGAGGCTAACTACCTCAGCCAACAGCCGCAAAATATTAAGTTTGGTACCAATTTATCCAAAAGCATGTGGAGTCATGTGAATGATGCACAAGCTACTAAAATGATCCATGCTGCATAAATGCCAACACAAACGTTTATTTGCACATAGAAACAAAGTATATTAGCACTTTATTCAACTTGTCCAATTAATACGACAATGCAATTACACTGTTAGTCCCTTTGGATAAAAGCCAAATGACTAGAATGAAAATGTATTTTACTTTGGCTACAAAGTCATGCATCCTTCATATAATCCACGAAAGAAAGCTGTTTTTCAGATCAACATATCATTTAATAAGGGGCCAAAGAGTTCAGGATTACAGTCGATAAATCACGAAAGGTGTTTCTAATATTTCCCATGGTTTAACGTGGACAATGTTACTTAAAGCGGCCATGAAAGGTGGAAGCGACTGAACGAAAGCAGAGTGAACAGAGACAGTCCCACACAAACAAAACCACAGCAAAGTAATCCAAGGTGAGTGTGGTGAGTGGAATCAAATGTTGTTGATTTGACCATCGTCAGCAGATATGTAATTTCATCTGCGCACTGAAAGTCTTCTAAGCTGAACAGAGTCACCAGTCAGCAGAGGCTGAACTCTAAACTTCACCAAAGCTCATCCTGTCCACCAAAATGATGTGATTCTGTTTGTGCAACACTGGAATTTCTGCAGAAGAGCCTGTTACTGAGCAGAAGGAACAAATCACTTATCTGAGCAACGCAACGAGCAACGAATTAGACAGAATACGCTGCAGAAGGTGGAGGGGGCACTACATTTTCAAAGCAATGAACTTCTAGGGAAAGCTAAATTCCACAGTGAGTGAAAAGGTTAGACTTTGTGGTCCACTGAAAAGACTCTTTATATCCTCCGTGCTACAAGTACATCCATGTAGTCTTTTGTTCCCAGCCAGAGCTCTGCACCTCTTTAAATGGAACAGGAAGTGACCTTGGAGACCTTGACTCCCACACCATGTGACCTGTAGCTGCACACCAACAAAAGGCTCTGGCTAAAAGCCCCCGCGACAAACCAACACACAAATAACCTGATTTCATTTTAATGTAAATCCATGTTCAAGTTTACTGACAGGTTCTGTCGGTGTCGCCTTTGAATCTAAACTCTCGGTTCTTTGCATGTCCGCCGTGCTGAGGCAAACAGTTGGAAATAGTGAAGTGCAGGAAATACCCTGCACCTACAACCAGTGAAAACGGTTAGCGAGTGCTTCCTTTTTTTTTTTACTGCCTGAGGCAAGTTACAGTATGTGTGTGGTGCAGTTGGTGGAGCAACCATAAAGCATGCTATGGATTAGGCATGTTATGAAATATCACGTCAAAGGAGATTAAGGAACAAAGTAAGCCAACATGGTGGTGCTTGTGGCTATTTTTATGGCATCACTCATTCACACATTACCAAAAGAAGGTAATTCTATCAAGAATCAGATAGAAAACGGGTTTACTGAATTTCACATGGTTATCCCTGATACCACAGATAAAGTAATCACATCAATGCAATGCCTACACTGGATGTTCTCTGTCCCTCTTAGACCGGGTGTATTTTGTATTTTATATTTTACATGGATTGTCCTTGAGAGCAAATTTCTTGTGTGTCAACATACCTGACCAATAAAGCTACAAAGCCGAGTGTGTGTAGTAGCCCAAGTAAACTAGGTGGTGGAGTTGCATTGTATTAGGAGGTGGTTTCAATGTTTTGGCCACATTTTTTTTAAATAATTGAGGGGGCGGAAAGTTTAGAACCCTCTTCAAACCATTCAACCAATCTCAAGAATTCTGCACGACTTTACATTTTAAAAACATCACAACAACTTTGGAACATACGCTACATATTTTTCTTGAAAAGCGCTCACAAAATCAGACATTTAAGGCCACAACAATCCCCAAAATATCTGCAAAGTCGTGCAGGGACTGTGAAATGAAGACGCGTTAGACACCCTGACTGACGTGAGCCCGTTTCGAACAGATCTGAGGTCTTTTTACTGCAGCTGATGATGTCCGCGTGTGGTGATAATCTCTGGATAATGTTGCAGTGCTGGTTTTTCTAGTCAGTAACGCAGACACTGATGCCTGTTTATAGGGATACAAATGTCTGCGCTGACTATGGATTGTGAATATGAAAAGCCCTGCAGTACATTTCTGCAAATTATCCTCCTTAATATCCACAATCCGTAGTATTGTATCAGTAGGTGATTAATAAGTCATATTTTTACAATGTTCCACTAAGGGAATCAGCGACTAGCACAAACTAGCCTTCAGTCACGCACTAAACTGTAACACCATATAAAATATTACAACATACATTCAGATGATCGCAACATTCTCTGCATGCGGTCAGCAGCAGGTGTGCGTGTGTTTTTCAGGGTACTGTTTCTACCAGAGGTTACAGACAGACTGGAGACACGGACTAACTGCTGCTCATAAACACTGCATGTCTTGGCTGGTACCCTGAAATACTAATTGGAGAATTTGATCCACTTCAATAATAATCACTTTAGTAGCTCATAAATCATCCTGTGATATAGCAGTTGCACACAAGAGATTCGGGCTTCACGCTGTGCACTTGTATGTGTAAACATGTGTATGCACACGCACAGTTATTGTTCTCATAAAAGCGATATTAAGATGAACAGTGCAAATAGCTTTTTATTCTTGTTTTAATTATCTGTAAATAAAAACAATGCACCGCAGCAATCTCAGCGCTGTGTGGCAAAGTCCCCACAGCCAGATAAGTCCTCTAAAATAGCAGAACTTTTGTGGAGCAGCCTCCCATTTCCCGTAAAGTAAAGGGGTGGGCTCTGTGTTCTCTCGCCGCCTCTGAGCTCTGTCCTTAATGTCTACATGTCCTGCACCATCTAATTCACAGGCAAATTAGGGATATGATTTATGAGAATCAAGGATCAAAAAGTAGACAATGTGGAAGACTGAGCGCACCACAAGTTTGATTCAGAACATGTGCTGTGAAGATGAGAGGGAAGAAAGACAGAAAGAGGGGGTGTAGATCAGAAAGTTCAGAAAAAAAAAGAAAGAACCCACATACACCCACGCTCCTCTTGGGACAATTCAGGGACAAGATACACCATGAGAAGTGTCGTTCCTGCTGAATATCTTAGCATTTACACTGTCATGTCAGGAGAAAAAAAAAAAAAAAAAAAAAACCCTGGAACAGTTTAACTATACTTGTCAATCTGTTCACCAATAATCAACTACGAGCTTTATCTTTAGGCGACATTCAAACAGACGCTACGTGTCAACGGCTAAACGGCACTTTACAGATTCTACGCGTAAAGCGTTCTCGCATGTGTTCTCATGGGAGTCGCTACACAACCAAGATACCTAGTGACAGTTGCCAGACCAAAGACTTACAGAAAAGCCTGTGGGAAACTAGTGATGATGAACTGACTTTCTGACCTGCCACTACAACTGCTTCCAAAATGTCTCTGTCCATAATCTTTAATTCATACGAACACGCAGAACTATCACAGCAAAACGCCGTCTCTCAGAACAGTTATGTGTCAGGGAGAAAAGAGCAAATATCTGGAAATACTTGAGCTTTTCTATGCTCCTGACATGAGTGTGGCTGAAGGCCAAACACACCCTGAGATGTTTTGGGCTAATTGTTTCCTTCAGTTTCGAACATTCCCCCCTTCCATCCATTCAAACCTCCTTCCTTCCCTCCTTGCCACGGAACTCTTCCCCACTGCCACCACTCTGCCTCCACTAATAGGTTTAAATAAAACCTGCAATTGGTCCAGTAAACCCCTCATTATGGCGTTTAATAGAATGAATTGAAGATAGTGTGGGGTCAGGGGTCAATGGGAGGTCCTAACACACAGCAGCTGTCAAGGGGCTTGAACTGTGATTAGAACCAGTGAAGCCAAACATCTCCGGGTCCTCGACCTCACTAAGTAGACAACCTGGAAAATACATTTGGCCACGGACCAAAATGGAAAACATCCACCGTTCAGGTTGTAGGGGGGGATGAGTGAGGATGGAACCGAGGGGAGGGGTAGGCACATCCATCACCACTGCCTAAATTTGTGTGAACCTGCTAAAACAACTGAAACTATACATGCAACAATACCAGGTCTCCTAACTTCACCACGCACACAGTCTGGACCCAGGCATTATGTTCGTGTCGGGACTTTTCCTTTATTCATTTTTTTGTCATTATCAATAACCTGCTCTTCATCTTCCAGTTGCATTTGCTGCAACTGTAAATTCTGCACTAATTACTCTCTTTCAGAGTGTGTGAAACCAAGGATAGAAGTGGTCCAGTTGATGTGGTGCAGGAGTGAAATATGGCTTGTTAGCAGCCCAGGAGCTGGTTCCACATGTGGTTTAGCAGCGGTTGGGATCGTCTGGGTGAGAGCGAGGGCATGCCAGTCTCCACAGTTCACCAAGTTTACACTGACTCAGTGTGCAATCAGAGAGATTATTTAACAGAATGAGGGCCGGCTGTTTGGGTTGGGGTTAGGGCTCTGTGGCGACTGTAGAGACACTGGTTTCCTCACAGTTGTTCCTCATGTGGAAAATTTTCTGTGAATTCTGCCATAGGATTCTTGTGAGGAATGTATACATCACGCGCAAAATAGGTGCTTAAATATTATATGTGGTCAACGTACAATATTGTTGGATGCATGGCAGAAAATAACCCAAAGAAGGTTTATAGACACGCTGACCTTTAGGTCCTCACTCCTCATCACGTTCACATCATCTCAACACATTAGAAACTGCTGCAGCAATTTATGTCAAATGAACCGCTGAACATATCCCTTCAAATAACTCATAAAAAAATGCGCCTAAGTGTATTAAAACACAGAAGCTTGGACCAAAGGCGGCAAAATTCCTGTGGGTGACTGCGTAATTTAATTTTGTATGTGCATTAGAAGCCAGAGAGTATAATTTACATGTAGGGAAGAAGTGACCAAGACCCCGGAGAAACAGGCTAACACGCTCTGCTACTGCCCTGAAAATTTTTTTGTTTTTTTTTTAAATCTGAAAATCTTTACCCGGTTCTTTCCTTTGAGACGCATCTCGCAAAAATAGGAAAATGAAAACCTTCCTTCACTCTTTGGGACAGTTATGGTTCATGCGCGGTTACCTCTGTTGCGCCTTCCTTTTCTAATCAAGAGCCCAGAGCCCACAAACTCTAGCCAGAGTTTCTCCCCACAATACAGGGAGGCATGAAAGGGGACGGCTGGAGTCTGTTTCATCGTCTCGTTTTCCCTGTGTCTCTCTCTCTGCCCAGAAAGGAAGACAGTCCCACAGCTTAGCAGGACTGGACAGCAGTTGTCACACATGTTATCATTCAGATTTGTCTTCAAATCCGTTTCAAAACCGAAATGAGGTTCTCAATAAATACTAACTAAACGAAGCAACTTTTGAACTAAGGGAGGCTGGTTCGATTTAGTCATGGGTTTGTTTGTCTATCGTCAGGATACCTCAAACCTGACAAACACATTTCTCTGAAATTTGGTAGGGAGAGAGGACTCGAGCCAGGAACAGTTTATTCTGTTTCAATAGTGATTGAGAACAGGGATTTATAGGATTAAATGTGACATAAACACAGAGCTTTAATAGCAAATCCAAAGGGAATCTTAAAAGGATCAGCATAATTCATTTTCTTATTTATGTGAAAGTGACTGGAATTACGTCTTTTCCATGTTACAGCAAATTGATAAATTATGGCTTAATTGAGACTTGTACTTGTTTTTTAGTTTATTATCAAAAATAACACATACTGTAGACTTGTCTCCCAACAAGCAACAGATGAATGTGGTTATCATCCTAACTATCAATGAGACACACATGCAATGTCTAATATCTCTTCCAAAGTATTTAGATTTGTCATGAATAACATGCATTTACATGTGCTCAAACACTCGTGAAAAGCTCTGCAATTTTACATATCTGAGCTGTACATGGCGACACAGACACACGCGTAAATACTTTTCCATGTGCGGGGCAGGACAAGAATGAAGGCAGAGACAGTTATGTTTGACAGCTATCCGCTATCCTGTTTGTCTGTCCTCGCTCTCTCCCTCTTTGTCTTACACACACATACACACACACACACGCACGCAAGCACACACACGTATTGAACTTGACCCATCTGAGCACAGCAGCTACGAGAAAGGAGGACTGAGCAAGTAAGAACGTTCATTTTACACTTGAATAACACTTCACAAAGTGCTTCTTTAAATACATTAGAGCGAGACATGTCCCCTTTACATGAAATATGATGTATGAAAATTCAAGCCTTTTGTCGTGTCCAACCTATTGTCAGGCAAAGAAAAAGACAATGCAAACATCTTACCTTTCTGTGCAATATCTGCGCGCACAAAATGTTACTGCACAAGCCCTGGTGTCGATTTATTCCGCGCTACAAACTCTTCGTCCTTCAGCCACCTGTAGTGAGCGTAGAGCAAAGCAAACTGTCATCCAGCACAAACATACCTTGTCTTTTCATGGGGAGGCCAGTGATAAAAATCATCCCACAATACATGAACACAAAGACACCATTAACAAAGGCAGTGATTCAATCTACCCTCTTATCTATTCTGCTCTTTATATCTTCAGGGTCATAAAAAGCACGCTCCGCGGCTGGTGAGGAGTGACTTATCGATCGCAAACAGAAAAAAATGTATTTCCTCGTCTGAATTCGGAACCTTTTATCAAAGCAGTAGTTTGGGTTCACAGCAGCCTGTCAGGTTGGAGGCTTTTGTTGTTGTAACTCAGTTATTCACATAAACTCCCAGCAGAGGAAACACTGAAATATAGACATATTCAGGGCCTGATACAACACACCAAACACGCCTAAAAACGATGTTGCAGGTTTGTTTCACAAGTGGTTGTGAATGTTTATTCCCCAAAAAAACACCAACTACTGAGAACTTGGATCTTTGCATGTCTATGACAATGAGGCCTGTCAGAAATGAATTACACATTTACAATCATTTGCACGAGTTTATTTACTTTGTTTCTCTGACGTGTCACTGAAAGTTTAACACAGTAATAAAATTGTGATTTTTGAGACTGCACTATTCATTTTTGGGGGAGAATAAAAATGTGAATATCAGTGACTTCACTATTTGCCCAAACTTTCTTTCTTGATACAAGTTCACTTTGGATCTTGGAGCTGATGTAAGAATTTAACTTTATATTAAAAAAACATCTCTCTCTCTGGATATATAAATCTTATTTTGACAACCCATGTCTGCACATTTCTTTAAAATCTAATAATTCAAATATATTTTGCTGGTTTATATTATTGTAAAAACAATAAAAGCTATTTAAAACGAATTGTGTAGGCATTAACCGCCTATAATGCAATAATCATATTCCTACATTTTGCAATTAGAGGCTGGACGTATTTATCTTCTATTGTCAGTATATGAAATATCCATAGTGTTTTTAAATATAGGAGTACATTTTGAACGCACTACACTTCCTAACAGCATTATAAATTCATGGTTGGAATATCTGTTTGTCACACAACACAATTGTCACCGACGGGGGAAAAAACAACACACACACACACACACACACACACAAAACCCCTATTATAATAAAGCCCACGTGAGAACCTGCACCAATAGGAGCAAAGTGGCGTTTTGGTCCGGCCAATCCGAAGCGGCAGGCGGAGTGTGGATTTTAAAACTCCAACTCAAGTTTGTGTAACGTGTAGCTCCTCAGTTCACATTGTGGACCACAACTTTGACGATCGCACCTCCCATGACAGACTGGGACAACAAGAGAAACGAAGACAAACAAACGGGGAAGCAGCAGGAAAACGACGGACTCCCGCTGACCGAAATCACCGGAGGAATTTATCGCGGCGCGCCGTGCGTAAAAGCGCACGGGTCACTCGGTTTCGCTCTTCACTTCAGTGGCAGCGTCATTTTTTTTTAAAAAAGAATTTGAATATTATTGCTCACTTTCGGGTTTTCATCCCCACGGGGCTGAATAAAGAATGTTAAAAATGACGGAGGAACATGACAAGTGTGTCAGCGAGCAGCCCTGCAGTCCGTCCGGCACCAACAGCTCCATGTCCCAGGACGAGTCCGACTCCGACGCTCCGTCGTCGCCCACAGGCTCGGACGGACACGGGTCGATCCTCACAAGTCTGGGCAAGAAACTGGACTCCGAGGATGACGACCGGTTTCCAGCTTGCATTCGGGACGCCGTCTCACAGGTCCTGAAAGGATACGACTGGTCCCTGGTGCCCATGCCCGTCAGAGGGAACGGGTCCCTGAAGAGTAAACCTCACGTCAAGAGACCCATGAACGCGTTCATGGTCTGGGCGCAGGCGGCCCGCAGGAAGTTGGCGGATCAGTATCCGCACCTGCACAACGCCGAGCTGAGCAAGACGCTGGGAAAACTGTGGCGGTAATGACACGTTGCTTTTATTTTACAGAGACCTTTAGGGAAAGATCATGTAAAGTCCCATTATAAGGAACTGCAGCAAAAAGTGAGTCTGCAGATTAGGACATGAGAAAAAAATAGACTCATCCATTTTTAAATGTTTGTATTTCAGTAACTATAAAATTAAACAGAAAAGTAAAATATATAAAATTAAAATGCTTCAATGTACTGAAACTGACAAAAATGGTTTTGTCATTTTTTAAACAAACTTTAGGCAATAAAGGTTTAATCAGAATTAACTTGGACAGTCCACCAGCTTTGCTGTATTTTATTTTGACCAGACACATTTTGACATTTTATATTTCCCAACATAGTTTGCTGTCAGAGAGTGAAAAGAGGCCGTTCGTAGATGAAGCAGAGAGGCTTCGGGTTCAGCACAAAAAAGATCATCCAGATTACAAGTACCAGCCTCGGCGGCGGAAGAATGTGAAACCAGGCCAGAGCGACTCAGACTCAGGAGCAGAACTGGCACATCACATGTATAAAGCTGAACCAGGGATGGGAGGACTGGCAGGGATGACTGACGGACACCACCACCCTGAACATGCAGGTATGTCGTCACATCTAATATACACTCAGCATAATTAGTTTGCAGGTTTTTGGTTTTCAGAAAATAATACATTTAAGCTGCTTCAAATTGATTGAACACTTTTGTAATGGGGGTTACGAACCTTCATGCTTTATTTATGATATATATTTTTTCAGGGCAGCCCCATGGCCCCCCTACACCACCCACTACCCCTAAAACAGACCTGCACCACGGGGTGAAGCAGGATCTGAAGCACGAAGGCCGTCGTCTTGTTGACAGCAACAGGCAAAACATTGACTTCAGCAACGTCGACATCTCTGAGCTCAGCACCGATGTCATCAACATGGAGAGCTTCGACGTGCACGAGTTCGACCAGTACCTCCCGCTCAACGGCCACGCCTCGGGCTCCTCCGCCCTGCCCTCAGACCACAGCCACGGGCAGGCTCCGGCGCCCGGCAGCTCTTACACTTCCTCCTACAGTCACGCAGGTCCCAACGGGTCAGCGTGGAGCCGCAAGAGCACAATGGCCTCCTCCTCTCCCTCTGCCAGCGAGGTGGGCCAGCACCGTCTCCACATTAAAACCGAGCAACTGAGCCCCAGCCACTACAGCGAGCACTCCCACGGGTCACCCTCACACTCAGATTACGGCTCCTACAGCAGCCAGGCCTGTGTCACCTCAGCCACGTCGGCCGCGGCTTCCTTCTCCAGCTCTCAGTGTGACTATACCGACCTCCAGAGCTCCAACTATTACAACCCGTATTCCGGCTACCCTTCCAGCCTCTACCAGTACCCTTACTTCCACTCCTCCAGGCGACCCTACGGGAGCCCCATCCTCAATAGTTTGTCAATGGCTCCCGCTCACAGCCCCACTGCCTCGAGCTGGGACCAGCCCGTCTACACCACACTGTCTCGACCTTAAGGAGACAAGAAACAGTCAGTTCACACCAGAGACTCATTCAAATCGATGCACTACTAATGAAGGACGAAAGGAGCAGGTGGAGAAGTGTGTGTGTGTGTGTGTGTGTGTGTGTGTGGGGGGGGGGTGGTAGGCTACCTGTGACCATTCGAACACAAAACAATTAAAAGAAAAAGTGCCTGCTGATTTTATACAGTTCTATCGTTGCAATGAAAACACACTTAGGACTTTTTACAAAAAGACAAATTGTGTTGTTGGTGAGCCAAACTCCTCCATGAGGACATGTCGCCTACGCCTACATCCTGTACATCCCCCATCTTTTTCCAGTTTGAGATTGCACGTGAGGTAAAGCAAAGGCCTGCCGCTGAGTCGTGTAGGAGAGGAACTGTTCGGCGCAATTTATTGTGAAGCGGACGGAGAAGCCGACATACATTGGAGAAATGTACACGGGACCTGATATGTGAATTTGCAGTTGAATTTACATTAGAGGACAGAGCCGTATCACAGCACGTTTGGTCATTTGCATCAGTGGATCAGTCTTAACTAAATGGCTCATAAAACTTATAGTGTCATTTTGGCATAAAAGTCTTATATGTATTTATGTTCATGCATTACAGGTTTCTTTTTGTTGTTTTTAAGTAGATAACACATGTTATGTGGGTTTGATTATTTACTGTACTGTTTGGCTTTTACTGAAAACAAGGTAAATGAAGCGAAGGACGGTTCAGTGCATTTGATATCATTCCGTTGAAGACTGATTTCCAGTAACATCTCCATTCCAAGTTGCAAAAAGAAAAAAAAAAGAGAGAAAAAAAAAGGAAAAAAAAAAAAAAACATGGAGCAGGACCAACAGACTTGCACAGGACAAAACAGGTGTCGGAAAGCTATGCTTGGCAAATCGCGATTAGTCATGATCTAGGGTTAAAGGAAATGGGGTAAAATAACACCACGCACCATGAGTGACATGTCAGCTGGACCTCCGGCATTCATGGATGGACACCACACAGATATGTGTGTGCACATGCATCTGTGTGTGTGTGTGTGTGTGTTTGTGTGTGTGAGCCATTTCCTTGGACAAGAGATGCATATCCCATGATATATAAAACACACACCAATGATATGTAAACAACTCGACTAAAATATTGTCTCTAAGCTTTATCTCTTACTCATAGAAGGGTGTAAAGAGGAAATTAGGACTGTTTGAGTGTTCGCCCGTGTCCTTCTCATCAGCCATCAAGTGCCAGCTCACTGCTGTAGTTTTGTGCAAACGTTCTTGTGCCTTCTAACGCTTATTGTCAGTATTTCAATACGACATTGATTTATTAACAAACTTCAGGCAGCACACAATCAGTAACCCACAGCAGAGGCTCCTACAGTTAACCTGCTCCTGATTATATTCTGATTTGATATCATTCCTTACAGCCTTGGTTTGTAATCTTCTGTGAGATGCTGTATGAGAAATGTCCAGAGTATCTTGCTCCAAGTTTTGTCCACAGAACTGTGTTTTGTATATTATTCTGGTGTATTATTTTGAGACAGGCTGTGAAAAATTCATTTATTAACTAGAGTTTCATTCACATGTGCACAGCTAACTCATTCACTGGCCAATTTTTAAGAAATAAATACTTTTTCTTGACATTTGTCTTTGTCATCTTTCTTTGTGTTTATATTTGGATTCTGGGTTTCAAATATATTTGGAAACAAGTTCTTAAGTGATATTTAATGGAATTGAAGCGAGCAGCATTTTGGGGTTTGTCTGTATGCTGAACGCCAGCTGTTCACATTAGCCTTGTTGTCCAACATCTGTACTGTGAGCTACAGCTGTGAGAGGAGACCAGTGACATTCAGTTGTTTGCTGCTCAAATCACATGAATGTGTAAATCCATCAACAACTCCTGTAAAACACATGTTGAATTTGTCATTTTTTTCTAGACATGCGCTTTTCTGACAAATATACAGATGCCTGAAACAAAACTGCAAGCTGTTGCATCGCAATTCGCTTATGATGTAACTCTCAAAACCCTGATTTGTCACTTGATATGGCAAAACATTTTTATACGTTCTTGATTGCATGGATTCCTCACTGGGAGGGCCTTAAGGTAATTTTAAACTGCTTGGAAAATTCTGCTTTCTCATTATACTCTTCAAATTACTTTTGTCAAAACATCTAAAACTGTTTTTCATTTGAAAAATGTTAAATGTATTTCAAAAATGTAATGCTATCTTTGTGCAGTGGGAATAGTGGTAGCTCCTAAGTGCTAACATTGTTACAGCAAAATTAGAGGCTACTGTACAATGGCCATAATCCCATTCTATTCAAGATCCAAATTTTGGAAACTTTATGTATTTATTTATTTTTAGGTGCAGACTCCATAATAAACGAGTCACTAGAGAGAACAATAAGATAAAATAATAAATTCTCCTTACAAGAGACATTACAGATGCACTGTGGGACCACATTTGGCTTTTGCTAAAAGGCAGTTTAACAAAAAAAAACTAAAGCTGTGAATTATTATCTAAACCAAAAACTTTATGGAAGCAAATTATGACCCAAGTACGTTTCTGAGGCTCTTTGAGACGCGTTGTTGTTTTCTGTGGTGGAGGTAAAGCCTCTTCGGGTTACAGGTGTATCCGAAAGTGTCTGTGTACTCTGTGACCCGCTGATTTTTGTTTTAAAATGACAAACCCAATTTCGGGAAATAGTTCATTTCTCAAAATGCCATTTTAAAATGTGTATGGAATTTTTTTTTTGTCAACTTTGCATTTATTTTTGCGACTATGATAAAAACATACATCTCCATGCTTTGTATATGGCCAGTTTGGGGCTGTCAACTGAGTGAGACGTAAACAACATGCCCTTGGACAAATATGCAGGTTTTACTGCAGGCAACAGAATGAACGTCTGCTGCCGTTTAGAATGACAAATTTTTTTTGTTAGATTGTTTTGAGAGGAATCCTGCATATCTTAACAGACGTGTTTGGTTTGTGTAGTTGTGAAATCAATCAGACAAATTAGACATTTGTACATTGAATTACTAGGTCACAACAAAAAATGAAAGCAAATGCAGACAAATGTATTTTAATTGCCAATTTTCATATGTGCAGTTAAAAAAAAATAACAGCTTATTTTTCTGTTTTCATTTTTTAGTAACATCTTTTTCTAAATGGCGCTTGAGCTGTTTTCCCCATTTTTGTTTGTCATTTCAAAACTAAAATGTGTTTTTTTTTTCTTTTTGCAGTTTATTGCACATCTAGCAATGAGGAACTTTTTAATCCAGCTGAAGTTTTCCAAACTGGCAGTGATTGAATTTTCACAGTAGATTTAACTGTATGACGCTGTCTCTCCATCATCACGTTCTGCAAAAAACATTTTAAATAATTCTTGTTCAATTATTCTGAATGTAGAGATATGCTTCTCTACTGAGAAACATACAGGTGTTTAAAACAAAACACAGAGATTTTGCCTCATATTTCTTTTCCCTCATCTCCATGTGATGACACTCTCAGAACCTTACGACCTCACAGGACCCCGATTTGACACCTTGTGTGCGGCTACGGTTGCATCGGCCAAAATAATAAAGTTGAGATTTTTTTTTTCTATAAACCACCAACATGAGAGGAATGAGGAGAAATCCTATCTCCTCTGGTCCAGTGGGTAGAATGCTCAAGTCGGCCTTGGCATGCATGCCAAGCAGCCGTCCTTAACCAGCCCAGGGAGAAGCTAAGTGCCAGGGCCGCGCTGCTGAATTTTAATGATTCATTATGCTGTGGAGGGGCCCCATTGTGTCCTTTTATCCGGAGAGCTAGAAAGGAATTAATTGGACAGAAAATGGAAGGGCAAGGGGAACTGACAAGCCATTAAGAGGGTCCTGAATGGATTAGATGCACATGGGGGAGGATTTTTCCCCGCTCGCTGTCTCATATCACAGCCCTCCACAAACAAAAAACAACAAGAACAACAACCACAATGACCACCAGACCAAACTGTAGAAATCATATCAGCGCACATAATCTGTAGATAATAAAAGAAGATAATACCACAGCAGATGGGGTGTGGGTGGCTCAAGAACGACTTGTTGTTTTTCTTCCCTCAAAGTCTTTTTTTTCCACCAGTGTTTGCCAAATACTTTCAGGAGGAACTCTTGAGAAAGAACAGGAGTGAATAAAAGTGAGGCAAAAAGGCTCTTCAGGGTGCTTGGGTCCTGTTTCCTTGGAACTTGTCCACAGTTTCTGATTGGGCCTCTTGAAAGCCCTACTGTAAATAGCCAAAAAAAAAAAGCTGGTATGGGGGAACTTCACTGTGAGTTACATCAGCACATAGTGAATGAATGAGTGAGTGAGCGAATGAATGAATTTATAATGCAGCTGCAACTTTAGCTGAGATGAACTGTTCATATGTACGCGTACGCTCCAAAATGCAAACGTGGGGCACAAAAGCACTGACAGCACAGACTGTGCACTCGCCGTGCTTGCTCACATGTAGAAAATTGGAAATGAAATATCGTTTACAAGAATTGTCGCTGCACTGAGGCTATGCTACATTCCAGCTGTCACATTTATTGTTGATGAGGGAGGGGCGTTATTGGCTGAGGAGCGAGTCGCGGTCTTGGGCCCGAGAGGACATGAGAAGTGAAGCGAGATGAACCCAGTGAAACTGGTGCTTCCACCACCTGACCACATCCCATTGTTAGGAGCGGGATAACTCGTCTGGTAATAGTCTCATCCCGTTTAATGAGCCTGGCTGACTCAGGGCATGTTTCTGGGAGAAACAGAGAGCTGGGAACTGTGAAAACTCTGAGAATGCGAGGCTGATTTGCAAGGGAAATGAAGTGGACATAAAGCACGGTTACTGCCATCCACTGAATCTGCCCAGTCCGAGTCCACTTTGATGCCCAGTCTCTTAAGTTCCTGAACCTGCATCCCACAGACAGATAGTGTGTCATCATCGGTGGGTGTGTGACTGAATCATGACACAAATTTGCACTTTGTGTTTGGAAATGAATCAAAAAAGGAATGATGAATGTGATTGTGTATTTTTTTAATGTTTTTTAATGCTGCTTCTCAAACACCTCATTTCATTCACCTTGCCGTACCATTGTGTTTTTTTATTTTTTGAAAGCTTCACTTCCCAGCATGCAACATTTTTTTTCAGATGATTCCAAAATTAAGCCACTTGTTTGTTAAAGTATGTCACGCAGGTTCCAAACCCAACACATCCACCTAAATCACAGCGGCTCTGCCCAAGTAAATGACTTCCTGCGGCTTGCTCTGCATCGCCTCCACGTTCTTCTCACTAAATAAAGGAGCCTGTATTATTATTGGTGCCCTGTGTGTTTGCTGGTATTACCAGGCCAAGCAAAACAGGGTGGCAGACAGAACCAACATTCACTTCCCCAGTTTTTCACGAACTGGCCTGCACAGAGAAGTAGGAAGGGAAGGGGCGCGCCAACGCCGACTTTCGAAAAGCCACAAAATTGAAGCTGGCTCCACCAAGGTCACAATACATACAGCACTTCAACTGGTTCCTGTGCGGACCTGGAGGTAACTTCAACTGGTTTATCTAAATGTGAATCTCAATTTCTGAGAGAAACGTAACAGAAGAGCTTCTCTTACTGTGTCTTGAGATACAAATCCAAACCATAATGGTTTTGGTTTGTTTGTGCTTTGAGGATTGAAATATTTATGAGTAAATCAAGAGGATCAGTACATAAAGCTCCGCGAACATTATCATGAATTTTAAAATCGGATGCTTCAATTAGGCATGAAATGCAAAAAATATAATAATTTCGAAGTAATCTGTCCCAGAGGAGCAGCTGATTATGGTTGTTTACAGAAAAGATATTCAGACCTGAGTGTAAAACTATTTGCAAATACATCTAAGTGTCTGTTTCAACCTGCTTGGAGTGCCAGATGGAGAGGGATTACTGCACCAGTGAAAGTCACAGTGTCAGGTTACTTTTACTACTTTTCCGATTAATGAAACTTTCTGTGACTCATATGTTTAATTTGGAAAAATTCACATATTTCTACTGACAAACAAAGGTTGGATATCATTTTAAAATACATAATTACAGACACTGGGGGCCACCAGTGCTGTATTGAAGAGAAACAGTCTCTACAGGTTTTAAGAAAATGGGAAAAATGAAAAGAACGAACAGAAAAAACAGCAACAGCAACAATTTGACATCTGGTCATGTTCTGTTCTCTGAACAGTTGTCCACAGTCTTTCACTTTCTTTTTTCATTTGTTCTCTCCTTTTCACTTTTTCTTGGCACATCCCAATTGTGAATGGGGTGGCAGCATAGCTGCTCATCTTCTTTCCACAGCTTTAAGACTTGTTGATTAGTAACTATGGCTGTGTTTTCATTGTCACAGCTTTCTGCTTTTGTTGAACTGTGGCACAGTTCCATGTACTTTCTCCATCCTTACTTGAAGTTCTCCCATCCCAACCTTTTTCTCTTCACACTTCCTGTCTCTACTCATCAGAGTCAGTTTACTGAGACTTTTAATGATTGACAGTAGCATAATATTTTTTTTTGTCTGATTTGTAACAACTTGTAAGGCAGAAAATCTCATGAAGCACGTAGTTAAGTTTTTAAATCGTCCTAATAAATTTTACCAACATATATTAGCTGAAAGCAACACGAGTCGACGTTTGAGACACATTAATTCGAAATTGTCAACAAAAATGTCAACGAGGGAATCTCTCGTCTAGCCAATGTAATTAGGAATAATGAATTTGCATATTACGCCCCCCCACCCCACCCCAACGTACTCACATTGTTACCCTGCCCCACCGTCCCCAGCACCCACACAAGCTGCACTCCTCTGTCACCACTGAGACTGAGGAGAGAGAGACACAGCCACCAGCATGTGGGATCCTGTAAGACCCTGGAATGTGGAGTGTGGGAGGAACATTTACCACCAAATTTTTATGCTACTGATGCACAGAGGTAGTAGAGGTACAGGCACGGCAAGAGCAGAGAATGTACGAGGGCCAAGAAGTCAACCGAAGCACGATGGAGGGAAGAGGAGGAAACGGGCCGAAGGCTAGAATAGCTCAGGTAGAGAGAAAATAGAGAAAAATCTCTCCCTTTATTTCGTGTTGTTTGCGGAGCTGCTTGGCAGAAAGTGTGACAAGGACAGCAGGACCAGAGTTTTAAATGTAGCTCCATGTTGGCAGAGCTGTGTGTGAGTGCACTCTGTGGGAGCACCAAATCTTGTCGCCCAGCGCAACATGGCGATTTAGACAAAGCAGAAAAGCCCATCAAAACCCGCTTACCCTGCAAGTGCATATATTATATACCCCACAATCCTGTGGCCGGATTTTCTATAGTCACTAGCTTTAATTTTTTTCAAAAACCTAAATACTCTAGTGCCATGAGGAATGCATTTTAAATCCGTGTATGGGATGCCACACTTTCTCTTGTTTCTGGGCCATTCTAAAAGGGACAGTACACCGCAACATATTAGGTAACCATTGCAATATTTGTTTAATACGCATATGATCAGCAACACATGACATCCTCTCACACTTGATATCTTTTGTGGTATGACAAAGAGCAGGGGAGAGTGGGAGAGAGGGAAAATAGGGAAGAGTTTGTTCTCCCATGTGGTTTTGGTCCAATCTGAGGGTCTTGGAGCCGAGCCAGTCTATCCCTAGTCCAGCCTTTGATATAGATGAGGTTCATTATGTAACTGAATCTATTGTTAAAAAATAAAACAATATGGGGCCAACAGGAGAGGTGTGTGTGTGGTGTGTGTGTGTGTTTGTAGGCCTCCGAGGACCTAAAACGCAAGAGGCCGACGGTGCTTTAACCGTCTCACCTTGTCACAGTCCTGACACTGAAACACTCCTGCTCCGTACTTATGTATAGTCCTTGCAGAGATCCACACCGAATCCACTCCAGCAAGGATCCAACAGGTTTCTCAGGAGTATTTAGTAAAGAAAAATTCTATATTCTCAGATTTCTTTTTCATTCCCACACCTGCAAAGAACACATATAGAGCCCGAGCTACAGGTCATAGCAGTTCGGTACCACTTCCCCCAAAAATATTTGAAGCACGTTACCTCTTGTTTCATCATGCACCAAAAACTATTTACTGTGTGGAAATGAATATTTAAGCACTTGATCAGGTGCATTAAGTCTAGACAGTTTTTACAGCACCACAACAAACCAAAACAGGGGCAAAACAAGTATAACACTATCTTCCACCCACATTCTCTCCGCTGCAACAAGACCTCATTTTGCTCAGCGAGCCCAGGGAGCTGGGACAGATCACTGGTAGTGAGGGAAGCCTCAGTCTTTTAATGGTCTGCTGAGTTCATTATGGCTGAGCTATGGTTAGAGCAACTATCCTCAGCGTGGTTGCAGAGGTCACCCGCTGCACAATCCCTCGGCGCCTCCGACCCGACCGACACTTGGTCCCTGACCGTCACCAGAGTAGACGTGTAGCTCCTAAACTGCGGCTTTAGGGCGTTGGAACAGCGTCTAGAAGAGACCAGCAGTTCGACGTGGCTGCGGCAGCAAAACTCTACTCAATGCAAATGCGTGTAATAAGTTATATTTGGACGAGTGGAGGCCGCTGCTGATTTGAATGAATGCAAATGACATCAGCGTGTTTGCTGTTCGACAGAAAGATATTGGAGGGTAAGATAAAACTAAGGTCGTGCTAGCTCAGTGCCAGTGTACAACTCCAAACTTGGTGATGTGTGAGGTCAGAGATGAGAGATGAATCATCATCTGTAAACGGCCAAAGGTGCCGTGCCTCAGAGGGCAAACCTCCATCACAAAGCATTAGGTGAGTAACACGACTGGACCGAGACTAGAGTCTGTGGTTGCTGGTCCTCCTCTCTCTGTTCTCCTATTCCTTAAGGTAATGTTTGCCTTGGTCCTGCTCCATCATTTTTAGTGCACTGTGGCATAAAATGACAGCAGTCAGTATTCAGCGACAATTATATTCATAATACTTCAGATAGAAACAATAATAATGTTTGACAGAACTGTGTTGACTTTTCAAAAAGGCCAGGAATAAGCATTATGCAAGCACTAAGAAAGGATTCCCACAGCCACGGCCCCCCCAAAAATAAACCAACTGGTTTTGGTTCAAAATCAACAAAGTGGGGATCAAATGTCTGCCTGTCATTAAGCAGCTTACTGGTTGCGCATTTATTAAAAACTATAAAAACACTCAATGCAATTTAATCAAACAATTTCAATCTCATGCTTGATGTTTGCATGTTAGACCCATCACCCAAATGAGGTTTGGTAAGTTAAGATGCCTCATTGTGACCAACAAAACAAATATCTCTAAAGTCAAGCCTCTGTTCTCCTGCCAAAAGCCCGATCTCACCCCAGAAAAAAATGTCCCGCGACTTCCTCTCCAAACCTCCTTCCATTGTTCAAGTCCTCTTAGATCCCACTTTTGACAACTAAGCTAATAAACTACCAATTTATTTTATGATGTCACTGGACCAATGGCTGAATCAAATTTTTAAAATCTGAGACAGTGTGACACAGACGAACAGAGCGAGTTTATTTTTACCCAGTGTTACGTACTGAACTCTAAATATTCACTGTAGCAGCTAATGAGCTTGAACTTTGACCCCTTGGCCAGAAAGGGACTCTGGTGCTGGACTGGTCCTAGCACTGCCTAACTATTTTTCTGGTGTCACGGAGGAGAAATGAACTGAAGGTGAAACGGTAGCGAGCTCCAGAGAACAGGGGAGAATATGCTAAATATGCTGAACAATCCATTTCCATGCATACAGGAGCAGGGAGCCCGGCAAAATATGAAAACACAACTTCTACAACACTGTGATCTCACAACTAGAAACATTTCGACTAAGTTTAGGCAAGCTAAACTTAATTTAGTGCTTTCTATTCTGAATTAGAAAAACCTATAATTATCAGAGAACCAAAGCTCAAACACATACCTACGATTTTTTTATAAAGTCATGCATCGGAAATCGACACACAAAAACATAACTAACTGGATAGGTAGAATTTCACTTCCTGGCAGCGCTGAAGTGAAGTAGGATGGTGTGCACGGATTATATAATCAAATGTGAAAGGTGAGCTGCAGTTTGGGGGGATGTCTTTTTTAATAAAACAGACCTTTCACTGCTTTGCCGTGTGATATCCCTGAGAAGAGGTGCTCTCGTTGCTGCAGGGGACGGACACAGGAGACGGTTTCAGGCAACCAGATGGGTTGGCTAACTGGTGGAGGTTACTGTAGGTCAGAAATCGACACAGGATCAGATGAAACAGAATGGACAGCAGTTGTTTTTACATTTTACTCGCAATTGGATTATGTGAATTATTTATTTGGTGTCAGTGTACAAACTACTGTATGCCTGCAATGGGGGAAATGCTGTTTATGACGTGCTGCATCCCAAACATACGCAGATCATTTGATGCTGATATTTTCAAGTCTGTCTTACATTTTGTCACATCAAAAACCGGTGAAACTAACAAGGTACACAAATGGAAGCCATAATTCTGTTACCAGATGCATTTGTGCTTTTGTGTCTATGACAAATCAAAACGTCTGCAATAAGAGCAGGATAATAAACCAGCAGGGTGCAGCATTGTGGGTGTGCATCTAAAATTTGGTTAAGGTAAGTTACTGTAAACTAAAGGTCATCAGCAGTCACCTTCCTGCTTTGCCCCATTTCACTGATTGAATCAGTCAGTCGCTTTTCTTTCATTTGCGGTCAGATACCTCCATACGCCCATTTTCGGATTATTATAATAATACTTATTTAATTAATCATTATATTGTGCTTCTATAGCAGGGAACCATGATTGCATTACAGCTGTGTAGCAGAATTTTTTCATGCCGCTACTTGTGGTTACACAGGAATTTATTCCAATTTTCTCATCATATTTGACACTTGCCTCTTTCTCAAATTCTCTTTCCTTCCTTCGCTCCAGTTGTAGCATTTGTGCATGTGTGTAAGTGGAGGCCTGCCTGCACACATGTAAGTGTAGCTGCTCTCCCAGGATGGGACTAATCCCAGGGTGGCAGGAGTCGAGGAGAGCCAGCACATGTGCAAATCTTTCAACTGCGGTTTGCGATGTTTAGTCTTGCTTGGTCAGCACTTCTTGAACTCAGTCCAGAAAAGCTTTCAATTGCCCATAATTCTAGACTGCGTCCTGAACCCCAATCACCCACTCTGCCCAAAGGACTTCCCCATCACAGGATGAAAAAAAATAACAAAATGAATACAACAAAATCATAATCGTCTATAAAGTTGCACTGCAGGGACTTTCCAAATGTCACTCCTATGATCTTTCATCACACGGCAGGCTGGCACCGCTGTGACTAAGGTTTCACTTGCTTTTCATCCCAAATTTTCTGCCACCTTCCCCACCTTTCTCTCTCATGCCCTGAGTTCTCCTCAGTTCCACAGCAGCTGATTTGACTCGCAAAACAAGCCACATTCTGGCAAAAGGTCGAGGGGGTTTCCCTCCAAATTTGTGGACTACGGTTCATCTCAGGCTTCACTGTCAAAATACAACCCGCAGTCATGTAATAAACTAAAAACGCATTTGACAGGATGGGAAGGCACACGCACGTCACATGCTTGTTTAATCAAATATTAAAAATTAAAATATCAAATCTAATTTTACTGAGGTTGAATAATTTGTGCGCACTGGCTTTTGTTCGATTGTTGGATGTTTTTCTTTTTCCCTTCTCATTTATTTTGTTGCGTGTATCATGTGAACGCGGAAGGTTGTCCGTGTGTCCGCCTTGCAAAATGACTGGCAACCTGTCTGGGATGTAGATCTCGCCTCTCACAAAATGTCAGCTGGGCCCCAGCCCCCCTGTAAACCACAGCTGGTACAGAAACTGGGAAGATGCGTGTTTGTGTATATGTGCAAGCGAGTGAGATGATAATGGGCCCTGAGGACACGGCTCTCTGCCCTGCTCAGCACCGTCCACTATAATAACACCGAGTGGCCAAACACAAGACAACTGCTCAGCACAGTAATAACTTTTGCTTTCTTGGCCCTTGCAGCTGTCTGGTCAGCCGGGTTCTTAGTTCATAACAACAGCTGAGCCTCAATCTTTTTGCTTTTAAGCAAGCTCCGTGTCACAAGTGGCAACATAACAATAACATAATTAAATTCGATTTCTTTTCTAAGAGTTAAAGTATTTTTGTGCAGCACCCCCCCCCCCAATCCATGTAATTACCCCTCCACATGAAATAAACTCTTCCACAAGTATCTAAAATTCATCAAAAATTTAAATCACTTAAACACTTTATTTAATTCAAACTGATAAAAGAGATTCCTGTAACAGCTAAACATACACAATCCTCCATAGAACACCTCATGACCCAGCCCCTGCACACATATGTCTCCTCTTTGAACCGGGGATCTAACAGAAGAAATGATCAACTTACAGCTCCACATGGGGGATTTGTGTGTCATCTTTACTTTCTCCTGGAAAATATAAGACCCGCAGGTGGTTAAATCTCCCCTTGAGATGGAGATTTTCCCTAAAGAAGCGGCCAAGTTCCACCTGTTCTTCCAGTCACCACTGAAACAATCAGAGTAATCTGGCCCTCTAACAAATGTATGGCATCACCAGATATTGTTTCTATTCATAAGAATGTTTGGCTTAATGCTGAAAAAAAAAAAGTATCATACTATTTACATTAAGTTTTATAAGTGAATCATTGAAATGCCTGAGCAAACTGAGGGGTTTGCCACAAGATGGCACTGCAACACTTTGAATCGAGTAATGTTGATCCTAGGATCTGTTGCTCCACCAAGTGTTCAGATGAACAAATAACCCACAACCTCCCTTACTTTCAAAAACTTGAACCACTTTGGGGAATTTCCCATGAGAAACACTTTTATTTACTCCTTTTTTCAATTGGTGATGCATGATTCATTAACTGAGACCAATTGCACTATTGCCATTTCAAAGCCCAGAAGTAAAAATCAATTTCCATCTGACTTGGTGAAAATGTTTTAATGAATAACAATGATGATAATTAATTACTTAATTAATTAATAGGTGGTTTAGTGGATATCAAGAATAGCATTGAGACCGGCCTTAAACTTTAAGAAAAATTCAAATTTTTACACAGTGATTATTCCAGTCATCAACAGTAAACAGTGCTTTTCTATCATCGTTGTGATATGTCGTTTCATGGAGCATCACCCGCTCTTTTGAGGATGTTTCATATAGAAGAGTTTGAAACAGCCCTAAAACACAGAGCAAGAAAAAAAACTTTTTCAAACGCTGTCATTAACAGTACACAGCACTTTATTTACCGTCTACACATTTATCTTCCTCCTTGCCTGCAGCAGATTTAGCCTTGAATGCTACCGACAAACAAAGACATGTGGAGCTTGCAGCAGAGATCTTGTTAGTTGGCTTTTGGAACTTCACACTTACAAGTTTTCCTACTTTAAAACAATATGTAACCTAATAGAAATTGTAGATATGAACTGTAGGCTTCCAGTGCTGCAAAGGAGAATTCATCAAGTCTAATATACAATTTGTTTTTTAATTATCCAGTTGGATTTGCCAAACAAAAAGGGTTTCCATTAATTTCCTGGGCTCTGTAAATGATGTCAGTAATGATAGATGATGCCTCATTAAACTTTTATTTTACCAAACTGCTTCCACAATGAGCCACTGTGTTACCTGGCAACTGGGGTTGTTTGTAAATTGTTACGTACCTAAGCAACATATGTGAAGTCTATTCCAAAAGACAATCAATTAGAAGGTACTGTTGGTCATTTTTTGGTGACGGGGGCACAAACCCCATTACCCCGACTAACCTGTCCAACTCTTTTCAGCATTGTTACTTCTGATTTCTTTAAGGGTATTTAAATACTGTTACTGATATTGTTCATCTGCTTTGTGTTCCTCAGTTTCACTGCACTCACTGCTGAATATATCTGTTCGAAAAAGCAACAAAATTATTTTTTCAGAGGAGTCGATAAGAAGCAAAGTGAATGAATGTTTGAGTTAACTTCAGCTGATGGTGAGAAACAGGCCTCTAGATGAAAGCTAATTTCTGGATGTTCACTAACACACACTGAAATATAACTTGTGCTGCCCCACAAATGGATGAATTCGTGTCAGTACTAATCAGGTACTAGATGGGGCGAGGAGCCGGAGTTTAACAAAAAGTTGTGTAGAGAAAAACGTTAACACGACAACTTGACGAAGCTTGACGTACACCCGAACAACCAAACTGTTTTTAGTGGGGGTCACATGTTTTGGTTGTACGGGTGTACGTCACTTTTGACTGAACCCTCACACTTTTTTTTCTTTTCTTTTCTATATTCTGTCAATTTACCAAATTAACCAGACCTACTTTACTGTCATTTTGGCAATGAACTAAGTTCCAACTATAAAAATCTGTTTGACCATATTGACCACACTGCTGTTTTATATCACTTTTCTAATCCTTTTAATTTCACTTCTCCCACTACTGTGGTTAAATTAGGACAATTGCGTGCTGGCAAGCTAATAATCCATTCTCGTATTCGCTGGTTTTGCTTCTGAGCGTTAGGCTGTTTGTCAGCCAGCCATTTACACATGCTAAGGCTTTGTTCCCACTAGGTAAAGCAGATTGTGTTGGAAATCCACCTTCATAAACACACACTGTTGCTGGCTGATAGCACAATAATTTGCTCTTGCTCTGTCACTGTGACTGTTAACTGCCTTAGTCTGGATTTAGAAAAGTAGGTTAATTTAATACAAGTTGGAGTGTGTAGCGAAAGAGCCGGCATTCTGTGGACATAATGGAATCACTGTCCAATTCCAATCTGTGCTTCTAAGAAATAGTAAACGAGTTAGGCAATTGTTTAAATATTTTGTTGTTACAACTGTGCTTTTATGTGAGTCAACACATGTGAAACAAATGTATTAATATCCTAAATAGAAGAAGAAGACAAGCTATATTTAAAACGAGCCTTGCTTTGCTAAATTTAAGATTCATTCAAGGTCATTAACAGCCCAGATAAGGAAAATCCTTCCATATTAAACCGATCACCTAGATCAGCTTACTTTGGTGACCCAGTAGTCAGACCGTAAGCATGCATAAATATTGATGCAAGCCATATATAGGCATGAAATAAAACAACCTGGCACGTCCAATATCCTCACAAGTAAACAGAGACTTCATTTCCGAATTCATATAATTCATATTTTATTAATGCCATTTGATGTGAGGAAATGAATGAAGCCAGATCATTTTGGTGTGGAGTGAGTCTTGTTCACTTTTGCAAATAACAGTGAAGATAATGGGGCAGCCGCTGAGTCACAACTGCACCCGTTGATGTGGTTGCTCCATAATAAGGGGCTGGCAATGTGCAGCGAATGACTGTTATTAGGATCGAGGAGATATGTGAAACTTGAAAAGAAAATATACAATCACCAAAAAGAAAATGGAACAATAATTGGCTAAGACTCTGTTCTAAATGTACGCACCTCACCATCTTCAGCCTTCAGAAATACAGTAGCTACATGCTGGGAAAACACATGTAAGAAAAACATAGTCCGAACGAAAAAGTCTTACAACACACAGAGGTCGGCTAATGAGCCACTAAAAAATACAGTAAAACATGAAATCATACTTTCAAAGTAACGTGACTAGTATAAAAACAAAGAACTCGGGAGAAGGAAAAGAAGACAGCGTTGGTTTGATTTAACATGTAGGCCACTGTATACTGAAAGCAGTGCTTAGCAACAGCTTCCATCTGAGGCCCTGTTGCCATGGAGATAGGCAGAGGATGCAGAAATGTAAGTATTCATCAGCAATCTGAACCCCAAAATTAACATTTGCAAAGAAAGACAAGTCACTGGTAATTTAGGAATAAATACACTGACATTGTAACATCTGATTCAGAATTATTCAGTTTTAAATATTTAAATTTTATAAAAACAAAACATTTACATCTATGTTGTACTCAGATTAGATTAGATTATTTAGTTTAGTTTTGATCTTGATGAATATGTTTATTAAAGAAAATTGAGGTTTTACTTTAACTTCAGTGTCTTCGACATGTTTTCTGTGTAGCCTTTTTAAATTCAGTTAAATATGCTGTGCAACACATAAGCTCCTCAACAAAGGTCAAAACAGCAAACCTGTTAGTCGTCACAATAACTGCAATAAGTACTCTATTGTGATGATTTCAATTTTAAAATCCTCACAGGAGAATAACAAATGCAACAATCAAATTGAAAAATGAAATAAATATAGTGCAAAACGGAAAAGGTTAGAAAAAAAGTAAGCATAACCAGAGTAGATTTGAGGGTAAGTGAAGGAAAAATAAATAAATTAAAAAGTGTGTTGCAATGAAGCATCAAATGTTGTCACAGTGACACTGAAAAAATAAGTTAATAAATAAGTTTGAACCATGATCCAGCCATTGGAGAATTGATCTCATTTTTTTGGAGGTGACTCACAATCCACAGTTGTATTAGATGGCCATAGCTTCAATTTGCCAATTTCAGAGGTGGAGGACATGCGATACTTGAAGAGAAACCAGGTGAGACTTATGTAATAAAGTGGTTATGTCATAGTTCACGTTGTAACACTGTGCACCTACACCGGGTGACAGACAACCACAGTCTTTTATTGCAGATGTATCAGTGTGAACTGTGGTTTGAGAAGCCTCTGCTATGTTTTTGTGAACTTTTGTTTTTAAGTCAACAATGTTAACCTGGCCTTTCTTTAAAATTCGTCTCTGACCACCATCAGTGGAACTTCCTTTCGGACTTTTAGCACTGATGATGTCCAATTTGCCAGTGTCTGCCTCTGTCAGGGGGTTGGTGAATGAAACACAAAGTCTATGACCTACACATGGATGTCAAGAGAATCCAGAGCAGTCAGAGACTATTATTCAACATGTGAATGCAGCCTCCCGGGGTGTGGATGCACACACACACACACACACACACACACACACACACTCTTGTACTGTGAAGACCCTCATCTCATTAACATAATTCACTCTAACCTTAATGCCTAAACATCTAACCTAAAGCCATTTTTTGTCTGTCTTTTTTGAATAGTCTAGTTATCAGTGACCTTGACCTGCTTCTGTTGTATGAGAAGTTTACCACCAGTTATATATCAAATGATTGCATTAATTTTTGCATTTCAGTCTGATGGAGAATATACTTGTCATTGCTCTTAATGTAAAAGCAGTGACCATTAAGTCTGTTTATATAATTAAGCACATGTTTCATGTTTTATGTGATCTAAAACTGACTGTTTGTGAGGATTAATGCACGTGATCTCAACTGCTCACAAACAAGAAATGGTGAGCATTCATTTTCATCCACGATACAACACTGAGCCCTTTACGCAACTCAGCTAAAATTCATGATGCATCTTTTTTGCCCTTTCCAGCTTCATTTTCTAGACCGAGCACTCTTTTGAGGCAAAATGAGTCAGCTTATATATTTTTCTCTTTTCCAGTTACTGGGAACTGTTAAGAGTTCTGATCCAGCAGTTGTGTCCATTGAGGACGAGCCTAGAGCAAAGTGAGTCACAAGCACGAACAGACACCTGATGCTGGAATAGAACCGACCTGCGAAACAACAAGCAGCTCATACAATTCCATTGTATTTCTAAATAAATGAGATAAAGGATGACAAAGACTTAATTACATAATAAGTAAATTTGTCTAACATGTCAGTCTCATGAAACCGTAACACTTGTTTGATAGCACTTTACTTTGATGTTTCTCTCCTTAACTTAGATTTTATTGCTTGCTTGTTCCTCACCTGTAAGTCGCTTTGGATAAAAGCGTCTGCCAAATGCCTAAATGTAAATGTAAATGTAAATGTTTTATCATATTATCATATTATATTTAGTATGTTTTCTTTACCCTTAACCAGTTTAAACAGTTAAGGGTTATAATGGCTTTTGAGGTCAAACTAGCAATAAATCACAAAATATGATAAGGAATGAAGAAGCTTTGACAACACAAGCGTTTCAAAAAGAAACGTGCATAAACGTGAATAATTTTTGGACCATGCTAAGGTTGTCTCTATGTTAGTAAGAAAACTTTTCTTTACATGGACTGAACGCTTGTATTAATGAGACCATGGAAGGGGAACAGGATCCAGCTGTGGTGTGAAAACGGCCACGTATCCTAAAGTTTAGACGGCTTCAATAATATTAAGACTAAACTAATAACTGAACACAGAACACATTTTAAAGTCACACTTTGAGTTCTTTTTAGATGCAAATCCCTGAAATGCATAGTTACTGCAGCAACCGTTGAATGGGCTTGTGTTTTTATTTTCATATACAGAGTGAAGATGGATAAACATGTATGATGGGGTGGAGTCTATAGAGATGGACACACCTGACGTCAGCCTTTGTTTGGTGTTTGATGTGTTGGTCCCTTTTTAACTATGTGTAACTACGTGTAATGTGAAATAACTAAATGATGCATTGAATGGAATATTTGTGCGTTTTTAGACCTTTCATGTTAAGCAAAAAACTAAAATATGGAATGATTGCCAACTCATCAGCTATAAAATAAGATGTGCAGAATAAAAAATCATGTTTTTAAAAATGGTTTTTAGTCTGATAAATTAATAATTTATACTCTTATATTTAGAATTCAGTCCCCTACATGTTTCTAGTGGAAGGGGGAGAAAGCATGTCCTATTTTTACAAGATGCTACTGAGTTTAAATTGCACAAATACTTGTCATGTTTTTATAGTTTTTGTGCTGTATCTTTAATTTAAATACATACAGTGGTGATCCTAGAGTCTGTTGGGGCCGTATATCATAAAACCGCTATACTTATGATGTGGGAAATATGATAAAAAAACACACATTACACCACACTGCACATAGCACAATAACTTATAGTTATTTATAGTACACTTGTCCAAATGTATTTGCATCTAAATGTCATAACTTAGCATTCATAACTTGACAGTTTAGCCCAGTCGGACTCAGGTTTCGTCAGTTTACCACAGAGAAAGAATTGTCCGAATTGTCCTGACACATTAGGCTGCTCTGCTAACGTATTGCCACATATTCATACGCCAGTAAACCTATACAGGCTCATCATATTTTGCACCTCCTGCTTGTGAACAGATTGATAAATTCCTCCCACCAAAATGTAGATCAAAGCTGGTTTTTTCATGTGCTCCTTAGATTTTGTCACTACCACATTTCCAGGATTCTATTTCCACTTTGTGGAGCAGTTTGTCTTTCTTTCAATTCAATTACACTCCCTGCAAAATAGCTTATTGCATTATCTGTGACCTACTGCCTGAAGCTGGCAGCCGAAAACAAGCCACAGCACACGGAAAATTAGCCACCGACACAAATACGAACTGAGGATTTGTTAAGATTTAATAAAATTATTTCAGTTTCCGTGTTAAACATGTTCTAATTAATTATTCAAATGTCTGGGGTAATACCTCAGAGAAAAAGATGAGAACAACAATATTTTAAACAGTGTATTTGTATTACACAATGAAGAAATGAAGATTAATATGAAAGTGACATGAATGTGAGGATAGTTACTTTTGTAAAATGTCATCTAAAGCTGTCACTTTAACAAAGTTATGCAAGGGTTGTTTTTCTATTTATCCAGAAGCTAATGGACGCTAACAAAATGTCTGACATTTATATTATAATAAGAGCTTCCTTTTTATTTATAGCGCGGCCTTAAAAAGGACACAGAGATGACACATTGGACAACCTCCTTACACGGTTGCCTTAGTTGTGCGCTTGACTGGTCACCAAAGGATAAAATATCTGAGTATAAAATGTCCTGTTGTGTTTTGTCTGAAGAGTGACTAATATCTTCTTAATGCCACATGAGTAAGTTCTGCCAGACACAACGGACGGCAGAGTGTGTTACACGTGTGGGCTCTCCTGCGTCTGGAAAATATAGTAATAATTTCAGGTGTGTGATGAAGGGAACACAATCAATCAATGCTTTCCGCAAACACTGCACATTGTGTGTCAGTCCTTTTGCTATGAGACCACCACAGGTGTGTAATGAGACAACTTCATAATTCTTAAGTGACTTATAATAAATACAAACCTAACAGCAGCCTACAGGAAGTTGAATTGTGCTGTAATGAATATTTATTCTAGATCTGCCAGGAGGCTCCTTCTCTTTTTCATCTTGATCACGATCACACAGCTGCACATATTTACACCACAGTGAAGATTTTGCTTGATTCACGCACTTCCTGGCAAACACACACACCGATCAGTCGCATTAAACGGCGACAGATATTTACTCAAGCTGATAAAAGAACCGTTTGTACCCGGGTTTAAGAGCCACCAATTAATTATGCAAAACATAACTTGGAGTCACCAAGGCAAAACTCTAGTCAGGCAAAAATAATTTGACGTGTGTTTCTCTGATGTTCACATGCTGAAAATAAACTTTAGAATAATACAGTATGTGTCAACTCCTTGCAGTTATTGGTTTGAAAAATGTAGGATCATTTAAGCGAACTCTGTTTAGCTGAACACTTAGAGAAACAACATCCATGTGCAGAGTGATGAATGACTTCCTCTAATCTCAGTGTTCTCTGTTTGGCACGTGATTCCTTCAAAATGCTATGCACATGTATTAACACCTTCTTTGCACGTGCAAGTCCCATTTGGACTGTAATTATTTACTCACACCTCGTCATTGATCTCATTTTCTTCTGCTGTTTAGATGGCTGACACTGGGGTGACACGGTGACAGACGGCTTTTGTCAACAGCCGGAAATGCAACTTCCATCAAGAAATTGCCTTAAGTAAGTCTAAAGCCTAAAGTTTTCCATCAAAAGACAACTCTAGATCCTAAAAAGAAAAAAAAATGTGCGTTTTAATGAGTTCAACATAATCGGAAGGTTTGTTCTACTGGCTTTTTTGTTTTGACCATATTCTTAGGAATAATCTAATATTCATATGCTCTACACAGAGCATGCAGCTACCAACAATCCACATTTACACTAGACTGCCTGGAGGGGCACTCCTACATGCCGACTAATATAATACACACAAAATTATGGATATTACTGTACTGTATGTACACTCACACCTTAAGTCAGCCCTGCACGTGTCCTTTCTGTTTCCTCATGTGACACAGCTTCAGCTTGTTTAGTGACTATCTTAGCTCGTGATTTGACCCGCCTACGTCCACCCACCTGGATTTGTGTTTGTGTCAGTGTGCGCAGACATTTGTGCACGGATGCACTTAGTGAAGTGTTGTGCATGTACAGAAGTGAGTGTGTCTTTCATAGAGAGTCAGTTTTGGGTTTAGTTGTATCCTGTCTCACTGAGACTGCAGACTCACATAATTATGAGAATGACAATTGGCAATGCAGCTATCTATCAACTTGGCTCCATGTTAACAGATATAAGTTGATAAAAGGAGACAAATGAATCATGCAAAACACAACTAAAAGTTACCAAGACAAACCTAATATGATGTAGGTTTACATAAGACTCTGTAAGCACTGCTCTAACCTGGCATTTATTATTTTTAACTAATTATTTCCTTAATTTTTCTTTCTATCTGCAGTTGTTATTGCTGTCATCATTTGATTTTTTTGTTTATTTTTGTCTGTCCAGAAAACTGTCTTATAAAACTACATCTGAATCCAAAGTATTCCTCAGAGCTCCCCTGCTGCTGCTCTGCTTTGTTTTTTCAGCTTTATTTCCTGCTCTCAATCAGTGATTCACAGCTGTCCAAACTGTTACATCACAGATAGTTTCCACATATGACCTGTTGCGCTTCCTTGGCTGTCACCTTTGACGTATGATTTACAGTAAAAGTAAAGTGCTCAGAGAGATGGACTGGAGAAACAACGGCTTCCTGTCACATCTGTGGTGTTGAAAATGCAAGAAAGGACGGTTTGTTTTTTCACTCTTTGAGGTTTCTTAGCCACAGACGGGATGGGAGCAGAAGGGATTAAAGCTGTTCTTCAACTAGTAACCGGAGAATCGTGATTACAATAAAGTTCTGCTTAATGAGGTCTTCAGGTCCTCAGCACCGGTCCTCAGTGGAACTACTTGCTGTATTTGTGCTGGTTGGGGATTTAGATTAGATGACATGACCTGCACATTAGCTCTTTGCTCATACAAAAAAAATCTGACAAGGATCTGGCAACCTCTTTTTTCAAACAAGGTGAAATGAGGCGATTAGATAAAATGAGACGAGACAAAACAGGATGAAATTGGATTAACTGAGGTGAAAAAAGTAATGATGAGTCAAAATGAAACAAGATGAAGTGCAATGAGATGAGATGAGCCAATTTCAGACGAGTTACGACAACATGGAAAGAAATTTGAGAAAAGCCAAATGAAAAGAGATAAAAACGATGATAAAGGGAAAGTTGTTTCAAAACAATTAAACACTAAAAGTAACGACTTAAATCTTGACGCCGGTTCTGAGACAAACCATCTTTTGTAGTTCATGGGCTACATGTTTATGTGTAAATACATAAAAAGTTACTTGATGAATGAGCTTTACGCTGATTGATCCAGATTGGCCGAGGTTTTGTTTTCCCCACGCCAGCAGGGTGGAGATTTTAAACATCTGTCCAGGTCCACATGTTCTTATGTCTTATTCTATGTCTTCTTGACAGAGAATAACATGACGTGCAGATACAGAGTTTGGCTATGGGTGAAAATACACACATGACATTAGAGTCACTTTCAACTTCAGTTTCAAATAGGAAAGAAAATAGTTGTTTTTTAGATGAGTTATCGATTTAGAGAAAGTGAGGGAACATGATCCGGTAGGGAGAGACTTGAATTTATTTGGGCAGTGATTCAGACGTCCAATAATGTGTCTGCTACTTTTCCTTCATGCTGTTTTTATTCATTTGTTGCATTTGAAAAAATTCGGCCTTTAAAGCACAGTCATTGTGTGAACCACTAGATTCCTTTTATAGCATGACAGTCAATTTAACCCTGGAAAGTCACCAGTTCAGTTTTACAGTAATATCTTAATCCTAAAGTTTGTGACTGTCTCATGCAGAGCAGGATATAAGTCATGAGCCCCTGACATGATAATTTGCAGTCACCAGATATCCCCCGATAATACTGATTCTGCTGGGAAAAGTGAAGCTCTAATTATCAGATCTTATTCCTTAAAGAAGATAAGCATGAGTTTCTCTTCCCCCCTGGTTCTGGAACACACAGAGGGCTTTAAAAGATAAGTAGACAGCAGACCAGGATGCCCGAGGTTATTAACTTTGAATCAGATGGTTCAATTAGAAAATTAAGACCCACATGATATTTAGTCAAGGGCAAAGTCTCTTCCTACAGTAAAGGACACGGGTCAGTATGTGCTGTCTTCCTTTCGGCAGTGACAGAAATTACTTAGTGTTACCTGAAAATGGGAAACCTGATTAATAAATTTGGACTTTAATTAAAAAAAACTATGCACGCCGCTAGGTCTTCTTGTCATATTCCTCATTATGTTTTGCCACATGCCCTTGAGGTGCATGTATTCATCAAGTTACACTTTGAGTACAGACTAGTTTTGACACCAAAGGTAAATCAGTGACAGGTGACAGGCGTGCAATAATTCAAAACTTTGAATCATCACCTTAAATTCACAAGGTTCCTCGACAGCTGCTGTCGCTATTGTGCCAGTTGTTTTCCACATCATGCAGCTTTTTTGCAGAAAACATCACGCGAGAACACTGCAACAAGGCACAGTTAGCCTTGCTTGTGCAAATTATTATGTGTATGATTTGGATTTTGCTGTCATTTCATTCTTTCACAAATGTTTGCAATGCATTCACGAGAGAACAAAACAGGGAGGACTGTATTATCATCACGTGTAACAAAACGAGTATGAACCATACTGCAGGCAGGTAAGGCAGCCGTCCGCCGACCACAGGGTCAGTGCCTCGATCCCCGGTCCCTCCCCGTCACATGCCGAAGCCTCCAAGTTGCACATGAGCACCTTGCATGGCAGCCATCGCCATTGTGTGCGTGTAACAAATTATTTTTTAAGTCACTTCGGAGAAAAGCGCAGACATTTATTCTGCTTGAATTCTTGAAAATACATGCACTAATCAGCCACGACATTATTACCACCGGGTGATGTGTTTAAAATTATACTCAAATTTTACTCTTTCAGTTGACAAAGAAGACAAATTGTGTATTTTGGGAAATTAGCTGTTTCCCTGGTTCATGCCACCCACGCGTAACTCATCTTCACTTCGGCAGGATTAGCCGCCGAAGCAGAGCATGTTCTCAAACGTGGGCATACGGCATTATCATCTGTTCAATCAAAGTCTTTCTCGGTCTAATAGGAGTGATGGACACTGTGTTCAGAATGTTACCTGTCCTTGCATAAGACTGAGTGGGATTGAAAGACGTCTCACTGTGCAGTCTAGGGAAGCTGGGAGGGTGGACAGAGATTACTTATTTATTTAAGGGAAAAGGGATCCGGCCTGTGCTGAATGCAATCAAGATCAGAATGTGTACATATTTTGTATATATTTGTGTGTGTGTGTGTGTGTGTGTGCAGCACAGCAGTTGTGATATGCAGACACAATAGAAAAAGGTCTCAGCCAGGTGTAAAGACGTGCACAAGTGTGCACGCAGCCACACAGGCCGGGCTGTGTTTGGCCTGCTGAATCAGCAGAGAGAACAGTTTGTCCACAGTGTGTGTGTGTGTGTGTGTGTGTGTGTGTGTGTGTGTGTAGTTAGAGCTAGGCGTCCTCTTCCCTTAACCTTTTCCACTACAGGTTCTACTTTGGGACCAGGCCCTGCTAAGCACCTGGGATAATGTTCTGCTCTGTTAATTATGCTCTGGCTGTGGTGGCCTTAGTGTGAAGGTCTTGTGATACTGCCACAGCTTGTGAAAGTCAGCGCTTATCTCGTTTTGTCACGTCTCCTATGCTTTATTTCATGTCCTCCCGAAAGAACACGTTGTAATGGTCAGAGTGGCTGTTATTTACATGGAGTCTTCTCTCTACTGCCCTCTTCCTGAAAAGAGATTTATTATGAAGAATAATAAATAATAAAAGTGTGTCATCACGTGAGAGCTTTATAGGAGTAAATAACCTGTTATTATGATGACGCAGAGTGAGAAAAATGTGTTTCCGAAGTGATTAGGACGAGCAGATTTTTAAATATGAGAACATAATGTTACATTTCATTTTCAGTTGAGTCTTTATAGACGCTGGCATAAAAGGATGAATTCATTTAATTCATTTCTTCTTGGTTATTCAGCTCTTTTACAGACAAATGTAAATAGTCACTCAGTAAGACTGAATAGGAATAATAAACTTCAGCTTCCGCTCAGTTTTTAGTGAAATAGAAGCTTCATGTTAATGACATAATTAAATACAGCTCTTGGCAGTCAGGGTAAACATTGCTTTAATTCGAATGTCTTGTAAAACGGAGACGACACAAATCAAACAGTCAAGGATCTGCAGACAACTAATCCTGATCTCCCAGCACTTTAGTGAACGTGTTCCCATACAGATGTTATAGGTCACAGCATCCAGCGACCAGGTGTGTTCTTGTACCGAGAACATGTCTTGGATGACGGCCCTCCCTCCCAGCTGCTGCCGCTGCCTTTGCAGCTGAAACTCAATGTTCAGTGCCGTCCGCTTCCTGTGTATGTTCCAGCCACTGCATTGTCCTATTTAGTCCTTGTTAATGTTAGTAACAACACCAAAATGTTGTGTTCTCGTTCGTATAAATAGCTCGGACAGCGAGCAGTGTTTCACAACGTGATTTGGATAAAATGATAACCTGCAACAATTATAAACAATGCGACATGTGCTGTTAACAAATTAACAGACTATGCCAGGAGTAACGCTCTCTTTTGCTGTGCTTCCTAATTAATCTCCCGACATGTGGGAACATGAAACACAATTGAGAGCCAGTCTAAAATTTAAGGTTCTGTTGAACATTTTCTCAAACAATAAAACTGCATTTTAAAACAAGTGCAGATTTTTTAAGCAGGTGAGGACTGGTTATGAAGGCGTTGTTGTTTATTTCCACTGTCACAGATTTTCTTGTGCAATTAAACACATTTGAGACTAATAAATTTAGGGTTAGGGTTAGTATTCTGGTGGGTTTAATTAAAGCCTGTCATGATTTAATTGCTCACATTACCAGCAAATGTGCCAAAAACACAGTTTGTGGATAGGGAGTGATAATGCATTTTATTACGATGATTAAAACAAGATCTCATTGCATGTATGGAGTATAATTATAGTTCATTATGAACCCAGGCTGCTAACTGTCATGGTACATCTCGTACATACACAAATGAATACACTTTGACTTCCTCACATGCATCTGATACACACTGCAGCTAGATGGATTTGGTTGTGGATTTTAGTTTTTGGAATAAGAATAGTAGGGTGATTTCATACAGAATATTTTTCCTGCTGGGCAAAGGGAAAAGAACATTGCTCACATTGTTGTTGTGTCTTCCTGACCACCACAGGTCCTAACCAGTGTTTGTTTGTCCAACAGGGAAGAAAAGGGAGGAGGGATGGATGGAATTCAGTGGCCAAAAGAACATAAACAATGCCATAAATGTAGCAGAGTAGGTTGACTAATCTCTAGACCCAACAACTAGAATTAATTATATTTGTATGTATATTCATATTAAATTAAGCTGTGCTGGTTGGTGGCAACATTAACATATATTATCTTTACAAAGTCACTAGATTATTATCAATATAAAATAATTGTATTTACAGTGTGTTTGAGATCATCAGTGTTTTGAAGTATTTGGTAAATATATACAAATTCTTTCAGGAAATGCTGGAAAAATTACACCCTCTATGCTTATTTGCATGTGACAGATTACTGTTGCAATTTCAACAATAGTTTGAGACTGGACTCAAACTTCGGTGTCGTAAAAGTGTAATGTAAATTGAATCTAATGTTAGCCCTTTGATTTGTAATGGCACGGATGGCAGGTGAGGACAGGTGAGAGAGAGAGAGAGATTATAAGGATTATAAGGATTATAATCTCTTTAATTATAAGACACTTTAATGTGAAGAAGACATTTTTAAGATAATCTGCAGCTGTTCTTCCTATTGCCACCAGGGGACAAAGGTGATGCACTTGCTGCAGCTTGCTCTTCATTTGCCTATATGTGGCAACATCAGCAGAAATCTGCTTTTGCATCATAGCTACAAGAAACTTCAATTTTTTTTTCCGAACATCTGAGGTTGTGATATACTCCGCTGTAACAGCAATGGAACAAATTCTTCTTGTGAGGAATCTGCGAATGAAAGATGAGAGTTAGATCCAGTTCTTAAAAAAAAAAAAACATCCAGGGCCATTTTGCTTTCGTCTGTCCTTGCTTAGCAGCGTACAGACAATCTCTGGAAGTCATTTCGACTCAGGGTCACAGCAACAAACTGTTATTACTGGGAGACCCGACTTCTCAAGGACCCGTGCGGCAGTGTACGGATATAGTGCACAGTGTGTGTGTGTGTTGCCATATTATGGTTACAGAACTATGAATGGCAGCTCACACACACACACACACACACACACACTATGAAAGAGTACTGACAGTGTGCAGCAAACATTCACAATACAGCTGTTTTTCAGTGGGGTTTTTTTGTCATTAATGTGCAGTTTTTGACCCAGATACTGATGTACCAGTAATTTGATCTTCCACGCCGGTGTACGTTTACTACAACTCCTTAAACACATTCATTGCACCCATTTAACTCATGACGTGACTTCTAAAACCAACTGGCTGCAACGGTGTTAATTCAGGTGAGCTACTTTAAAAGAGCTAAAGTCAGTTTTATATTTCTAATTCATTGAGGTAACTTAGAGAAATGTTTTCACTTTGATCTAAAAGACTTTTTTGTTTGTGCATTTTTGTTGATAAAAATTATGAAATTAAATCAATCAGGAGTCAGCGCTGTTATGAAATAAAAGGTGAAAGTGTCAGAGTGGGGTGAATAAACTGTACATGTTGCATCTTTATGTAATGCTCTGTTCACTGTGTCACTAATGAACAAAATGTCAAAGAGCCCACTCCCATTTGATCTTCAAAGGCTCCAAGAAACTCCATGAAAAATGAAAGCAGATGAAGGCGTGTCGCAGCTCTTTTTGATTAGCCATTACCTGATTACATGATGCCACATTTCCTCGCATGGCATTTAAGTATATCATCAAACACTCTCTTTTATTATCTCTGTCAAACCCTTTATCAATTCCTACAATCCTTATCTAATCCAAAAACATGTTTTTTCAGGATTACGAAGAAACATAAAAATGCAGAAACCTTGTGTGAAGTGACATAACATTTGGCACAATGTAATTGGAGTAACAGCGGTCATTAAACCAATAAATGGTTAAAAGTGAATGTTTAGTCACTGCTATATATATATATATATATATATATATATATGTTCATCACTCAGTGCATTTATGCTGTACATGCACACTGCTCTCACTCGATTATTCAAAATTCACCATCTACCCTACCAGGTGCACACGCTGCAATTTTACAGAACATCAACAGAAAAACTTTGTCCCCTTTTTTCATGGAAGTACATAAAAAACTGAAAGATGATGAGAAACAAAAGGTCAGTGCGATGTTTTGTAACTATTTTCTTGCACAGGAAAAAACACACAGAACTTGTTTTAAGTTTTACAAATTGGTTTCCTAGAACAATGTTGAGCAAAGGAAGCAATTTGATGCTCAAAACAGCGATATCTTTCAATCTATTCATTTTCAGTTTTTTGAACAATTAAATCCAACAGCAACAATAAGTTCCCAGAGTGTAGTTAAACGCGCACCAGAACACTGTGTACTCTGTACATACGCAGGTTTCCTGAGGCCAGAGAGGCACTGGGTGCACAGATTTGGCCATCGAGGATGTTGATCGCTCACAAGCTCATTATCCATAAACATTGTTGATCAGTTTGAGATATGAAGATACAAGTTGCCATGATGCAGAGTTACCTGAGATGGCTTCTGATGAATTGGGTTCATGTGAGGCCTCTGCTATGACTCAGTTAGCTGAACTATAACATGTGCATGTATGTACGAGTTCATACAGTTTACACAGATGTGAATACTGCAAACTCTAACTCATTTCTTCATTTAAAAACATGGTGTTGCACTAAAAATGTATAGGATCAGATCTTCATTGACTGATTTATTTCAAGCAAAAGGACTGCAACAACTTATACTCAAAAAATCAAAATGTGAACATTTATGCAGATTTAACATGAAAGTATAAACCTTAAATATTAAATTAACAAAAAAATGATTAATTTTTCTAAAAAATCCCTCCATGATGCACATTTGCATATGCATCTATCTTAGCATCCATATTTGCACTTGTTCACCTCTGCAGCCAGTCTCACTTTACAGAACATCAGTTCCTTGATGAAATTCATCCCCAGAGTCATCATTGACTCTGAGCCACTAATGCACCCAGGGAAACACTGGGACCAATTACACATAATTAGCTTGGTGCGGTGGCTAGGCTAACAGGCAGCTAGTATTGACCCAGTCTGTCATTTAGTCGGCACACGGTGTGCTCTCGCTGCGGCTAATGGCTGTTTGGGGCCCCTGCGTTCCAGTTAGGTAGTGACACACAGGTAGTAGGACGTGGCCTTGTGTTTTCCTGTTAAGTCACGGGGTCCAATAACCCACAGACATCACTGATGGCCATTTTTAACTACAGATCTGCGTGAAGTTCTATTTTGGTCACTTCCACGTGGAACATGGGATAATTTTAACCCGTAACAGCTGTAACCTCCTTGCAACCTCTCCCTGTTGATCCTTGACTCTGTCTTGATGCAGGCTTTTGTGCACTCATTAGCGTTTACAGTCAGCCTGACTCATTCGGACTGAGGCAGAAATGAGCTCACTATCTTATCAGTGTAACTTACTTATATCCTCTGTGGCCTCTGATCCTTTAGTATTTTTGACAAAGTTTTAGCAGGTTTTATTCTACACGGTTACTGTGCCAACCTGGATAAATTCTCACGTTGCAGTGCAATGTATCTCTTGATCATTAAAATCAGTGAATCTGTGTCTTCAAGAAAAAGTAGATCAAACTTGTCATTTAGAATAGCAGAGTACAATATTTAAACACACTCACAATCCTCAAGATTTTTATTCGCCACACTATTTCATGGAAAAAGTGTGTTTATATAATTTTACACGTTTTTAAAAAAATTTATTTGTACTTAGAGAACCCTGGCCAGAAATAAAAATCATGTGATCATAGATGAATCATTCACAGTTGAAACTGTGATAGTGTGTCTCTTGATTTCTATCAGTTAACAGTGTGTTTTTCTATTTCAAACTGATGTCATATATCATGTCAAAACATTTTTTCTTTTATTAATTGGGACCTGTGTCAAAATCTATATTTAAATGGCCATTATTCATCTCAATAAGTTCTAGTTGATCCAGTGTTTAGTTGCAGAGGGGCTCACCTGGGCTCTTCTGAATTGCATCTGACCGTGAAGCGAGTGTGATGCATCTTAAAAGCTGAGGCTTTGGTTCTGCCTAACTAGTATATACAAGACCTGCAGTTTTAAGTCCGATTGGAAATGGCAACTAAGGAGTCATACAAAATAAATGAACCATAAATAATTTGTTGAATGACATTTGCCAGAAAGCTAGTCACTGGATTGGAAAATCGGATAAACTGAAGACTGAATCGGATGAAGAAGTAATATTGCCTCAGCAGAGGCCTGCCACCGCCGGCAGTACAAAGGCAAGTCTACAGGTGAAGAGTCTGGCTGTGAACAGCAGGAGACAAGCTTTCCTCGCTGCGGACTAATTAGCTGTCTGGCAACAGAGTGGTGAGGCGAGTTTTTCCTTTTTAAGCTTTTACTTTCCCATTCACCTTCATTCTACTCTATCCATCTTCTGTTCCATGTTCTTCTGCGCTTGTGCTAAACGGTGTTGAAGTAACGTCACTTCATTCCTTAAGAAAATCATGGCTGTGATTTTTCCGCTGTGGAGTTTTTTGTGGAGCATTTTTTAAACTACACACTAAATGTGCAACTATTCTACATGAAATCTGAGAGTTCAGCTTTATGCTTTCAGATAATATCAATCAAATATTAATGTTATTTACAGTCTTGCACTTGTTTGTATCAGAAAATATGTTCCGTCGCTGCAAGAAACAAGCCTCTGTTTCCAGCGCTGAGTCGTCAAATTATTTAGAACAATTCTATTAATGTATCTACCGTCATTATTACCAGGATTAATTTGTTGTGGGCATGCAGTTTATGGAAGCAGAATTACCTGAGACTGCGTATTCATCAGCTTAATGTTTGTCCACTGCGGTTAAAACCTCCTAAAGAGGCTTAAGAAATCAAACTAATATCCTGTAGCTCTCACAATCAACTGTGATTATTTATAGTTTAGAAGCAGCTTTTCAAGCATTTTCCATGACGCAAGGTTTTTTACAGAGTGATCATTTAAGCAAAATAAGTCAATCATAATGGAGTGAACACGGCAGCCACAGGCTTCTTCGTGATATTTGGTAAAGGTCAGAATGTTGTTTTTGTTGCATCTCAAAGACTGTGGCCTTAGAGATTAGAGTTCAAATCATTCTCATTCATTTAGGGGATTTTCTGTGGACTCTGTACTATGACCTTTTTCACTGTTGGTACATCTGAATGAATCATGGGGCTGTAGCTCAGCTGGGAAAGCACTACTGGGTCAGTAGTTTGAATCCCAGTCCCTCCTGTTTATATGTCAAACTGTCCTTGGGCAAGACACCGAATCCCAAGTTGTTCCTGGTATCTGCTTCTAAAACGTCCAGAACTGATTTGGCTTAAATTTCTACCAAATGTTCAGACATTTCTGAGAAGATTAATGGCAGTTGTCACTTGAATTTGTGCCTGTGTGGTATCATGTGTTTGTTTCCAATTAGTTTTGCCTTTTGATCCTTCTGATAGTTTCCTGTTTACGCTCTGACTGATCAAACTCGACGAGGTGACAAAAATTGTCACAATGGATCAAAGCAGAGGCACAAACACACAGATGCTGGAGCCTAATAGGAAGCTCTGAATCATGTGTCCAAGTTGAGCATGCCTGTGCATGCTGCCTCAGTAATCTTATCAAAAGAACGTGCATATATTCCTAATTAGCCAAACAGTGGGAATGTCCGAGCTTGCCACTGAGCACTAACCCTCTCAGCAGTTGCTGGATTGGCATCACACGGAGTCGGACGGGACAGTGGTTCCACAGCGTCGATGTAAACAAAAACAGAGAAAATGGCCGGGACAGGCCATGTCTGGGATGTAGTTCATCCATTCTTATGAAATCATGCTTAGCTGATCACTTGAAGAGTTTTTTCCATACAGTACTTGTATTAATTGTTTGCTGCTCAGTGAAAACAAAACAACTCCACATTTGATTATTTTGAATTTATCAGATGCCTTAAAAAAAAAAAGTGTTTTTTATGGTGTTTTTAAAATTAGTTTTTTTTAAGTTATTCTTAAACAAGATTTTTCATAGGACAGCAACAAGTTTTTGCTAAAAAGGAATTCATGTTGATGGTTTGTGATTTCTGAATCTGGCAATTTTTTGTGTAATTACTTTTAAAGGGCTTTAAAACTATATCATGTAGAATTCTTATTTACGTACATGAAATATTTCACATCTGACACTCTCAACATAGTTACCATCAATGGTGACCATCTCATCATCACATTGTTTTTTCCATTCTTCAATATATTCATGTTAACAAACTGCAGTACTTGAAAACCATGCTTGGACTTTGATGAAGTTTGTTTTCATAAGGTTTTCTTATAAAAATCACCTTGGAGCTGAGCTAAAAATGTTTGATTCTTGAGTTTAATATGATTAAATTTTACGAGTTACCTGGTGAGGACATTATGTAATATTTGTTGGTGGACTGGAAGGGGAGGTGGGGGAGAGTTAAATGTTGACACAACAGCCTCGAGGGTGGCTCCGCTGATGTTATTAATATTTGGTATTAAAGATGTCGTGCGTGCGCGTGGGAGGCGGAATTAAACGAATCAATCCTTACCAAAGATCCTGTTTCTTTCTTCCTTCTTTTTGCCTTTGTGTGAAGCTATTAGAGTTACGCAAACAGTGCAGCAAAGGGCAGCAGCTCACTGACGTCTAAGGTTAAGCATTTATAAGATCACTCAGAGGTAGTCACATCTACCATTACACCGGTCGGTGCAGTAACACAGGTACGGAGCTGACATGTCTGCAGAATGCCTCATGGAAACTGTTAAAGCAACTGGACAATTTTCCGAGTGTTTTTTTTTTTTGTAGACACATATGGAAACAAATGATCTCGTGTTACATCTGCAACAACGGGTTTGAGTTCCACCTTAAAACCATATTTACATTGTATCACTCACGCTCTCTTATTTCATCGTTTTGTTGATGTTTGTTGTCATACCAGTCTTAGAGATGTATTTATTATAAAAAAATCATGTAACAAAGAAGAACAAACTTACTCTTATCACTTACACACCAGCATCACACCAGCATTAACTGGTTCAGTGCAACTACCTGCAGGGATGTTGGACGATGACACAAAGATGCACCAAAGATTCACCCCTGCCCCTCAGACAGCCACCACTGCAGTACGTCATGTGCACTTAGACCTGATAACAGGTCTGATAACTGACAAAAATAGGCAGCATCGCATTTCGAAGTGAACATTCTACTGGAAATTTGTTAGAAGACGAAACAACATCCTGCATCACAACAAATGGCTAATACATTATTGGCAAATAGGGTGACTTAGGGATGATTTTGTATTGCAACACTTGATAAGTTAACATCTCCCTGCTTCACTCAATAAAGCTCAGTCAGACTCCCTGAAACTTTATGATTTTTGAAGCTTAAATAAAATAACTACAAGTAAAAAGCTTAAACTTTATCACCACTAAACTTCCAATAAACAATCATACCCTAATTTGACTTGGACGATACCATCTTCTTCAGAAGTCTTTATTCTTACATTGACATGATAAAGCTAGTGATCATAAATTATAAACTCGGCAAAGCTCTAGAGACGGGCTAGTGTTCTTAAACTTATACTTATTTTAAGCATTTAACCAAAACCCAATTCAAAAAACCCATTGATGAGGAAGCTCAAAGGGCAAAAATGCTAATTAATTTTTATGCAGTGACCTGAAACTGTAAAACTGAGAAGACCGATGGGTTCATCTCTACCATTGACGCTCTCTTATACACAGACTCATCTCATCATTTGTTAACCGAAGTATTGATTAGGGCTCCTTAAAGTTGACTCACATGTGTAGATAAGAGTGACTTTTCTCTGTACTTAGATAGATGGTGGAGTAGGTCATCCTTCAGTTTGACTGACATTCTTGCAACATTGTCGGGTGAACTCAGGTCTCCAGGTTCGTATATCCACCTAATCCGATTTGAGTGCCTGTATGTTCGGTGCTTGTCAGTCCATTATGAAAATGAACACCTGGCCGCAGGTATCCCAGGTAAGACAGGTCACACAAGGTGAACCCTCCTAACCACCATCTGTTCAGTGGGACCATCAGTTCTGACAGCTCACAGTAAAAAGGCTGGAGATCTGAAAACACGCTGCTGATAGTTCTAACAAACCACTGTTATGAGAGTTTAATCACTCTCATCTCCCAGGCTGCTAAAATTACATCAAATGATCAAACGTGACAATCCTCAGTTCTGTTTCCCCTCGAGTAAAATGACATTGTAGCTCACTTCACTTACTGAAATCTGAATCTAAAAACACGTACCACGCATGGCATGCAAAGCGATGTTTTGAGTCATATATTTACAACCTCATGTTGCACGTCATCCATTCAACATCCGATTGCAAGTTAACCATAATACCACAGCTGACAGATTATCAGTTGATCAAAACATACAGGTGGCCAGTAAACAAACTGGACTGAGGCCAGATTTCTGATTGGTTTAGAAACCTGAAGCCTTTGTATTGGAAACCACAGGCTCATACTTCATTCAACAGTTTCCCTGCAAGATGGCACAGCCTGACACGCAATGGCTCCAAGTCTCACGCCATGTCAACACGGCATGAGCTCCGTGCTCCGTCCGGGCCAAATTCATCACGACTTATCTCTCCACACTGGCAGATCCTGTCTCATAAATTCTACTGGAGAATAGTAACTCTAAAAACTGAACTCTAAAATTGATAACTTAACCATATCATCCATCCCACATCAAAAATGACGTTTAGAATGTTTTTTTCTCTGTCCTTTATTTTCTGACTAGATTTGCAGACGTTATGATCCACTTTGATTTGACCAATGTGTGTAAGGATGTTTTATCACATTTTGGTATCAGTTAGTTGGAAGCAAAGTTGGGCAAGTAAACAAATTACAAGAACACAAGCAGCTTATTTACCAGAGTTGTGCAAAGTATTATTGTGTGAGGTCAGACATTTTAAATGTTGTGAAGATAAAACCAAATCCATATGATTGAATTACTCTTTGGCACAGTTTAGCTTATCTTCATTGCCCTTACAGAGGAAGGACACATTCTGTGAGCTGTAAGAACCCAGTCTGCAGGAAACACAAACCTTCCTCGAGGCTGCACAAAGCTTTAGATTGCACATTTTTTAAATAAAATGAGAAAAAAGCACCTGCATGGGCTGCCATCGGTCATGTTAGCGTGAATGAAACTGTGGTAATTCTGGGCTTGTTCTGGGACCCACACCTGTGCTGATGCATTTGCAGTCTTCATTTGGCTTTTGCTTGAATGTGCATAAAAGACTTAGTCGGTAAATGTCATGAGAAAGAGTTTTTTTTTCTTCTGATTCTTGATCTGAATTATTTTGCACACAGTGATAAATATCCAAAATATTTTCAAGGACATTATTTGTGTGCAAGGATAAACTGTGCAAAATTCCATACGAAAGCATATGTCAGAATTGCCTATTTTATAATGTTTTTTCTTGTATCACATACAGGCAAAATATTGTGCTCTCATTTGTTGCCTTTTGCTTAAAGTTGCTTTGTGACTCCAAATCTAGTTGCCATAATGAGTTCAACTCATTATGGCAACTAGAGTTACGACCATTGTAATCAAACATGCTGTGCCTGCAAGAAATTAATAGACACAAAAGAGCACATGAGTAGCTGTAATATCTGGAGCACAGCGTCTTTATTATCTCACAAGCTCGTTGCTTTTTACATGTTGTAAAAAATTTTTTGTAAAACAGCCAAACTCAGCAGACTTGGCCTTGCTGTAGGGGCACAGTGCTGCAGCTGCAGTGACGTTCTGGCCCACATTGCCTCCATGACGTGGGTCGCAGAGGACCCTTAAAGCTTAAAGCCATGAAGTCAACCACCACACAAAAACAGAGATGATCTAAGCAATAATAATAATACGGTTTTAGCTGCTATAAGATATCTACCATAAAGTTTATAATGACAAATATTACCAATATTACTGTGGCTTGTGAATGTCACCGTGATTCTTTTACTAGTTTAGTGCTTCAGTCACATAATGTTTCATCCATCATTTTGCAGATGAGGTCAAACTATAAAAGTAAATAAAAAAACTTATTACTATTGCTCCCCAAAGCAAAAAGACAGTTTCTCCAAACTCTGCTGCAGTTTTTGACCAGGCCTATCATTTTCTCACAGCATCGGTTCCGTCACAATGAAATATGGGAAGATGTAGGTTTATTGCCACTGGTTCAATCATTTCAGTAGATCAAAATCTGCACAGAAGGCCACAGTGCAACATCTTTTTTTTTCTCTAGTCTCTAATTGATGAAAGCAAACATGGCTGAGAAGGAAATTAGTCTAATGTGTATGAGTGGCCATGGCCTGAGTGGGCTGCAGCTGGTGTGTTTACGCTGCTTGAGGGCCACGTTGCCAGGACAGCGCATGTGTCGAGGTCCAGCCGTGTAACAGAACAGGCTGCAAACAGACAGGAACACAAACATGGTTTGGGACCAAAGACAACGTTAACAGTGCGCACACACAGAGATGATGATATACTGTTCAGCCCATGTTTTGTAGGACAGATCGGATTCTCCTGACCTGAGCTGGGGCTCAAGTGAGCAGCGAGGGTTTGTGTGCTTGTCCTCGAGTTTCAAGAGAATTAGCAATGAAAATATTAATGTTGTCCTTGCCCCGACCAAACAAATAATGACTCTCTGTCAGCTAAGTTCTTGCCATGACCTGTTGTAGCTATTACCAAGAACTGGACTAGGTTTTCAAATATCAGTGTCAAGCTGAAACCCATTCTTCAGAAGCAGCCACATCATTTTTAAGAGGCTGTTTTTCGGATGTTTTTATCAATTGTATAACCTTGATGAGCATATGAGGCATAGTTGCTAAAATCTGTTCAGCACTTAATTAGTTCAGGAAGTAAAAGGCTCATAAAATGTACTTTTGAATAAGCACTTCACCAACGTTCTTCACAACGACTATTTAAAATGCACACACAATAAGTGTGCTTGCCTATGGATGAGAATATTTATGATCATGTTTTTATGCAGGCAGCGTCAACAGCAGAGCCTTGCTGGACGAGCCCGTCTGCACGTGTCCTGGGTTTATGCACAGCAAAGAACATACTCGCATGGTTACTGGCCAAAAATTTCCGACCAATAATTAAAGATGTAGCACCAGTTCACTACATGCAGGTTACACAAGACTTGGACAACCAGGCTTAAGTAAACCTATCGGATTACATCCTTGACGCTTCGCAGACAGTTTAAAAAGGTTATCCATGCTGGCAAGTTTTAGGTTTCACCTAAAATCCAAATAAATATATAGATTCATGACCAATGAGTAAAGTAGCACGAGGAGCAGGGAATGACAGGTACAGGCTGAGCAGCCTTCTGAATCTTGTTGTTAATCTGGTGATGACACAAATTTTAAAGTCATGTTATGTTACACTGGGAGCGATCGAGCAGCAAGTGGTTTTACAATGACAGCACAGCAAGTTTTAAATGAAATAAAGAAATTGATCAGAAACATTCTCAAAATGATCAGAGAATGTGACTTATTTCTGCTTTATTAGCACATAGCTTTAATTTGCATTTATCTAATGGCTTTGTATATGATTTAACATACAAGCATGTACATGCAAATAAAGCCGCAGTATTATAAAACAATGTTCAAGGTCAAACAACGAGACAAGGAGCGAATAAATTGTTTATACAGTAAAGATTATAGTGGATCCTGACACGGACACTTGACAGAACGTATAACATGTGATTCATACACTTTCATTCTCTCTCTGCACTGATTCACAGGTGGGATGATAGGTGAAGAGACTTTGAGTCACGATCGGCCAACTCTATCTTTAGACCTTATGTGGTACTTTAACACATACAAGAAAGTCAATACAAACTAGATTGGCCTCTGGGCGCCAGTTACACCCAGCTGTTTATCAGGTGTAGGTTTTCTTCTCCTTGTGACGCTTGTACATTGTTGCTTGCATTCATGACACTATGTTTAACCTGGTGGAGGTGAGATATTTTTTTATTAATAAAGTACAGTAAAGAACACAAACCCACTGCATATCTTAAAGGATTTTTTTTCTCCTTGTTTTTACAGTTTGGAAAGTTTGTTTTTTCATCTGAAGTGTTTATATTATTTTATTACATGTGACAATAAACAAAAAATTTAACCCAGTGAAGTTTTGACCTTAAATAAAGGAAAATGTACTTTAGTTGATTTTCAGGTGTCGTACTATATAACAATCAGAGAAAGAATATAATCTGGTTGCTTTTTACAGATTACATAAAATAACAAAAACAATGTAAACAGCAAAGCATTTTGAGACTAATGCATGAGAAAGGAAATAATAAAATCAATTTAAAGCAGTAAAATGGGCAGAGAACTGCACCAAAAAAAAACTTTTTAACTGACCATGCCAGGAAGCGTGTGGCCTCAATATTGTAACTAAACAGGATATGCAATTAAAAACCTACTAACCTTTACTGGGGAAAATAGAGCATCTTAGTGTGCTGACACAAACAGGAGCATGTGGCAAAACATAAAGCCAGAAACACACACTTTCTTCCTTCAATCATGACCTGTGTGCTTGCATGTACCGCTGCGCCCTCCTCCGTTCACCTAACCTCAAAAAGCCTCTTCCAGCTGTTCTCCCCTGTCGGAAAAAAAAAAGTCCATTCACTAATCACTGGTGACTGTGGAAACATGAAGCCTCCATTCGCAGGCAGGTTTATTGTTGCTTGAGCTGCTTGTACTTTTACAGAGACTAAAAACACTGAGTAAAGGCTGTTTGGGTGAATGTGTCAGTAAAAGTCTTTGGTTTAATATGATACAAACACTTTGAGCAATGTATAATTATATAATCTCAATTACATTAAGGCTCTTTAGTTTTCTAATTACAAGTGTTCAAACAATCAGCACTGTGCTTATATCCTTCTTGTTCGCTGCTGATGCGGAGTGGACAGGACTGACGCACAAAAACAGCCACAGTGACATTGTAATTTCGGGTCCTGATCCAGCTCCCCAAGGTGGCGCGTAACGCATGACGCACTGGGGAGGCGCGGCGAACTTTCCCCATAAATTCCCCGCCTGGCGTCGTCTGGCTTCAGACACCCAGCGAGGATCTAACATCGCTGACACAAGGACTTAACAAAGTGTCTTGACACAGCAGCGTCGCTCACAGGGTGCAACTGCTGCAAGCATGATTAAGAAAATGTCACCGTGCGAAAACGAGTTCGGCATCCCGGCCAAGAACTGCCACAGGATGGTGATCCTCGGCTCCACCAAAGTTGGGAAGACGGCCATCATTTCTCGCTTTCTGAACGAGAGGTTCGACGACCAGTACACGCCGACGATCGAGGATTTTCATAGGAAGTTCTACAGCATCAAGGGAGACGTTTACCAGCTGGACATTTTGGACACATCTGGAAATCATCCCTTTCCTGCAATGAGGAGACTCTCAATCCTTACTGGTGAGTTCAGCTGTGAAACAAAATTAAATCATCTTCCATGTTGCATTCTGCAGACATAAACTGTCAATATCAAAATGCACTTTAATATTAAACGTGCCTCCTCTTGTGCGTTTTTGTGCAGGTGATGTGTTCATCCTGGTGTTCAGTCTGGATAACAGAGACTCCTTCCAGGAGGTGCAGCGCCTGAAGCGCCAGATTCATGAGACCAAGTCGTGTCTGCGGAACAAAACCAAAGAGAACGCGGACGTCCCGCTGGTCATATGCGGCAACAAGTGCGACAGGGACTTTTACCGTGAGGTGCAGGAGGACGAGGTGGAACAGCTGGTCCGCGGGGACGAGCAGTGCGCGTACTTTGAAATCTCGGCAAAGAAGAACACTAACGTTGACCAGATGTTTCAGACTCTCTTTACTATGGCGAAGTTGCCCAACGAAATGAGCCCGGACCGTCACTGCAAAGTGTCGCTGCAGTACTGCGAGGTTCTCCACAGGAAGTCCTTCAGGAACAAGAAGTGCAAGGACGGACACGCGTACGGGATCGTGGCGCCGTTTGCACGGAGGCCCAGCGTGCACAGTGACTTGATGTACATAAAGGAGAAAGCTGTGGGGGGCAGCCAGAGCAAAGAGAAAGGATGCATCATATGCTGAGAGGGACTTTGGCAATGTGCACACTGTTTCTGAGAGACATTTCAGAGTTGAAACAGAGACCAGCTGTTCTGCACACACAGGGGCTAAAAAGACCATAAACTGGAGTCTCCAGCTCCTGAGAAGACACCAAACTGGACTCAGACACAGGGGGCAATGGTGGATCCCTGTGTGGCGATGCAGTAGATCCTTAGAAAATGTTGTACAATCTGCCTCTACATTAGCTTACCAAGAGGGAAAAAAAGGTTTACATTTTATTTTTTTTTTCAAACTTGGTGGAACTTGAATGCATTATGAACAAAAATGTGAATGTGTATTTATTAAGTCTACGTCAACTTTTCCATGAAAGATTAAATAAAACCACTTGTTACATTCATAGTTTGTCTTCATCTGGTCTTTCCTTCCAAGGTAAACTGAGTGAACTCTGCACTGTTCTGCACATTTCATGCGTGCACAACAGCGTGTTTGTGGAAATGCATGATCTGCCTTGGTCAAACACAAACACACTAAAATGACTACACATCCCAAACACTCTTCCAACAGTTGCATTTCAAATAATTATTCAAACATTTCAGGCATGTTACTAGCTATTAAATGTGGTAATCTAGAATTGAATAACTGGAACCCTAATGTTCCTTCCTACATCACTTCTTTTAAAACGCTTTTGGCAGATTTTTTTAATGCATATTGTGCTTGTAAAATAACAATTGTGCACACAATATGCATTAAAAAATGTCAATGGGCAGTCTAGTAAAAAGGCTCTGAGCCAATTAGGTCTTAACTTATACATTTTATTACAAAAACAACATGATATAAAAAAGTCACAAAATGAAAATAACACGTAGGTCTATACACATGACCAAGTCTGCATTCTCCTAACGCATAAAAATAAAGACAAAACAGAAGGTTTTCCGACGTTCAAAAATAACTTTCACTGGAGTCTAACTGAAGAAAATGAATCATGATCAATGATCAATGATCATGCTGAAGTTGGTTCAGTTTATAAGCTCCGAAGGTTGGGATGCAAACACGCACAGTTCTCCCTGCACATCGTGCTATGACGCTTTGGGCGCATCAAACATGCACAGACTTTTGTATTTCTGCAGCAGCTGGTTCTTGGTGCGGACCTGCTCCCGCAGCGTCGCCAGCTGCTGCTGCTGCTCCGGCGGACTGCTCTCTATTCCGGGCATGTTAGAGATCTGCTCTCGAGCCTCCTGGATCTTTGTCTTTAGTTTGGCCAGTTCCTGATGCACATCCGGGCTGTCCTTGTCCATGCTTAGGAACAAAGGAGAATTCAATCAAGTGTTGATCCTAAACATTTTTACTCGTAAGTGAACGGTGGCTAATGCTACAGCTTTAAGTTAGTTTGACCACCACGGCTAACGTTAGCTTCGAAGCTATGTTTGCTACATCCACAAGCTTAGCAATTTCCCCAAACGACTGTTAACAAGACGTCGCATGTTTACTCATGTAATATCATATCATCTGTCGGTAATCTTACCATTTGATGATATCATGAACTAAAGGCAGCAGAGAACAATCATCGCTCTCTTTCCCCAGCTTCGCCTGCGCCACCGCCATCATGAAACTCCAACAAACGGTCGCAGATAGTTTACGTCACGCATCTAATAAAGACGTCACCGCACAACGACCATTTAAAAATTTAAATAATTTGAAAAAACAAAATAATAAAAACACAAAAACTCGACTATACTGAAAAAACACTGCGAGAAAAACTATAAGAAACTTCAGATATCATCATAGTTCAGCAATTTAAAGTTATTTTCTCACTTAAATTAAAATTGTGGATTACTATTTTCATTTAACTCAAATGTGAAGTGCTAAGGTAATAGGGTTGTTATCATACACCTACATGCAGACAGACCAGTTGTGGTCAATATGTTATTTATATTAATAAATTGTGGAAATTATGGTGGGCATGTGTTGCCATTTTCATTTCTACATTTAAATGCCATAACCAGGATTTGTCACAAATGTAAGCTTTATATACCACAGCTTGAAAGAGGATGCAGTGCACAAAACAACAGACTATCAAACCCACTGTGTGTTAAAAAACCTCAAGGAAAATCAAGGCAATCGTGGCAATATTACATTATGCTTTACATCATGTTTGCTTGATTTTATCTAAACTACTGTATTTACAGGTGATAACAAAGCTGCACAAGAAAATGTTTTCTTTATTTTTGAAGGAGTCTATTTTGTCATAATTACTTTATATATTCTGAGAAAGGCCAATGGGACTTTCATTTTTAGGGAACCTCAGATTTCACTTAGACTTGCAGCTAGTGTAATTACTAGAGCACACAGACAATTTATTACACAGAACAAACACACCTGACTCTAATGGGCAAGAATAAATGCTTCAAATCCCCTTTTCTTACGATAATCATTTATATCTACATTCAACCTCCTATGTCTACAACATTGACACAATATGTGGCGTGCATGTACAGTAGCGTAAAACAAGGTTACGTAGTAACGAGGTAAGCGACGTTAAACATTTGTTTGCATGATGACCCACATACGACCTAACAGACCTCAGTGAGTCTATATGACTCTCCTATAGATCAGTGAGGAGATGCATTGAGGTCAGACATTTCTTTCTACGTGTTCGTCTTCCTTTTTTTCTGCATGCATAGTTACTTTGCGCTCAAATTAGGTTAATGAGACAGTATAAACTAGAAAACCTAACAATCTATGGACAGTGTTATATATCACTATAGCTTCTTGTCCACGGTATTTCTGAGCAACAGCCTACGGCCTCTCAAATACAGCTGATAACACACACAAATGCAGCAGATCATCCATCTTTGGGTAATACGATAACACAAAAGCAATACTGCAGCTTTACAAATATTAACCCAGCCTGGTCCATTTAGGCCAAGCCCCCCCCCACCCCCCCTTATTGAAGCTTCAGTCCACCACAGGTTCATATCCTTTTAATGCCAACTATAAGCCTCCTTAGTGCTGAAACTTAACTGATTAAATAGGCTCACTGAGTGTTTGACTATACTGATAATGATGTAGACACCTGCAATGCCTGTAATGTCATTAACTCGTGGTTAACTTTTAATGGATTTAACTTTATCCCTTTGTCTCACTCACTGACCTAGATATTCTCACACCTACAATACGATATATGTTCTTCCCCCACACGCATGACCCACACTGGGTAAACACTGTAGTTACATCTACGAATTAGCTGCCACAGCAGAGACACTGCCACCATGACACAGCCAGTCATGACCTAAAAAATTGGACCTTTATTGAGAATTCACTGCACGGAGATGAGGCCTTTTAAACCTTTTCTTTTAATGATGGCTTAAACTGTGTGGTGGCACATGCTATGACTTCCATTACATACAATATGGTAGAAACATATGAGTTAGCATATGTGACCCAAAGCTGAATTGTTAGGGCATTATGTAGCCCAAATGTTTCACCTTTTTTGGGTCATGGGGAAAGCTTTAATATTTTACATTTTCAGGGTTCTAAAAATTGGGTCATTTCCTGACCCACCATATTCATCCCACACAATAGGACATATTCAACCAGAATAACATGAACGTTGTTACTGTAATTGGAATGAAATTAGATCATAACAGGTGTGTCATAGAGTAAAATGACGTCTGTGGCACTAGTAAAAGTAGTAAAATTTCCTGTTCAGGAAAGATATTTAGCAAATCATATTCATATTTGTTGTGTGCATTAGGTGCTCATGACATTGACATTGTTTTTATTAAACTTAGTGACTTTTGTTTCACCCTGATGCATTGACCCATTTACAGCTGGAGATGTGGCCACAAGACAGGAAGGAGCTTGTTAACTCCTTGTCATGTTCGTCAGACTTACATCAGAATCTCATCAGAATTTGACTGAGGTGCTGGGTCTTTTTAAATTGGAAGCTAATTAGCCAGCAAACAATCTCAGAAAAAATACATTAAAAAAAGTATTGTGAAGCTGTTAATCTGCTGTTAATATGAACACTTTAATCAGAATCACACATTACTGGATGTTTATAAAATTGCATGTTTGACACAAGCTATTTTATTCTCAGTCTGTTGCAGTGGATTCCTCAGTCCAGTACAGCTGCATCACATCTGCAGACTGTGAACTTTCTTCAGGAAAATATCCTTTTCATTTATTGACATTCACTAAGCAGGCACCATTCATTTACACTTCCTGGCTTTCTCTGCAGATCTCCTGCCCATTTCTCATCTCAATAATGGTGAAAGGAGACAGACATTAACTTTTCCTTGCACGGCACTGATTAGTTTCCTTTTTTTTACTTTTGAGATTGACTCTAATGATGAACATTAAAAAGTATTCTCAATAGAAGACTATCCTTTACTTTGACCAAGTGCTTGAATTGGTTCTCCAGTATTTTAAGAGCGACATTATCTCTTAAGAAATATTCTTAAAAACAACTAAGAATCATAAAATTCCTGTTTTCCTCCAAGCTCTCATAAAAATTGAAAAACATAAACATAGTGTCTAACAAGTGTAAAATAATTGAGAAAGGCCAAAGGTCTGTATACATTTTGGCTTCTACTAGAACTTCCCATGCATGATCTTTGGATGTGAAGCACTAGCATCTGCTTTGAAAATGTCTTGTGTGCAACTCCCAGGAAACGTATGACTGACAAGGGAGTTCTGTATAACTCGTGGGCCTGGTTTACTTCGGGGAACTTCTAACTAAACCCCCTTAGCATTTCCCAAGTGGCTGGCCTCGCTCCGCCCAGCATCATGGATGACGTGACAACTTCAGCAGATATGTTGCTTTCCAGCATCTGTGGCAGACAGCTGCCAGGATGCAGATGCCCTTTGCTTTCTGTGGTCTAATCATAGCACAACATAAAAGTTCATCTAACATATTAAGTCATTAAGATTTTAGTGTATGACATTTCTTTCTTACTGGAATACTGTATTTGAAAATATGTGTTATGGTCATTGCCTGCAAAGAACTAATGTATGACAAAGAAGATCCGCCCATCCTTCGGGCTAAGATGTAATATACAGCGGTGCCACCAGGATGCTGTTGTTTTATGGACATTAATTAGCCATGTGCAGCTGGTTTGAGGCAGGTGCAATTATGTAGCCTGTGTTTGAGCACAAAGTGAACATGAAATAGCAGATTTTTCTGTTAACTTGGGGAAAAAATGAGTGAAAAGTTATAAAATTGTTGAAAACTTTTTTTGTTTTCAACATGCTTTGTGATCTATATGATACTGTTTTATTAATTATTTTATCACTGCAATTTTTTACACTTAACTTGAGCCTTTTAAAATTCACGACTCAAAATCTTAGGAAACTTGACAGTACTATGGTTCAAAGCAGGTTAGACCAGACATTCTGGACACAGTCATCACTGAAACTCATGTGAACTGTGCTGTAAACTGTATTTTCTATCAGTCTAAATCTTTTTTTAGACCTGGCACATGTCAGCAGCCTCTTAAACTACATTCTCGTTTCAAAATCCACGTTGCTCAAAAGGCTCATTATAGAAGTGGATCTCTTTGCTTTTTATCATAGTACAAAATGAATGTTAAGCCACTTTAAATTAATTTGTTACTGCAGTTAATCTACATTTCTGCACTAATAAATACGAATCCAATCTAATTAATATTGCTCTTAAGTCATGAAACACAAAGAGGTAAAAACAACAAATGTGCAAACAAATAAAGCTAGAAAGATAAAAACTGTATGAGTGTATGACTGTAATCTTATGCCCCTCAAAACAGGATCTGACCCTGCTTTGAAGGAGCATTTCACTGTTCGTCAGCATGAGAACTGAAAAGAAAGTAGCACGTCAGCCTAGTCTGACGGGATTTGGCATTATAACACAGAATGACTGCACTAACTTTATATTATTCCGAACTGTCTCTGCTGCTACCTTATTACCGTAGACTATGTCATACTCTTTAGTGGCTGATAGCACATTCATAATTTGTAGAAAGAGGCTTAGTTCCGTAGAGCCTTAATTATCTTCTGCTTTTATTAGGCCTTTTTATTACCATAATTCCATTACAGATGATGCTATGGCTGCAAAGGAGCCATGCAAGCTTTGAGCAAACAGTGTGGTGAATGCCTGTTCTAATCAATCAATTAAACACTGTGGGCAAAAGGCTATGACTGTTTGCAATATAAACAGCAAGAGTGTTCGTGTGATTTAATTTAGGTAAAAAGAAAATAAAAATCTGATAGTCAGATATCATTGCAATTATATCAGAATGATGTACCTTCTGTTATTTTCGCTTAATTCTACCTTCCTTTTAATAACTCATAATTATCGCCATCAGAGACACCGCCACCTGCATCTCTGCCATGACTGACTATTGCTGATCAAAAATCTTAGCCTCTGGTCCTTTCTACCAAAGGTCACAGTGAAAGAGTGTTATGGATAATCAAACACATCCACCATAAACATTCACTACCTGTCTAATTGCATAATGCTCAGGTTGAATTTATTTACTCAATTATGTAAGCGAGTTGAACATGAATGTTTTTTTAAAACTGGACCAACTGCAATAGTTTTTTCCTGAGTGCTCACATTTGTAAACTCTGCAGATAAGTAGGTTATCACTGCCCCCAAGTGAAAATTCAAGGAACTAACAGAGTTGCAGAACTGAGGCTGTAAATCCACGTGAACCAGACGAACCAGATGTGAACCCAATGTGTGTGAGACAACCTAACTTATTACTACAATAATGATAATTAATAGGTAAGATTAAACCTTGAGGTGGAGTACATGTATACCTAAGAAGAAAGTGAACAGTAAACTCAAGTATGGCCAATTGCAACTACCTCCAAAGCAGCCAAAGAAACAAATAAGGAGGCTGCAGGAAACATGTTGCACTTTCTTCAGCCACTAATTAAAATCCATCTATTCAGATTTACAGTATGTTACAATACCTTTTTTCAATTGTAACCATATTCAGTGAGCGCTCCAGTGTGACCCATGTTTTTAAAGCTGGATGCGCTACTTTCAATGATAGCGTACCATATTTCTAAATACTATGTAACATTTATTACTAGTTATTAAATATGACATTAACAGAACATGTTAGCTGATGAAGTGCAACTTAATCAGGGCCATGGGCCTGTATCACCGTCAACTGTATAGTAGCTTATTGTGAAAGAGTGGCCAGGGTTTGTCATGTGATTCCCCCCTTATAATAGTGTGCTATAATTCATTAACTATAATTTCAATGCTGAATTAAATCAGCATGTTTACATTTTCAATATTTAGACCTGTGATTTACATCAGCTAAGCGAAGCTGACATGTTAGTAGCACCAATCCCATTAGCACACCATGCAAGCATAGATCTGCCATAACATTAATATTAGTGATCTTAATAATCTTTTGAAGGCAAAAGTACAAAGGTCAGCACACTTAGCATTCAGTGGCTACACTGTGGTAGAAATACACAAACTCAGTACTCAAGTAAAAGTAATAGCCTAACGATTTCACTATGTTTATTTACAAAGTACTAGTAATTAGAAAAGTAAAAGTACTCTATAAAGAAGATAATGTGTTTAAAACAATTCTGATTATATTAATCATGGGAGAACATGTACATCATGTACATAACAACAAAATAAATGAAAGGAGGTGACCCTCAATAGCACATCAGGATTCATCAGTTCATAACTAAAAATAAATCATGTACATACACCATATAACCACTAGATGACAGACTTTAATTGACGAATACGGCAAGGGACGAGAACGTGGTTTGTGCTCAAAATAAAATACAAAAAATCTATACTTTTGGTGTACATTGTCTGATACCACTATAACTGACTATTTATAGGTATGATGAGCAGTTGTCAATACTAAAATACATATAACATAAATAACATAAATAAATAAATAATGACTGACTTGAGGTTGAAGCTATAACTACTGAGTTTCCCCGCTATATGCTTAAAAAACGAGCTTTGCACCGTTTAGAATAATATTCAGATTTTCTGTATTTACTCCAGACCCTGAACCGGAGGTGTTTTTTTTTTGTTTTGGTGATGTAATCGATGGATCCCGGGTTTCACATTTAAAAAAAACATTCATACGGAACGCGCAGGCTTTCAAATCAAGCGTCCCTTGCGTGCTCTACGGTCAACGTGGTGACGTAACCTTTGCATGTTGGCCAATCGGGACGAACGCTGGGCGGGCATTGCAAAGCTGTAGTGAATCTTAGCAGGCTAACTAGAGAAAGAAAGCTAACTAATCGTGAGAGTGGAAGTGGAGCTAACGTTAACTGAAAAGGCAACTGTCAAAACAGCAAGGGGAACAGAATTATTAGTGAAGTCATCATTTTTTAGACGATTACACGAACTGAATTGTGGCTAGTTAATCAAAGAACGTGTTTATCAGATGCCCGAGGAGCATTTTGGATACTACACCGATTGTCCCATTTCCAAACGGAAACCATTTCTGGACAGACAGTTCGTGCTAGCTAGCTATCTAAGTGAATCATCCCGGAGACTTTTCATTGTCACCTAAAAACCCAAACTGAATGTTTTGTCTGTCATGAGTCCGGCCGGGTGTTCCCATGTGAACGGTTATAAGGTGGATAATTGGAAACAAAATCTTCGACTCATATACCAATGCTTTGTTTGGAGTGGTACTGCTGAGACCAGAAGACGCAAGGTAAAAAAAAAAACCCAGGAACTACAACATTTACCTTTAGAACCTGAAGTGAAATAATTTGTATGTGGCACAGACAGACAATGAACTGGAGTGCAAACGATGTCCCACACAAGCACTGAACGGGCTGAACACGGTTACGGTCTTCCAAGCACTGCTCTCTCGCACCAGTAATGCTGCTCGTACTCTTGTTAGCCAGCTAGCATTAGGGTTATCACCGGTAAGTTAGCTAGCAGGGACTTGTGTGTGTGTGTGTGTGTGTGTGTGGTGAACTGCTGAAAACGGTCGCTTTTTTTTTTTTTTTTTTTTTTTTTGCACTCTTAAGTTTTATTTCACTTTTCAGCTCACAGCAAAATTATTGAGTGATTTTCGTCGCGGGTCAGTGGGCTGGTGTTAGACCAGCGGCTCTTTTCCCACAGATGCTAAACAGTTAGCTTAAAGGGCTAAACTTGGCTTTAATGAGAGTTGTGGCTAACGTTGCCGCACCAAATTGACCCATTGTGTCTCCAGACACGCACACACTGGGTCCACAAATTTCGCAGTTGTCTCCGGGGCATCGCAGGTCCTGCTTTTTATTTTTTATTTTTTTCTGCATTTGTCTATCACTCACGAGTTTGACTTCTAGGACGTCAAGCTTCTGACTTTATTGGCAGTTAGTTTTTTGGCTCACCCCACACCTGCTCGGCCTACACTGCTCCGAACAGTGTGATGTCATCACTGTGTGGCAGTCTGTCTCACTGTCCCACCGTTTCTCTTCCGTTTAGACAACTTAACTTTTATGCCTGTTTGTTTTGTGCCATAATGTCTATTTGGAAAATCCAGAAGCCCCAATGTGGGTATGGATCATCAATAATTTGCAGGTTGTTTTTGAGTATTGCCCCCAGAAACCAATGCTTCTCCTATATCTCATCCATGTTTATGTCGTTGTTAAAAAATAGGTGCCTCAGAGTGATGCAGGATGGACACAGCTGGTGAGTTGATGCTTATTACGCCTTCACTGATCTTTGTAGTTCTGAGGAATAAGTGCTAGCTTGCTCTTTCTCCTCTTACTCCCCTATCCTTTGTGACATAGCGCCCTTTGATTTAATGGACTGAATTTTAGATGTAAAGCTATGTAGTAGAAGAATCCAGCCAGCTTGTTGTATTTGCTGTGATGCAGCGAGTACTTGGAAGGAGGGAGGGAGGGGAAGATGGGAAGATGGGAGGATGGGTGGTTGACTGAACAGAACAGTAAAAAGCATAGCTCAGTTGCACTGTGGACACGTCAAAGCAAATAGCCAGTGCCAAATGGTCGATGACCCTCTTTGTGTTTATACAGTGATGTAGTGATGTGCGTTAGTTAGAGCGCAATGCTTGTGTTGTCCTTATTAATACTTTTTACACTCTGAAACACAGATGGAACAAAAAAGTGCAAGAGAGCATCCAACGTTGTGTGAGGCGGACCTAAAAGGTTCTTACGCAAGTAGACTGGGTGACATTGTGACATGACTGAATGTTAATTTCCACAGTCTGGTTTCTTTCTACCTGAACAATGTAATTAGTAGCCGCTCAGTCAGAACCCACTGTGCCTTACTGCACCTACTGGTACCTTTTTTTTTTCTTTTCTGCCATGACATCTTTTCTACACTGTGTGCACAGTGACATGGGGTATGGTGAAATTTCTCCATGACAGCTCAAGCTTTATGTTGTAATACACAACCTTATTCTTGTACTATTGTGAGCAGGATTTTGGACACACAAAACTGCCATTAGTACTGTCAGTCTTGGATTGTATTTTTTATGCTCTGTTCTCAATCAGTGCGTGTCATCTGTCAGTGCATTTATGTTTTTCTGAGAAATGCAACTAAGTTTCTTTCACATTCCACTGTGTCACAATATGCTTGTGGCCTTGGAATTTACCATTACATAACTGACAATAGACTGTCATGTAAATACAGCTGAGAAATACCAGTACTGTTTCCAATAGTGATGTGTTAGATATATAAAAAATATATTTAGTTACAATTCACATGAAAGGAGAAGTAGAGTTTAAAAGTACAGTTTCAAGAGTTTTGATAATTAACAGTTAAATTGTTTTGCTTACAAGTGGTGTAACAGCTGTATAACATCTGTTGTGGTGTAGACCCAGTTATTATGCTTTAATTATTCGGAACCAGAGACTGATGGTCCAGGTGACTAACTGAGGTGGTGAGCCTCGTTACCACCTAACTCATCTAATCATGCAGAGCAGGTGTAGTCAGATTCAGATCAGAACAGATTAGCTTCAGTTGTACACAGGTGTGGGCATCTTTTTTTGTCTCTGAAATGTGAGTTTAAAAAATGTCTAATAATTTTAGTGATGTATGTTGAAATGTTTTTGAATTGTAAACTGAATGGTTCTCTAAATGCATTTCATTTCTTTCTCCCCACTTCTGTAGTTTTTCTTTAGCATCCTCCATACAAGCTGTTGTCCTTTCTACCTCAAGTTAAAATCAATTCCCAAGCGATGTGCAACATTTGGTGAAAATCTGTCACCTGCTCTGCTTGCACCGTGTAAAACCCATATGGGCAACAATTGGCAGAATGAAAAATGCAGTTAAGAATTTCTAGAGATAACATTGCAGCCCAGTGTGGCTCGGGATCTCCTATCTTTTCTGAGACCACGTAATAATAATAATAGGACAATAAATCTTTGGGCATGTCGGTGCTTGATGAAAAGCCCCATTAGTTGAGAATGCACATTTAGGTCTGTACTTGATACTGTGTGTGATTTAAAGGACACAGCACAAACAAGTATGCACAATTTTTCTGGTGTTTTTGGTCAGCAAATATGTACTAACTCCTACATTTATTTTAAATTGTGAACGTTTCTTTAATTCAGTAAATTCTGTTTTGACCAAGTGTTGGCTGTCAGTTAGTAGGACGGTCCGACTAGGCAAGACATGTAGCCAGAGGGTCTACACCCAACAGGGATTGACTGTTTGTGGCTTGTTTCAGATTGCAGAGGAGGAACTATTGTTCTGATCGACTTCCTATTGTAGCTTCCCGGGTCCTCTTTATCATTTATAGTGTTTCTGAAATTTAATATACAATTGTTACAGTATGGTGAGTTAGTGCGCTGAACAGATTTTTGATGTTTCCACCCAAAATTAAAATCCCACAGATTACAGAGGCTGTCAACTAAGCCCATAGACAGAAACCTGTGCCCTTTGTTTAACAGTTAAATTCATTCCTCTTTTAGCCCTAGCTCCAGCCATATTCATAATTCATATTTTGTGAATAGCTGTGGTGGTGGAAGGATAGTGTGAATATTTTAGAAGGTCATGGTTATTTATTTTGGTTGCTTCATCCAGCAGGATGGACCCAATTTATCTCTAAAAGGAGATTCTGTGTCTACTAAAATACTGCCATCATGAAGGCATCTATCATGCAGTTAATGTAGGCCTACTGTATTATCTCAGGTTGAGTGGAAATTGAAAGATATGAAAGCGGGGTGGGTGTGGTTTTTAAAGCCATAACAGCTCTGAAGAATTTGCTATTGCTTTGATTAAAGGGAGTAAGAATTGTGTTTAGACAGCTCAATGATCTTCCTTCTATTTTTGAAAAATCTTGTAATCAAAGGATTCAAATTTCCCACAAGAAGCGAGCTCCCTTTCTCTTTTGATGAGCGAGAAATAGTTACATTTCCGAGGATTACAAATATACTTCCTTCTGCCTGTAATTCCATTTCACATTGACACACATAAAAAAAAAAAGTACTGAGGTACAGCCCATCCCAGAGAGGGGCTTATTCCAGTGATGTTAGCAGATCTTTGTCAGATCGGTCTACTTCACATTATGGGCCTCCTCACTCACTGACTCATCAGCATACTTGGTAGCATCAGGATCTGTTCCTACAGCCTTTTCATAGCCTTCGCTTGTTCCTCATCTGCTCTCACTCCCACACTGCTGCTTCCTCCTTTTACTTGGTTTTACTTTTTTTTTTTCTATTTGCAAACCTATTTGAAACCATGGCTTTTGTTTCCCATGGAATTTGTGCCATAAAAATGCTTGTATTGTATAGTGATGCACATCAGTGACAGCACCTTATTATGTTTTTTTTTAGAAAAAGGTTTCAAATTTGCTTCTCAAATGCCAATGCTTTCAAATCTTTTTGTGAACCATTGTTTGTTTGATGGGAAATTAATATATACTGCTTTATTTAAGAAACACAAGCGGTTTCAATTCTTTCTAATGAAAATAACTGTTGGTAAAAGTAATTGATTTATGAGGCATTTAACAGACAAGAATGGCTGACTAATCAAAACTTTTCATTTATGTTTTATCGCCCTTGTCATTTACTAGTTCTTTAACTTTATAATTCCCACAGATGCTTATAGTTTTAGAAAGGGAAGTAAAGAGCAGTGAGACTGTGAATGAAGGGTTTGTTTCTTTGCAGCAGAAACTAACAAATACCTATATTGTTTTTTTTTAAATAACTAGTTTACAATGTGCAGTTCTAACGTACAATTGTCATTATTTACTAGCTTGTAAACAGTTTTTATATAAAGCATTCACCGCATTGTTAAAATGAATATAATTTGTTGTTCACAGAGGTTTGCATTTGATTTCTTGAATCCTGAAATTAGCTACAGCCATGCTTTTAATCCTCTCATTCCCTCCTCTTTCTTTTCTTTTCCTTCTCACTTCATGAACAACAGTCCATGGCTGCGGCGATTTCAGACGTTGGTTTCTGGCCCTTGTCCAGGCCTGTTTATTCAATGATTGTGCGCTTCCTGTCAATCCAGGCCTTGTCTAATGTGGCTCTTGGTCTCTTAGTCACTTTGTTTGTGACTCAGTGACTCAGGCTGAAATAATGGTGCGAGGTCTGTAGCCTCCTTCGAGAGTAACTAATGTGTCACCTTGGGGTGTCCCTTTCCGATTTGATTTCCTCCCAGATTCTTACTGCTGGTTAAATTGGGACTTTAGTCCTGAGGTTTTGTTTTTGACCACCCATGCTATAAAAAGAAAATAGTTTGCTACAACAATCTTTTTTTATTAACTGAAGACTTTTGTTAAATTGCTTTAGAAATCTCTTAACTATAGATCAGTATTAAAGGAGATGGGTAAGATGCTTCCTGAGGCCGTTAACTGTGTAAACTATGGCTCCAGTAAGAAATGCATTTGCATGTTGAACAAAAAAGCTGTTTTTTTTTTTTTTTTTGCACGGAATGCCAAATGAGTAGGTGTAAAAGTCTAAAATGTGACATGACTGCGTTTTGTTGATGCTCAGCTCTGCGTTAGCTGCGTACCGCTTGGTTCCTAGCCCCTCCTTCTCACACATGTTTACTTTGACTGACTCTCTCTCCTCCATCCTTCCTCCCACTGACTCTTTCTCTTCTTTGCCCTCCGTTCAGCTTGAGAGGTTCTTCTCATTTGACCGTCCAGCAGCTTCTAAGACGTCACTGCTGCAAAGCATGCTGGTCATGTCCCGAGCCAGCAAATGAACCTTCTGTCCAGCCCTCCCTTAATACTGCCATCTGGCTAACGGGCTGTCAGTCACTCTCTAGGGGCCGATCAAGCCCAAAACCAAGAGGCAATCAATCTCTTCTAGTGTGGACACTCAATTATTCTCTTTGTTGAAACCTTAGACCCATGTGACAGCTTTTTCTGGGACTAAGCATTTTGTCTGCAAATGATTCTTTGTTTAAAAAAAAAAAAAGGTGAAGATTGTATTTATTATGTCTACTTAATTTTAAGGACTCTGTAGTGCTGTCACACTTTGCTTCTATACTGTAGGTAATGCTCATAAATTTTCCTTGAGGTGATTTTGAATTTTTATTACCCGATTGATTCCATGGGGATGAGGAAATGTGACTAGATGAGATCTTAGTCCACAGGGACCAGCGAGACGCTCTGAATGCTGTTGGTATCAGTCACATGAGTGCTCCCTCTTCTGTGTGTGTGTGTTTTGAAAGAACAGTGTGTGTGTGGGCATCTGTTAGCGGCAAGGTTTGACAGATGATCACGCAGCCTTTTGTTAAACTGGAGGTAGACTGTTAACCATCTGTACAAACACACAGTCTGATCTTTCCTTGTGCTCTAGGTACATGCTTGTTAGTGGTTCATTGGAGCGAATCATTCTTTTACACAGCAATACTAGTTAAAACACCAGACTGCAGCCCAATTTTTCACTGGGCTTTCGTGAAAGTCCTTCTGCCTTTTATTTCTCTCACAAAATTGTCTAATCTTTAGAAATCAAACAAACATAGCCTGTCTTTCCCCTTGAGCAATCTTATTCAGATTCAAACATGCAGAGCCAAACACTGTTTTATCACACCAACCTATTCAACTGGCACAAACCCCAGAGAACTACTAGACTATATTGTAATCATAGGAAGAAAGCTACTCCACTGTGAGGATCTCAGTTTAGTTCCACTCCATCAACATTTTCTTCCCTTTTATCTTCTGTCGTAGAGATGGGAAGAAGCCAGGCTCCATAGGCTTGGGCTTTGGGTTTAGCTGTAATGTCCTTGCCATAGTTTGACAGTATGAGGCCAAACTCCTCACACCAAAAATTCTTCATCTCTCCTACAACTCTTAATTATTACGATGAGGTAGGAATAAGATCACACCAAGGGCACATGGCAGCAGTCATTTTCAATAGAGGTTACATAAAGCTGATAGAGGACAAAAGTGAGAAGAAAATAAAGAAAGATTAGTGCTTTTATGTGTTTCCACAGCTGCCTACTGAGAATTCAGGGAAAATATTACCATGTATAGATTTTGGGGATGTGGGTGGGTTGGTAATAAGATCATTCTGCCAAGGCACTGACAGGCTGTAGCCCCATAGGGTCATTCAGTAGCACATTCTGACCATTAGTCTCCTTGCCCACCCTCTCTCAGCCTTTTCATATCAAATATACCATTAGAAAGGAGTGTGTGTGTGTGTGTGTATGCAGTATATCTCAGTGCTCAGCCGATATCTAACAATATCTGTGGTTAGATTCTGTGCTCCTTTTACTAAATATTGTGTGCAGTCATGGTTGTTTTTGGTGTGCATGTACTGAAAGCACGCACTGGCTTGTAAGATGCACCATGGTGAGTCACTGCTCTCATATAGCCATGGCCTCTGCTGTGTATTGACTCTCTCTTCCTCCCTGGCCCATTCCTGCAGTAGCAGGAGCGTGCTCAGTGTAGCCAGACCTTTGTGCACATCATAATTGTGATCGTCATTCTATCTCCTTCTCAGTTGCAGCTCGTCACACAACCGGCTCCAGTGGAATATGTGAATGCATTAACCTGAGCGCTGAAAGACCAATGATGCAGCAAGAATGCAAGTGAAGCGGAGCATGAAGCCTCGATGTTACTTATTTAGATGTACATATGCATGCAGCTAGTTGGTGCTTACTGTTGGACCCGGGTCATCATTAGCTCACAGTATCACAACAGCATCAGTGGACCCATAAAACATAATAATACTATCGTAAATAGTGTTTAAAGATGTGTTGAACATCTGTTAAGTTAGCAAATGCCTTTCTGCATTTCTTCTTTCATCAATCACTTACTTTGCACATTGGGCCATTACATGCGCATGGAGCATAGCCTCTAAAAGTCCATCCCAGATGAGATGCAGTCTAGTGCAACATAACTGTGAGCTTGCTACCTGTCGGACACTTGTTTCAGTCATCTGAGGCAGCGGCTGATCAATAGCAGATCTAATAGAACATTAAAAGTGTTGGGCAAAGAGAGGTGCAGGACTGCTGACACTGAGGAATAGACAGCCTGTGAAATAGATTTTCTGTGTGCTAATAGGGTGTTGAGGCAGGGGAGTGTGAGGAGGAGGGCAAGGCGTGGCAATGTCAGTGTTTCTCGTTTTTGCCATGGAGTCTTGGTGCAATGCAGGAGGAATGGGGATGAACCGCATCACTCCTTAGGTAGGCTTTGAGAAGCAACTAAAATAACACGTTGAGGATTTCAGATGAACTCAGGTGTGTTTCCTTGCCCTTGTTTGCTCGTCTTTTTATCTTTTGCTAGTGCATGCAGGATTTAGTTATTGCTGTAAAACACAAGTCCTGCTTCCCTCTGCTTGTCAGTGCCACAAGCTCTACTTTAAAAGTTAGGAGTCTGCAGAAGATGTCAATCTGGATCTTTTAGAGTCAACACTTATGCTCACCATTTTTACATCTTGGAAATGCTCTCTTCACTGTTTTGGTGCTGCCACTTTGCTCATTCAGCACTGGCTGGCGAACAGACCAGTTTGAATAAAAACAGCCTAGTGTGAATATTCCCTATAATGTATTCTCATTACAATCTAGCTCACGTCTGCAAGAGCTCAGCTGGAACATAGGCCTGTCTATAAGATTTACAGTTTTTCATGGTTATGTATAGTAGCATGTGACTTTTTAAATTTTTTAAACCTATCTGTTGAACCATCTCAGTTCTGCAGAGATTCTGAACAGTTTTTGTGACCTTTCCCACAAGGAAAATTACATTAAATAATAATTTTAATATGCAATAATAATTTTTTTTAAGGTTTCAACTTCAGAAAGACGATAGGGACGATGACTTATAAGCACAAATTAAGTTTGTGCGATATTGTTTCCCAATGATATCAGATATTAATGTATAAAAATAAGCATTTTGAACCATGTTAGATAAACCATGCATATCAAAGCTTCACAATTAACTTAAAAGGTTGTGGTCTTAAATGTAAAGGATTTTCTGGGTTGTTAAGTGAGAAAGTTATAGTTTTAAAAAAATATATTATTATTATTATTATTATTATCTGCAAAAGCAGTTTTGTGGAATTTAGTTATTCCATTCCATTGCTGTATTCTTTCCTGCTCTCCTCTTCTGTATGACTGGGCAGCTCATTGCAGACGATCTGCCCCTGAAATGTTTTGATTAGATTGCTGTGGGTTTCCTCTCCTTCCATCGTTTCTGTTAATCTGCTCATATTTCCAAAGTAGGCCTGTTTATAACTGTCTGCTGCACTTTCACACATCTTAACAACATAATTCCTAAGGACTAACTTTTTTTTTTTTAAGCCAAGGTAATGGTATTCTGATATCCCTTTGCTTTGATGTTTTCTCCAACGTCACTTGTAAGTCGCTTTGGATAAAAGCATCTGCCAAATGACTAAATGTAAATCGAAATTTTTGTTCTTGGTATCGCAGTCAAATTTTATAATAAGAAAATCCAGGTTACAGAGTTATCTTTAATAATGCAGCAGATAAAGCTGAAGTGTATATGTGCACGTGCACACGAGTGGTTGTGAGTCACCCAAGAATTTGTGAGGCCTACATTTGCCAACGCAAAGTTTGCTTGATGGTTTGTTTGCATGGGCCCGTATATTAGACAGGCAGATTCAGTTATCCAGTTTATTGTGTTTACATTCTGTTACTGTTGGTAGGGGGACTTGCTTGAGGTTCTTAAAGACGACAGTAGTGACAGCAGCCCACACGTGACCTCATCGACTCTCCGCAGTCGGTTTGAACTAGGAATCATTTGGGCTCCGAAGCAAAACACCTTGACCTCAAGCAAAGCCAACTACCATCAGTAACACACTCTCAGGGCTTCTGTCTATTAGTGTTTCAGTGCAACCGGAAATGTGAACAAGGCAAAGACATTTTTGCAGATTTGTCGCAGATGTGAGGCATTCTTATGCACATCTATTCACCTCTCCAGTCAGCTCTGAGTGCTGTCAAACCAGTCACACACACTCCAGTTGTTGCGAGTGTGTGCTTTAGACTTATTCTCCTCGCCTCCTCCAGTGTGCCTGCCGAGCATTAAATCCCATCTTTCCCTGCATGTGTCAGAGAGAGAAAGATTTAGTGTGGAAATGCGTTTTTATTCAGCTGCATAGGATTTGTCAACAGGCCTGGCAATCTTTAGCCTGTCTGCATATCAGGTCTATTCAAGCACCGTATCCTCTGATGTGTTTGTGTGACTGGAAGATAGAATTTTCCGCTGGCAGGAAGTTCCACTCTTGTCTGCCAGTGCCACTCTACATTACAGCTCAGGACTATGCTACTGCAGATGATTTTATCACCACACCTTCCTCCTCTTTTTCAAATTCTTTCCCCACCTCTGTCCCCACTCCAATTCATGTTATCCCATGGGTCTTTCTCTCTAGGCCAAGTCGTGTATCTGTCACATGTGTGGCGCCCACCTGAACCGACTCCACTCTTGTCTCTACTGCGTCTTTTTTGGCTGTTTTACGAAGAAACACATCCACGAGCACGCAAAAACCAAGAGGCATAATCTAGGTAAGCCACGCATTCAATCACGTGTAAGTACAGTTTGTCAAAAATGTGTTTAATTGTTTTAATTGACAAACCAAACCATGTCTTGAATCTAAATGTAAAAACACCCCACACATCTCACAGTAGAGCTAAAATTAGAGTCCAGGGCTCAGTCCCATTTTGTCAGTCTTCATATCCCTGTGGCCCACTGCAGAATCAGCTATTATCAGTGGGGGGATTACAGCATTACTTTGGGCAACTTCCTCCTCTGAGCAGACAGGAAGCTGAATCTCACTCTGACTCCAGCAGCCCATTACCATTCTGTTGGTAAGCCAGTCAAATGTCATGGGTTTAAGCTACTACGCTCGCCTTGGTTCAACAGCAAGGGAGTGGTAGACATCTTTAATCCACATATAGCAGAAGACTTCACATGCTAATTATGCTAAATAAGACTAATGAGCGAGATTTGGATATTACCCTGACGAACTCAACAACTGTTTAAATGGGCACGGAAAACGTAGGGCGGCTCGTTTCGAATGCCTTTTGTTATTTAATACATTTCACCAGTTTGGTTACAAACTATTTTTTTAAGCCACTTCATTCTCTGTTCTCCATTCACGCCTTTGTGCCCTTTTCTTCCACCTCTACATCCTCTCATTCTTTGCTCTTGTCCTTTGCTCACATAAGCAATATTTATGAATTCCAGCCCATGTCTTGTGCAGTACTCATAGACATCTTCCCCTTGTTGCCACTTGTGTTGCTCTCATTTTTCTCTCTGAACTGGGTTGCTGTTGTCCACTGAGGAGCATCCTCTTCAGTGCACACTAACCACGTGTTCATGCTTAATCAGAGAAAAAGAAACAAATGATTTAATGATTAACATGTATTTGTTTGTGTTGTGTATATGTTTTATCCTATTCACACTCTTGACTTAACTAAATGTACATGTGCACAAACACACCCACACAGTCCCGTTTCCTTTAGGAGACAGTAGACTGGCTTATATGTATTTATTCTCTGGAGACTTATCCTAACCATATCCACTCCATGTCGAACCCTAAAACCAAACATACCCTAACCTTAAACCAAGTCATCACATTGAATTTTTTATATTTCCTGATGGAGACCTGGATTTTGTTCAGACTTGACAAGCTATGTCCCCACATGTGAGTCTGTGTAGTCACATTTAAGTCCTAATAATGTGAGTAATACCTTGTACACAAACAAACACACAAAATATGAAACCACACTGTGATGACAACATAACATACACCAGTTATATTGTGTACATAATGTTTTAGCTCACTTTGTCAGCATGGGTAGCACCAAAAACAGAAAAATGTCTGATTAAGCTAAAAATAGGTTGTCACGGCAACAGAGCTGCTGTATTGTTGCAGAGGAGTTTGAGAATGGAAGAGGGTGGTGTGTTATTTGAAAGCACAGGTGGGGGTGGGAGACAACCTATTCTATCACCGCTTCCCTCAAATCTCTCAGAATTGTTTAGCGCGAGCAATGAGTTGGAAACATATTGTGTTGAGTGAAAAATGCAACTGGCACAGACACTTGTCTTCAGACTGGCTGTGCCAGCGAGGTTGGATAGAAATAAAACCTCATGTAGTACTGTGCTGGAAAATCTGTAAATTTGTCATTATGTTGCAACCTTTCCTTACCCCTATCTTTCTCTCCTGCTTCCAGCAATAGACCTGTTATACGGTGGAATATATTGTTTTGTGTGTCAAGACTACATATACGACAAAGACATGGAGCAGATTGCCAAAGAGGAACAGAGGAAAGCCTGGAAATTGCAAGGTATAGCATTTTGTTTTCAGTCAAAGAACTTAACGCAGCTTTAGAAACAAGGCAATCTGATATCTTACTGCTGTCAAATTTGTTTTTTTTGAACCCTCAGGCATAGGAGAAAAATACACAACATGGGAGCCGACCAAGAGGGAGTTAGAATTATTACGACACAATCCAAAGCGAAGGAAAATCACTACGAACTGTACCATAGGTGGGCAATAGACTGCTCTGCAGTAGTCTCCAAATCAGCACTGATTTTTATTCCCAGATTATTTGGGGGTGGGTGCATGTCTGTCTGTGCGTGTCTGTCTGTCTGTCTATCTGTCTGTGTGTGTGTGTGTGTGTGTGTTGACTTAGGCTACCTTTGGGGGCAACTTCTGAAATTCACAGCAGTTGCTTGGGGGTGCACTTTCTAGCTGGGGACATTTTTGTCTAAACGGCTCCTGTCTTAAAACAGGGTGGTCAGAGATCCTGAAAAAGTCTTAAAGTATATATTTAATTAAAATTTGCATTTACTGATTAAGGTCTTAAATTAAGTATGAAAAGGTCTTCAGTAAATTGTGTCCCTTCACTTCATTAGCACAATATAAGACCGGAGAAAGCCAGCACATTTTAGGAAAAATTAAAGCAGTGAGTCTTACGAGTAGTGTAATTTGCATGTCACTAACTGTAATAAGTGTATTGCATAAACATTGATGAGAACAGAACAAATATGCTTTTATCTGCAATTTTCCCCTGTTCCATTTTGTCATTTGTTGTTTCTCTCACTTTTATCGTCTTTTGTGTATTGATGATATTTTCAACTTTCTGAATTTTCACTTTGGCAGACTAAAGACCCAGTTTAGCTTACAGTCCTCCCTCACATCTAAAGGAATGTGTCAAAATCTATTTTAAAAGCCTGAAATCTTTAGGGAAAAATGCAATATATAAATGTTTTAGTGCGTAAAGTAATTAATATGCATCAAACCTTATTTCAATTCTGGAAAGCTGCTAAAAACAATATGCTGAAAAACAGCATAGACCAGCATTAGATGGTCTACAGTATCAACAGCAAAATACTGACCTATATTCTGTTTTTTATTAATTTTTTAAACCTTAACATGTTGGTGGCCAGTGTGAGGTGCTGGTCATAATGGTGTGCGAGTATGACATGCATGGCATGGCGATGTGTTGATCAGCATACCAAAACTGCCACATTCATGTTCGTCTACCAGTATGCATAGGTAGGCAGTTTCAGTTTTGGCCTATGTTGAAGACTTTTCTTAAACAATTGATTAGTTATTCACAGAAAAAAATGTGTTGTAATTTTAAGTGATTTATATAAGCTACTAGGAAAGTTGAAGCTACTAAATATTCACATATGGCCAGCTGATATTGGAGATTTTTTGACAGTTGTGCTTCAATCATCTAATCAAATTAGTGAATCATTTCAGTCTGCTACTGCTTTCTGGTGCCTTCAGAAATAATGAAATAATAATCCACTGTAGGGTAGAGCATACAAATTATTATTTTAGGTTAATCAAACCTAAAATAATCAAATGCCACTGTAAATGGGGTATTTGCCTGAATACACAGAACCAAGTGTATTTGTAGAGCAGAAACAAGGATCTTGGTCTGTTCATTGAGGCAAATGTTAACTTTCGGGAGATTTCTTTTTAAATATATATATTTTTCTATATTATGTCATGCTGACTGTATTTGTGGAAGGGTTTGAAGCCTTAGGGTATTTAGCATAAGGTACTTATTAATTGTCATTGCATGTAGCAATTAGATGCTAATGTATAGAGTAAAATCAATCAGTCTCTGAAGTGAGATTATTCAGAGACTCTTCCCTCCGTCACTGTTGCTCATCAACCTCAAAACCAAACAGATGCGCTGGACTTGTCATTTAGATGATCTGAAGAAACAACCTGCCTGCACATGGGAAAAGAAACAGGTAGGTTAACTTAGACATCAAACCTGGCACGTGTAGGTCAGCAAACATAAAAGTTGTAATTTCTTAGGCATAATTATTACAATATCATAGCTGCTAGTTACAGCTGGCTATGCCTATGACATGCTAACACTGGAGTGCTAACTGACTTATTGCACTACTTGCACTGGCTATTGTTAATGCTTCAGACAGTTCACATTGTTTATATTCATTATAGGCAATAAGCTTAGAAAATGTAAATGACTTTCTTGTCTTTCCACCCTAACTTTCAGCCACCGTCAGTGGATGTGTCAAATTTTTGTCAATCACTTAAGACGAATGCTCTAAGTTCCAGTCAACCCTCTCATCCCAGAGAATCCTCTTTAAAGGTAGGTCCATAAAATGTGCATCTTTAAAAAATGGCTTAGTTAAAATCTGTAAAACTGCGTATTTCCTTTCAATCATAGGAAAATCCATACTTTCTGAACACGCGTTTATTGGTTAAAGTCATTAACTGCTGGACACAGCATTATTGTTTGTGTAGTAGAAGAAAGACGTAAGTTTCATATATCTACATCCCATTTATGTAGTCAAGTTTCATACATGACACTGATGGGCTCCAGCTACTGGTGACAAATCCCGCAGCTTTGTTTAGTGACTAATTTGTCCCCCATACATTAAAACCAACAAGGATTTGTCTACTAACAAAAAATTTTCCGCTCATGGGTAATTAAAGAGTAGTTACTGTAACATGCGAAGACAAACTTGGGCAACATTCTTAAAAACTTCATGTCTGAGTGATTTGGAATGTAGAAACATTTAATGGAGTGGCTGATGAATTTTTTTTAATCGTCGATTTCTGTAAAAAACACACACACACGAGCAGGCTAAAACTATTTGGCACGTTTTTTTAATGGTTTTATTCTTGACAATTTTATAACTGTTGTTTCCTGTTAATAATAGAAATTGGAGTCAGCAAACCAGTGGACATGGGACAGGAAGTTGGAACTTGGTCTATACCTTCACCTCAAAAATCAGCAGTAATTATTGTCAGCTGTTATGATATAGAATACGAGAACTTACAAGTTTTTTTTTGTCATTTATGCATGTGTCTTGTAAATAGCAATTGGATGTTGATGATTGGATGCCCTCACCTGATATCATCCAGTATACAATATGTTTTACAATTCAATATATTCACAATTTAATCTCCCCCAATAATAAGTTATGATAGCAAAATACTTGGGCTTAATTTGGCTTTCCCCATTTTCAATGGTTTAGTTTAACATAAGAAAAAGAGAACCATGTTCAGAGTGAATTGTATTGATCAAATATATGTTCTAAAAGGGTAAAGTGGGATAAAATGTTCTTTCCTAGTTCTTCTATTAATAAAAGTATTTTAACAGGTCAGTCACACAAATTTGAATACAAAATTTTTGGCCATTACAAAAAACTGTTTTGTAACTACTAACATTTATAACTGTTAGTCTGTCCATTTATCTCAGAGCTTCTAAAAATTGGACAGTGTTTAGTGTAAAAATGGCTTTAATACCAAAACAGTCAATCGAATATTTATCATAAACACCTTGAAAAAGTCTCACATTAAAGACATCTCCATTGTGCTAGCATAAAAAAAATTGAAGTATATTAGATTTGTTTTTCCTGTTTCCTTTAAGGTTTCCTTTGATAAAGTCTACTGCAATTAAACTTATTACTGTTCACTGTTAATTACATTATGGATTTTCATTATAACCATCACGCTGTACAGCTACAGCGCTTCAGTAGACAGACACCTTGGTAACCAGTAGAATAACTGCAGAGCTTTTTACTGTCTGTGTTGCGTGCAGTGTCCCTCTGACTTTGGCTATCCATCCAAGATGGGTAGATGAGTCAAATCAATGACTCACAACTCACTTCTCGACCCTAGTGCAATATAATCCAACTACCAGCAGCTGTACGTTTAACCAGATGAATAAAAAGATAACTGTGGAGTCTGTGTACTGGACCAATTCTAGTTTTCTTCTCTAGTAAAGTTATTTTTACACCAGTGCTTGCACATATTAAATGTAGCCTTTTAATAATTGAGCTTTACATGTGCTGGCCAATATGACATGAGAAGATTAATTACCTTAAATAAGAAAAAGATTCAATTTTGAAAACTTACAGACTGCAAATTCCTAAAGTAAAGTCTGGTTTAATAAACTCAACCACTAAGTGAAGGACATTTTAGTATTTGCCATGCAGCGATATCAAAGTGACAGATGCTATTTTGTTGCATTGTGAAAATATTTATTATTTTGGAGCATAACCCATACATGAAAATCAAATTCATATTCTTTGTTTTATTTTATTTGGTACATCTGACTCTTAAAAGCATTTCATCTTCTTACTTTTTAGTGCAGTATTAACCACATCGTGCATTGTTTAACTAGTGACCCTTTTTGTAGAATGAAGCGTGACAAAGGAGTTGATGTCTATGAGTAATAAACAATTTGTTGAAAATGCATTTTTGCATCAGGTTATAATAAATAAGTTACGGTTATTGTAATGGTGGCCCTGTGTGAGAATTGGTAGCTTCAAAAGACGGTCACTGAACCAGCCTGCGGTAACGTGCTAAACAAACAATAAAGTGATTATTTGGCAGAATTGCTTGTAGACCTAATAAATACCTTTTATTGTTTTCAATCAATAAAAATCACATTGCACAAAAGACAGTTGCATTTTATACCAGTTTTTTTTTTTTTTTTTTTTTTTTTTTTTTTTTTTTTTAATTGTGTCCCCAAGGGTTGGTAATTGTTATGAGTCCCTAAATATGTGTGTATGTGTGTATAAATTGTTTGTTAATTATATTTTTAGAAAATGATGACATTTTGGCCAGTTTTTACTTCTTCATATGGCTGGTTTTGACATAATGTCAGTGATGTCCTCATAAAGATGTGTGTGTGTGTGTGTGTGTGTGTGTGAACACATGGGGTCACTTGTGATTTTAGGTGGGACACTCGGGTTTAGAAGCATCATGTAGATGTACAGGTGTTGCACTGGGAGAAGAATAACGGTGTTCTCTCTTAATGTGTCTCCAAACACCTGTTTTCTCTTGTATTGTTTCAGGTCTTTGCAGCTTTTATTTCTCCTTTCTTTGCCATTTTTTCATCAGATTTTGTACATTGCCTTTTTGGTTTAATTTTTAGCCTTCCTTTTAATCAATGTTTCAGTCTTTACCCTTTTATCTCAGCAAAAAGCTTGGCTTTTACAAATGATTGGCAAGAGGTGTGTGTGTGTGTGTGTGTGTGTGTGTGTTTAATCTCTCAACAATCATTGTTTTCAAGAACCAATTTTGGCTCAGTTATGTTAGACCCAGACCTTCCTGCGTCTCACCTGTTCAACTGGCCATTACTAGAAGACAGTCCAAATAATTCTAGCTTTGTGGACAGCTACAGTAACACAAAGATTGATGGCAGACCTTCCCAACACCATATTGTTAACTTTACATCTACCAGAAAAAGCTGAATCTGAAATTGCCACTGGCTTCTATGTTTAATTATTCTCCGGGTGTGAAGGTAGAGTCAGTGTGTGGCTCTCTGATTGGGTGATGATCTGTCTAGTGGCATCTCTCACTGTGACAATCAATGAACACTTTTATCATTATCAATTAAGCTGTCTGTAGTTATTGTTTTATTAATTAATCAACATTTTTTTTTATAATGTGTTGTATTGGTTGATTTACCTAACTACAATTTAAAGGGTGTTTCCAGCTTTAATCAAAGCAACAACGTGGTTACATCTTTAGTTGTTATTAAATTCTCTATGTTGCATCAGAACCTCATGTGTAATCTTCATTGTTCTGTTGTTCTCACTTTTCTTTCCTTCTCTTTTTGTCCTGCAGGTTTACGAGGCTTAATAAATCTGGGCAATACATGTTTCATGAACTGTATTGTACAGGCTCTAACACACACGCCGCTGCTGCGAGACTTCTTTCTCTCCGATAGACACAAGTGCGAGATGCAATCAAACTCCTGTCTGGTGTGTGAGATGTCACAGCTTTTTCAGGAGGTATGATGCATAAGTGTGTGAACTTGATGTTTGTGTAATCCCACAAAAAGCAAAATCTTATGATTTTAACCAAGCCAGACTTTTTGAGTTTTTTAGCAACCATAACATACAGCGTATGACCTGCGGCAGAACACTGAGTCACTGTTGCACTCTCTTGTTGAATTCTAAGAGGCAGGAAAGAAGGGAGGAATCCTACCGGAAAAGGAATGCGCTTTCCACATTTATTAAACATGATCAATCAGTTCAATTTGTGTTGCATAGCCATTTCTGGCGGCTCTTTGATACAAAAGTTGGGCATTTTACATCTAGCAAACTCATCCACCTTGTGTGTTATGTAATAGCTCCCTGATCTGCTCCCACACTTCCGCCTTTTTTTCTTTACACCTTCTCACTACCCAATATATATATGGGGACACAGATGACAAGCAGCGCTTTAATGGGTTGAGTCATCACTAGTCCACCCCCCTTTCCACCATGCGCACACGCATAAAGCCCTGCCCCGTCTCAGATTGCTCAACTGTTCAGCTTTTTAACACACGAGTGAGCCAATTGCTCACCTCTGCTACCTAGAATGGCATACGTTGATTGAGTATTACAAATTCACGCTGTTCATAAAAGATAATCTATTTAATCTATTAAAAATTCTCCCACACGCAGTTATCATTTCAAAGTATTTCTACATCGCCCCCTTCAGTTTCTCTACTTTTGTTGCTTCCTTCCAGCCCACCTCCATATCGTCATCAAAAGATGTCTTCTGACTCTCTCTCTCGCTTTCTCACTCTCTCACACACACACACACACACACACACACACACACACACACACTAAGCTTTTTGGTTTTGAAGGTTGGAGGCATGGCTCGCTTTGATCAGCCAGTCTCTCCCCTACTCTCTTTCCCCCTTTTCTACCTCATCTTTCGTTTGTCAGCCACCTTGCAGAGAAAGAAGCAGAGTCTGTAAGACTCAAAAGAGATGTCACTGCGACATGTTTTCCCATCTCATGGCTCAATCAGACTTCAGAGAGAACCGCAGAGATTAAAGTGAGGTGTACGCCACACGTAGTTGTTGAGAAATGAGAGCCCCTCTCACATTAATGAGCACGGTTTGGAACTTCATTCTAGCATTTGCTCTTGTTCTTTGTTCAGTTCTGTTACTTTCCTACACACATCATCTGACCTTGTCCTGGATCGTCACTCTTTCCCATTTACATGAAAATCTCAGACTTTTCAGTCCTTTATACATTTGGTTTATTTAGTTTGAAATGATTCTGTTTTCCTACAACTTTGTCTGCATTGCATGCGTCCCCTCTCTCAGGATATGCTGTCATAAGAGCTCGCACTTTTAGGTGACATGTGAGTTCATTCGTAGGCTAAACGAGTCAGATATTGATTGACAGCCCATCTTTGTATTGTTCAGCAGCAATGCATTATAGGTGACATTGTGCAATGTAGGTGTGTGACTGGGACACAGGTGATAAAATATAACTCTTGGGAAAGTAGGCTAATCATCTCTCCTCTTCACCCCTACCATCTCTTCCATCCTTCTTTGCTGCTCTCAGTTCTACTCGGGCCACCGTTCGCCCCACATTCCCTTCCGGCTGCTGCACCTGGTGTGGACCCACGCACGTCACCTTGCAGGCTACGAGCAGCAAGATGCCCACGAGTTTCTCATTGCAGCGCTGGATGTGCTACACAGGCACTGCAAAGGGGACACCATCAGTAAGCTTCACTTCATTCTCTGTAGCCTAAAGTAACAGTTTTAAACCTCTTTTCACGTCAGAAACCAAACAACATGAACATTTTTTTTTCAGGACATCATATAAGCTTGCCCATTATTTAAGCTTTCCAAAAATTTCAAAGTGCACCGACAGTTGAGAGTGAGGGGAGTGTATCCTCCTACTGTCCTTGCTCTATTCCTTAGATTTACCCACTGTGCCTTATTTTGCTGGAAACTGAAGAAGACTTACAATAATGCGTACCAAGGGGACAGCGAGCAAGTCGTATGATGAATGTTAATTGGATTTGTCGTAATTCAATGACAGTCTGACTCACCCACTGACTTTTCAGTAAGGCTCCCTCTGATTGGCTATAGAGGAGTCAGAGTTGTGAAGTGGCAGAGAGACTCAGCTGCAGGGGAACGATAAAGTGAGAAAGATGGCCAGACGGTCCTTCAGAGGTGTTAAGGAGGTGTTTGCTGCTTTATGTATGTACATGAATACTTTATGATGTCTGTGGTCCTCAGGAGACGACAATGGGAAGAAGGCCAACAATCCAAACCACTGTAACTGTATCATTGACCAAATCTTCACCGGGGGCCTGCAATCAGATGTTACTTGTCAAGTTTGCCAGTAAGTCTGCGTCTTTTTATGACTTGAACAGTTGAAAAAAGCAAAGGAAAATGTTCTGAAATGAAGTCCCATCTGAGATGTTTACTGTCATCTCAAAGGACAATCACATCACCACTTTTACCCCTCCTCCTTCTTTTTCTACATTTACTCATTTCATCCATCCTCCCTCTATCCCTATTGTCCTCCAATGCTGCAGTCTCCTGTCACTGCTGGGCTGACCGATGTGGACGCCAACCGTGGTCCCAGACTGGGTGAACCACTGCTTGTGTCCTCTCTGCTGCTCTTATTTAAAGGTCCTGTCCCTGCAGAGCTGCTGTAATGGGAGGGGGTTGTCTAGACAGCAGCACAACCCAAGTGTTGCCTGCCTGCCTGCCTGCCCACCACCCCTAGAGCTGTCCTGTCACATTAGCACTAGCACGCTGCACTGAACTGCAAAATACCTTGTGCCGATTAGCAGGCAAGCCAAGCCCGAGTCAGTGTGACGTTACCAACCTCTACAAGCGAAAAGAGGGTGCAGATGTAGATCAGGTGATGCTGCCTTGTGTTTCATCTTGTCATAAATTGAACCCTTTTATATCATTAAAAATAAGTCTTGGAGACTTCCAATATTTATGGCTAAAGCCCCCAAGGTCCTCTTAACAAAACAAAGTCCTTATTGCTTCTACATGACATATTACTGCAGGGCTGGTTGGCCTTGCACCATCACAACTGCTGCCCATTCGCCTTAAAAGCCACCTGCTGGTAACACTTAGTATTACAGCATGATGACTCATCTAATCAAAACTGATAATGTGTGACAGCTCTCTCCCCTGTGTGTATATATTTAGTTATACATACCACGTGAATTATATACTGGAAGCCTCCATTTTGCCCAAGCTCTAGTCCATTACAGTTATTGGACTGTAATAATACAAATTTCTTTATGTAAAAGCCAATTTTCCTTGATGTAACAGTTCATTGAATTGCAAATGGGCCAGGAAGAACACTGTGGATATTATGCACATGCACACAGTCTCCCAGCAGGCTTAACCAAAAACATGATCAGAATCTATACAGGCTATGGAAATGTAAGCGTATGTGTTGCCATTTATGTCATCATCCTTTCATCATGGCCTGTAATAAGTGACACAGAAGCACACACAACGCCGCTACTCATTAAGCATCATAATTAGATTCTCTTGTATCGTTCTTTGTTTTTCTCCTCCAGTGGGGTTTCCACGACGATAGACCCGTTCTGGGACATCAGTCTGGATCTACCTGGTTCATCGACGCCTTTCTGGCCACTCAGCCCTGGAGGGGATGGCAGCACAGTCAATGGAGAGAGCCACCTGTCAGGGTCGACCACATTAACAGAATGCTTACGCAGGTACAACTTCAGTCTGAGCGGTTTCCCCTTTTCTTTTATATAGCTTCTTCTGAATGAGTTAAAATCAATCAATCAACTGGGTTTTGAAATTTTCAGTAGCCCTGTATCAAAAGGTTTTTTTTGTAAAAATACTTTTGAATTTACAGTACTACTGCTAGCTGTAATAAATAAACAATAAAACTGATACTGTTAAAACTTTGATTAAAAATTAATCACGCTCATGAAATTTTTAGGAGAGGAGGTATTGCCAGTCAGTACTTCATTTTCTTGCACCCCCTTCTTCACATCTCCAAACTCATGGGAATGGAATATCTGTTGTCCCTGGTAGTCGAATGAATTTCTTTCATTCCTCCACTAGTACAAGGGGCATCTGCTCCCAGTCATTCCTGGATCTCATCTTCTCCCATTACCAGGTTGTTAAAGCAGGTGTGACCTCACGTGTCCCATCTTCATCCTAGCCTTTTCTTTTTCTCCTCTCCTCATTTCCTTTCATTCCCTCCCCTTCCCACTTAATTCCTTCCCCCACCTGTGCCCTTATGTCTACCTATTGCATTCATCTCATCCTCCCCTCCATTTCTTTTGCTTGCTTTCCTTATGACTGTTTTACTGCAGCTCCTCACAGACTCCTATGTGCTGCAGTAAACCTCTTAAAGGTACAGAACTGGTTGGTGCTGTTGCCGTGGTGATAAAGGTGTTGGCAGTGCCAGCAGGGCTCTGGTTTGGGTGAACTGACAGAGTGGCTGCACCAAAACTCTGCAGGCATATTTTAAAGCTCTGTATACCTAGACACGTGTGGTGCTGTACATATTTGGAAGGATTTGTCTGAAATAACCAAATGGAGCATATAGAAACCATGAACAGCATCTTTTTTTTTTTTCCCCACCTTGACCTCTTCCTTTATCCAATGCTCACTCTGCAGGTTTACGCGGCCTGAGCATCTAGGAAGCAGTGCCAAAATCAAGTGTGGCGGTTGTCATAGCTACCAGGAGTCCACCAAACAGCTGACAATGAAGAAGCTCCCGATCGTAGCATGTTTCCATCTCAAAGTGAGTCAGCCTGTGACAATGTGCTACCAAGTATCACTTTTTGCATCATATCAGTACAAAACTAGGTGTTTTGCAGAATAATATCTAACAGAGGGAGAGTTCAGATTTTGTAACAGCTTAGCTGCCTGGTAACTTGTGTTTATAATGTAATTCTTTTGTTGGTGCATACACCTCCAGCTGTGTAGCCCTTTCACACACTGTCCCAGGACAGCTATGATTTTAATGAGTTGTACAGTCTTCTTCTGTCCATACAGTATTGGAGGCTTTTAACATATTTATGATATTCATAGGAACAAGCTCCAAGAAGATTGCCTTAGATCAAACTAAGCCTGTTTTTATGAATACATAAATGTGTCATACATAAATGTGTGACATCCATGTTGGAAATTACGCATTTCCACTTTTCACTAGGTCCAGTATGTTGTATTTTTATGTGTTGTAATGATGATGTCTGTTGATGATTTCTGTATGTTCTTTCTCCCCTTCCACTCCCCCCCCTCCTCCCCTCTTCCCTTTTTTCCTCCCCTTCCCCCTCTCATCTTATCCTTCCACTCTGGCTATTCTCAGCGCTTTGAGCACTCTGCTAAGCTGCGGAGGAAGATCACTACATATGTTTCCTTCCCTCTAGAGTTGGACATGACCCCTTTCATGGCATCCAGGTGAGACATAGCAGTCACTATAATATTTTGTAATATCAACCACCCTTTTAGCTTCTCTACCCATATACTAAATGTTATAATGCCAGTGTGACTATCCAGATGAGAAAATATGAATTTTGTTACATACATCTGCATCTTTGGTTTATTAAATGCGCCCTTTAAATATATATTGGTGTCAATGGATCATGCAGCAGTAGTGCGGCCCCACCCCTGTTTGTAGCATCCATTCAGTTCAGTTCAGAGACAGAAACATCATTAATTGTTCAGTCAGGGGAGGCAACAGCTTTCATACGTTGTATAATCCTGCCACCTAGTGGCTGTGTGTGTGCCGGTGTAGCATGTTTTCACATACGCCTCAAAAATGCCTTGGTGTTTTTCTTTGTCCTGTTATCCACAGTAAAGAGAGCAGAATGAATGGGCAGTATCAACAGACAGTTGACGTATTAAACAACGACAATAAGTGAGTACCTTGAAAACACGTATTGCATCAATTGTATGAAAACTCTGTTGTCGGCAGTTGCGAGGCAGCGGTGACATTACAGGAATGATGTCTGCGTTAGCACAGCAGCACATGCTAATGACCCGAAGCATCTGGCTGTGACTTCCACAGATTAAATCAATTTGAAGTCTATTAAAAGCTGATTAGATTTTCCATCCATGGAAGTTACAATAGCTTTAATTTTCCAGGACATTTGCTAGAAATGTCTTAATACTGTTTATAATTTGTGATTTAAAAAAAGGAGAGGCAGAATGCTGTCTGTGATTTGTAAAAATGTTCTAAAATAACAAGTGTTTTACACAAATTAAATCCATTAAGCGTAGGGCTTCAAAGTAACATTAGACAACAAAACAGGGACAAACTCAAATGATTTTCAGCAAGCTAATCCCACCTCTGTATTCTGTTGTTTCCAGGTATTCCTTATTTGCGGTGGTCAATCACCAAGGCACATTGGAGAGTGGCCACTACACCAGCTTCATCCGGCAGCACAAAGACCAGTGGTTTAAATGTGATGACGCCATAATTACCAAGGCCAGCATTAAGGATGTACTCGATAGTGAAGGGTAAGTGTTGAAATCGGCACTGCAGTTTTTCTCAATAGCTGTGGCTCATTCCTTGAAACATGACCATCTTCCTTGAAGCACTATAGTTCATACGCAGACATTTATGCAGTGATGTGAACAGTGAAATCTTAAATGTTAAGAATTTGAATTTCTTTTGATCAAAAGAAGATTTACATTCAATAAATGTTTAAATGGTAGGATGCTGAAATGTGTTAAGCCTGAGTAATGCTGTCATATTTGGAGCATGAATTTAAATGTTTGTTTCCCTTCCTTAGGTATCTCTTATTTTACCATAAACAGTTCCTTGAGTATGAGTAGTGTCTGTACCCACTGACCATTAAGGAACCACTGCTTCTAATGAGAGAGCAAAGAGACTGTGGACAGGATGAAACACAAACACACAAACCTACCTGAAACTCTTTGACCACCAGTCTGCTCCTCAAGCTCTGGAGGACAAAACTAAAAAAAAAGACTTGTGAAATCATGCAACCTTTCAAAAGACAGAGCAAGAAAAAAAAAAACAAGCACTGAAATACTTCTTGGCATCTACTTGACAAACCTAAATGAAGGGGAGAGAAGGAGGAAGTATCAGGCTTCGTCATTTCCGGGCAGGGGTAGAGAGAAGAGGCCTCGCGCCTCTCAGTCGCTCTTCCCTTCCCTTTCCTGCTGCAGGGGGCAGTCTGAGAGTGACTGTCATGTCATTTGGGCACATCTGGATTTTTCTTACAGTATTCTGAACCCGCTCCACTTAACTTCACACCCTCCATTTCTCTCCCACGGTGCTCTCGTTTCAACTGACCAAGCATTTAACTTAGTCACGATTGAAGACAGTTCATTGTCATATGCATATGGGACTGAATGCAAAAATAAAGAAAAAAGGATCAATGTATTATGAACCTTGCGAGGACATTTTTTAAAGGTATGGTTATGATTCTTATCATTTGTGAATTTAGTAATGAAATACTGTATGAAGCTAGTATACGTCTATTTTTTAAGAGCAAAGAAAACAGGAGTTGATAGAGATGCTGCCTTTGCCCGTTGCCGGGGAAGGGCTGCCATGGAAACTAACCAGATTTGGACCTGACTGTGCTCATGTTTCATTATTTACTGTGTTGTTTTATTTTTAAGTCTGGTTGAGGGCAGGGAAATCTCTTTTTTTTTGGCAACTCATTGAATTTTGTTTACTTTCAGTGTCTTTTTTTTAAAAAAAATTTCAGTACAGTCATATGTCCCTCACTGTCCTAGTACTGGAAATAATTTTTTTGGTCGTATTATACTTTCATTCTTGTGGAATTGTTGGTATAATGATGGTAATGATTAAATTGGCTCACCTTTGCTGTTTATGAATTGTATGTTGAATGTGAGCTTTGAGTTTTGTTTGGCGTTCTGAAGAGAAGACTCCACGTGAACTCCAGATGAGGTCCTATGTTATTTGAGAATGCTGTGGTCTCTCCTCATTCAACACCTTGAATGCTCTGTGCAAAAAAAAAAAAGAGAAAAAAAAAAAGCCCGTTGAACAACACTGCATGCGGCTGGACTCATGATCTTATAATATGTGAAAAATTGCCCTCAGTAATGCCTCGAGGCCTGCTGCTCACCTTGGTTTTTGTTCTGTATTTTTGGGGAATGGAAGGCGATCACATGAGAAACGTAGAGGGTAAAACATATTGCACGTATGTGGGCACGGCGACCACAGCCTAGCTATGAATCCATCAGTGTTAATCTTCTCCATGGCAACTGTGCAGCTGGTGTAGACCGGTGTGGCTCGTGGTGTCTCTTGCCTCTGCAGTGCAGTAAACTCAGTGCTCTATTCAATCAGTATGCTGTCAAATAAGACTTTAGATAATGCACATACACTTTGGGATGTTGTGGTCTGTTTAGTTTGAACATCACAGATTGTCTATATATAAAAAGTACTCACTCGTATATAAGATAAGGGCCCTAACCTATCACGAAGTAACGCCACATGAAAACCACGGCACCTGGTTGTTCGATTGCTCTGTGTTTGAAACAAACATGCATATCCTTTGGTCTGCTGCAGAACTCGCTGCACATGCTCACTTATGGGTATCTGAACAGTAAAATCAAAGACTTGTGAAATGGTCGCACTATGGTTTTGATATATCATGGAGCACTTAAGACCACCCAAGGACATTCAGGGAAGCAGCTGAAACGAAAAGGAAGAGGAGAGCTTCATTATCGGTTTCAGTGATTAAACTCAGAACAAAACTGGCACGTGTACCTGCTGTTTTTTTGTTTCATTCTTCCATTTACACTTTTCTTCACAACTATGTATTTCCAGAGGCGAAGCGCTATAGTGCATCTGAGCCATAAAAACTCCATGAGTGATGTTCAAAGCTGTCTGCTGTTTTACTGCCAAATTATTCTTGTGGTGGAAGAAGAAAATGGAGTAAAGGAAGTGGAGCCTGTGTTTATCGTGATCTCATGGACTCACAACACAGTAACATAATCTACCACAGTGCACTGTGTAGAGCAGATGTTGTATTTGATTATGGTGACACTTTGTGGTCATATGAAGAAGTACAACACTGTCTGGGGAAAAATAAAATAAAATGATGGCTGCATTCAAGGTTGTTTACAACTCTGGCATGAAAAAAAACTTATATTCAATGAAGAATCACACATCAAAATAACATGTAGCACATCTGGAAATAACAGGCAAATCTAAATTTTATCAATGTGAAAATGATTTAAAATTATTTAAACTTAAATAATTGCACCAAAACTTTTCTTTTTTTTTATTTCTGCACAAACATATACACAATCTTTGCATCATCAAAGTTAATGTTTAGTTCTATCAAACAGAAGGGAAACTGTAATAACAAATGTAATGCAAACGTCAGTGAAACTTCTAACATTGGTAGGAATGTTTCTCAAATCACAAGACAATTTAAACCTTTTAAAAGTTGTTCACAACAGTCATGATACTGGAATATTCTGCCAATGGAATATCGAGTGGAAAATCTATGACTTGTCTTCAGAGATGCAGCTGTAAAAAAGAAATCAGATTAAAGCATTAATTCAAGAGAAGAATCGGGCTGGATGACGTACAACTGATGCATGTCCAGGTTTCATGTAACAGAAAACACGGTCTACTGTACATCTGCTAGTGTGATACATAAAACAACATTTTTCACTATATACAATCTATTCATTTAATTCTTTCAGTGGTTTGGGTGTGTTCGTTAACCCACTTCTCCTTGAGGATTACAGGGAGCTGGAGGTTACTGTAGCTGAGTTGTTCTCAGAGTTTTTCCCAGCTTGGTGGGGCCTTTTTTTAATGAAGAAAAATGTCTACATTCATAATTCATGTCAAGAGTTGTCTCTATCATTATGCAAATTAATGTAACCATAGGACCAACACGCTTGGTCGCTGTTGCTATGGTAATATAGAACAGTAGAGGTCTGTCAATTTTTTATGTTACATGCCAGGTAACAAAATATAACGATACTGTATATAACATATGATTTGCCTTAAAGTGTGTTTATCACAAAAACACACCTAAACATATACACACATATTTTGCTTGGTGTAATTTGACCATCCATCTGTTAGCTAACCCACTTATCCTTGAGGAACATGGGAGAGTTGGAGGTAATTACAGCTTTATATATTTCAATATCAATAGTTAGAAAAATAGAATCAATGTGAAAGCAAACAGAAAATCACGATTCGTTGGTAGTTTTGTTGCATATGAGCAAACCTCCACCTGTCGTGTAAAGGTTTCACAGTTCGTACAGACCGTTCAGCCACAGACAGAAGCTCACAGAGGATGAACTCTGGATTCCAGTCACAATGATGAAAGAATGCCAGAGCCTCTTAAGGATAAGTGTTCTAGCCCTTCACAAGTTCACGTCTCTTAGACACCTGGGGTCAGAAATCACAGCGGAAGTGTGGTCTCCCTGGTGCCACGAGTGACAAGAGGAGCGTGGGGTAAATGTGACGACTCGAAGCGTTTACAAGGAGGAGGCGGAAGGAGACAAATGGACCCACTCACGCTCTTAAGGTCAAAGAAAAAAGACGAGTAGAGAAAACGTCACAGAGGAAAAAAAGAAACACAACGTCAGACTAAACAGGGAAACTGTGGCCAGTCACTGGGTGACCTGTGACCTTTGACCAGCACTAAAATCCATGGGCGATAAGTGGACAGGTAATGGGAGTAACATAATAATTACAAAATGTTTTTTTTCATGGTCTTAGATAACATGCAAACACGACGTCACTATGCATTGACGTAATGTTGCAATGTAACAATGGCTGAAACATTATTACATAATATAAATACAATAAACAAGCCTTAATATGAAATATCCCCAGCAGAAATCCCATCCAGGACACTATGACATACAGTCATACTTGAAATTATTCTATATTGTACCGTACAACATTACAGTCGAGTTCCTTCACATCTTAGCAGCACTTTGGTTCGAGGCTGTGTATTGACTAAGCCAACATCGTTAAATCATTAAAGCTATATACATTATGTATGCAGCTGTAATGAAGTGGGGAAAAGTGACACAGGACTAAACATTTGCTCATTCACTGAACACTGTCATTCCCATTTACATTTAATACATTTGTATCACAAGAAAAACTGTTGACGCAAAATAGAAAAAGACGAAACCGTTGCATGAAACTATATACAAATCAATGGCTCTGACATTTAATATGTTCTGTATCAGCAAAAAAAAAGTATGAATTTATAAGTCTGATAATGAGTTTTAAAACAAAATCTCACTAAATATAAAATCTTTTCTTTCTACAGTGTCTTTGCCTGTGTTCGGCACAGTTATTTACAGTCAAACCATTTTTTTTTTTCCTCCAGAGAAAATACCCTCCAGACGAAGCAGGGACGGAAATAGTGAAATGATAACATCGGCAGCGTGTTATTTTACAGCATATGAGCGCGCTGCTACGTTATTTTTATGCACAACACAAACAAGGCCTTCCGCTGTAACCTATATGGATAATCCTGGGTCTCCAGGGAAAAGTCATGCAGCTCCGGGGAACCATTTGCATGAGGGCATTGATGTCCATCCCACCTTACCTCAGAGTCAATACACCGAGGACAAACAGTGAAACACACTCCATTTGCATTTCATTTACAGGATTCGTTTACACAGCAAACACTAGTATGAACTTGTGATTGCGTCTTGATAGATTTGTTTACAGCCAGGGAAACGCTGCAGATGAAGGAACAGTGCAGTTGGACATCAATTTTTTGTTGCTTTGTCCTTTTGGAACCAAAATGAGCTTATGCCAGTCTCAGAGAGACGGAGGTCTGCATGAACGTGCAGCACGTTCTACTGTCTGCTCAGATACTGGTCTGCAAGTCGCCGTTCAACAGAGTACTTTGTGTCTCCGTGGGGTCATTCATCATGCGAGATTTATCCTGCCGGCTGTCGCTCCGCTCAACCTCGTCCAGCCCCCCGACCTTCTTAAGACAGAGAACATTCTGGAAGCTCTTCTTGAAGTTCTCGGATAGGAAGGCGTAGAGGATGGGGTTGGCGCAGCTGTTGGCGTATCCCAGCACCACTACAAAAGCAAACGTGCTTCTCAGGATCGGAGTGGTGCTGATGGTCCCCGTCACCGAGGTGACGTTAAAGACGTAGAAAGGCAACCAGCAGAAGACGAACACTGCTACGACGATGGACACCATGCGCGTCACCTTCCTCTCCGAGCGCTTCCTCTTAGAAGAGCCCACGCGGATGCCTGACGACTTCACCTTGATGATGATGAACAAGTAGCAAAGGCAGATGACCATGAGGGGCAGGAAGAATCCCAGAATGAAGGTGTAGAACATGAACCCTGTGTAGTAGGCCTCCTGAGGCTCAGGCCACACTATGGTGCAGAAGCAGACATCATGCTTTGTGATGATGCCGCTGTAGATAACGATGGGCAGATTAACCATCAGGGACACGCCCCACACCGCCAGGTTAATGGTCTTGGCCATGCGAGGCTTGCGCCACTTTGTGGACTTGATTGGATGCACCACAGCAAGGTAGCGGTCGATGCTCATGACCATCAGGCAGAAGATGGAAGTGAACTGATTCAGGGAGTCAACGGTCATCACGACCCTGCAGAGCACGGGACCAAACGGCCAGTGGACCAGCGCCAACTGGATGGCGATGAACGGCAGGCCGAGCATGAAGAGCACGTCGGCCACCGCCAGGTTGAGGATGTAGATGTTGGTGACTGTCTTCATCTTGGCGTAACGCAGGATGACGTAGATGACGAGGGCGTTGCCACAGAGCCCCACGGTGCAAACCAGAAAGTACATGCAGGTGATGACCACCGTGCTGGTTCTGTTGTAGCTGTGGTCTGTGTAATTCCCGCGAAGGTCCGACTCATTGCCCTGCACGAAGCTGTCGTAGATGAAGTGTTCCGACAGGTTCAAAGGGGACGTCGGGAAAATCCAGGAGTCCATGGTACCTCAGGGGCTGTGTCTCACACTGGTTACGGCATCCCACCTGCAAACAGGAAGATCTTTATGAGTAACAGTGTTGAATCCTTTTAATGCTTTTGTTTTTTTACAAGCCCGACACTCTCTGGTTGATAAAGAATAAAATTATTACTCCTCATGAATTATTGATTTTCATCTTGGTGTTTTAACGACCACTTGCTGACCAGTTGATTGGAATGCAGTGAGTGGCTCACATTTTTTCAATAACACTTTGTACATGAGTGACGATACACAATATGAAATTCCCTCTGAGGCCATACCTTCATGTTATCAAGCAGAACAATTTCTTTTCCTTCAGTGCCTTCAGATGTTACAGTTCTATGCCTTTTTTTTTCTAATAACTCTCTTAGCAAACCGCTCCTGTGGGGAATACCGTATAGAGATTTTACATCTCTACCTTGAGAACAGATTTGATTGATGTATAAAGAAAAGCACCTCGGGATCCAAGGGACTGATCTCTACCTGAAGACAGTCCTTTCCTGCGTGTTTATTCGGTGAGACGCTGGTACCAGGGGAAATCACTCTGCGCACCCTGCAGTCATAAGCTCTCCACGGGGAAATGTTTGGCATTCAAATGATCAGCTGTGATGGGCTACAGTCAGTGCTGTGCTGACACTTTCTTTTTTTTTTCAATTTATTAGGGGGTGGACACAGATGTAAATGAATCTCAGCCTAAGTAATTGAATGACAAAGCCACAGTCGGAATGAAGTGTTGTCACTGCCAATGCACAGGAGGCAAACGTGGTGCGACAACTTAGTTTGGTTGCCAGTAACATAAGAGGTTTTTATTATGCCAGTTTATCATTTTCACAGTGGCAGCAGGACAAAATAGTCTGTGTTCCTTCTCTAAGTCAGGTGGACGGACAGAACATTGCATAATGTGACAGTTGGGAAAGCTATGGGAGGAACATATTGTGTTTATCGTGCATACAATAAACACACAGACACGATAATTCATACTGTGTGGGGGGAATATTCCATCATGAAGCACTTCAGGTGACCCATGATGGCAAATCGCTGTTGGAATGAGTATTTTGATCTTATTTTTAAAACATTTCACATTGTTCAACATGCGTTCTCACTACATTATTACTAATATTGCAAATTAATATCTGAATTGTGTTTTGCTACTTAAGGAAGATGCATTAGTGTTTTCCTCCTTCACTGTCCAAGGCCATGGATTCTCCTCTGTAACATTTGCATTTATTGTTGTCAATAATTAAATCATGTTCAGTTAATCCAGCTTAAGGAGAACAAACTAAGACTGAGGTCCAGTGAGGGATTTCATTTAAAGAGGTTGGCAAACTCTGCTCAGGCAGCTGTGGACTTTGGTTTGATGCAGTCAACATTGACAGTTGCCAGTAATAGAGACACAGAACATCTTGGTGGAATATTCATATGAGCCTTAAAATGCAGCAGCATCACTGTTCCACACATTTCCCGACAACATGCACCTGTGGAAATCCACACTCCCTCCAAAGTGCTGTCTTACCTGTGGCTGCTTCACAATGCGACGCTCCTCTGGGTGACAGATGCATCCTCATCAGCTCCCAATATTCCTCAAGTTTGTCTCGAGGAAAACATCTGTGCGAAATGTAAATTTCCCTCTGCTGAACAATCCCACGTAGTGTGACCGCGCTCAAAGAAAGAGGAGCGGAACCAGAAACGCCTCTGTCCACGACGCGCTGGCGCTGCGCTGCGCGCTGACTGTCACCGAGCGGAGAGCGCCGAGATGTTAGAGGACGCGCATCAGCGGCGACGAGGAGGTGCCGAAGAGTCTCACCTCCAAACCAAAGGGAGTCTGTCCCCTGTGAGACGGGGATCGTGTCCCCGCGCACAGGCGGCGGCTCATTTGCATGGAGCGTGCGCTTTCATGGCACCAGCAAATCCAATGACGCGCGCAGTGAAAAGGCGTTTTAATGGCGCTTGATGAGAAGGTGCCAGAGTGTTTGGATAAGGTGGAAGGCGATTATAAAATTATATTCTAAATGAAATGACTTGTCTATGACTATGTCTTATGGGAAGGGTCCAAAATATATTTGTTTGTCAGGTTCACACTGGAGGTAACTGTTAAAAACGCTCCAGTAAATGATTTCCACAAGTGCGCACACTGGGTTGAACGCGCTGAACTCGGTCCATTGAATCATTTACAAATGGAGAGACGCTTTTTAAGTGCTGCCAGTATTTTTACATGATCACTTTATGTAATTTTGCTTTCAGTAAACTCTGAAACTTCATCCAGGACACTGTAGCCTGTAGTCTCACAATCTCTTCATCTTCATGGATGCACAGTAGTATTATTCCTAAAGGCCATGATCAAGAATCAAGAATCATTTCCTACCATTTTCTGCACATGTATGATGAATCTAATCTCTCATTCCACAATTATTACAATACAATAAAAATGTTATAATAAACACACTGCAGAGTTTTGGGCACAGTAAATGAGTTAAACAGTCCTGACAGGAAGTTGTATTGTTGTCTTACTTTTGTGAGGACTGTGCCACATTTAGCATTTCTATTGTTAGTGTGTGTAAACAGGGATTGTTGGCAGAGTTTTGACAGAACTGCATTGTTAAACCCTTGGATATATACTAAGTACCGCTTTTGGCAGCACGAAGAAATCCAAGTAATACGGCACTGGCCAATATAAAAGAATTTATGTGTTGTTCAAATTTTCCTGCAGCTTCATGAAGGACAGTGATTTGAGAGGCCTGATTCTCTCCCATTGTTGTCCCGCTGTTTCTTAACCTGCGGTATTGAGTGGACTTGAATTGTATGGTGCCACCCTCTGTGATATTAAATTAGGTTTTAACTCCTGTAGTAAATATATATATGAATCATCGTGTATTTGTTTCCCCGTTCTGTTTAAGCTGGAAGCCTTTTCTACAGTCGCCATGAAACAGATGCTTCAGCAAAGTCGTAGTAAAAAGATCCTTCAGATGATTCCACAGCACAAACGGGAGGCTGAGGTTGTTGTGTCTGAAGGCAAACTTACATTTCAGGGCCTGGATATGAAGGTTTGTTTAAAATCTACCAACTTGGTTGATAAGCAGCTGCTGTTTTATCCCTGTCTTGTAAATATGAAGAAATTAATTCAAATGATATGTCAAATAACAGCTGATATCCCTGTTGACTGTTGAAGACCAGCAGACACTTGATTTAGTTTATGAATTCCACCTTAAAGATTAAAGCATGACAACTTTTGGCAATAGCACAAAACTTAAAATGATTCCATGAACTCTGTCAAATGCTGACAGTGTTTGACCTTGTCTGATTGGTTGGAAGGTTGAGCCAGCACCAGTCCAGACAAGTTATGGAGCATGTACATTAAAAAAGTGACATGTTGCATCTTTGACGTGTTTCCTGAATGCTGTGACTGCCCAACCCCGCTGAACTTCATGTCTGTCAGTGGGGACGTGTGAAAAAAGTCAGCTCCATTAGAGACACATATATTTCTGATTTGCGGCCAGACGAGCTAATGTGCAGTGTCTGTCAGAAAACTATTTAGTAGCAGACAGTTCGATAGCAATTTAAAAAACATATTTTCAATAAATAGTCATTCAGGGAAAAGTGCATACTTCACTGCTGTGTTATCAGTAGATGCTTATTACAAAGTGATTCCACGTTATTGTTGCTCTGAGAAATAATGACACGAGAGATGGAAAACAAGCTGAGCTGCCAAAGAGAAACAATGAATCAGTGTTAGACTCTCGATCTCTGTGTGAGGTTTTGGGTTTTTATGCATTTTAAAGGGGACACGGTCATGAGAGAAAAACAGATGAACTAGAGAAAAGCTGTATTTTTTAGAATTCTGTCAAAGAACAATCAGTGACCAGTGGTGAGTTCAGGTTAAATGCAGCATATATATTGTTTTTAATAATAACACGTTAAGTGGAATTCAGTTTTCGTTCAGGATGTTCAGGGTAAATGGAGAAGACACACACACAGACCAAAAGTGGCCAGCAACGACCAGCATTGCTGAGCAGTATTTTCCCAGAGTGAAACAAACATGCAAATTCATATCGACACACGTTGACGTTGGAGGTGAAATCTCGATGGTGCCCCGCTTTGATTAGTTCTGCATTGCTGTGGCTGATGCTGTTGTGATATAATGCACATGAAAGCTTGAAGCTCGGCTCTTTATTTCCTTTCTAATTACTGAGGCATGATCAAGCACCTCTCTGCTGAGGTACTGAATTAGAAGCATTGATTATAGAGGGTAAATTATATTGGGGAAATCGACTGGCATTTGTAGCCTTTGGGCAGTTGCAAACTATTCAGTGGATCCCGGTGATGTTTTTGGCATTTTTGTAATGATTCTGCTGTGAAAGAGGTAAATTAAGCACATGCGTTGGAAAGTAATGGAGCAATATATTAACACAGAGCAAACATCTTCTGTTCTTCAGCGTCTTTTCTCATTTTCGATTGTATCAGAAGGGGAGTAACACTTCAGATTAATGCATTTTGGTTTAATGGATTAAATGTTTGAGCAATTTTTGAACTGTCTTTGGTCTGATAGGTGCTATAAATTTTACAGTGTCTGTGTTATGGGGAATATTCTTCCTGGCTGAAGTGCTTTACACTGTGTTCAAGGTTTTCCAAAGGCTCATTGCCGGGTCACAGCGTGTGATATCACTGCTGAGTGACTCACTTTGTAGATTTTTCTTTCCAACGCGCAGGTATATTAAAAGGTTAATCAACACTTGTTATCAGCGTGGGATGTTACTAAGCTACTGCCGATATGACCCTTCACAGTTAGACAACTGACACTAGCCAGTATTTTCATTGACTTTATTGCCTTGCTGCATTATTATTATTATTATTATTATTATCATCAAAAATATGGTTATAAAAAACTCTGAGCGGAAGTTAGAATGAAATGCAAATTGGCAAGTGTAGTGACCAATGCTACAGGACTGAAACAACTCTTTTTTTATCATCAGTTGATTATTGCAATTTGCAAAATGTCAGATAACAATAACAAGATAATGTCTTCACGTTGCTCGGACTAGTAGCCCAGGGTACAGCTCCAAACATTTCATAATGATTATTGTTTCATTAAAATGTTTCATTAGTTTTCTGTTGATCAACTAATTAATTTAGTGAGAAACTGTCTAATCCTTGCAGCGTTCATTTATATAGGTATACCTTTGAAAATATCACCATACTTGCATATGGCCTTGTTCAAAGAACAAGGCTGTGATGTACTGAAGTTGAATTTTTGAAAGTATGTATGTTTGAATCATTCTGCAGAAATGTGTTTTCTGTGGCCTTTGCAGAACGATCTGCAATCTTGATCCATTGTTAGTCATAATCCTAATCCATCGTATGCGGCCTGCTCTATGTGCACTCTTTACATGTTGCTCTTTCTTTGCATAAAATAAATCCAGCTGTTGTGATAAAGCTTCTTCCGGCTCCATGGAGATGCAGTCGTAGTGACTGTGTGATTGTGGAGTCTGTTGATCCTGGTCCAGTGTTGGTGTTTTTCAGCTGCTCTGTTTAAAAGTCAGAACCAGAAGATTCTGAAATGTGACTAACTCCTTTCTCGTGTGTCCCACCTGCCCTTGAAACACTGTCTCAACACACGTCAGCGAGAGCTTTTATGTATTTTATCAGCATTGTCCGACTATGACATAACCTACTCAAGGTATTAGATAGATAGATAGATAGATAGATAGATAGATAGATAGATTAATCCCACAGTGGGGAAATTCTTGTGCTTTTAGCAGCCATAGACAAGGAACAAAGAATCTGCACAGAACAATGTACATTACAGTTTATGTTAATATTTATGTTAATATTCCGATTTTAATGAAACGTCTATCAGTCCCACTCCATGTGGGCCGTTTCATGTGCTGATGTTTGAGGTACACTTTATTATTTCTGTCCTGCTTTACTCAATAACTGGCTTTTTATTTTGCTTAAGTCATTTCGCACCCAACATTCATTGTATTTAAAGCTTGTCATTGCACCTTGTATTAAAACATTTATGTCGACTTTTGCTGAACTTGTGTCCTCCTTTGAATGTTGCTAGGTTGCAAAAAAGTTGCATGTAGTAATTAGTAACTAGTTATCACTGTTTGCACCGGGTGCGATGATCAAAGTAAAGGTACCTCCTGCAGATACACCCGGTTGATGTTAATTCCACATTTCCCATATTAGATTTAACAGTAACACTTGCCAAATGTGCATGTTAAATCCAAATTAATTAGACATTAATCTGTGCGATTGTACCTCCTCATCTAAAATTTAATTACTGTATTTTTGGGGGGATTGGATTAGTGGATTAAGATGCAGCGGTGCCGCTGTAGAGAGGTTTTGGACATATGCAAATTAATATCTCCGCCCGTGTACCGTATTTAAAACTTTTAAATGGCTAATTAGCCACGTGTTTGTCCCTTCTGGTGTGGTAGATTGAATCAAACGCTGACAGGTAGATGTATCGATAATGCCAAAAAATATCAGCAAGGGGTTTGGGACACAGCTTGCAGCTCAGATGTAGTTAAACAGGGTTTGTAATGGATCGCGTTGCAACACAAACACTAAGCGGTGAAGAGGGATTTCAGCGGCACATCCACACAGCTGCTGCTCTGCCTCCTGCCACCTATTTGTATGTAATAGCTGACAGGTGGTCAGTTTGCGGTGTGGCTGTAACTGTGCTCTCACAGCGTCGGAGGCTTGTCTCAACCTGTTATCTGGCCCCGGCTCACTGCTTTGTATTATTTACAAGGGAGCTAAAAGCAACTTTCCTCTGTTAAGCGTGATTGATTGTGTTTGCCGCAAGACTTTCTTACGACTCTCCGATTCAGACCCAAACTCTCTTTTATGATTTTCTCGTAGCCTTCGCATGCAGTAAATCTCCTTCACTGCATTGTTTGTGGTATTTGTGAGAACAACAATGCATGATGGGATTTCAGTGTTTATTGTTGTATTTGGTTCCTCGTGGACCCTGTGGTCCTAATTATGCTAATTTACTTCCGTTTCCATTTGGTTTTGCAGATGCATGTTTTATTTCCAGTAGAACATAGATATTAAAATGCAAACAAACACCTTGGAGACTCAGTGCTATTTGCAGACTCAGATCAGTGACAGTTGTTGCTTGTATGTAGGTTGGCATCTCAAAGTCTTTTGTTGCAGTTTGTCTTCAGGGTCAGCAGCAGAACACATTTTCTTTATGTGTTCTGAGCTTTAGATTTCCTTTTCTCTTGTTAAAGGCTTTAACAGCTATAAAATGCATCGTTTGGTTTTATAAAGTCTCACATTGTCGGACAAACATGTTTAGTTTTAAGGATTGATGAGTGGGCGTAGCTGAGAGATGACACTAACATTGATGTTTCTGGTAACCATCACCATCACCAGCTCTGGTTCATGGCCACATGTCCTCTTGGGCCCATGTACCTGGAAAGATATTCCGTAAAACATTCATGGAAAACAAACAAACAACAACAACAACAAAAAAACTGTTCAGTCATAATAGTCCAATAATAGCAGATTTATTGGCATATTTTTACCAGTAGTTTCCTACTATTCTTTTAGCTTCATTTATCATTTTGCAGTATGTTGCTGGTGTAAAACTGGCATATGACACATACAGTATGATTTACAATTTTTGTATTATATGGGCGTTATTTCTCAAGGGAGCACTGGCAGGCACACCTTTTGGATTTACAATTGCATGTGAGAGCGTAGGCTGAGTAGTGGAGCCCCTGGTCACTGTGTGCAGCTTTCTAATCTCATGAAACCAGAATTGTTTTTTTCTTTTCACAGCTCAAAGATGATAGATAATGTAGCTCATGGAGGGAGGCAGGCGTCCCCTCAGATTTCACAGGTGGACTGTGCCTGAATGAGCTGTCAGCGCACATACCACCGCCTTTCTCGGGCGTCTGTGATTCATCGTGCAGCGTCTGGCAGCATCCCTCTCAGGAGTGATAAGCTTAATATCAGCGCTCATTGAAAGCAAACAAAGCCTCCTCGTTAATACAGTGGCTTTGTTGTGATTCCACGTGTCAGTTTACAGTAAGAAGCTCCAGTGAGTCCAAGCATCACTTCATGTCCTTGAAATAATGGAAAACTACAGCTGCAAATTCATGCCTGCGCTTACCTTTTACCCTCAGAGTGATGATTAAATACATGTTTTATTGGAACTTGACTTGCATTGTGCAAATATTGGAAAGTTGCCTTCCAAAAAACCACAAACGTTTGTTGACTCCAACTGATACATGAGCAGGCTTTTCTTTATCGATACACAAATTGGTTATTGTCTCACATTGAAACCATTTCTGTCCTGCTGGGCTTCTTACAAGATTGAATGAAACTGAAATGAATTTGACATATTATGTTATTATTCCTTCGTGACTGTAAGACAAGTAATTTTGTATATAATACAACAGCAAAAATATCAAATGCTTAAGAAAAGCTGATTATTATTAAAACTACAAATTATTAAAAAGCCCCAGATTGATTGATGTTTCGCACAACATTGTCTCCAAACATAGGAGAGAAAACAATCACATAATTCTCCAGTAAAAATGGTAAAAGATCAGACAAACTGACAATTATACTGATACATTATTGATCCTGGGGAACTTTGTGCTTTGATTTTTTAAAATCATATAATTTTTAAACTGATTATAAACCGCCCGATATAAATATTAATCAGTGGCCTTTTGATTTGATGTGTTTAACCATAGGGAAATATAGTGCACAATAACCTTAACCTGATATTACATGGGATAATTTCAAGGCACTGACTTCAAAGACTGAGAGATATTAGTTTTTTCTTTGCTTGATTTTATGAATTATTTTGTGCAGAGCTCCTTCTGTGTTGGTATGTGTGTGAAGAAGGCTGTGGTCCCCCCTGTTCCACATTAGCATTCAGGCTGGGGCAGGGGGGCAGATCTGGCTGCAGCACTGTTCTGGAGAGGTGTAAACAGAATGCAGAGCCATCTGCACCACGCAGACCTCACATCTACCAGCTACTACTGAAACACCTGCCGTTCAGCTCGCTCAAATACTACTTAACTTAACTTCTGAGTGTTTGATCTTAATTAAAAAAAAATCTATATATCTATATATATGTATATCTTCCAAGGGCTAAAAGAAGAGTTGGAAAGGATGTGGAAGGTGAAGGCACAAATGGTTCCTGTGGTGACAGGAACACTGGGGGCTGTGACCCCCAAACTAGGAGAAGATTCCAGGAACAACATCTGAGATCTCTGTCCAGAAGAGTGAAGCACTAGGAACGACTAAGATACTTTGCAGGACCCTCAAGCTCCCAGGCCTCTGGTTCAGGACCCGACCTTGAAGGAAGGAACAAGACCGCCCCAAAGAAGGAAGGGGCGAGTGAGGAATAAAATAAATAAAATAAAAGACCTCAATGTAAAATTGGACAATCTATTCAAGTCACGTCCTGTTTGCTCTTTTGCTTCTTTTTAAAGGGTTAAAAAAAATATACACTTAACATGATCTTTCACTAACAGTGCAGCTGTATATATATTTTCATATTTCATAGTGGATATCAAGAACTGTGTCCAAGTTTGAAGCTGTTCAGAATTTCTAAGAGCTGTAGACTTGATAGGACATAGCGACTCTGCAGATTTCTAACTTTCAAGGTTTCAAAAAACCAACAAATTTTAACCTCAGTGTTTTCCATTGACTTTGTCGCTCTCTGTTTATGCAGATACTGTCCTTTATCTTTCGCAGCAGCAGCCTTAGTTTTTTCTTTGGATCTCAGAGGATCCGAGTGGTCCTCTGAAATCTAAAGTCTGTGAATTGGAAGCAGATGAATTCGCATCAGCAGCACAACATCCCTCCATCCATCCATCCATTATATGTAACCTCTTATCCGGTTTGGGGTCGTGGGGGGCTGGAGTCTGTTACTAGGCGAAGGGAGGGTGTAACCTGGACAGATCGCCAGTCTGCTGGCACAGCATCACACATATGAAACAGCTCAGAGTGTGTGAAGCGACTGAGAGGATCAACTTAAACGTAACTTTCATCCTCCATCCTTTCTTTTGTTTGAGATGTGATATATGACTGTGTGAAAAACGCTAATTTGGCTCGTTTGGCTCGCAACTGCATTCATTTCTTAATGGATTTTGTCTGTTCTTTCAGGCTGCAGAGTGAGTTTTATACGTTTCTAAGTCACATTGTCCAACGTTTTAGGGCTTGATGACTGGTTGTAGCTGAGAAATAAATGTCTTCATTTTCCCAATTAAATTTACTTTTAGCTTTTCATACCTTCCTTTTTGAATTCAAGGCAAAATGTCTCAAGCATCTCTGGGTGCTGAGTATTCAGTCCATTTCTTGGAAAGCCTTTTATGCCCATTTTATGGTTTAAACTCATCAGGCTTTGAGCAGATTGACTCATATAAAATTAAAGGACAAACGTTTCTTTAAACTGGATGTTATCAGAGTGCAACTGCCCCTTTGTTGGTGTTCACAGCCCTGTCTGTACGTTTAATTGCTGTCTGCTAAATAGATTTCGTTGTAATTAAACACACACCCGTTCAGCTGTTAGAAATGTTAAAAACACATGCCGTGCATTAAATAATGTGACATATACAGGCCACAGTGGTGAAGAAAGAGTGTGTGTGAAAACCAAAAAGCTTGTGCCTCAGTTGTGTTTTTTTTGTCCCCACAGTGTGTGCAGCCCTGCAGGGATTATCGCTGGTGCCACTGATGTGCATATTTATCCTATTTAGATGCCACTGCCTTGAGTCTCTCTCGAGTTTCATGCACACACAAACATATAATACAGCAGTAACACACACACACACACATGCTTCCCATGGGCCACAGAATCCTAAATGATGCCACGAAGACTCTGAACTCCTGCAACATCAACAATTGGTTTTCCTTTTTTAATATCACTGATTACTTTTTTAAATCCCTCTGAGTGTTTGTAAATGTCTGTCTGACGCTGTCACACGGGGCTGCTTCATCAAACAGTTTTCATTAAACCTGGATTTGCCGCGGCCGCATGGCTTGGTGGCGTTGGCTGTGTGAGAGTGGTTAGGGAAGTAACATTGTTAGTCTTCTTGCTGAGAGGTTGCCAGTTTGTGGCTTTGACTATAACTGAAGCCTGTAAGCAGCAATCTGTCTGCAGGGAGACGAGCCAGACTCTGAAAAAAAAAAAAAAAAACACAACTTGGGAGCTGTGTAGGTTTTTTGTGTGTCAGCTGTTAGTTAACGCCTTCGTAAACTCTGTCTTAAAATAAAAAGTAATACTTGTTATGACCGTAATAATTTTAGACCTGGAGTTCATGGCAAAGCTGCCACTTTCTCCTAGGATGTGTGAAAATGGGCTTGTTTTCCAAAAGTCCCTAATGAGCATTCAGAGTTGTGTTTTTGCTAAAAAAGTTCTTGTTTTATTTGGATAGCACTCAGCACCTCACTGCAGAAACCAAAAAATAAATCCAGACAGATCAGTCTCTAAAACCTCTTTGTTTCCTCTGTTCATTATCTATTCATTGTTTAAGCTTTAAAAAGATTTGGGCGTCTGCACTGTTCAGTATGTTGGTGCTGCACTGGGTGGGAAGTCGTGAAAGTGTGTCACCTAGGATGTATCAGGAAGTGGGGCAAAAAGCGAATAATGTTAGGTGATTAAAAAGAAAAAATCACCAAGGGTTGTTTTTCCCATAGTAGTTATCCAACAAACCTTAAACATAACCCATAACTACAACAGACAATATTTAACCTTATCGGATATTAAGTCTCTGCCACAAACACAAGCTCTTCCATAACCACCTCATTTGCTCATCTGTTCATCCATTGTGTGAAGGTGTTTTCAAATCTGAATCTGTTTTTTAAGTAATATTTGGGGTCCATAGAGTTGTATAATCCTTAATCACTGTTCAAACACAAGCTGAAAGCATTAAATTTAGGGAATTATTTCCCTCCAGCTATGCTCTGCCTCTTCCCTTGATTTTAATCTATTCTTCAATGGCACATCAGCAGCCAAGTCCATAAGTCCATTATTTTGGAGAGAAAAGTAATAATTTATATATTCACACGTTCCCAGTGAACACTAACTTGTGGTTTTGGATTTAAAAACTGGATCTACGAGGTCTGGACCATGTTTTCTCAGCAACACAGATCCCATAACACACAGTCCACAGGACAGATGGCCGTGTCAGGAGATGCAAAAAACATGGGAAGCGGCAAACGGGGAGACGGGGAGCGGGAGAGAGTGGCAGCAGCGGAGTGTTGTCACACAACCAGACACACGGACAGAGACGGAGACCCCGGCTGCCTCTGCTTGCCTCTGGCTGCAGCAATAAAGCCTGTTTCAATAAAGCCCCCCTTGCTTCTTAATGAATCTTTAATACTGAACAAACCAGGAGCGTTGTTGTGGTTGTAACCCGCCATGTGCTGTGTGCTGTTTAATTTAGAAGGTGATGTGGGAGTGGTTGAGTAATGAAATATAAATAAGCAGAAATTATATCAAATAAATCAGGTTAACAGCAAGCAGTCAGCCAGTGTAGTTCTAACCTTGATGTTGGGACCAAGTTCACATTAAAATGTAAATACTGAATGAAATATAATATGTTGCGTTGCCGTCATTTGTGGGGTGTTGTTGCAGTGCGACCGTGATCGAATAGTGACACAACAACGCAGCAAACGGAGATGAATCATGCAGAGGTTAGCGCTTCCTGGTTGTCCGTCTAAATGAAACGCTTGACAGAAAAGTCCTCCCACTCTCTTGTTACAGAACAGGAATCCCTTCAAAATATTGTCACATTATTGCCACCGAGAGAAAGAATGTTCACATCGCTCCCGGTGACAATTTCTTTACTATGACACCTGCCTCGGTGGAGGTGTTGTGGTCGGACGGGCCGTTGGAAGAGTGAATCGAGAGGAGAACAGATTGTTCCATTCATTCCAGAAGACCTCGCCGTCTCTGGAGGTAACAGCGTTGCGTCGGTGTCGCTCGGATGAGCCGGCGACATGTTTGCTCACGCTGTGGATGTTTAGCTTGAAGAGAAGGATATTGCATCCTCTGTTGTTCTGCTTAAAGCCCTGTCACAGAAGTGCAGGTCATGACAAATGTAATATCCCGAGGCTTTTCTGTGCAATTTGAAAAGCCCAGGACAGATAAATTGTGGCTTCATGCTGTAATCAAGGTAGAAAAGTAATGAGCTGACCCGTGGTACGAGCTTTGTAAAACGTTCTTCTAGATTTCACTGAGGGTCACGTTGACTTGGACCTGTGTGACCTCCGTCCTCTGAGGTTAATCCTATTGTGATTGCTCTCCCGTAACTGCCTACGCTGTAGATTACACGCAACCTGAGCAACAGAAGCAGCTCAAATGGGTTATTAGACTTAGACAGTAATGAAGAAGAAGACGTAAATGCTAGATTGATGTTCAAACCCCCGCCATCTCAACCACATTTTTGCATTTTTTTTAAGTTTAATCAGTTTAAAGTTTAGAGCTTTCTGAAACATGCCAACAGCTGGATAGGTAGGTGACAGAGGTGAGTGTTGTTTAAACAAGACGCCTAAAGCATTTAGCTAAATATCTGCAGTAATTATGAAGTCATATTGTTACATTAAAAAAAAGAAAAAAAACGACAAAAAAATGAGAGCACCAGCTGTGTGCAATATGTATTGTTCGGAGTGAGAGAATGAATCTGCTGTGAAGAAAATATATATTTTGATGAGACTGTGGAGGTAACAGTGTGCATGGATTCATCTCCCACTGGTTCAACAAGGAACTGAAGTAGTTTTATTGACAAGGGATTTGCTTTGGTGAAGGTTTGCGAGGCTTATTGGACATTTTATGGCTTAAGTGTGTGTCTATGTGTGGAGGGGGAGTTAGATGGAATTACGGTGGGATGAAATGATGAGCTGCTGGGACTGAAAGAACAGAGAAGAGTCTCTTTATGGATTTGGGTCATCTGTCAATTTCTGAATATACTCTTTTTCTTTGTGAGCCTCACTATTGAATTGTCCATCCATCCATGATCTGTGACCGCTTATTACGTTTTAGGGTCGTTGTGGGGCAGGAGCCTGTCCACACTGTCACTGGGTGAGAGGCGGCGTTCGACTTGAACAGGTCTCCAGCCTCTATCAGGGCCGACGCAGAGGGACATGCATCATTTGGACTGTGGGAGGACAAAGGAGTAGAAAGTCCACTGGGTGGAATTAAATGTATCTGCCCCATATTGAATTGTAAGTTATATTATGTGACTAAAAACCAACAAAAATAGACAAAACATGCCAATATAGAACCCAAAAATGGTGAGTAACTTGCTGAATAATGCTATATGTAAGTATAGGGTTGCATGTGATGAATATAAGCCAACAAAAACCAAGTCTTGGCTTGTGAGAGCCAGTTTATTAAAAAAATGTAAATAAAAATGTTAATTAATGGATTCAAAATAATTGTTTAGTAACTTAACAAAAATGGCAAAGCTGTAATAGTAAGTTGGAGAGTTTGAACATTTATTAACAATTTACATGTATAACTACATTATAACAAAGCTGAAAGAGCAAACACCTGCCTGCATATGTTTCACCATCTGTCAACAGTTTTTTCTCATCAATAGTTTCTAACTAATTAATAATAAAATTTGTAAACATTTTATTAATGCCATAACTAACAATGTATTTTTCTCTTTGTACAACATGGTAAAAAGTCTAATGAAAACACTGTAGTATGTCATTGTGTAGGTGTCCTCATTTGTCTCCCAGCTGGTTATGGATTAAAATAGCTCTGTTTGCAAATGTAGTGTTTGCTGATTAATGCACATTTATCATGTCTAGGGTGCATAGGGTGTCGCTGTAATAACCATAGAGCTTTGTGTCAACAAACATCACACCACAAGCGAATTTGTACAATTGGAATTAGCTTGACACCTACAGGTGAATCATGCTGCTGTTTTTTTCTTGTAATCAAGCTCACCTCCTCGAAACCTCTGATTACACGACCTTGTGTCATCCCCGACGCCAATTTCCTCTCGACAGCAGCAGTAAAAACGTAATGCTTTAATTTGTTTGGCAGAAAAAGTGCCGCTCCTTGATTGTGCCATTCAGACTGGGTCTGTCCAGGGTTGTGCAGTTGTCTGTCTTTGCATCAGCAGACTAAACCCTTGAGGTTTTCTATTAGTCAGATTCAGAAGAGTAAAAAAAAAAATGGGTTTACCTTGTTTTGCAAATGGAGTGGTAAAAATGATCATGACTGCAAGGACTGGAATGCAGAAAGCCATGGTAATTATTTAGTTTTGATTTTGTGAGTGCTGTATGTTATAAAAAGGCACGTGACTCATGTGGAGAATATACTTATATACTTAAATTTTTTTTTTGGAAAAAATAAATATTCAACCTCAATTACTTCAAGATGAAAGCAGATTAAGTTTAATTCAGCTTCAGTCATGCATAGTGGAAGCAAAAGTATGTGAACCCAATGAAATCATCTAGTTTTGTGGAGTAATTGTATATTGAACTTATGTATCAGCTTAGTTTGGGGTGGTTCCAAATCATATTTTCATAAAGCTTTATCAGATGTCAAGGCAGAAATTTAGATCATTGTTTCCAGCACACTAACACACACACACACACACATACAAACACACTCACACACAGACGATATTGATCCACAGGGGAAAGAAAAGGCGCCACAGCAGCAGATGAATTTTACATCAGATCTTAAAAACACCATCATAAAAAACACAGAAAATAACTGTACCCTATTATTAATAATAACGGTAATATGCAATGCTTAGCCAGGGGACATGCAGTAAATACAGTGTGTGATTCAGTGAGAGGCAGAAGCAACTCCGACATGACAGGTGCCTCAAGGCAACTCTGTCTGTCTGCAGCAATCTGAGTTGCTTGATTTTTCTGGGAGTGATGGAAACTTAAAATTGCTCGTGGCCACATAGACACTGAAGCGGAATCAGGTTTCCCTTGATGTGTGCTCCTAACATGTAAGTAGTTTTGGATAAAAGCGTCTGGCAAATGACTAATTGTAATTGCACCTAGTTTTTCTGTGCTCAGGAGGCAGAGAGGTCGTCCCACCAATCATGGGATTAGTGATTCCTGGCTTCTAAGCATCTACTTAATTCAATTCATTTCATTTCAATTCAATTCAACTTTATTTATATAGTGCCAATTCACAACAAAGTCATCTCAGTGCATTTTACATTATAAAGTCAAGACTATACAGACATTTAGAGGAAACCCAACAAATCCCCCTTGTGCAGCTATAGGCAACAGTGGAGAGGAAAAACTCCCTTTACGGAAGAAAAACTCTGATATCTAATATCCACGTGTCTGATAAGGGTAGAGCATCTTTGATCAGTCTAACTGGAACAGGGTCCAGCAGACATGTTGTTGGTTTGATGACGTAATGGTTGAAGTTAACTCGGTGGGATCTACGGGTAAAAAACAGTCTAACAGGGATTGGAGTCTGACTGATGATTCTAATTCTGCTGTATTTGTGGGGAGGGTCTGGTGAATTTTTTGTCTAATAGCTACAATTTTATTCCTAAAGAAGTTCAAATGTTATAAGAACAGAAGGAAGGACTAAAGTGAATTGTGAGGAAATACTGTTAGATTATCAGTTTCAATGTCATATGCAAGAACATGGTCTAGAGTTTGACTGAGACAATGAGTGGGTTTACTTACATTTTGAGAAAAAACAATTGAATCCAATAATGAAGTAAATGCCGTGTTGAGGGAGTTTCTGTCAGTCGCCCACTATCATGACTTTATCTGCACTAAGCACTAAGTCGGCTAGAAAATCTGAAAATTCAATCAAAAATTCAGAATAAGTAAATGGATCACCGTACACGATAATGTATAGAAATGGATTAAGAGTTTTTCAAATTGGGTGTAAAAGGCTCAGAGTAAGACTCTCAAATGATTTATAATTATGTTATTTTAGGTCTAGGGTTTATTGATAAGCTTGAGTGAATGATTGCTGCTACTCCTCCACCTCGGCCTAAGTTTCCAGGAACATGATTATTAATATGACTTGGGGGGGGTCGACTCATTTAAACTAACATATTTTTCCTGCTGCAACCAAGATTCAGTGAGACAAAATTGAACTGATGATCATTTATTAAGTCATTTACTAACAGAGATTTAGACAAACGAGATCTGATATTTAATAATACACATTTAATTTTGTTTTTTTTTGTTCTGTAAGAGGAGTAGTCCCAACTTTTATTAAGATTAACTCCTCTTGTGATCGTTTTTGGTTTATGTAATTTACTTGGTCGTGGAACAGACACAGCCTCCATAGGTATTTGTGAATTGTGGGAATTGTGGGGGGGTTGTCTGGTAAAACAGCCATATTTCTGAATAAGACAAAGTAGGATGGATGCCATCTCTCCTAATACGCCTAGATTTTCCCCTAAAATGTTTCCAATTATCTTCCATCTTATTATTTAAGACAGATACCATTGCCTCTGTCTTCTTTAGCTCCCTGGTGGATTTTAGTTTTGCAAAATTATTTTTTTCAAACACTGAACATTTCTACCATTATGGGAGATTTCAGCGCCTGTCTGTGACGTGCACATTGGTCCAAAACACCAGACAAGCATCTTATGAACAACCTGTTTGATCACAATTCAACATTCAGCAAACCAAAGTCAAGGATTTGGGTCTTTGTTTTTACTGAGTGATGTTTTGCCGGGGATTGAAGTGCAAAAAGAAAAAAAAACCTTGTCTTTGATGACAGTTTTGTCCTAAACCAGAAAAGAAGAACAGAACAAAAAGGCTTGTCTGTAATCTGCCAGCATGCAGCCTTTCTCTACAACTATAACCCACTGATGACTCAGCTAAGAGAAATAAAGTTTGAAAGTCTGATTTGAAACTCTTGATGAGTATTGTCACAAAGAAATATTAAAATTATCCCCTGTGAGGTGCAGCTTCAGACATAAACGGGAAATGTGTTGTCTTTGCCAAACCCCATTACAGTTCTCATTACCATCTTTCTAATGGCCTGATAAATTATATATTTTATACAGAAAGTTTTCATGCAGGGCTCTGCGTGACCAAACGGAATATCTCTGGGTTCCTGGGCATAATTTTAGCTGAAATGAAGACCAGCGGGCTTATCGAGAGTTCACACCTGTTGGGAAAGAACCGAACGATTCCAAAGGGGCACGGGCGAGGTGGTCAGCTCTGTTCTTGGAGGGCTTTCTGTTGCTCGCTGCGTGTTCTTCCTGCACTCTGGGCTCCTAAGCACGGTGCAGACAGATGGTCGTGATCGTGTGAGTTTCAGCAAAAGACCAAAAGCTGACTCTGCGGGCATCTCACATAATTGATGTTAGAAAAGATTTCTTCATCTATGGTGAGAAGAGCTGCCAGAATAAAATCAATCTGAGCTACTGGTTTCTTGCCTCATTTAGTCGCTTTCGTGTCTCTGCTCTCTGATCATTTACACCTGTGGACTCCCCCTGATACGCAGGTCTGCAGTACTTTCTCTGATGCTGAGCTCCCAAGTCAAGCACCTGTCCAGCTACTGAACCAGACTCTTCTGTTTACACTGTGTGACTTTGGATTCTGCATTATTAGATCTGGACTTGAACTCAGTACGCCCAGCCCTGTCCCTGTTTCCTGCTCTAGTCCCCCTCAGGACCCGGAGCCCTTGGACTACTTGTTCTGACACCACCTGTGGATTCCGGAGCTGGATATTAACTTCTCTGTTCCACGCTTTGCTCCCAGCTCAGCACCGGCCTTCCCCTTCCCCCATTGGCAGTGAGTGAGTAATCTGCGGTCCATTCTAATTGATTGCCTGCCAACTCCAAACCTCGTTTGAAAAACGCCTCCAGATGACATCACTTGGAGGAACCTTGAGTTCAGATTGTCATCTTGTTGCTCACACATCTTTTGGATCATGGTCACCTTCTTTTTCCAGTGGTCCTCCAGATGACATCATCTGAAATCCTAACGATAAACTCCTCCAGGTGACGTCACCTGGAGGAGTTAAAATAAAAACTCCAACTTATTTTCATTCATACAGTCAACAGAGATCCCATCGTGACAGCAGGTTAAAAAAGAAAATGACTGCTTAGGAAAAAAAAAAAATGCTGTTCCTGTAGGAATTTAGCACCACACTTTGAGAGCTATTAATGGCTCCATATGTCAGTCTGATAAGTTGGGGACAGCAGAATAAGTTTTCTTTGCTGAGTTTTGTTAATAGCCATTTTGGTGCTTTTCAATCCACGGAGCTTTAGGGGCTCAGTCCATCTGGGGATGTATAAAAGAGAGTGATGTGCTTCATTTTTGCAGTTTGTGCCACGGTATAGTTCTATAAACAACCTTTTCTTCTTTTAACTTTTGGGTTTAGTTTATTAAAGCCCTTCATAAATCTTTGAAGCCTCGTGTTGTTGCTAGTTTTGTCAGCGGTTCATATTTTATATCCACTAACCTCACGCTGGAGGGTATTTTTGCTTTGCTTCTCCATGTAGTTTGTCACAGTAAATGTATATTGGAATGCCGTATGAATTATACAGTATGTAGCTTCCAACATTGACGTTCGACACTGTTGGTTTGTTGTTTGTTGATTGCAGAAACACTTTGTTTTCCACTGGGTGATTGTTGGTTTCATACGAGTCAATGATTCATATCTGTGTAGTGCTCAGCTACAACATTGGCCAGAACCATCACCTGATACGTTATCACAAATGAAAGATCAAACAACATAAGGAAAGGATATTGCCCAAAGAAGCAGTCACCCTCCGTCGAACACGGGCGCCAATTGGGTCCGAGACCCACACCAACGGGCTTTGTTTGCAAGAGTAGTGGAGAGATCGTTCCTTTTTTCCCCGTATGGAAGGTGAAGGGTTAACTGTGTTTCCTGACACCCATTATGAGAGCAGATAGAAGGCTTGATGATAATCGCTTTTATTAGAGTTTCCACTGAGCTGTGTCGGCCACAATCAGTATATGATCAGCTGATGTCAGAACAGACATGTTCATTTCCAACAATGGGCTTTGATTTTCAGGCTGCAGAAGATAAGGAATTTTGAAAGTGTCGACAATAGCATTGTAGCACTTTGATATTTTTTTAATTTCAGTTGTAATAATTTTCTCTGTTTAAAGTGATAGATTGTCAGTCAGGAGAACAGCTTGAATGAAAAGGTTTTGTCAGGTGCAACAAAAGGAGAAGCTCTCCCTCTACTTCCAACACTTTGTTCTGTTTGTTTGTGCAGAAGATTTATTCATAAAGATATTTTCAAACTTTTGCTCATTGGAGACATTTTATCCTGAGTGCTGTATCTGCACGTACAAGTACAAGTACTTTACTTTCCAACATTGGTTGGAAAAATGTATTTCAGTACATTTTTCAAGTATCTGTATGTAAGTGGATTTATTTATGGCTACTTTGACTTCTTCTCCACAAAATCTAAAAGCAAATATCTATACCTTTTACTCCACTACATTTTAATTAAAGTTGTATTACACGTTACAATCATGTCACATTGCACAATAATAAACCACTTTTTCCATTTTCTCCTTTCGTGGTCTCATTTGACATAATAGCAGTACTCAAAGTGAGCTTCAACTATTCAGGGTTTTGGATATTTAAAGTCTGAACAAGAATGAATTTTAATAAAATGAATGATCTCATCTCTCAAGATTTTAAGTCACAGTCATAACACGTTATTTTATGGCACCAGTTCTCACCTTTTATCAGACAGTAGATGTTGGAGATTACCTGCACTACTGGTGAAATGCACCTATGTCAAGAGCATCTGCATCATGTCTCCGTTCTCCCAGCCGGCCTCTCTGCTTCGGTGGCAGAATGAAGCCCTGAAAATGCTGGTGATGACCACCACTCTTGACTTTAATGATGATCTACTGTTTTCTGCCCGGTAATATGGGAAGAATCAGCCTGAGCTCACATTAGTTATGAACTGTCTTGTAGCTGCCAAATGATTCTGAATTGCCACAGCTGAAGTGAAATTAAACATTCACACATATTAGATTTCAATCTCTCTTTAAATTATTAATGTTAATGTGAAAACAGCTCAGCACTGTGAAATGTTAGGGATTTATTTGGCAACATAAGCGCCAATTACCACTTGGTTTCCCCAATGCTTGTCTTCAAATGATGTGACCTGTGCCTGGACAGGTGGTGGTTAGATGCTGACATCGGGATTAAGAGCCAGAAGCAGCGGACGATGTGCAGCCATCTTAACTGATAAGGAAGATGGTGGTTAATGAATTGCTCCTGTGAAGGAAATGAAGTAAAACGCTACCTGACGGATGAGGGCAGGCGAGGAAATGCTGCATTTACCTCAGACTTTCATCAGCCACGACCGGTGTCAAGTTTTAAACGCATCAATGAGCTGCTCTGCTCTTCTGGGTAACGTCTATATTTTTTGTTTCAGTAAATGGCTCCAACGCACAAGAATGGCCATAATTTTTTTACAGTTTTTGAAATACATCTGTTCTGTGGTTTACACTAGTTTGTTGGTTCAGATCACAGTTCTTCAAGTGGGATAGACTCTGACGGACGAGTAAAGATTGTTGGATGTGACGGATTATTAGAGCCAGAGTTGTCAAAAGAGGCAATTCAGCTGGGACGCGCTGAGAGGGAAAAACTGAAAGGAACGGCAGAAGACACTAATGCTGCCGCTATGACTCATTACGAAGCAGGACGGATGGTGCAGCTGCAGCCAGTGCTCTGCTATGCCAACGGAGGCAGAATGTAGAGGCTGCAGTGATCAAGAGATGTTGGAGGAAGGACTGAAGTGATGATGAGGAGGAAATGTACAAAGTACATATACAAAGCAGAAACCATCTCCCAGCTGGATCTGACAGTCGTCTGTCAGATGAAAAGTCATTTTCTTTCAGTAACTAATCTGTTGGACTGGGATTTTTTTTTCTTCCTTAATGGAACAGATCTTGCTGTTTGGCCTTGCTGTGTTATTCTTCACACCTTGCGAATAAAACGAAATAATTACACTGGACATGTGGTAATTAGCAGTAAACGCATAATGAACATTTGCAGTTATGGTGTGAGAATTAATATAAACCGAGCAGGCATGAATTGTCTTTATCATAGAAATGACTTGCAGAGACTGTAAAAAGTAATGGCCCATTGCAGCGGTGAAGCCGACTAATGGGTTTTTAATAGAGTTTGGACAACAATGTGAATCCAAAGCTCCGGATTCACAGGTGTTACGGTGAGAATATGCAATTTCTTATTGGATGCGAGAGTCAAGAACAGCTTTCTCGTCCCCAAAGCTTTGCTGTGTTTTGCCTTTGTAGCAGCAAATTAAAAGAAAGAAGACATGAGAAAGAAATTGGCTGTAATTCTTTTATGGAAATTTGATCAGCTATATAAGGATAAAATTGAATGATAAAGGGAAGTAAGCTAGTTTAGGGGCTGGTGTGATGGGAAGTATTGGGGGGTAATAAATACAGTAAACACAGTGCTACTATTTAAAACAAAACTATTTTTCACAAAACTAGCTCATGAAATCTAGTTCAGTAAGAATAAAGAGCAACTGCCTCTGACATGCGCCGAGTGTTTTACACTTTCTGTGGGTGTAAACATGCTCTCACCAGATGTTGCACCTTTCCCCCTTTAAATTTCACACATATTGTACGATATGAGTGGAGGCATCTCCTTTAACAAAAGCATATCTTGCTTGTCCGAAAAATAAAAAACATGTAAGAATAATTCTCACAATTCTCTCAATACTCTCAATTTCCAAAAAAAAAAAAAAAAGATTTTGAAACATTCGCCAGTCCCACGTAGTGGACGCATCCCAGTGTGTTTGTTTTTGTGTGACATAAAGTTGAGAAGAACTATGAAATAGATAAAAATTAAAGTTATGCTGAGAATATCAGAAGTGGGTTTGATATTAATCTGCAATTTCCTGCTAATATCCTGTGTCATCTACTTTGCACTCTGTGAACTGCACTCTACTTTGTATTCTGTGAATGAGATAATGAAAATGTTGAATCCACATTTATTCCACTCACAACACGGACATGTGTGTGTTTACACATAACACCATTGTCTTCATCCTGTAGTCATTTGGTGCTGGGTGTGTGAACTGTAGATGGCAGCACTACACATACATACAGTTGGAGACTCAAACTGCTTCATGTTTAACACCTTCTGGGCTAAAGGAAACGATTCATTTCATCCAAAGAGTTTTCACACCCGATAGTTTCTGTGGCTCACCCAGAACTGCTCATGATGCAACCCCGTCTAGGTTTCATAAGCGGTCTCGCTGACCCAGCTGCCAGTCTCCCTCTGAGGCCAATAAATCCTCACCCGCAGCTCCCGTGCTGCATTTCTCAGCAGTCACTCTGACCCAAGGACAGCTTGACGGCAAGTGAGCCAGTCCATCGCTGAGCGGAGGAAAAACAATATTTTCAAAGAGTGAGTCAGTCAGATATTGCCATTTTATTGTGACTATTAATCCATTATTATAGTTTCTTTTGTGTGGTCTCGTGTATAAGAGAACAGGACAGACAGCAGACACAGTGATGTCCTCAGATGTACAGTACTTTGTGTCCTAAATAGCTGAGACACCAGGACGCGCCGTTTTCTTCGACCTTCGCTGTGGATTTCTGCTGTGATCCATCAGGCCAAAATCCTTCTCCTGGCTTCGCAGGGTCATCACCATGGTAACTCAACGACACCCATGACATTCAGGAAGTCATTCTTACTTGAAGTCTTTTACAAGGACGTCAGGCCAGTTGGCAGGCGACAGAAATTTCTCACCTCCCTCTTTCCCTGTCAAGCCAGCTGCCATTCAGGGTAGACATACTGTTCTGTACTCTGTTACCCAGGCCGGTCCTCGATCTGCAAGGCTGCACACACACTTCCACAGAACACCAAGAGCAGCATGACAAGGTATATAAAACTTTTACCTGACAATATTCAATGCACAAACAAATTTATTAATAATGCAGTCCATTTTCTTTGATTTGTAGTATATTTGCTCATTAATTATTATGAACCTGGGCAGTGGCTCAAAGCCTGTTACTTCCTGCAGTGATTCAGCTTCTGTGTCTCCACGTTCGATTATGTGCCTTTAATCATTCCCTTCTGGAAAAGGGTTTGTTTTCATTGTTGGGGTTCTACCTGGGTGCAGTAGATTGTTTCTAAGGGCTCGCTGTCAACAATGGAGGAGGACAGTTTTATTAGTCTGGATTTGTCACACACATTCTCTGGCTTTGTGCTCACACCGACTTCCATCTTGCGAGCAGCTGTATTTTGTGTCATGGTTGTTGAGCTCGGCTGTGGCACCATTCTTTTCTACCACTGTGACACACGTTCCCATCTGGCTGCATCTACCAATGTTGGAGAAATGTCCCAAGCTCATCCTGAGGATTGCCATTTGTTTTCAATGATTGATGTTGGCTACAATAACTCAAAATATATATTTTTTTTCTTTTCCAACCTAATATGTTTTGTCCATCTCAAACTGCTAGAGTGTCAGTGCTGCTTTAATTCATTCCTGGGCTCTGCTCCTTTTTGTAATGATTTTTATTTTAGATACTTTTGAGTCTTTTTTAAATTTTTTGCATATGTAATGTATATTTTTGTTGTATATTTTATTGACTTGTATTGATTGCAATGTTTTCTGTGTGTGAGATGGGTCTCTCTTGAAAAAAATCTTTACCACTCACTAATAAAATTATGTTGACGAAAATGTGCAGCCATAAATACACATTGGCTTGATGAAAATGATCAAATCTGTCCCTTCTTGCCTCATCTTGACATTATTTGGTCCAGTTTAATGACCGTTAGTGTTTCAATAACCTTAATCCAATTCATTGCTGCTGCTTCAAATGCACATGCTCAGTGATTTAGATATCGCTCTAGGGATGGCAACGTTAATGTCCCCAGCAGACGATGTGTGCTAACGATTTTTCTGAGCCTCTGACTTTTCCTTTGGTGCCACCAGGGTTGAAATGTTCCACCTCGGTCTCAACAGCTCAGCTCTACTTGTGGTTTAATGAGAGACTTACTTAGCACATTAACCTTGGGTGATTGTGGCCAGCTGTGGCTCAGGAGGTCGGATCTTTGTCAGCAGTGTCCATGGGTGATAACTGGGATCACTGAAGTACGCTGCACTTTCCAGTCACTCCAACCGGTGGAGGCAGATGGCCGCCCACCCTGAGCCCGGTTCCGCTGGAGGTTTGATCCGTTAAAGGGACTTTTTCCTCTCCACTGTTGCCTATGGCTTGCTCAAGGGGGATTTGTTGGGTTTTCTCTAATTGTCTGTATAGTCTGGACTTTATTATGTAAAGTGCTTGAGATGACTTTATTGTGAATTGCTGCTACACAAATAAAGTTAAATTTATAGTAACTGAACATGAACTCCATATATTAATTTTGCATATGGAAAACCTCTTCATGTTAGCAATTTCACTGTGTGTGTGTGCCTGTTGTTAGCTCTTTAAAAATAGTATTTAATACATTAGAGGCAAACATGCTTTGTTTAATTATAAAATATGGTCATACACAAAACAATAATGTTTTAACCTTTATGTATGCATTTGTTTTTGAAGGTTTGGATGATATGTACAGCCGGGTGGTTTGTGGTATTTTTTTTTCTTTTTTTTTGCTCTATTAGGAAAGAAACTGGCTTGGTGTGAAATGAGCCCGCTGGCAGACGGCTCAAATACAAGATCATTAGAGTACAAGCAACAGTGGAGCATCCAAACAGACAGCTTGCCACTGTGCTTTCAAACAGAGATGTGTCTTCCCTCTACTGGCTCAGTTTTTATCTTCTACTTGCACAACCTGATGCATCTTGGTTGAATTGTAATGCAGGAAGTAGAGTCGACGTGAACCGCAGAAATGCGAGACTGTATTTGTAAACAACGGCTCAAGCAATATTTGAAGAGATTGTAATAAAAAACTGATGAAATCATCATACTCGACAATCACAATACACGTAGGATAACTTGTTTGAAACTGTTTTCCTACAAACTGTGGATGAAATTACCTTAGGGAAATTACGACTTTTTTATTTATCAGAGTCGTAACAACTCCTCAGTATTTCAAGTTCAACACAAACTTGTAATGGTTGGTTGTTTTTTCACGGTGTTATTTCTCTGACTCTGCTTGTATTCTGTTTCTATAGAAAAACCGAAGCCGACATCATGCCGTCGTCCTCAACTGATCAGTACACTGTCCCTGGAAAACTCTTCATGTATTTGTTATTAGTTTTTCAAATACTGTTGATTAATGTTGTAGTTTAATGGATTTCAACAACTTTTTAGCCAAACAAAGGTTGGTTCCATCTAACCACTGTGACAAATGACACCTGTAACCTCTCGTAGTTAACACAACATGCCGCAGCTTTACATTCTTCTGTGCTCCTACGTCTTAATAAGTAGGATGGTTTCAGGGCATTATCTTACAAAAACGCTTTGATTTGCTTTGATTAACCTCCGAGCACATCTTTATTCAGCCCCTGGCTCTGCATGGAAGGCAGCCAGCGATATCCTCACCTACTCATGGTATAATGTTTGTTTGCCACCTTTCCCGATAATTACTCGGTGATGAGGCATGTGGGTAGGAGGTGGAGGAGGTGAAGTGGAGCTGAGTTGGTTTCCTGTGATGTATTTGTGCTTGTTGATGGAATTTGTTGCATGGCCTGTTTCCACGTCTACAAGCAATCAGTTAATTTTAAACTACGTAAAAATTTATTTAATCTTTATTGAGCTCATTGCCATAGCTATACAGACAGTATTAATGATTTTTCCAGCTTTTTGATCGGCTGTGATTGTAATTGATTTTTAACAAAATAATCCATTAACTTCAACCATTTTCTACATTGTGTTTACACAATTACAATTTCCATACATAAAACACCAAAAATAAGATAAAACTTAAATTCTTTGTATCGTGCCTGTCAGACTGATTCATTTTGTCTGCTGTAGACCTCTCAGAATATGATTATAAACCCATCAGCAGGACACGTGACTCCACTGGCTGACATGTTTCTTCATTCCAAAACACTTTTGTTTTAAATTCTGAACAAATGTTGCTCGAAATGTTTTCAACAACCATAATTTCAGCCATGTGAAGCAGGAGTCTGCAATTATTGCATTTGGGGAAATATTTAAAAAACAAATCTTAATTACACCATTTGGAACTAACTAAAGCAGTCGCCCAGTCGAGAGCTGCCTCATGGCTGATGGGTTTGGTAAAAATGCACATCCATGGCATGAGCAGTGTATCACACACGAGGACAGTGCGAATGTCTCTCTGGCTATAAACTGAAATGCCAGGCGAGCAGGGAGGCTATGTAAGGCAGCTCATTAAGATCAAGCTTTGCTCGTTAGCTTTAAAGGAACGCCACAGTCCTGACCTGCTGCTCTCTAGTTTTCCTGTGGATGAATAAACAAGACTTCAGCCGTGCAGCTCCGTGAAGTTCACAGTCCCACACGGGGATCGCAGTGACAATGCAATCATGTCACACATATTTTAAAGAACCGGTCCTCCTAAACTGAACGGCCGCACGCTGTGGGATGTTTGAGCCTCCTCTCTAATACCAGACAAGAGATTTCTGAAATCGCACCCTCTGCCAGGACAGATATAGTGCTGTCGTACACATTCATTATAATCCAGTTGAGTACAAATAAATTATTCATCCCACCTGTCTCCTCCCTGTGTGACTTTTTCTGTTATTTGTTGTCGACTTTTTTTCTACTTTATTTTTTTGCAGCACTGCGGTTTCTGGTTAGCAGGGATATCCTGTAGTAATGGTGCTCTTCTCTGCATGCACTCATGTATCCAAGCAAGTCTGCACAAAATTTAATGACACGCTGTCAAACATTTCAGCTTGGGCCAGAGTGACGGACACTTTCTCCATGTACCTGCCTCCATGTGTATTCTGGACGGGTGAGAGAGACATTCACATTCCCAGGACGTGTACATAGACAACCATCGCACTTTATATTCACACCTTTTTTCTCTAACTTGAAAATACAAATGCACAGTCGTGACACGGGAACCCTCGAGGCCAGATGAGACCGTCCTGCTGTGAAATTAGCGTAAGGTTCTCCAGGTGCCTTTATATTTTTTGAATCACTGACTGAAGTCCTTAGCGTCTGTTTTTCATTGAACCCTGTGATTGAAGCGCAGAGAAACGAAGTCTGCACAATGAACAAAGCACTTTGGAGTAATTTGATAGAATTGACTGCTAGAAAATCAGCACAGCTCACTTTGTGTTCCAGACTTTATTGTTAAAATCAATGAAACAAATAGGAGAAAGGAGTTGGAAGGGGGAGAGGCAGATGGTGGTTTTGGCTGCAGAAAGTTACTTGGATCAATCTTCCGAGGGCTGCAAAGGCAGTAATTTCACAAACTTGCATCAATTACAGCTTGATGAAATATGCTCTTAAAATTGTTTCCTTTCTTTCAGTTTTTGTGAATTCCATGTGGATCATAAGCGAACATGGAAACTGTTGCATAACAAATAAAACGTTGTCTCAAATAGATTTTCATATGCATCTTGTGACATTCACATCTTACATTGATGTGACATTCAGAGCAATGATTCTTTGCAGGCTATTAAGATCTATCAAGGAGGTTTTCATCAGCTTTTTTTCCACAGAGATTTCCTTGTTCTAGGGTGCACTTTGGTGATTGTCAGGTTTGGCTGCGTATGCTGATTTGTGTGATTTATGTTATACATAAAAACAGCATTGTGATTAAAATGTCACTGTCCTCAATTATGGTACCCCACCATCCTCCGACCTGAGCTTCAGCGATAGATCCATCGATAAATCTGCAAAAAACGGTTATGACAGAAAAATGTTCTGCCTCTGATCCTGCCTCTCACGGCTGCAGTAACTCATAATAAGCACAGCAACATCCCCTAGTCGTTTCTAGATGTGGCAGTATTGATCTTAAGGCATAAAAGTTTTAAAAGGAACACTTTTCAGCCCATTTAAGCAATGTTCTTTTCTTCAGCAGACAGCTTTGAGAGCCTTACAGATGTACACAGAAGATTTGTTTTCAGCCTGGGAGTGTGGGGTTTTATAGCCTGTCCTCAAAGATTTACGAGTTTATTGACAATCGGGTGCCCGTCCTTTCGTTTTTAAGGTCTTGTACATCACAGGAGCAGAGTGTGATATCTTTGCGGAGCTGGATGGATGCCTGCGATCTCCCACTGATCTGATGAAGTCTTCTCAATGTGCATTGATCTCTCACACATACACTGTACCTCAGTCTGTAGCCTGCAGGGGGTCTCGGTCCAGACAAGCTTTTTCATGTAACCAAAAGATTTAGGTTTGAATTATCTAGACACCCAAGAGACTCACATTTGTCTTGAAGTCAGATTATGTCTCTGAGCATAATGTGACCAGGTGTATTAGTAAGTTTTAACCAGGTGAATTTGGAGTCAGTACAGAGGTTGACAATGTTGGGGTTAACAAATAATAGGTCATGACTGATTTTATTTGATATATTTCCCCAATTTAGAATGACATAGTACTGATGTTGACATGCAAGCTCAGTGAATCTGCAACTATCATGTGACACAGCTAAACCTTCTGTTGCATAAAAGTTGCAGGTGTAGAAAAATGAAACGTCTGTAAATTGAGGTGCGGATGAAATACCAAGGCTGTGCTGTAATAGTCTGGAGGCAGTAATTGATTCTGAAGGGAACAGAATGGTGGCGTGGTGCTTCAGAGGTCCCACGGCCTGGCCGGATTTATCGGAGTACAATGGCAAAAAAGGCTCTGAAGCCCCAGAACTGAAGAAATGATCAGCACACCACCTAAGAAATAGATGGAAGACTCTAAAGAAAGCGGGATATTGTTGTGGATGGAAGAGATACAGTCTCTCTTTGGAGATTAGTTAAAGGCCACAGTGATGGAGCTGTGACATACTTTTCCAGTTTCCCATCTGTAAATGCTGGATATGAAAGTTAATCTTACACACAGGTAAAGTGCAGTGTAAACCCACATGTAGACGGGTTCACTGCTGAGGTGTGTGTGTGTGTGTGTGTGTGTGTTTTTTGGGTGTGTGTGTGGTACATGAAAAGTGTCAGTCCCTCTCTGCTGTGTACTGATGCCACCTACTGGATAAACTATGGCTGTACATTGTTTTCTGATTAGCAAATATTACCCCCCCAGTTGTCCGTCCGCCTCATATCAGCCACAGTTATATAGTCTGAGACAATGTTCCTATCTCGTGGACGTCTTGGTAGTTCGGACTCGGAGATCTACAGTGTATTTGCTCAAGACGGGTTGTCTCAGTACACTGGATAAAGCATCCCTTTGTTAGAGTCATTTATGGCACTTTCCCTTCTGCACCTGCCTTTGTGGACTTATGGCAGGGCTGATAAAGACCTACACATGCCCCGCAGAACCAGACAGCGTTATAAACGTCTTTAATTTATAAATTATTCTTTGGCAGAGTGTAACTAAAGTACTGTGCGAAATGACTTGCTCACACTATACATGGGATATATTTATGGGACAAATGAGCTAATGAGCGTGCAGTTCTCAGCAGGTGGTGGATATCGGTCTCAGAGGTGTACACTTGTCTTTGACTCACATTCCTCGTAAATCACACCCTGCGTAGTTCACCAGCATCAGTGTCCGTTCTTGGCTGAAAACGAAATGTGGGAGGAACAAAGGACGCTCTGTGTCTGCTGGAGATATTCGTCACCTGTGGTAAAACTATGATGTAGTGGAGCTGGGATTACACGGGTTCAGGAATGTGGAGGGTGACAGTTTGGACAAGATGGCTATTGTTGAGGGCAACACCTGAACTGGTAGCAGGGGTGAAAACTGATCAGGAGGAGAAAGGAAATGGCTCATCTTTGGCCTAAGAACCGTTCTGGCAAAAGTTCTCATGCATGTGATCTTTCTGTCTCGAATAGACGGCAAAAGGAAAAACGTCCAAAACAGAGAAGACAGAGCAAATGAAACCACGGTCACAGCAGGTCACAGTGACCAAAAAAACCCCAGACACTGAAGAATCCATCACAATAAATGTTTTCCTTTATGCGAGTTTCAACTTCTGTATAGCAAACAATTTTTTCACCGTTAAAAGTAGAAGATAGAAATATTATTTTCTAGTAAGCCTTTTGAACTGTTGAATTGATCTGCGTTTCAACCCCACTTTGCAATATTATCTAAGACGGTGCCAATGTGGTTTCTCATTCTTTATTTTCCACAAATTCTTTCAAGTTTGAGTCTCTGCCTGTGGGAGATTTATGAGGACTCTTAGAACGCTGCTTTCAGAAATACTGTGGCAATAAAACTTTTCAAACTGTCACTAGAACAAAGTTCTCGTGGAGAGTTTGAAGTTTCAACATGTTCAGATCTGAGAGATTTCCTGAACAGAGCACGTTTTCAAGATCACTGCATAACCATATTTTTTCAATAAGAAATTCTAAAGCTTCTTAAGGCCCCAGGGTTCCCACAGCTGTTCCAGTAAAATCAGCTGTAACAGATCTAGGTAGGAACTTTATGAAGAATGAAAAGTATGACTTTATTTCCAATCCAGATGGGGTATATCAGGTTTGTGCCGTGTGCATTTAGGTGGGCAGCAGCTGGAGTCTCAGATCCTTCTTTTTAAAAAACAAGGGAAAACATATTCAGAACGCTGAAAGTTTTTTTTTTCAAACATATGTAAGGTGCATGTTACGCAGACCAGCGAGGGGATGTGAATGGAGCAATTGAGAGACACGGGACCCTGCGGAATGCGCCGGAAACCACTGTCCAGATGTGGAGTGGCAAGACAGGGTGGTGGATAGCAAGTGTGGCAGCGATGTGTGTTAGGGCAGGGAGCTTCAGGACAAAATGCAGACATGAAGAAGTACTGAGCAACGACGCAACAAAGACGGGACAAATATTGGACAGAGAGGACGAAACCCATTTAAAACCTTCAGTGTGGGCAATTTGTCACAAATAGCCTAAAGTTCTTGAATTACAGGCCTTTCAGAAGCACCTTTGTCTAATATTGGATCAGTATCATTAATCCCTGTCATGTTTAAATGCTCTTACATGTTTACATTGCACCTGTCAATCTCATCCTTTGTACTACAGCTTGTGTCATATGGCTCATTGTCGCTTCCTCATTGTTTGCACTTAGTTTGTTGCTAATCCCATATCATCAGTGCATCACTGCCAACGTAAACAGCTATTTGTCAGTTTTTCAGGAATCGGATCCTCGTGGCCATGTCGCCTTTGTGCTTTTATTTTTTTGATTCTTATCTTATATGTTGTATTTGGAAAGCTGACACCAAGGCACAGTCTTCGTATGTAGGAAACATTCTGAGTCGGATTTTCATAGAGGCAACCAACCTTTTATTTATTTATTAGTGCGAAAACGTATGAAGAGTTCCTGTAAAAAGAGAAATCTTAGTATTACATGCTTTGACGTTATGTTAACTGCTCATACACTGCCCTAGCGAACAGCGAGATTTGTTTATAGCGCTATAAATCCAGCCATATTTTTTCTTGCGTATATGTGTGTGTCAACCTTGCATTTTAAACAAATGACAAATCTGCCAAGAGGTGAAGGTTCCTTCCATCGAACACCAAGGGTGTGTTTCTCTTGTGTGTGAAGGCATGTTCGTGTCTATCCTTATTTTCTTTTACAAGTAGTTGCTTGTGTGTGACTCCACAGCGTATTGTAGTTATTAAAGTCAGTAAGAAAGGAGTCTTTGTCACGGTCATCATCTAAACCCAGTCACACGGGCCATCTTGTGCCAGAGATCCCAACTCATTTTTACCACCGCATTCCTGGGCTGTTTGGTAAGCCCACAGGGGTCCTCTGCCTCCTCTCCTCCTCCCTCCCTCCCTCCCTCCACCTCTTCTCATCTGGATTCCTCATTGCATCTTCGTTTGGGTCGTAATGGGAACATTAGTCACACGTACAAGCTGAAGGTTCTGTAATTTATTGGTATGATGCCCAGCCCAGATTAAATTTCAGTTTGCAACATGCAACGCAGCCATCAACAAAAGGACTGTAATAACTCCGGAATTGTAAAAAAAAAACAAATATCAGGTCAAGCAAAGTGGCAGATCAAAACAACAGCTGTAAAACACCATAATTAAGGTAATTTCGTCTTTTGAAGGACTCATGTACCAAAGTGTCCTCGGTGCTGATGCCTAAAACGTCCTAATACTGAACACTAACAGTCTACACACAGCCCCAATTACCTCACTGAGCCCTGGCTCGGCTGCAAGTCCTGGTCAGTGGGTTTTCGAAGTAGGAGGTGGCCGCAAGCTTCCCTCAATTTTCTCCAGCCAAACTGAACATCACTAGTCTGTTATTTCCTCACGTATATGTAGTACTTTATTTTTGTTCTTTCTTTAACCTCCCACCCCACAGTTTGAGTAGGAGAAAATACCACACGTCAAATGACACATTCAGCATTAATCAGATATCATGTTGGCTAATGTGATTTAAATCTGGGGGTGGGTGCGGGGGGCTTGAAGTGTAGTGGTTTTTACCGTAATCACTTACTGTTTTTCTCTTTCCCCCCCGTCTTTTGCTGCCTCTGTCTGCCGTTTTGCACCCTGCAAGGTTGCAGTGGCTGACAAACAAACAATCCATTCATCGCATATCCAGACTTTCCAAGTAACTCAACCTTATGTTTATACATTCTTTCACTGAAAGAGCCTATTTGCGGTTGAGCTATTCTAGTTTCCCATGTTTCACTCTCTCCTATATCTCTCAAACATTTTAACCACTTTCTTCCTCCTTCCTTCTCTTCCCCGTCCTGTGTTTGTCTCCTTTTCTCTTTCCAAAACTCATTTATTAATATCCATCCCCAGTTAGTGTGGGCCTGCAGAGTATTGCTGTTCATTATTCAACTATTGTTAAAACTTTCTATTGGATTGGAATGTACCATATGCAGGCTAACATATCTGTGGGGTGAATACAACTGAAATTTATGAAAGAAGGTAATGTATTAACGTATGGTAATTACATACTTACATATTCATCCGGTTTGGACAATGATGACTTCAAGCAAGCAGGGTTATTGGTGTAAAGTGTAATAGAACACAAAAATACAGTTAAAATATGAAAACCTTCTACATTTTTCAAAGTTGTGCCAAAAAACCTCCATCCTATTATTAATAAAAATGATGGAGTGGTGGTGTGCACCCTTAGCCCCAGTGTCAGTCACTGCCAGTATGAAACTGGGAGTGCCAGCTGGAACTTTATACTCATGTTTGCTGAGCCATACAAAGTCAAATATGGTTTCATGGTTACCGTACTATGTTTGTTTGGTGACTTGGATGTTTTAATTGAGAAAGGGCAAATACATGGTGCGAGACGAACGGCCTTAGAAACCGTGCAGCTTGATTTGCTGATGAATGTGATGATTAGTGTTCATGATCACCTTCCCATCCAATTCTAGCAGTGTTTTAGTCCATGCAGTAATGCAAATTGTGTCTTTGGACAAAGACCCAGTTTTCATGATTTTGTCTCTGAACATAACCACAAACGATTAAAGATTAAGAGTAGACTTTCAGCTTTATTTTTGTGGTTTAGTCAAAAATATTGGATGAACTTTGAAGCAACTACTAGCAATTTTCAGCAATTTCGGATTTACAGGCAATTCCTAGGCCCCTGATTTTGGTGGCCTACAAATATGTGGACTGTTAAAGTGATTTGTTTCAACATTTATTTGAAAGTCATTTGCAGTTAAGACTATCTTAGCTTACAATGACTCTCTAAGCATTTGGTTGAATCTGAGCAGATAGCAACACTTTAGAATTACATCACCAATAAATACCACAGAACCCGGTCTTTCTGCAGCCATTCATACCATGAACTCCACCCTGCTTTACAAATGAGGTGGCAGCTCCAGGTTGTAATCAGCTTCTTCCCTTCTCCAAACAGTGCAACTTTATCTTGTTCGCATCTGCTCATAGGATGTTGAAGTAGAGAGCCGAAAGGAAACAGAAGATCGAGCGACTATAACATGGAGCAAAGGTCAAAAGCTGGACTTGAGATGTTGTCTTGGATCTTTTTACAACATGTCTGTGCTGTGGTTGTAGACTTGAGGTGATCTTCTTGCAGCTTTTCCTTGAGACTATTTTAGGTTCTTTTTCTCTATTCATTGTAAATGGTAAACACTTATGTAGCGATTTTGTACCTGTTTGTCTCAAAGCGCTTTACGCTGCTTCTTATTCACCCATTCACACACTCGTACACCGATGGAGGAGCTGACCAACACTCCCTGGGAGCAACTAAGTGGGGGTTCAGTGACTTGCTCAAGGACACTTTGACACGTGACCGCCGGAGCTGGGGATCAGACCAGTAACTATAGGATTGGTGGACGACTGCTCTATCTACCCCACCCACAGTCGCCCTTTACCAATTATATTTTTCATGATCTGCTGCCGAGAAGCATCCCGGCGCAATAGTGCTGCCACCACGATGCTTCATGATGGGGATTGTTCCACTGTGATCCACTGCAGTTTTTGGTTTACATCTCATTGGACCATAGAGGTTTCTTTTACTTCACTTTAGAGGCTCTCTCATATTTTCTGGCAAACACAGGATGAGATTCAATCTGAGCTTGTTTGTCTTTGCCCCTCTCCCTCAAGAATCAACTGCTGAAGGACCAAAGCACCATGTTCATGACCATATTCCTTCCACTTCTTATAATGTGTTTAATCAAAAAACTATGACTTGAGTGTTTCCCTGCATCCATCCCTTGACCCACAGTTTTCCATAACCTTTAAACAAAGATGTTTGGAGTGTAGATTTTGGTCAGGATACCGAATCATCATTGATTACACCTTCTTGATACAAGTGCATTTGCTACAATTATGTCAGAATATATATATGGGCATATTTTCAGATATAAATTCATGTCATAATTTGAATAAAGTACCTTCACTTACGTTCTGTTGTTGTATAACTTTGTTTAAGTAATGATCACAAACCTTTTCCACCCCTGTTCTCTGAAATCATACCAGACAATGACTCAGTCTGAGTCATAATACTGGTTTCAAGTTTCAATATTATTCGTGCTCATCCTGCATTTAGTATTTTCTTAATTTATATACTAATATTTTATCTATGAAACATCTTCATGCACCTCATAAGTTAATGTTTGGACCACTGGTCTGTCATTATGTACAATCAGAGTTTTCCTAACACACTTAAGGATTCCTCTGCGTTGGTAGAAAATCCCGCAGAGTGTATTCTGCAAAGGCCAGATCCGATGGAAAGATTTGCGATTATTGGTGAATCACTTTCTGGAATTTGGTCTGACTGTCTTTATTAGTTTTCTCTCTTTTGTTGCCAGAGCTAATTAATAGATTTAATTTAATCCATAGGGGTTAAATCCTGCCTCAGCACGCCAGTGTTTTGGCCAGACCTGGGCACATGAAATATCCCCGTGACATCTCAACTGTCTCGTGTGTTTGCTTTGGCAGTGCCCCATCCCATACAATCTATTTTTCCCCCTTTTTGTTTTTTTTTTCAATAATAGACTTTACCTCCTGCTTGAGCTTGTGTTTTTACAGTGTAAGCTGCATTATGACATCAGTTCAGAGCACAATGAACGTGTTTCACCTGAACTCTTCTTTAGCTTACTCTTACTTCCTTGGATAAATGTTGCACAGTTTGAAGGTAAAATAGTTTTTTCACTTATGTAAATTTTCTGTTATTAGGGCACAGGTGGATAAAACCTGACTTCTTTAAAAATAAGTTATTTAGCTGAAAATTTCTTCCTTCTTTTCCTTCTAAGTGGACAGTTTTTTTTCAGAGGCAACCCTTCCTGCCTGTACACCCTTAGTATATTACTTCCTTATTCTTCTGTGGAAATATCTTGACAAACCTGGCTGCAAATCTGCCAAAGCACATTCTGTACTACAACAAGTAATGTGTTGTGCCCTGTTTGACTTCACACAAGTGGAGACACAGAGTGGCTCAGTTCCCTTGACTCTGCAGGTGCTGGGAGCACATTTCATAAACACCTGCTTGGAGTTTAGAGCTTGTGGAAGTCGGAATCCTGACCGATCAACACTGGACTGTGTTCGTCTGGACGACAGTTAGTGTCAGACTGTCTGGTCCGGGTTTGCCACTAGAAGTTTGAAGCTTCGATAGCCAACACAGCCACACATATTCAACGTAACATGTGCAGTGAAAATCCACAATCTTGAGTCATTCTGCACATTTTTTTTTTTGTTTTAAAATGTTTCACAACCCATTGCTTGTCCGTGTAAGTCGTGGGACGTTTAAAGTATCTCCGGGCGCTGACTTTGAAGAGCCACTGTCTTCCCTTAAGCCCCAACCCTAACCTCAGCATCAACCCTTCAACAGTTTGGAGAGCAAGAGGACTAAGCAAGCTGACCCAAACTTCCCAGGATGAGAAAACTTTAAATCTAAATGTTATTCTTCTGGGTCCTCAAAGGATACATTGTGTGGGGATCCAGAAGGACATACCAGGCTGTGAAAGAGGCTCTTTCTTGTTTTCTGCCCGTTGGCCCCCTCCCAGTCTCTCCGGGTCGGTCTGTCTCTCTCTCTGACAACAGCTGCTTGCTGCCTGTCGAGGCTGGGGGTGAGCGGCGCAGCTCCAGACATCTGTAGGCCCCGGGCCTGGGCTGCCTCGCTCTCTCTTTCCTTTTCGCACACACACATACACACATACATTGGAGCCCACAGTCTGTCCAGCACAAAGGACTACATTCATCCCCCTTATACAGTCTAGTGCTGAAGAGGTCGTCTGAAGCTCCCAAACTCTCGCTTTCGTTTCTGCCCTCTGTCTCTCCTTCTACATCTCCTGTCATTCTCCTCTTAAACTCTCTCTCTCTCTCTCACTTTTCCCTATATTGCAATAAATGTTTTTCCATCAAAGTCCCGGACAATCACAGGATCATTAAACGTGACGATACGAGCTGCGGTTGAATGACCACAGGGCCACAGGTCTCAATTATAAAAGACACATTTTGGGACGTGCACTGACCTGTTCTCTGGCTTTAGTTGGGTCAAAATTGTGGGTGTCTTTGAATAACTTGTGGGAAAGTGTATGTTTGTGTGTCCCACTGTGTGCGTTTTACCTCTTAACCCTGAGAACAGGCATTCCAGTGCAGAGGACTCGCAGACTAAGTTCACAAAGGGATACTGAGAGAGGCCTGGGCGAACAGAGATCCTTTGTACAGAATGAATGTGGCCATGAGAAGTTTGGGAATAGAATGGATTGAGAAACATCACAAAGTTGCTTTTAGACAACCCCCTGGTAGGGAACCAACATCAGCTATATGTCCATCAGTTTGCCTGTGACAGACAGCGAAGTCGGTCTCTCCACACCGCAGACACCCTCCATAGTGTTTGTGTGGGAACCAAAAATGCACTTTGAATCATAAGTATGTTTGAGTCAAACTTACAGCCACTTTTCTCATGAAAATGATTGTGGAAGGTGCAGCGTGGGAGACACCGAGTGTGGGTGTATAACCTGCGCTTCCACTGGACAACTATTGCTCAAACTCCAATTTTCTAAGCATTTTCTTATTAAAATGCCTTTGATCAATTGACATTTAGATGCACACTTTTTGTTACATAATTTCATTGGACTCATCTCTCTAGGATTTCGTTTTTGCTTTTTGTGGCATTTTTCACATTTATAATACACAATATGAACTTGTTGGGATACAAGTTTGATTTATGTGACTGATTTCATTTCTGACGCACATAGAAGAAACATCTCGGTCTGAATTGCTTCTAAGTTCTTTATATTCAGTTTTTAGCAATCCACAGTGTGAATGTTGTTTTATTAATACTATTATTATTATATTATTTTTACAGTTCATTGCCAACTGCAGAAGTCTACTCTTAAACTGTCTCCATTCTCGTCCCCTGATGGAATGGAACTGTGTGTGGTTATTCCTCCTCTGACCTATGGGTGGCAGATGGCTGTGTTGGGCTGTCAGTGCCTCAGCTGTAGCTATGTGAACTGGATGAAACAGAAAACCATCACCTGTCCAAGTGTATGAAGTGTGACCCACACAGGGTCTGTGTATATTTTTTTTATAAAGTCTCAGAGTTGCTGTATATAATGTTTAAAAAGGCAAACCAAGTCGCACAATAAAGAGATATATATTTAAAACAATTCTCTAAATATTAAAATTTTGACTTTTTGAAAAAATAAATAATTTCAATGATTCCAATTATTCCTAAATTTGTGAATAATTTGCTGACAGCACTGAACAGAGTGTATGTTTTACCTTTTGCGTCAGCGGATACCCTCAGTCATGTTCAGCAGCTCAGCGGTCAAACTCATCTAAGCTCTGCACACACACACACACACACACACACACACACACTTTACGCTTACACATGGTCAGTCACACACACACAACCTAGTCAGCGCAAAGCGCAACTTGTCTGCTCATCTGCATCTGATTAGTGACGACATGAGCAATGCCAAATGGGAGATATGGATCTCATTCAGCAGACAAAGCCTTATTCATTGGCAGAAAGCTCAGATGTGGGAAGACGATTCCTGTGACTTGGACTTGAGCCTGTCCATTCCTTCTGGGTCTTATGTTGTCCTCTGAGCAGGGGCTTATATGACATGTGTTTGAATGGATACAGGGTGTGGAACTGCTGAGCGACTGAAGTGTGTTGACAGTGGGTTGTTTTATTCTTAGCACTGTCCTTATTACCAAATATTAAGTAAAACTTTACTGAACCTTTGCTGTGAACAAATATTAGGGGGGGGACACACATTTTCCAAACAGGACAAACACGATCCTTCAAATGCACAATGCAGTTTACTTCTTTTATAAGGAACAATTAACTGCCTCCATAAGTTGATTTCTTACGTACAATGAATCTCTTCTGTCAGCGTGTCAAACAGATGTGTGTTTTGGATCACTTACAGGATACCCGTAACCTTTTTATTCATCATCTCCCTGCCGATGTTGTCTTTGGCCGACCCGCGGGTATGCTGTAGCCTTAAGCCAAAAGTCAGTGACCTGGAGACACATCCTTGACAGATGTAAAGATGCAGAGGTGATGGCACACCTTCGGAAGACAGGCAACCTTTTGATGACGGCTTACCCACAAGCCCTTGCAACCGCTCTATGCGTGACTCATTGTTTAATAAACAAAAAAGACAGGTGCCAACATTCAGCCCCACCTAATATGATGAATAACCCAAATATTCAGAAAACACATGTAGATACAAACATAAAGTCTTTGTTCCCCTCTTGTCTTATACACAGAATGATGTCACACGTGGCAAGGAGGACTGCAAGGCATGGACTGCAATCCAAATACCACGTCCCCGTGTATTGTAGTCCTATTACGGTCATATTCTGCAGTTTCAACAATGGTTATCTGGTTATCACCTCAGTAGAACAATGGTTGTAAAGCTATTTACTGCAGCTGCCTCTGGTTTATAGCGTCCCAGTTGGCTCTTGACGCGTTCGCTAAATATTAAAACGTATTCATGCATATAAAACTCATAAAATTTAAAGCAGCGTTTTTAATGTTTTCTTTTTATTCACATTCACACGTTGTTCTATTTCCACCAGCTAATTACACAGTGTGACAGAACTGTTCGCCTGCAACGAGGTCAATGAGATTGGCACTATCGTCCATCCACATTCATGCTGCCCAGAGGTCGTTGACCTGTCATTAAACTACATGCTGATGAAATGTCTGTGAATGTCTTTGTTTCTCACAGGTCTGCAGTTTCATCAGTCCACACCAAAGCAATCGAACTGCATCTGGACACTATCCCTCCAGTCCTCCCCCGTCTCTCTCCCCCTCTCCCCCTGACCCAAAGGGCGATCCACTTGCCAAAACATCTGAGAGCAAAGTCATCATAAAGTCATTTCCCCCGTCACATTAAGTGCACATTTCTGTGGGAATAAAAGGTCCTTCCCGGGTTTACTTCCGACCTGGGATGTAACTGAGGCGATTCCGGATCGTGCCGGGAACCTCAAACACATTATGCACTTGCCCAAAAATACAGTCATCATGGGACTAGGGTGTGCGGGGTTTTGTGCGTGTGCCTGTTTGTGTAAGACATGTCTATGTGTTTTTACTGCGTTGATATGTCCTGATCAACAAAACCAACAAAAGGAGTCACACATTCTGTGAGTCAATAAGCTGAAAGGTTTACTTAGCGTTTCTCAGCATCTTTGAACATGCATTTTTATAGTATGTCGTAATGTTCGTATGTTATAAGTCACTGTTAACATCTTTGTTGCTATTCAGGTTTGGGGAACATGACGAGATGTCGTGTCTTTTAGAAAACGATGGTTGTAGAATACGTCAATAAGAAGGTTATTTAAAAGTTCATTGAATCATTGTAATAAGCAACTTAAAGTATTATGTAGTAGTATGGACAAAGTGTCAGTCATGGGCTGTCACGTCAACAGAAATACATATGTGTGCGAGTGTGTGTGCATTATGTGGGCTTTTCCTTCCTTTGTGTGCTTGACCAGACGCCCATGAGGAATGTAGTGGTGTAGTGACTCAAATCGACCAGACCTGAGTACAGCACCACCAGGTTTTCTGTAATCTGCGAAAACAAGCAAATGTTTTGGGTTTTTTCGCTCTCCCCTCCTTTTACGCCGCATGGAGCAGGGTTCATTTGAAAGGCACTGTTTGTTAAGGCTTTAGCGGCTAGTAAGTGCTTCCTTTGTTTGGTGGGAGCGCGAAGACGGGGGGTAAATATCTCCTAGGGAGTGCATACAAAGAGGGCCTTCAGCTCCCCTGGCCGGAGAGGGGTGGCTCGATGGATGAGGCCGAGCTGTGGGGCAAAGGTGCCAGGGAGGCCACAGGAGGGCGGGGACGTGCAGGGGATAGTCCGGCAGGTCCCGGAGGCTATTAAAGTTGTGAATGGGGATCAAGAAAGGCTGAAAGGAACAAACGGCTAGAAGGGGCAGAGTGGTCAGACAGACAGAGACGACTTTGTGGCTCGGAGTTAGCGTTGGCGCAAATTTGGACGCAAACTACCACTGCACGTAAAAACGGGAAGTCGGTACAGGGCTAACAAGTCAGGAACTGGGTGATTATGGAATTCAGACATTCCACCTGTCTGTAATCTAGAATGCTGATGCCAAGCGGTGGGGGGCTTGGGGATATTGAGTATTAACTCTGTTTGAAATGGCTCCCTCTGGACCCAGTGGTTTATGTGGTTCATCAGGCCACAGGTGGCAGTAGAACTTTAGTAGGTAAAGCTGGAGCAATGGAACTGCACTGCCCAAAACCGAACACGCCTCACGGTATAAGATAATCAAACCGCTGTCTAAAGGCCATTTACACATCCCACCGAGGAGGGGGTGGTCTGGATGAAAAAAGGAACATTAGTTTGGGTAGGGGACACTGGTGAAAATTATGTCTTATGTCATCATGCATATATTAGATTAAAATGTTGTGAACATTACCATTGAAAAGTTTATTCAAGAAAGAGTCCAGCACGTCTCTTTACAAAGCTTTTAATAACACTTTATTGCTCTCCATTAGTCCCCGTCTCTCTCCAGAGACTCGGGACTTTTCGGAGCTGTCGAATACACCAGTAGAGCCTGATTGTGGAGGGTCAAAGTTGCCTGATGAAGAACAATGGGATTTTTGTAGTTATTCTGGATCAGATTGATGGTTTTATTTCATGGGAATTGTGTGGTGTGTGCTTTGGATTGCAACATGTGTTGGCTTGGGTCATGATGCAGATAAAATTTACACAGAACTTGGCCATAGAGAGGTAAGTCTTGTTTTTTGGATAGAGGTTTGGCAAAAGAAACCTTTCCAGGTGGTAATACACACAAGAGGGGTAACACAATTCTTATTAATATCCAGATATCCAATATCCAGAATGCTTTATACATTAGCATCTTTAAGTACAGTTAACTTTATTTTAGATGCTATGTGTTTGTATTTCATTACTTTTACCCCCCATCCAACAAAATTACAATGATGCATGAATGTTTGACTGATTGTCATGATTTTGTTGTGACGTCTCCATCTCGTCACATCACAAACCCATTGAGAAGAGGAAGAAGAATCTGTCTTATTGAGCTCGGCCCTTCACACGTAACTCTAACTGGATTCCTGCTGCTTCTCGGACCAAACCAATGGTTCTTTTGTGCCCGTCCATCAGAGTTCCTCTCCCCCTCAGACAGTGCCCTCACTGTGCCCTGCAACCCAGAACCAACCACTGCCGCTTGTTCTTTCTGGGGACCACGTCAAACCAAAGCTCAACAAGTTTTCTCCTCACACTGTTCTACATGGGGTTTATCTGATGGGAAGATTTGGAATTATAATAGATGATACGGTTATTGTTAGAGACATTTAGAAATGACTGGAGCCCAAACAGAATTTCAGCCACGTGGGAAGTCTGACCACTAACTATAGTTGTCATGGGGAAAACTTTACAGGTATTTTATAACATTTTGCACCATAAATGGGCTGATGATGACAAAGATGGATTTGCTCATTTTTTCCTATTAAATTTTCTTTTCTTGTTCCTGGCAGTTCAACACTGCCATTCCTTATCAACATCATGCTGTGTTGGCATTAGCATCATTGCTGCTGCCAGCTCCATTCCTTTATTCTGTGGTTGAGAGGCTTTTCTGATAAGGAAACACACTCACCTGGTGGGGTAAGGCTCCTCTCCTTAACTCTGGTGAGGTTTGGTCTGGCTCTCATGAACCAGACCAATGAAAGCCAGCATCTCAAACATCGCTAATGTAAAACTAAAACGATTGCATTAGATGTCATACACAATGTTTGCCTGTAATTTCTCACCTCCATGCAACTGACCAATTTTTGTGAAAATTTGCATACTTTATAGACTGTACTTTGTAGACGGTTGTAAAGTCAATGCATTTTTTTTTTAGATGCAGGTATCCCAATTCCAGCTTCAGAAAAATAGTGATGATGCAACCTTGCATACTGGGGTAAATTAATTAAATTATTGATCACTGATTAGCTCAAGAAGACAGTCCTCATCCCTTCTCATCTCAGCCCATATGCGTCTGTTCAATTGACAAATCCACGGAATACCCTGATTTAAAGTGAAAAGTAAAACTCTGCCGCCACAGGTCAGTTAAAAATTATTTATAGTTTTCTGTAAGAGCTGTGCCAAAAAAAAAAAAAAAAAAGAAATAGAAATTTCTGTGAAGTTATCCAAAGTGACTTGATTTGGTAAAATTAGGTTATCAAGTTTGGATGTGATGTGAACATGAAACATAAGCAATTCCATGACTAAACTAAACTTTCTGACCAATTTGTCTCCAAACCTAATAGTTCATATGTCTGTCTGACAATTTCAAGCATCACTATTCCTGGTAAGATTTCTAAGTCCGCAAATAGGGAAAAGTACACGAATAGCTGACCAACTGGGTTGTGTTTATTTCCTTTCTGCTTCACAGTTATGTCACTGCACAGAATAATCTGCATCATGGGACTAAATCACTTGGAGTCTGTTTTTGTGATGTTCCTAAAGACCCTCAAAACGCCAGCATTGACCCCCAATGAAGGGCTGCCTGCTGCAAACAGACAGACAAGGGGACTGTGCAGCCAACATTTGAATGGGAAATAGTATCTTAACTAACTTAATTTTTAATATCTTCGGTCGGACTTTGCCGCTGACATCTTTTAGGTCTGGAGAGGTTTTGTGTGTGTAAAAAGTTTATTAAAATATTCATCAAAGCATAGAAGGAACACCATTTTTTTGTGTTTATATATATAAATATATGTTGCAATGTTGTTGATCGGGATGATCTTGTCCACATTGTTGCTTTTTCCGATGTCTTAACTAAACATGAAGTACAACAAGTCACAGAACAGACCAGGACATTCATGGTGAGATTGTTTGCCCAACTTGATGATTCATTTTTCTGTAAATACAGATAACATTCAATATTTATTTTTTTAATCCACAATAATAGCAGAAGAATATTGTGTTTAGCCAGTCACAGACTAAGACAAAAACCAGTGACGACGTGTATTGACAACAGAACCGTGGCTTGTTTCGTATTTTGTACGTGTTTTGTTGCCAGTGCCTCATTTGTTCTAACTGTGGATTTAACAAAGACCTTGATGAAAATAAAATGAAACATTTGTTGTTTAGCTTAAATGCCTCAAAATTTCCAAAACAGCAGGAACATAATAGATACAGTAAATCTAATACATTCATGCATTTGTTGACACTGAAACTCATAAAACGTCGGTGGTGACAGGAACCCGATCTAGTCGAAGCCTTACTTAACACTGCCTCCAAAGGCTCCCGGTGTCCCGTTACCTTTCATCTCTTTGTCTCCATTCCTGTTGACTTTTCCGTCTTTCCTTAGCTTTTCACCCGCTTTTGTCCGTCTTGCTACAACGGCGGCAGCGTTCACTGAATGACCTCACCCAGTCCCTACCTTTTTAAATATGGCGTTCAGAGCCGATTCAAAGCAGTTCTGTAAAAGAATAATATTTGTTCGCTTTAATCCCCCTCGCCACGCTCCACACCCTACAGAAGTGTGGGAGCCTGCCAACAATAGCAGACCTCCCTCGTCCTCTCACTTCCCACTGCTCCCTTCGCTCTCTTACTGGTCACGTTGGCAGAATGGGTGACAGGTGTTTTGGTGAACTGTCATGTCAGCGGGGTAAGAAGTAAAAGACTTGGCAAAAACAAAAAAAAAAGTTTCAGGAATACCGATACTCCACCCGCATGCCGATGCCCCGTGGATTTCTGTATACAGGCTGTAGCTGGAGATATTTCAGATCCAGTGATATCACAGCTGCGGATATGTATACACTGGTACAGTCTGCCAGATAAAGCTGTGCATGAAGGTGCCATTAGGTTTGACTGCTTTGCTGTGCTGTATTGGTTTCCTCCAGGTGCACCAAAGGGATTCTGGAGGGTTTCAGTGACTCATGTACTAGATATTGTAATTTTTTTTTATTCAGTTTTGTTTGTAGAGTTGAAGTGTGACGAATTAATAGATTGATGGATCGTTCTCCTTGCGGAGTGTTTGGCCCATTACACGTAGAGAAACCCACTCATCAACGAATGGAAATTCAGCAAAACCCCGAAATACAGTATGTTTGTCAATCTATCATTAGACATCTTTATAAACAGTCCACATTCGAGTTATTTTATTTATTTTTTACGGTGGCCATGATCTCTAATTTTATGACCATTAATTTGGCTTGTAGGTATGAACTTACACCTGAACCTGTATCCTGCTTTTGCCTCATTTAATTTATCAAACTTGATGGTGAGTTTCAGCTCATGGATTCGATAATATTAATATTTACCTATTTAACTATTTCTTCTCATCACTCATACAGCAGTATTACAAAAACCCTTTGTACTACAAAGCCCATTCCAAGAAAAAATTGGGAGGTTGTGTAAAAGAGAATTCAATTGTTTGCAAATCCCTGACATTATAACATCATCATAATAATGAAATGAATCCTTTTGAACGTAATGCCAGCAACATGTCTCACAGATAGGGGTGTGTTTACTTGTGTTACATCACCTTTTCACTTACCAACACTCTCAGTTTGGGAAGCAGGGAGGCCAATTACTTTAACCGAGAAAGCAATGTTTTTTTTTTTTTTCCAGCTGCTCGGTTCTGAACTGTTCTGTGCCTCCTTTGTCATATTTTTCACTTCATATTGCTCCAAATGTTTTCATTGGGTGACAGGTCTGGACTGAACACAGGCCAGTTTAGCACCCAGACTTTATTACAAAGGCCCGATGTTGTAATGCGTGCAGAACGTGGTTTGGCATTGTGTTACTGAAATAAGCAATGCCCTCGCTGAGAGAGACTGGAGAGCGAAGTCATATTACCCTAAAACCTGGTGTCTACGCACATGCAGCTCACTGGAACCATGTGTGTTAATGCACACTGACAGTATCACAGATGCTTCCCTCGCCCCACTTGTTTTTAGTGTTTGTATTGGGGATTGTTGAAAATAAAATCCATTTAGAAAATTTACTAGAGTTGTATTTAAATGTCAAGCACATTTCCTGGCCATCAATTTTTATCTCAAAAATACAGATTGTCAGTTGTCTGCAGGGCAGCATTGCTACTGAACATTAGTATCAGAAGTAAATTATCTACTGCAGAATTGTCCACTATGAACCATATTAAATCCAGGCTGCATGAGCCGAATTCAACTCTTCGTCTGATATTTCAACACATTGTCTTGTGAAGTCATTTTCTGTGCTCAAAGAGATATTTCCTGGCTGAAAATGGTTTTAACTTTCCTTCATTCTTGTGGTCAGAACTGCCTGGCACCATGAAACGGAGCATTTTACCATCTATTATGATGGAGGAATCCAGCATGTTTCCAGGATGAAGTAAATATCTTTTGTCCTCACTCTCACCTTTGGACCTGTCACACTAACTTTGCTCATGATCATATTTTACTTTTAAAACAAAGACCAAAGTTTGAGAGAGGCCATTAGCTGTGTGATCAGGAAATGAAAGCGGAGCTCAGGGAGAGTGAGTTCACTGTGGCCCGGGCTTGTCCTGGTGTCTGGGACTTTGGTTTGAGGTTTTGGACATGGAAACAAGGGGAGAGGTCAGGCCTGGCAACATCACACTCTCCTTAGCCCCAGAGATGGTAAGTAACAAAGTGCATGGTATATTATTATGGATTAACCACCTGCCAGAAGATTGATGAAAATCTGCCCCAACTTGACCAACTGTGCCAGTATTATTCCACAATAGTAACTCTTAATTTGAAATAATTACCACAACCTTTCTTTGCCATGACTTTCACCTCTGAGAGTTTTTGAAATAATCTGGACTGGACTTGTGCAGAAATATGATAAAGAGCATCAAATTTAAAAACATTGTTTTCTCTAAGTAAAATTGAAAGTGTGTACATTTGTACTTGAGTAAAGAATTTGATGGAGTACCTCTGCCTGTATTGGAGTATGTATTTGCACTTTTACTTGAGTATTGATGTTGCACGCTAGTTGTGAGGTTGCTTTGAAGTGAAAAACAGTAAATGCTTTTTTTTTTCTCCACCTCTTCTCATAATCTCTTTTTTCCCTTTGAAGCAATATTGCTCTCCAAGATAAAACACTTGCAAAGCTCGACATTTCAAGAAATCACCACCCATCTTAGTGTACATAAAGAACCCTAAATACAATAAATCACTCTAACTGAGGGAAAACAATGCACCAAATGAGGATCCACACCACTGTCTCAGGTATCAATAGAGGACAGAGCGGAGATGTAATGTCTAGACATTATCTAAACAAAACCTGTGTAATTCCCAGGATTTGACGGAGGTGAGCACATATAGACCAGCCACAGGTGGATGGGCAGGGTGAGGCTTCGTGAGTTATACCTGGCTGTCAGAGCTGTCATGCTTAGCTGGATTAGTGTGATGAAATTAAAAGAAGACGGCATCCAGTCATTGTTTTCGCAGTGTTTACAACCTACTATGAATGATTATGAGGATTGCATTAATCAGTATAATCTGTTTTTGTGCATACCTTCTCCTCACTAACTCCCACCTCAACACGCTGGTTCCTCACCTTTGTCTTCCCCACCTTCCTGCCTTCTCCGTCTTCCCTATCCCCCGATTCCTCCCCTTTTCTCTCTGCTGCTCTAAAGCCTTTCCGTGACTAGCTGTCATTAATCTTCCCTCTCTAGGGGCAGGATCTTGACTGTGTGCCAGCAAGTGCTCACACAAAGCCAAGACAGCCATCCAAAAACAGAGCCGCTTTTCTTGTTTCCAGAGCACCATGTAGTTCCTACTCATGCTGCTGCAGCCCTCAGGGAAGAACTGCTCCACACAACAAAGGAATGACTCTGGATGCTGCCTCAAACATCACACCTAGGCTAATATCCATGCATCGAACAAACACACATACGCCTGCAGATTGACACGTCTCAATTTTTGTTTTTGTTTTGTACATCTTGCTTTGTTATTCATCTTTTAGCAAACTTTTACTAATATACTTGGGAATTTTATTCATTGTTCCACTCATTAGCAGCTGCAGCTTTAACAGCACCTTCTTTGGCTTCTGGGAGAGAAAAATATCATGGTTATAAAACATACATGTGCCAGTCAGTCACAGATGAAATTGGAAAATTGCAGTCAAATCTGTCCATTGCAGCAGCAATCATTTGTCAAAGCGACTTGCAGGTAAGTAGCCTACACCAGGGGCAACTTAGGGTTCAGTGCAGCCAGGGAACCAGGAATCGAACCATTGACCCTGTGGGCTTCTTTACCAACTGAGCTACTGTGTGTGATATTATCAAACCATGCACACATAAGCATTATAATACTGTTTCAAACAAACAGACAAGTTTTAGTCAACAGAGAAACACTGCTTAAATTGTGTTTATTGTTGCGTATTTGATTTGTGTGCAATTGTGCTTTCATATTTTAGATCCAATATATAATCAGTGTGCCCTTTTGTTATTCTGATCGTTGCCCGTATGATTCCTTGACCGAGAGAAACCAGGGTTGCTGCTCTGTCCCAGTAATCTGCTCTGACTGGTGTTCAATAGGTGAACCAGTCCTCTGCGTCACCCTCAGTGTGTTGGCAGCAGACTCTGGACTTTGTGTCTCAGGCAGAACTCACACAATGCAGCACTCAAGAAGAATGAATAGTTATTTCAACAGATGCCTGTCATAAAAACATAGATGCTTCACCATCATAAAGAGCTACTGTGGGGTTAACAGCCCCATTGTTGGTTCTATAAACATCAGGCGGTAAGAGATGAGCAGGAGAGGTGAACCTCAGCTCTGAACATGACTTTATGTGTCTAACTGCTTGATTTTTGCTTTAATTATGCTGGATTTTCCTCTGGTTTCACTTTTCCTGTAAGAAGAGATACGGTGATCTGCAAAATAGAGAAGAACAAAAAAAAAAAAGGTCACCAGTGGTTGGTTTATTGCAGCAGCACCTCTCACTGAGAATGTCCTATTCAGCCCACATCTACCTCTCCAAAACACCCCCCCCCCCCAACCCAGAGCACATCATCCAGCCTCCACAAACCACCGCCCCACAATACTTAACTTTCCCACTTCCCTTTGCCCTCAGATCCTTTATAGCTCAGTCACAATGACTTGTTCTGAAAGTTCCCGTATTTTCAGTGATCCAACAACAAGTTTTATTTGTGCTCTGACCCACACAGTCTTTTTTTTGTAGGCACATGTTAGGTGATGTGGTTCTGTGGTGCAGCTTACAAATGTATTACAGATATTTATTTATAAAATGAATATATAATTACCTAGCTTCTAAAAAGATACTTGGACTTAAATTAAGTTTTCCTGTTGGCTTTTACCGTTTGACTTTGGACGACGACTCTTCCTCGTAAGCACGCAAGCATCAGACATGTCACACACTGCTCGGATTGTTTTCACAATCTGTCATCAATTAAAAATACTTGAACCCTTCAGCTTTATCTCAAAGAAAATCTCTGTCTTTGGAGTTTGCGTCTCCTAAAAGCTTGTGTGTTTAAGAAGGCAGCACAAAATCAACATTAGGCATGTGAAATGTTGTCACTAACTAATTTGAAAGAATTTGACTTAAGGGCCTGCCTTCTGTCATGTATAGTTATTGTTTAGTTATTGTTTAGCATAGTTGGGGACATATTTTTTTTTAAACAGCCCAGGGGTTTGGCTTATATCACACTAACTGCTCTGACCTCTTCCACACAAAGATGCGATAAGCTTTGTGTAATTAGTTTTCTAGCAAAGGTCTTTAATGAAATTCTTCAAACGTTCAAACAAAGGAGTTTCTTTTCTACATATTTCTGTCCTCTGCCTTAAGGCAACAGTCAGTCGTGTTTCACTGCATTTGTCTGCAGTGGGAACACACTGACCTGTCTTGGCTGTCACGCACCCTCACACTTGAGTGAGTTGTCATCGGCAACAGAAGTTGGACGTCAGCATACCGTTCTCACACATCAAAGACGGGCATAAAGTGAATCCATATGCTGGGCTTCCATTGTATGGTGCTCACACAATCAGAAGTGTTCCCTGGTTCAAACTGAATGTTGTGAGGTGTGACCTTCCTCACTCTGCCAGGTATCTGACGAACACAATAAGGACAATTTAATAGTTCATGCTAATTATACTGGATCTGCCAGTCAGAGATAATTTATTATCCCTTTGAAGTGGTTGCTGGATGTTCCTTCATAGCACAGAAATAGACAGGGGAATACAAATAATAATCCTCTTTGCAAATGTCAATAAGCTGCGCAGTCATTCCTGACGCCGGCATTTCATACATACAAAGATATCCAAACCAATAACCTGCACTTCCTGGCAGCTACCGTAAGTGGAATAATGAATAATCATTTGTGAGGAAAATAAAAAAAAAACCTGCGTCTGCGGCAGAAGTCTATTTACTCACTTTGTGAGAAATGTTTGCTGGAGAGTGTTTCCTTAATGGAAATGTAACTGTCTCAGATTTGAGCTGATCTTTAAGAACCACTGTAAACATAACAAACGAGCCATGCACGTACCGGAGGCTGCTTTTTACGGCACTGAATTCATAAAATGGAAAATGATTTTATAAAATATAATAAAGTAACACAGAGACCCCTTTAAAGATTTACATGAGAGCAGGTTCATTCTTTTCATAAATAGGTGAACAAATTAAAGACAACCAGATAATTAATAAGAATGATAATAATAATGAAAACAAATCACTGTAACTTTTGATGAACCTTGTGTTCTTTTCAAAGCTGCTTAGTGGCTGCTGTTCTTTTCCCTGGTAGCCGACTGCCGGGAAACAGGCATTGTATTCTAGCTCAACCCTGTCATTATGTGACTGCGGAGTGGGAAATTCTGTTTACCAACAGCTGCCAGACATGACTGGAGAGAAAGTGATCACACGCTATCACCCAACACACCCCAGACTTGTCTGTCACCATCAGAGGTTAAAGTGTTGGCGTGCTGGACCCATCCTAACATCTGCTTCTAAAAGAACAACACTTATCGATACAGTCAAAATGAATAGACGTGGGCGGTGTCGCTCCATGGTAAAGACTGACTTCAGGCGCCATCACACCAGCATTCCAAAAAGCCTCATCAGTTTTTTATGGAGTCATACTGAAATATTTTATTGCATACTTGAAGACTGTGTTGAAAATTAACAATGGCTGCTTTTTCCAGTGGCCATGTGGTGGAAATTTAAACTGAACGCATTTGATCGTTATATTTCCACAATGTTGGTCCATCTCCAAGCACACCTTGAGGTCTGACTGAGAGGAAATAAAGCTGTTTTCACAGTCCTGACCCAACGGTCACACCTTATATCCAAGACAATCATGGGCTTCATGGACAAAGGCGATTGTCCCAGTGAGAGCAGAGAGTGATGGAGACGAGCTAAGCTTGAAACAATAGACGCAAACCCACGGTCAGAATGAGTTGAACACTGAAAATGGTGACAAAACTATGGGGCTTTAAAGACGTTCAGTGAAATGAAGAATGTGGATCACAGTGTATCCGGCGTATCACTGTGTATCCAGGGGTCCAATGAAAAACAGCAGTGTGTACAAAGAGTGTATAAAAATATTCCTTTATTCACCAAAACCAATTGCTTCATATTCTCAATCAAACAGCCCCTTTGTCTCAGTGTTTCATCCGAGCACAGGGGAAACAGTGTGCGGCATTGACGAGACGCAGACAGATTATCTTGTTTCAGTGGCTTTTCCAGAGCAACAGTAAGGCCAGCACAACAATAGGTAATTTGTTGTAGGCACAACAAATGTAATATTCATTTAACATGGCCTTGTTGCAGGCTGTCCCTGGGGCTGCTCATGCTGGTACAGTAACTGCTTGTATTTGCATAATACACTCCACCTCAGAGCTACTAATTGGGCCGGTTGGAGGAAGCCAAAAGCCCCCGGTGAAAGAGATCAACGGCCACAATTATCATAGAAGACACAACAATGTGGGGATTGAAATAATTTCTTTTATGTGCACATGGGACTCTGCTGTGAGCTTTTCAAACAGAGGAAGAGGCAGGACTCAAGTTTCGAAAGTGACTAGACAAATCACCAAATCACCAAGTTTGTGCCGACTCTTAATGACGGGCATACAGAAATGCATGCAGTGCGATCTGAGTTCGTCTAAAATCTCCATGCAGTTACTCACCCCCCTTGCCTGGGTTTGACTGTGAGCAGCACGTGGAAATGTGTGCCGACATGCAAGTGTGGGTGGGTGTTGTGTTCCACGTGTGTGTGTGTGTGTGTGTGTGTTTGATATCGTTAACAAGCCAACAAGATTCTTCTCTGCCCCTACAGTCATTAGTGTTGATCAGAGTCGTGTGTGCTGCTCGTAACACTGGCAGAGAGGTTTGTGTCCATCCCTACTTGGAAATGATGGTCACCAGTTCGAGCTTCCTGCTCACTTTGTGCTGGAGTGCAGCGTGAGGGATGCGCATGACTGGTTGGCAATGGCAGCTGAGCTGAAGCCTACAGACCAGATTTGGACTTGTTTTATTACCTTTCCTCAGTGTTTAACATCTGTTAGATTACAATCATTCACACGCAACAATAAATATTTTGGGTGTTAATCACACATTTTGTCTCTGTATAAGCTGAACTTAAAGCCCTGTGGCAACGGCACATGATTTCATAAACTATAAATGTTTTCAGTGTTGGGTGATAAAATGCACAATGGAGCCAACATTTTTTATAGGCCATTGGCAAACCCCCTTTTTTTTATTATCTAATAATAATAATAATTCCACAAGCATTGTTTTGCATTTCACAGATACTTCCGGATTCAAATTAATGCTGGACAGTGAGCAGGTGTTTTCAGTCAGTCGGAAATCTTGCAAGTCATTAAGAAAGAGAGAAATAGAGCGAGAGAGGAACCTCATAACCTCCATAGGAAACAGGTGCTGAGTCAGTGAGGAGAGGAATGTCAAAAGAATGGGGAGGGAATGGTATCACGTCTGTGTGTGTGTGCATGGGCGAGCGAGATAAAGGGAGGGAGGTGTGTGCACATGTGTGGCGAGTGAGTGAGCGAGTGTGAGTAACGCTGAGTGGGAACCGGAGAGAGAACAAGGGGAGGAGACTCTCCGAGGATTGCGTGCGGACATCAAATGTTTACCTGTAACAAAAAGAAAGGGGAAGGTGTAGAAGGGAGAAAAAAAGGAGAGGAAAAAAAGGCCGTGGTTTACAGGGGTGGGCGGGGACCCAAAGCCTAAAGCATGAGCTTCGCACGCAACTTAACAATACTACCTTTATGAAGACTGTATTGCGTTAGTCAGTGAGCACACACACACACACACACACACACACACACACATCTTCACCCTAGATACTGCTGGCGTCACACACACACACACACACACACACACACACACACACTCTTCGTCAAAGAATTTAGCAGAAATAGATAACTAAACAACAGTGTTCATACGCTCCAGCAATCCAAAGAAAGGATTTGTGATTTCCAGATAATGGGATCAAAGAGGCTTGGACTCTTTCTGGGCCACACATTCTACATCAATGAGCCTGACCCCATCTGTGGAACACCTGGAGGGTGTCCATCCGAGCTCAGCGCACAACCAAAATTTCTGAAAACAGATGTCGAGCATTCTTTCTCATCCCAGACCCTCTCTGCGGTTGCCCTGTTCATTTTTCATCATAATTGGCCAACAAATCAAGACAAAATGAGAGTCAGCCTTTGTTGTGGAAACCACAGTGAGTACTGGTGATTTACTGACAGGCAGCCTCTGTCTTGTTTTTGCTCTGGGTCTATTTCCCCACTGTCTGTAAATCTCCAGAATCTTGACTCTCCATCTCAGCGTTGTCTTATCTGCACTCGGAACAAATGCCTGGGAAAAGCTGGGCTCGAGCAGGACTGATAATAAATTACACATCACAGGTTTATATTGAGAGATGTGTGCTCTCTATTACCACGAACCCTCACACGAGCAGAGGTGTAGACTAATATTATTCTTCACGATAAACCTTGAAATGCAGCATCGAGACTTGCTTGAGACTTCAGATGCGTACTTGTTAGATTATGGATGTGCATTTAACCAAACACATTACTTCTCTTTTTGCCAAGTTCCTCTCTCTGCGATTGGATGTGAAATCTGTCCGTCACATCTCTGATTGGCAGCTTGCGTGTAAAAGGCAGAGTTATCGGGATTTAGCCTGGGGCGCCTGCGGTCAGCACAATATGTGTACTATAAATAATTTGACTGTGTATGCCATGTGATTGTTTGAACACGGAGAGGGAGAAGGCGAGAGAGAGAGCAAACTGCGCACACACACAGGGCTCAGGGCTTCCTCTCCTGTGAGTGTCTGCCGTCAGAGCGCAGGTACAATAGGGAGCATTGTTCAGCCGGCAGGCCCCTGCGTGCCGGCTCCCCCTCTGTACCTGAGCACAGAGACAGGTGTATTTCTCCTAGTCACGCATAGCCCTGCCACACTCCCAGCTGCCTACACACTGCTTGTCACTGAGATCACACACACCTAGACAAGCATCCACAGACAAAAGCCAGCATACACTTACACGTGCTCGTTACACTCATTTTTATTCCTCGCCGTCAGTGTGAACCCCCAACTGCCTCTTTTCAAACTAAAGCCACCCAATAAATACGTATTTTTATGAATGTACACCCCTTAAAAGCACGTGTGTCTAAAAAAAACCGTCATGCACACTGACAATGTGCATCTCGTTGTAAACAGTTGCACCTTTAGTTTAATTCTTTTGCAGAAAGTTCACATGTTATTTTTATTTTGATAATTTGTGATTTAAACTTTGATGTTTGCATAAAATACACAGAAACCCAAATAAACCAGAGCATAAAATAAAAATGCTCCTGACCTCACTGTGGTATGAATGCAGGGATGATGCCCAGAGAAATCTTTCCCTCTTTGAAACCTATGAAAGTGTGTTAATGGTCCTGTACAGCCAGTCCAGGCCAAAGAGTTCATTCCATTTCTCTTAGTGGGAAAACTAGTTTGAGTAAACATTCGAATCCTCGGTACAGTTTGACATCGTAATGCAGGGCGACATGAGAACGGCCCGATGAGCGCGAGGGATGAAGGCAGGTGATAGGCCCTCAGAATAGAGATCCTACCAATATCTGTGTGCACCAATCAAATGGTCAGAATAACATATGGGGGGGTGTCATTGATTACATGGTTTCCCTTAAAAGAGTCTCTCTTTCACAGATTCTACTCCCCTGAGGTGTTGGAATGAGTCCAGCCCTATCAGTCTCATAGCACAAGAGGATTAGTTCTTTATCCTGCCCGATTGTAAAGAAAAGAGGTACACGCCATATTATGTCTTATAATACAGAGCGGGCACAAACCATTTTTTTTACCAGCTCTCACATGACTAATCTCCACCCAGGTCACTCGGAAACCTTGCCGCGACCCCTGTTTAGCTTCACTTTGCCTGTTCCCACGGTGAGGCCAAAGCATCTGACGGAAATCTGCATATTGGCCCTACATGAAATTACATGAGCTGCCAACATGGAATCCAACCTCAGGTTTCCTGGCTGATATTTGCTGAATTAATTCCCAGGCGGATGTAGAAATAATAACATCCATGAAAAGTGGGAGAGTGGGAAAATAAGGAGGGGAAACCAAGTGTGGCAGGCTAGCAAACTTGCGGTGGGGGCCGTGTCAGCGAAAGTGCAGGCTGTTCTTGGGAAATAGTTGTCGTTCTCTCATCGGCCTCTTCCTTTCCATTGCGTCATTGCCTTCCCCAGCTAATAACGCGGCTCGAATCGTAGTTGAAGATGGGCCGAGTTGTTGAACAGCGGAGGACATGGCCTGCGTTATCGTAACCTTCCCTGTCTCTTAGTCTCTTGCTCTCTGTGCGCCGTCGCTGGAGCCTGGGCACTCGGAGCCACATAAGGAAACATTTGTTCCCAGTCTGGTTGAATAGAGCCTTGTGTTGGAGTTAGTCAAAGAGATACAGGGGGATAGGACATCCAAACAGTCCAACACAAGAGCTCTGCTCTGAAGCCCCTCTCTGTGTGAGCAGGGCCGGTAATGAATGTCCTTTAGTCTTAATCACCCTCACAGCACACACTGTAGATATGACTGACTCCATTGTCCTCCTCTCTATGTGTTTTATGCTGAAAGCAGAAATTGTAGAGGTCATCAGTGCCGGTAAATATTAGATCTGTTTCGCCATCAGCGGGTGATGTCTCTGGGGTCGTTGTGTGAGCTCTCCGGTCGTACTGGAATTATGGATTACATGTTGTACAGTTGTGTGATCCAGTCAGCGTATGAATGTTGCTAGAGACACGTGGAGCTTGTCTTTGTTGTGCTCAGCCTTGTTTCCTCTGGATTCTCTGAAGCATTTCTTTCTGTCCCTCCCATCTGCGTGAGCAGCTTTCACCATGGATTTGTGCTGTCTGTGTGCGATTATCCTTGTCACACCAACACGCCAATTTAGAAAACATTTGTGCGCATGTTAACACATACCGACGTACACACACCCTGGCATGATTCAAGACGAGTGGTGGAGAGGCACCCACCCACACACACACCCACACACACACACACACACACACACACACACACACACACTATACTTAACCTGCAGAAACACACATTATGCACATGCATTTGGATTTCATTTTGACCGTGTTGTGAGGCTGATGTTTGCTTTCATCACTTTTTTAAAACATAAACTTAATTACTTTAAAATGATTATCTCTGTAATTAAAGCTTGATTAATGATTAATGAGCTATGGGAGAAACTTACTTTCTTTCTTTCTTTCTTTCTTTCTTTCTTTCTTTCTTCCTTTCTTTCTTAAATGAAAAAAACCCTTCACACAGCAGTGGTGGCTAAGGAATGCGAGACAGGAATGCTGTTGAGTTACTATAAAGGGGGTTGATCGCTGAAAACAATGACTTTGTGTTTTCATCCTTAGCTCTAGTCACGCAATGCTGTGTATGCAAACCTCCAGCAACTTTTCAACCCCTGCACACAAGAAAGCCATCAAATACCTGCAATTGACAGAATCGCGTGCAATTCAGGTACTCCTGGATTGCACTGGAGCACCGCCAAATGAGGCCTGAAGAAAGAGGTGGAGTGGAGTTTACCTGCTTCAACTTTAACACACTGTTTTGTGTTAGAAAGTCGGTCATGGCGGTGCGCTGGAGGTTAAAGCCACTTTACTTTATCTGACCCATTTTTTATAATGGCATGAAATCAGATATTTAAAATGCTGTGTAGCCGTAATACATAAAACATGGTTTAAAGTAGGTGATGTGTGGGAAAACACATGCAAGTTGATTTATGTTCATATTTTAGTGATTGAGTTTATATTCCATTCCTGTGAGTCCAGTCCTTGTTTTGAGGTATCGGGGAAGCTATGATCCCAGAAATACAAGCAAGCCTGGAGGTGGTTAGGACTTGAAAGTGAAGCTAGAAAGACAAGAGATTCATTCATGGGAAGATGATTCAAGGAACCGACATCACTGTATCTCTGCACAGGGACAGATGATCATTATTAGTCATCCACACTGTTCACAGGGCTCACACGCAACCTGGATCAAACTGACAGATGATGAGTGATGGATTGTTGCAGATCGGCTGCAGTGCGCTTATGAAAATAAATCTTACCTCCCATTGTAATATTAATATTATTATTATTGTTATTTTATTGTATCAATTTCCATTGAAACTATAGCACTATTTATATTAGCAAGGTTCTTTAATGATTATTTATATTATGTTTTATTATATTTGCATCATAAAAACATCTTTTAACTTTGAGTAAGACATGAGGCAAATGATTCACAACAATCAGGCATAACATTATGACCACCTGTGCAATTTAATGCACCACCTCTTCTACTAATGCGCTGCAGAACGACTGCACTTTGACCTCGGTTTCAACCTAAAAACTGAGAAATTACAACCTTGTAAAAGTCGAATTCATGGCAAACGCCCCGGTATCTGTGGTCATAATGTTATGCCTGATGCTTATATATTATACATTGAAGGCCGGTGCATGCACATCTGATACTCTGCAATACTAATGCACCAAACAAAATCAATCTCAACAAAATCAAGAGCCTCAAGTCTCCCCAGGACGAGTTCTTTTGTCTCTTCAGTAACTTTAGAGTTTTAATAGTCATCTGGATTCTGGAACGAATAGTCCAGCAATAGTCAGCAGCTTTGTGTGACCTCACGGCTCAAGTTTGAAGACGTGGATTTCCCAAGCTGACAGGGCCAGTTGTTTACAGACAGGTTGGTGTGTGTGTGTGTGTGTGTGTGTGTGTTCAGAGAGAGTGTGTAGCTGTCTGGATCAGAGCGTTGGTGAGATACGATTTTAAGCGTTTTAAAATGTTTGAAAATAGAATATAATTGACACATACCTCTTTTTATTTTTCTAAATTCACATGTTTCATATTTCCTTTTTGGAGGCGCATATATACTATACTATATATTCCATTTTTTAACGATTATTTTCTCGTTTGTTGTTGGCCCAAAGGTTTTAATGTGACACTCTCACGTTACCAAACATTCGGCAGCAGTAATAATAAACTCCACTTCCCGTCATGCCTTGCGCGCCGACGTTGGCTCACAGCAGCATGTTGCTGCGCTGCTTCGCTCCCAACTATGGCTCAGTGCGGCTCAGGCGGTTCACGGGGACGCATCGTGTCCACGGCGGAGCCGCTCGGAGCGAAACCGGGACCAGCACGGCACCGGACCACAAGGAAGAGACGCTTTCGATTTGTTCCGGATTGGAAGTGATCACGCTTATCGATACGCTCGATTTAGCAAAACCAAGAATCAGTCAACACAAGGATTATTCGGACGTATTCAAGAGGATTAAACACTGACGTTCCTCAGCGTCTGTGACACACGTGGAATTATTATTGTTATGATTATTTATTCTCCTTTGGTTGTTCCTGGTCGAACCCGGGCAGGACGGATGCAGCTGATGGACTGCACAGTCCAGCTGTGGAGCGTCCCACTGGATTTAAGGACGAACTGTCTCCGTCTCCGTCTCTGACACGGGATGAGCCGTGTCCGTTTGTCCGGCCGCCCACGTCCCGGTGTGGCCGGTGTCAGGGATGGAGAGACAACGACTGTCGTGGAGCATTTGTGCTTAAGGAATTCTGCCACCGGTTATGGAATCGCTTGGAATGTATTTTGGGAACGATGCTCAGCAGATGTCCAGGAGATTGGATCATGACAGCGGGCATGTGCTCATCCAGCAGGTATGTGCTGAGACTTTTACTCTGACTTTTAATAATTCATGTTGTCTTTATATATTTGGGGGCAACACGTGCAGCCCAACCGGTGCTTTCTGGAATCCGTTTCTGGAAAGAATAACTTCATCGCACCAGCTAATATTTCACAAATACAATAAACAGTTTGACAGCTGCAGTTTGGACCAAAGGTTCTCTCGTTATCTCCTCACACACCCATTCGGCCTACACCTTCACTACCAAATTACACACACACACACACACACACACACTCCCCGAAGAGGTTTTTTGGTGCACGTCGGACAAACTCGGGGTGTAGGACAGGTCCGTGTCTTCGGAGGGGGGCGTGTGTCAAACCCCTGCTCGGCTCCGCCAGGTTCACCTGTTCACCTGTTCTCCCTGACTCCCTGATCTCTCTCTTAAAGTCGTCTTAGCCCAGTTCAGCCCCACATCACCTTACACCTGCAGTTCCAGGTGTCCACAGGCCAATCACAGAGCCATAAAAAAAAAAATGCTTATTAAAAACATATGCAGAAAAATGAAGTGAACAGTGTGAATACAGTGTCCACACATGCAATTTTGTCCCACCAACTTTTCCCACAGTGGCTCCATTCAGGTGAGAGCAAATCAGTTTGAGCTCCATAACTTCCATAACAAGGAGGCCAGTCATTGGTGCAGGTTGCTGCTACCTGACACATGTGCAGCAGATCATATCTGTCCTGCGGTTGACACACAGGCCGTTCATGATTCATGTGAATGGAACTATTGGATGCAAGTGATCATATTCATTCGTGGACCATTCGCAGCGCAGATCATAAGAGGAGAAGCATTTGTACCTGTTCTGCATGTTGGAAGTTCCATGAGCATATGCTGTGACATGGTGGCATTCACAGCAGGTGTGTGATCGAGCACGTCGGCCGTTGAAACTTCCACCTTTTTGGAACATGCGCCTCTTACTTCAACCTTCAGCTCTCGGCCCTCGAGCCTTTCCACCTCCCTTTGCAATAAAGAATTCCGTCTATTGTTGGGATACGGGAGAGAGCCCCACTATATGTCTGCATACAGCATAGAGCACAGACCGAGCACCCCCCTCCAAAAATCTCAGCGCCCCCCCCATACACCCCCTCCATTAAAAATCTTCTCCAAACAAGACCCCCTTTCTCCACTGAAGAGGGACCCTCTGTCTAATGCCAAGTGACTCTCATGGCCAGCATTGACGGTGGGACACTTGCTTCACAAAAGGAGCTGAAGTGTCAAATAAACTCGGTCAGAGCCCCCGACACACAAGAATTCCTTTATCTGGCACCCTGGGAGGGAGACAAAGACAGACTTTGTGTCAGTGAGCAGGCCTTGGCTAAACACTGGGCCTTTAAAAAAAAAAAAAAAAAAAAAACCTCCTCTTTTCACAACTTCTGCCTCTTCTTCCTCCTCCTCCTTTTGTCATTTGAACGGCGGAGCGGGAGCGTGACGTGACCCCGCTCGCCCAGCATCTGTCCCGGACACGGCCAACATCACCCCTGCGCTGTGTAACATCCTTGCAAACACAGATGCACCCATGCACGCCCACACTGTCTGGGAGGCATCGGAGCAGCAATAACATCACAATTTGTGTACATTTTTTTTGTTTTTTGATTCATTTGATCATGTCTCGTTTCATAGCTGAGAATAGTAAAACAGGAATGTGTTTTCTCCCAGGGCTGAATGTGCTGGCTGTGCTGTCATATGATACGCTTGTGGTGAACCGCAGCAGAGGGCCATATACACATCAGGGTCAGAGTCACTTAACAACCCTGTATTTACCCAACTCAACATTTCCGAAGAACTTTCGCTCATTCGCTCGCAGTCCTTTAACTTTAGATTCAGCTGCACCGAGAACTGTTTTTATACTTTACTGCTTTGGCAAGTTGCATATAATAATTTCACATCATTAAAGCCAATTATCGTCACCTTAAACATATTATCAGGATGAAATCGTGAAACACACCATTCAGTGCTTTGGTGCCTTTGTCCACACTGCAGGTGCCATAGTCTGGTCCTAGTCCGCATATGAAAGTGCTGGAATATAATCTTACGGGGAGCAGAGACAACGCTGAAGCAGCACCACCGAGGCTTTATCGTGGCACGGAGCTGGAGCTGGTCAGCCACACTGAAATGTGCATTAGGCCCCCAGGCATGCTAACACAGGCCTGCCCTGAAAGCGATAGTTCCCAGCCCGGCGCTTAAGGTAAACAGCTCAGGTTGCTGTGTTTGAGGGTGTTAATGGTGTGTTTATGAGCTTAAGCTGAGTGGTGATTTATCATGTTTAAACTCAGGGCTCACCTTGGGTCCCTGGCGTGAGTCGAACTTCGTATCAGTGTGTGTGTGTGTGTGTGTGTGACATCACACACAGGTGACAACACTGGCTGACCTCCTGTTGAACTGTGCCTCCATGTCGTGACTGTTTCTGACCAATGCAGGAAGTGGAAAGCAACAGCAACTATTTTTAATGCAATATTTGAAGCCTGTTTTTGTTTTTTGTTTTTTTGCAAATGTGCCCTGAGTATTACCTCATCAGATTTGCATGGCACAAAGCTCAATTCACAGGATCACCTCTTAACGAGCTTTATGACAAATATCAGGCTGTAAAAAAAAGCACTTGCCTTTGCTTTCATATAGAGCACCACTTACACTTCATTCGTGTGTGTGTGTGTGTGTGTGTGTTTAGAATAGACTCTAAAGTTTGTCTAAACAGGAGAACTGTCATTTATTAGTAGTGCAGGAACAATGGGGAGCTTGTCTCTGGGGTGGCGGGGGCCAGAGGGGGGCCGGGGGCGGCGGGGGTGGTCGGCGGGGGCGGGCGCTGTGAAGCCATGGGAGGGTGGCCTGAGATTGGGCAGCAGCCTCTGACCAAGAACAAACCCCTGTCTGATGGAGAGAACTGCTGACCCTTCCTGAATAAAATGGCACCTTTGTTTCGAGGTGTATGTGTTTGTGCCTATGTGTTTATGTGTGAGTAAGAGGGAGAAGGAGAGAGGTTTTGAAATGCTGGGAACACTGTCTTTTTTTTTTTTCTCCTCAGCACTCATTTCCATTATTATTGTGATTTTTCTCATAGCTATGGGTTTAGTGATAGGTTGTCACAATATCTAGTTATAGGGAGAATGTGTAACACATGGGGTGAATAAAGCAGTTATCCATCAGCTAGTTAATGACATCCAGGCACCAAGTCGTAGTTTTGTGTAATGTGATGAGAAAGGACCACCAATTCAGACGAATTAGCTGTTTGATGCTCCTCTGTGGCCGGATGCCACGGCCAGTGTGTCGCGTATATCCCTGCAAACAATTGTCTTCTCTCTAATGATACTCATTAGGCAGAGATGCTGAGATGAAGGCTGGACAGGGGAGGAGGAAACACCGGATTGCTCATTTTGTACAGGGAAATCCGCTGCTGTGTTTGCATGTGTATGGGATGAGGGGGGGGTGTTATCCTGTTTTAGGAATTATGGGAGACTAATGTTTGAGTAAGTGTGCGGCGGGACGATTTGGAGCAAGTGGTGGACGTGAGTTGGCACGTACGGATTTTCCCCTTGTTCAGACCTTCTCAAGTTAACTTACTGCTTCCTATTGGGTGATAGATTATTACACGCATCCTCCGACTCCTAAAATCCCACCACCCCTTCTGTCCTTGACCTCCTGGTTATGCATTGCAACTCTTGTGGAATATAGAGGAAGTTGAGTATAGTAGTAATGGAGAGCGTAGAAAGGTAAAAGAAGGATGGCTGGAGGACAGAAATCCCCTTGACACACACACACACACACACACAGAGTAAACAGCACACAGTGCAGGACAGGGGCATCTCTGTGGGCCAGGACACGGACAGACAACACTCCATTCAGGCCCTGCCACAGGAAGGCTGCATGCACCACCCACCTCACAACAAGGGCACTATGGATTTGGGGAACAGTAGTGAATAAGGGATGCTGAGAACAGACTGGAACACGTGCAGGTGAGGAAGCCACCGTAGACGTTCACTCTGCAGAACATTCACAATACAGAGGAGTCACGTTTTACTAACGATCCATGATGATAAATGGTAGCTTTAAGCAGGACAGGTGTCTAGGATGGTCCTTCAGGTGTTCGATTGACCTGCCTCTCTTCTCTAAATCATCCGTCTTTTGCCGTGTTTTAAATACCAGGCATTCCTTCTTCCTTTTTTTTTCCTCAAACTGACCTCACTTGATCTTTTCATGCTCTTGTTTTGGAGGGAAAATTCCTTCTTTTGTGTTGTGCTCTCACAAATGTCACATTCCACCAAACCTGTGACCATGTTCGGCCTTTCCTCTACTACTGGGTGTGGGTTGCCATGGCATCGCCACTGCATTTCAGTCACACCTACGCAAGTAAACCATCCTCATTCAGGGGTTAGGGCCTTTTTTGCCATTTCTCTTTGCTTTGCTTTCACTTCTCCCAGCTTTTCGTTCATCCTCGGCGGGGGGGATTAAGGATACATTTTCTGTGTGAAGAAGAGCGTGAAATTTCCTACGTGACCTCCCCCGGGACACAGCAGACCACCAAGCTCCTCAGACGACTGTGTATGCATACGCTCAGTCCTGAACTTTTAGTGCACGTCTGTTTTCATTTGGTTTGTTTAAAGGAGATTGAATGAGTCCAAGTTAATTGGCACTTTTAGAGGATGCACCCATGTCACATAAAAGCTGTGTCAGGGATGTATGTTTAGGGCGTTCTTAGTAGAATTTGTTGCTCTGTGGTCAAGCTACCACGTTGAGCCCTGGTCTTTTGACAGATGTGCTGTGAAGGGGAAGAAGTAACTGTCGGCGCCACTGACCTGAGGAGAAGATAAGCACACAGAGCAAAGTTCTGCTGGGACAGCAAATACAACCGGAGGCTTCCAGAATCCAGGCATCACTTATTCACCAAGCTGTGGAAATGATGCAGACATTCGTGTTTGTCAAAGGGCTGCTGCTTTTTTGTGTCTCTTAAATTAGTTGTGACTTGCTGACGCGATGCAGATATAGAATTGTATTATTTTTTTACTTTAAGTTTTTGAGTTTTTTGAGTTTTTATGTCTTTAGTTTGCATAAAAGGGTATAGAAATCTTGGGCCATATGGCAGAATGAGCTGTGATTTCAAAGCATTTCTTAGACTCTGCTGCCCCCTTGTGGACAAAGGGCGTAACAGCACGTCTGATTCACTGGTACCCGCTGAAACTTAAGTAAAAGTAAGTGAGTATATGATTTACACTCACTGGCCACTTTATTAGGTACACCTGTACATTCTATTACAATCCAAAACAGAAGCTTTGCCATGAATTCAGATTTTACAAGGCTCTATTTTGTCAGTTTTAAGTTGGAACTCTCACAAAGGTGATAATTCTAATATGTGTTTATCAAAGTGGTTGGTGGAGTTGTGCTGGAAGGCATTATAAGAAGAGATGGTTCAAATGTTTTGGGCCACCACGTTTAAAATAAATGGTGCGGCCCAAAAATTTTAAACACATACTTTTACTTAAATTATTAAGTGAAACTACTATAGTATTTTTTCTGTCCTTTTTTGTGGACCAGTGCTGCTTCATGTTTTGGGGACATCAACTAATTCATGGTAATAGAAATAAATAATGGGTTGAAGCTGATAAACTATACGACCTGATGCTTTTTTCAGTTTTTTTTTTCTAGACTACTCATGTCGAATGAGAAGAAAAGGCAGGCAACACCAAGTTAATGTTCAGGAAGCCAGTGTAGTTAATGCATACCACCCAAATTTGAGTCCTGTTACTATCTCAAATAAGTATTTTAAATAAGACCATGAAAGGACAAAGTGACAGATTTTTTTGTTTTAAATACAAAAACGGATAAAAGTCGTTTTTTAATGAAATGTGTAAAGTGACGTGATTATAACTTTGATTAGAAATCTAGTGGAGTAAAAAGTAAAGAGATTTGCTGTTAGATGAAGTGGAGCAAAAGTCAAAATAACCATAATCTACTTAAGTAAAGTACAGAAACGTGAAAAATGTACTTAAGTACAGTAACAAAGTACTCAGACTTCATTACTTTCCACCCCTAGTTGTTACAAAAACAGCAGCTTTACTGTAAAATTCTTGTATGCCCACACATTTCAAAGTAATAATGGAAATAAAAGCTAAACAAATATTTTAGAAAGTTTTCATTATGAATGTCCAATAATGCTGAATTTACAATTGTCTCTAAGTTGCTTCTCCTTATATTTTACACTAAAACAGTTAATATCTCAGTCTAATATCTCACACAGCATTACAGTGTGTGACTTACAGTTACACGTGTAATGTGTAATTTCACTTATCTGACCGTTCTGTTGTTAAATTAAAAAAAAATCTGAACACACTGCCTAATTTGGAGGTTGAATGATGCTTTTGATGCATTGTTAGTACAACAGAAAAAATAAATTACTCAGGCTGACATATTATTATATTTAATGCTGCACATTTCTAATTGTACTGAAAAAAGATTAAAATGTTTAAAATTACAGTTAAAATAAAAGTAATGCCATTGTAATGTCACAGGTCTTTTGGTTAGTCTTTTGTTTTGGATTAAATCTGCAGGTCATTACATGAACATTAACATTTAGTCGTTTAGGCAGATGCTTTTATCCAAAGCGACTTACAAGTGAGATACAAGGCAGGAGAAAAACATCAAATCAAAGTGCTGATTACAAAACACTCACCTTTTGTTTCTATGCTAATGGCTATATAAAGAAAAAAATATTGATGAATACTTACTTTAATGGTTTTTATGCTTCCATAAATGTGTTGAGATATGCATATCTTTAGGCCTGAAAACTGTAATTTCTTCATGCTACCGCTAGAGGTCAGGCTTTAGTCTCTTTTAGGAATTACTGGACCGACTTCCTGCTTGTTTAACCACTGTAACACACACAGTGCAATTAAAAAAAGTTTAATTTTCAAATATAATGCTGTTTTATTAGTGCCTTTAAAGATGTGTTGTATTAGTCTACAAGCATGTCAGTAAACAAAATGAGAAAGTGGAAAATCTGAATGTATGTACAGCATTGATTATTCTCATCTTCCTACCTGATTTGAAGTTTTTCAATTATTATAAAAATTCAAACAGCTGTTAAAAACATGACAGACCTCAACAGATTCCTGTTTCCCCTACCGTAGTGAGAAAAGGCCTAAAATCTAAAGTTCGGTCACTAGATGGCAATGTGGCAACGTGAAAGGAAAAGAAAAGCATTTTCATCTATGGATTCATGTGTGTACATGAGCTCCAGCTCATCACCTTGTATAAACCGCTGTAGCCTGCTGATGTTAGTGAACCCACAGTGATAAACCTCGGAGTAACCCGGTGCTCTGTGCACTGCACAAGTTCAAATGCTGTGGACCAAAGTAAGTCAACTGTTGTGCAGCATTTCACGTTGGTTGCTTAAAGTAGGTTAACACACTGTTTTTTTTTTTTTTGGCAGAATCATTAAACAGACTTGGCACGTGTAGCAGCTCTTTGTTGGCTTCAGTCCTGCTCTGTCGCACATTGCAGAACCGAGAACAAATGAGCGAAACATTCAGGTGGCACGGCTCAGGAAAAGGTGTGGCAGCGTATGATTTGGCGACAGTAATTACCACAAGTATTCGCAGTTCAGTTCCCACAGGTGTCCTCTACGTGTGTGTCTCATTTCAGGAATTTTTGGACACATTATGTCCAAGCTTAAATGGCAGCTTTTAATTACGGTTTCTTGCGAGAGGTAAAACATCCAAAAACAAATGATTTCTATGTGTTCAGTCATGGTTTGGACACTATAACTGTCACCCCTCATAAGATCTGTTTTCTTTCGCTGGCTCTTGTTTTTTAATTTTCATTTGCATATTGAGTGTCACATTTTCATTCTTTGCTCTTTTTGGGCGGCCCAGTCCTCTGTCAACAAATCACATTTCAGAGTATGTAGTTATTCAGGTTCTTGTCAGTTGGAGGTTATGGGAAATTTTGATCATAGGTGAATGGTTTATTTGTGCACCTGTGTGCACGTTGAGAATGGAAATTAGTGTAGGCAGTTCAAAACATAAGCAGGAGGTTGAAGATAAATCAGAACTGTGACACTTGGACAACAGGCCTAGACTTTATCCAGCAAGTTCGTTTCTTACTGTGACTACAGTTTAGAGAACAAAGCTGCGTTTAATGCAAAGTTAAATGCACAGATTAGATTTTTAAATTTTCTTTCTTTTCTAATCTTAGCTTGACTGCACCAGAGCTTCATTCTTTTCGTGGCTTCTGCAAAACAGTCATGCCACGGTTGGTTATTTTAACCACAAGGGGTCTCTCTTGCATAAGAGCATGTGAATGAGGGGGTGACCTGTGTCCCTGCAGCAGATCTTTTGATATGTATTTCTTACAGATATTATATTCACACAGTTGTGCCTGTCATAGCTTTAACTTATTTTACAATGCAATAAGTGAAAGACATTTGTGGAAACTTGTACAAGGAAAATACAATAACTTCATCATCAGGTTTAAAATTCACGTCATATGTTACTTTTAAACCTTGTTTGCCATCATGATCACATTTAAATGCTATTACAGACTATACAATTCTGTGTCTTTCATATAAAAAAGGCAGTTTTTATGTTTGAATGAGGTGGCAATGTGTCAACATGAAACCTGGCAGCTCTTTTCTTCTGAGGAAAGTAAAAGCTGCTTTGCATGTCGCACTAACCTTGTCAGCTCTGAAGTAATGGGTGTAAATTAGCATTGTTGTCGTCTTATTGCCCCTCATTCTAACTCATCGGCCTTTGAAGATCAAAGTCGCCGCGTGACTCTGTGTGTACCGACGCTGATAAACTCAGAGTAAACTTCAATAAACCCAACTGTTCGCCGTGGTCATCTGTTACTCCTAACCCTCCTCTGGCCTTACGAGTTGGAACGCCGTCGGACCGCAGAGATCCGCCTGCTGTGCGGCCTGCTGAGTGCTCAAAGTAAACCTACACACGAGAATACAGAATGATCTCTGCACAGCACAGTACTGGAGTACTAACCCCAACCCAGGACGAGAGAAGTAAACCCCCCCGCAACAACTAATGAGCTAAATGGCATCTGGAAAACGACAAAGTATCATCAACCAGTCTCACGTTTGCTGGTTTGATTCATGATACTGAAACTTGGCACGTGCTTCAGGTGTTTGTTGGCTTCGCTTCTCCTTTGTGAAAAATCACACATTGCAGAAGACAATGAATGAGAGAAACATACAGGTGACATGGTGAAGGGAAAAGGTGTGGCGGCTCATGATTGGGTGACTGTAATAGCACAAGCATCATGCCATTTACAGTTTAGTTCCCACAGGTGGTGGGCGTGTGTGTGTGTGTGTGTGTGTGCGCGGCAGTTAAAAGCATAATGTCCAAGCAATATAGTTTACGTAATGTGCTCAGGTCTGCACAGGAAACTGCAAATGCAATTCCTCATAACCACTATTTAGATATTTTCATCGTTATTTCATCTGCTCCTGATTTTAAATGAGTTTAATTTTGCACATTGAACATCACAGATTTTTTAAGAGCTGTGCTGCTCCTTTTAGAAGGCCCGGTCTTCCGTTTCCTCTCAGCGTGCAAACTGGATTCGCCCTCAACAAGTCAGATTTCAGAGTATGCAGTTCTTCTGGTTCTTGTCGGTTGGAGATTATCGGAAATTGTCATGGGAAGAAGTTGTAATCATTAGCAAATTCTTCCATATTGTAACCATAGCCACATGCAGTGTGTTTTGATAATAAAGATAAAGGTCATCTGCATACGTGCAATAAGGTTTCAGCATATTAAGTGCTTTTGTATATTGCTACTGAGTGTGTTTTATCCCCACGATTTAAAGCTAATTACATTTGTTCATTTGTGGGTTTGTCACTTTGTGCAAAGTTGTGCACACAAGATTGTGCATGATCCTTGTAATATGTGCAGGTTCTTTGGATCCCTCTTATCTTGCTTTCTTACCAAAACCAAAATCAAATTCTAACCTATGAAGGTATAATTTGCATTGGCCACTCTTTGTTTGTCCTTTTGTTCTTTTCAAAATACTTTTCTATTTATTCTCAGTGAAAGTGCAAGCTCGCAGTGGCCTCAGTTTACTTTCAGGTTTTTGTGGAGAGCTTGTTGACTTTAGCACCTGCGTCAAATCTCATTCATTTTCGGCTCTGCAATTGTTAACCCACAACAGTGCAACCAGCTGCTTATCTTTGCCATCGCTTTTAAGCTCCAAAAAAATTACTCATCTCTTGATAATAATCGACCATCTAAATCCTTCAGCAGCTTTTTGATGACAGCTACTGCCGACGAGTTGATCTGGGAACCTGACCAGACGTGTCCATGGCAGGCAGGCACTGCAGAAGCTCACTTGCCTTCCATGTTTTTCCCATAAAGCTGTTGTTTATTGCAGACATTATGTTGAGGCATGGCAGAGCAGGTAGAGTGAGCAACTTAAGGTGGAGCTTTGGTAGAGATATGGAGGAGGAAGTCTGAGTGTATATCTGACTAGTCAATAGCTCAAGCAAACCTCTGTCTACTGTTCACGTTAATAATTAACTCTAGAGTTCCATTTCTTTCTGTACTTTGCAGGTATGAAAACATTTGTTCAATTTGCACATTTTAAACATTACATGGCAATAACCACATATTGCAGCTCAAGTGTTACATGGTGATCCAGTCCCTGTAACTTTTTCTTACTGCTCTGTGTTTGCTTCGTGTGGTTGCCGTTAATAGGGTGGTGTTAGTGGCAGCAGCTCATTTACAGACCAAAAACCCTCCTCTCGCCTCTTTGCTCTAACACTTTTTTTCCCCCCTCTTTCACCGAGTAACATCCATGGCGAAGCAGGTCGTCTGTGGGTTGGTCGTAGAAACCAGGAGCGACCCGAGTGTAAGCGAGAGGTGACCGTCCATATGCCGCTTCCCCCATTTCGTGCCGCGGCTCTCAATCAGCAGCAGTCTAAATGGGCTACACGTGTGTCGGGGGGGACTTTGACTTGGAGTGGACACTGAGACACATGTGCACGCCGACATCAACTCCCTGCACACACAAGGAGGACGTTGGCAGCAGGACGTGGCTGTTGTAAGCTTAGGTTTCGGTGTGTTGTAAGGAGGGAAGTTTGTGTGAGGTGGGCATATACGTTTGTGTGTGTTCCTCCATTGGTTTGCAAAGCCTGCACTCCTCCACTGTAAACTCTGCCAGCCCGGTCTCTTCCAGACATCTGTCTCTGTCTCTCTCTCTCGTATACACAGAGACACACACCCACATGCCTGTGCCACCTTCTCCGTTAACCCCCCAGGTCCACACAAGTTGCAGCTTCCAAAGCTTGTCCCGGTTCACAGGCAAATGGGCGTCTTCAAATATATTTACAGCAGTTCTGTACTGCAATAATTTTGTGTCATGTGCCCTGTGTGGCCTGTAAAGACACGGTGCGGGTCATATGGAGGTGCTGGTGTCAGAGTAGCTGTCCTAACGTGTGACGTTCCTCAGAGGTTCAGCGGCGGCCGGGCGGACAGGTCAAAAGTCACTCAGGTGAGGTCGGACTTTTCCGTCCTCCCAGAACTGTGGCGCCGCAGATCCGACCAACTGGCCTGTGCCATGGAGGGCGGAGCCTGGCCGAACTAGGGAAAAGGAGGCAGTGCGCAGATTGAGAAAGGGTTTTGGAAAATGTGAGCAAGGTGGTCAGGGACCTGGTGGTTACTGATGGCAAGCTTTTCCCCCGCCAGTTGCCAACTTATCGACTTAATGATGTGAGCAAGCGATGGCCAGTCCCTGTGCCCCCTGGGTCTCCGTGTCCTTCGTGCACGCCAAGGCGGTGAGAACGGCAGCAGCACACCAATAAAGGCCCACATGGTACTGATTGAAAGGTATTAAAGTTCCCTTTCCCTCGCATGTGTTCACTCATTGACTGAATCGTGAAGATCAAAGAAATTGGCACAAACTATCACGTTTGATAATCTTAAGCCTCAAATGTCTTGCCTCCTCAAATGGTCTCCACATCCCGTAGATGTCTTTAATAATTTAAAGAACAGGTTTGTAAAAAAAACGTAAACACTGGACGAGGGCTAAGTTGCTTTTCCGATACATAGTTCAATTCATAATAAAGTTTTTTTTTTTTTTGTTTGTGTTGGAAAACCTCGCCCGTGGGGCATTGCAGGGCAAACTCTACTGCCAGTCCCCTTCTACTGTAATTTTCATCCCACCTTCCCTATCACCCCCACACACACACACACACCCCTCCTCCTCCTCCTCCTCTGGGCTTTGACTGAGCTGTTTTGGAAGGAGCTCCAGGGGCAGCATTCATTTAAGAGTCAGAAATAAACAGGCATTAAAAAGCAGCGTGGTCTTAATTAGCTGAAGCTGTTCGTATGTTTGGTGTGATTGTGTAATGTTTATACTTCAGTGTGTGTGTGTGTGTGTGTGTGTGTGTGTGCACCGTGTACTCGGCCACCTTAGTAATCACCTAGCCTAGAGTTTTATGGCTTTATGTAATATTGTCACAATGTTGACGGAGACGAGCAGTCATTGACACCGAGTCGGAAGAATGGGCACAAGTCACTCACAGGAAAACAAGTGTGTCCAAAAGTGTCCAACTGCGTCTTATCGTCTTAAAAAATGTAACAAGTGAGAAACACAGTAACACTCTTGTGCTTTTCCTGACATACAACCATTTTGCAGGGTGCAGACTTTCTCATAAATATTGAATTTTTTGTTTTTTATCATAATTTTTTCAAAATCCGGAAAACACATGAGCTGGCAGGGACTGTGGGGCAATGTGCAAATAGTTTGTTAAACTGTGTACCAGATCAATCATCTCCTCACCCCGAGGACACAGTTTGTCAGAGCTATGTCAAGGATGATTATGAAGGCAAAATAACCAGCTCCTCTTCTGTCCCTTTGCCGTACTGTAAAGCAATTAAATTTGGCCCAGCCATAAAGGAGCTACAAGAGCCATAAAAACACCTTACGATGTCTGGGTTTCTGTAGCCAGGCCATTAAGTTGTAAAGACTTATTGTAAAAATCTAGATTGAGCCGATATAGTTGACGAGACTGCAGCAAAGATGAAAAGAGCGTTGCTTAGAATTTCATAAACCCACAGTGGGTTTGGTTTTTACCGGTAAGCACACGGGAAAATTCTTTGAATTCCCCGGCAACACACCCTCGCGATAGCTTCGCCGCCCAGCAGCCAATACCTCTGAGTACGAGGGCCTGTTTGTGGCGCGTTTGATGTCACGGAGAGGTCAATTAGTTCCTCAAAGTTGTTGCTTTCCTCATGCAGTTTATAAAGATACCGTATTTTACTTTATAGTTTTGCACATTGGACTGAATCTGCAGATAAGAAAGAACAGTATGTGGGAACAGGTTCATTTAACTTTGCACAGACACACACAGACGCGCAATAATACTCGGCTCTTTCTGTGTAGGTGGGCCACATCACACGACTGTCTGACCGTACTGGAAATCGTCCACATGTGTAAGTTTGGACGCACAACTCTCCTCGCCTTTTCCGTTGTCTCTCGCCTCCTCTATCTATCTTTCTATAATTGTGTTCCAGACCCAGACATGTCCATAAATAAACGGGGTCTCCCTCTCCTCAACCAGACCCAAGCCATGTTTATGTTCAGGCCTGTGTTGAGGGGCCATCTGGACCACTGGGCCCGTCTCGCTGCTTCTCTCCGGGCTCAGGTGGAATCAAGATGTGCCAGCAAACACCAGCATCTGCTTAATGGACTAACACGGGCTTAAAACATATCTGCTGGGTCACTGGAGATATATATTTTCATCTTTATTGAAAATTAAACAATTCTTGATTTTAGACCCTCACATTTTTTATTGAAACTGCAGTCCTAGTTTCACACGTCAGCAGCCCAGTGGTGGAAAAGATCCAGGTCCAGTTGTGCTTTTAAGCATATTTGGTCTGTTTTTGCACCCACGGTGTATTAACTATTTTGTTAATGTTCTTTTATTCTCCTCTCATCCAAGATAAATATGTGCACACAGTGACCGAACATATTTTCACTGGAAAACAAACTGTAATCTTCCAGTTCCTGCTTTGCTCTTACACAAAAAAAAAAAGTGAGAGACATTTTTCAATACGGACAGTGGAGGAGATCTTTGGTTTATTTACATTACCTGGATTTGGTCTCCTGGTCTTCGTTTCATTTAGTCCAGGAGCCAGCTATTAAAACTAATGAACACTTATTACCCTGAGTTGGATCCCGAGCTCCTTGCTAAACATCCCCTCTGTAGCTGTTTGTTTTACTTGTACCTGATTATTCAAACAGAGCAGTAAAGCATGTGGCCGAGCCTTTGCCTCTGGTCTTTACAGGTTGTCTCATAAACAGTCTGATCTATGATATGTGATTGGACATGAGGGCCACAGTTTTTTTTTTTTTTTTTTTTTTTTTTTAATATGAGCAAACACAGGTGGTCTTAACTTTTCTTTAGTAATCCACTTGGACTGCATCCAGCATTGGTTAAATATTTAATGTACAGTCTGATATCCTATTGAATCATCAGGATATTAAACTGTTTTCAAACTGAGCAGATTGCAGTTTTATTTGTTATGTTACGTGAAGAGATGATTTTCTCTGTGTTCTCTAACTTGTATGCCTGTTTATGTTGCATTGCAAATTAAAAAAAAATGCACTACACAAATGCTATGCTTAATCTGTCTGAAAATAATATCTACCGTCACTTTCACCTCTTGGTCTTTTCGTTACAGTTTCAACGCCGCACAAAGCTTCGCTCGCTTGGTAGCTTTATAACTGTTTGCCGATCGCCAGGTGTCAGACTACAGATTATGGTGACAACTGACAGATGCGCTGTTTGCCTACGTATGCATATATATTTGTCTGTGTGTTTATGCATGGTTGCACATGCAGCTTCCTTAATGTGTCGCAGCAGGTTGTCCGTGGCAGTACTGAGAGGTAATTACCGACACATAAAAGTGTGCATCTATCTCCCATCCCAACTTTTTGCACTGCAAAATCAGTTCAATCAGCTCAGGTGTTGTTGAAGGAAGGAAAAAGCACTTTTTTTTCACTCTCCTGTCCCAACATTTGTGGTTTCTAATGCGGTGTGTGCATACAGAAAGCCCGGTCAAATAAACAGCGAGTAAAGTTTCCCCGTGTCTCTACCAATCCCTTGGATAAGGATGGATCTCGACTTTCATCTCCCCCCTCGCTCCACTGCTTCACCCCGGCAAAATCCCGCCCACTCGCCTCCAGCCCCTGTCATCCCCTGCTGGAATTTCCCTGGAGTCTGAGTCTCCCATCTTCAATTGTTAATTAACTATTGTCAGCGGGCACTGGCACTTTTGTTTGTTGAATACAACATAAAGGTAATTTGCACGTTTGAGACAGAGGTAATGGAACAAACATAAAAAAAAAGAAGTTTGACACTGTTGAGCGATGAGAAAATGAGAGGCTGAAGAGACTGGGAGGAAAAACGCTGCCTGCGTTTCTGCCAGTGACGCTACCTGTGTACCCCTGAGGAGAAGGCATAACAGTCCTTTCTGCTGAAACCCTATATGGCGAGATTAAAAGGTAGGGCTTCGTGGGCTGCCATGTCTAGGTCAAAGCAATGGTTCTAACACTCTTGTATTACATTTCACTTAACATGCTATCATTGTAAAAAATCTGTAATTAGATATAGAACACAAGGCACCACACCTATAAATCTAGCACGATTATAAAGGCCTGTGTTGGCTTGATACTCGGACTCCACCTACGTCAGTGGCACAGCTGGCACTCTGTTAATCTGTGTGTGTGTGTGTGTGTGTGTGTGTGTGTACTCAGGTTGGACTATATCAGTCCCTGTTGCACTTAGTCATTCTACAGCTTTGCTCTGAGGAGTTTGTAGATTTCACAACAGCATGGAACCTTCTTTTACAGCCGTACTTTCCTTGTTTGTACCGAAAATCGTAGAACATGCTGGCAACTCAGGAAGCAAGCGAAAGAAAAAGATTATAGCATGACTTCACGATAAAATATTTAAAGTGTAAAGTGGGCCAAACGCTGAATTAGAACATCGAGGGTCGACCTATGGAAAGAGTTAGGGGCCTTCGTGAGTGTCCTTACTGTGGCTACTGGTGGAGGAAATGCTGAATCCTCACTGCGGGGGCCTTCCTCTGTTCTCTCGTAGATAGAGGGTGCCTGATAGAAAGGTTTTTCTTGGATGCCTCACAAAGTCAGATCTGAAGATGTATTTTTATCACGGAACAGACGACAGGGGTAATCCTTTGGTGTCTTGCCCACCCCGCGGCCGACCGTTTAACTTCTTCGTTTTGATTTCCTCTCCCTCTTTTTCTCTACCCACACTTGTCCGCTAATCCCTCGCTGTATAGAACGGCCAATTAAGAAGCTTAGTTGATAGAAAACGAGACCATTTTGAACGTGGAATGTGTGAAAATGCAGTAAAAAGGGGGTTGTGACTGGCCCTCCAACCGAAGAAAAGAGGGAAATGGAGCCTTTTGGCTTAGAGCTTAGACACAGACTACCAAAAAAATGGCTGAGACATCTCGCATCCTTGGCTGCTTCAGCTGCACAAGTGGTTTAGTTGAGGGATTTCGGACGTCACGATCACTTTGTAACTGTAGCACTGCTGACCATGGCATTCCTGACATTTCTGTTGGGCGCGCAACAACAGCACGCAGCATCTCGGACAGCAAATACACATACAAAGTTTCTGATCTGCTTACTAAGATTACACGCAAATGACCTGGCTTATGACGCTGCAGAATGGTATGATTGGCAATCATAGAAGGGTAGTTTTAAAGCTTTCAGCCACCTGCTTATGTCTGATTTGGGAAAACATATTTCACAAGAGTAGTTTAATTAGTAGAGGCCCTGAGTTTTCTGCAGGTTACAGGGATTTGCAGGTCATTCAAAAGCCTGGATTTGATTGGACGTAGCACAAACACATCATGTCAAATTAGTTTTTTTTATATATTCCCATTTTTAATCAGATGCAGCTGGCCGACACTAGCTGGGAGCAACTAAGGGGGTTCAGTGTCTTGCTCAAGGACACTTTGACATGTGATCGCAGGAGCTGGGGATCAGACCAACCACTGTAGGTTTGGTGGACGACTGCGCTACCTTCTGTGCCGCTGACGCCTCCATTAAGGCCTTCATTGAAAAAGACATGGCAAAAATGGCAAAATATGTTGCTCCAAAACCTCTGTCATGCAGCATTAATGGGGCCTTCACAGATTAGAAGATGCTGACTCTTCAGTTGTGCTCTGAAAACAAGCCAGATCTCCTCTCGAGCCAAGAGGACACGATCGCTTGATTGATTCGTATTTTGACACGTCAGACCACAAGACAATCTGCCTCAGTTTAACTTGTGCAAGTGACCCAAGAAGGTAGCAGCTGTTTCTGTACGTGGTTTTAAATGATTGTTTCTTTTCATATTAGAGATTAAAGATAGAAGGTCATTTGCAACAAATTTAGTACTTTGCTACAGTAATGTCCTTGCTTTTCCTTCAGCGTCAGTAGTTCTGTGTTTCCTTTCTCTGTTACACAACCATAAAAAGCTTTATGTAATATAAGGTGCTAACTACCAATGATTTTCACTGGATCTTTTCTCATCCTTTAAGGAATCCATTCTCGGCACTCACTCTTACAGCAGTACACAAACATCTAATCCGCCTTAAGTCAAATAAGCGGCAGGCCATTTTTGCTGTGAAGTTTGAGATTCAGCTGGGGGTGAAAGAAATGCTTTCTGTGTACACAACATGAACGGGATGTGCTTTGGAACAGGCTCCGTGCTGTGCAGCTCGGAGACGAGAGGAGAGGTGAGGCAGAGGGAAGGAGTGTAATTGCCACATTAAGGGAAGGAATTCAAAATAAATTTAATCTTCCAATCCCATTCACCCCCACCCCCCACCACCCCCCCCACCAAGAGGCTTACAGTGAGCATGCTCCATCTTGTTAGGAGACACAAGGAGAGTACAGAGACAGTGAAATGGAGATTGTGAGCTAACGTGCCGCCTGCTTACCAGAAGGGACGCGTGGGGGAAGGTTCACGCAGAGGGGGCAACTGGTATGCAAAAGCTGCGTAGCTGTGTCTGAGTCAGTTGTGTTGTGTTTGCATATGTGCGAAGCAACATTTTCTGTCAAAGCCACATTTGACTTTGTTTTTTTCCGGCAGCGAGTTTGCACAGTGACTCTTTTTACGGCTGAATAGTGTCATCAAAAACTCCTATTTGCGCTGACTGGAACATCGTGTTTTACAATGTGCAAATTTGGTCGCGGACAGAGAACAACGGAAAAGGGTCAAACTAACCGAGCACTGCGCAAGTAGAAGTTTTCCACTTGATGGGCCACTTTTCCATCAAATAGAGACTTGCCGAATAAGCAACTGCTCAGTTTTTTTCCTCTGAAAACAGCTTCAGGTGAGCGTATCGCCCGAAGCCGTGTTCTGGCTGCGTCAGCTTGTGAGGTGCAAAGCTGGGTTTAAAGGCCTGTTGGATTCTCCTGCATGTCATCGTGCGGTTTGGGCCTTTACTAGACCATATGGTGCGGTATATTTTTATAATGTAATCATTCCTTCTTCTGCATCAACACTGTTAAACCTTGTGCATGCTAGGGCAAGAATCCAGTCAAGAGTCCCGCTGACCCAGACACAGCCGAGAATAAACAATGAACCTCGGGCCTTGGCAACACGCACAGCACACATGGACGTACAGCATGTACAACCGTTGCCCCCTGCGGCTTCTGTCTTTATCAAAAGCGGTTTATTTATCTTAAATGGTTGGACCAAAGGCTTTTTTTCGACTTTCATTTTCTTTATATATTAAAATCCAACTTTGGGCAGTGTTTCACGTAGGATCTTATGAGTGGTTTTATTAGTTCTGTGTGTTTACTTGGCCAAATGTAATCTGTGGTTTTCGGAGGTGAGTCATCTTCCGCTGACAAGGAGAGATGGCAAGGTCAGTCCGAGTTCCTTCTACCGAGTTTAAGTGACACTGAATTGGCTTTCAGGTAGTAAAGTTAATTAACACTGTTGCACAAGCCTGTAATTACGGCCTCTCCCCATGCGTCACTGATGTATATCCTTTTTTTTCGACGGTACCTTATCTTCTGTAAAGATCTACTGTATCTACTGAAACCAAGGTCACTGTTCTTCTCATGGCTTTTAAAATATTGTTTGTTTAAGATGGAGGGGCTGACAAAATAATACTTTTGCGCTCGCACGTTGCCTTTTCCACTCCGCCGGATCCCTCGTAATCATCGGCCCTTTTGTGTGAGAAGTGCTTCCTGCAGAAATGCCACCTAACCCGCTGCTGTGGCACAGGAGGATTGGCAGCGCGATTGAATGGGACTGTCTCTGCTCGATCCCCACGGCTCATTAGGGAAACACCAGCTTGGGTTTCAGTTTGCTGACAGGCTGATTCGATGTGATGGGGTGCCCTGTGCATGAACATGCTATCCCCTTGGCTTGGGTGAACACTCTGCTTTGTGTTGATGGGGACGTCGGGCTCAGAGATCACATTTCCAGCAGAAGCAGGAAGTGAGAATTGGAGGGTTCCTGCTACCAGGCCCCTTCATTCCTTTTGGTCCTACACAGAGCCAAACTCAAACCATGTGTGTTCTCACCCTGTGGATGTCCGCATCCAGCCGGTCTGGCGGGCTGGTTGGCAAGCGCTGGAGTCTTCTTAACAACATGTGATCTCAGGAAACATTCGGCCCGTCCCTCTTGCCATTGTTATTTGAATCCCACCTCTGTGTAACTCCACTGTGGTCTCCTGGGGAAGGTGGTAAGTGATTCCTCGCCGTGTCCGGTCTGCAAAACACACCCCTCCTTTTTTTGTGCTTTCATTCAAGGTTAGGCAAACGATGGATGTGATTGGGGAAGTACAGTAGTCTGTCCTCAGGGATAAAGGTCATTTCCTGATACTCAAGCTGTCACGGGTTAACTAGGAGCAGATTAAGAAAAATGGTTTAAACTCACAGAGGCAAGGGCGGAACTAAGCCAGATAGTTACATAGCAAATAGATGAACTGATAAGTACTGTACCTGTGCCTGAATCTTGTGAGGATCTAATCAATAGAAAATTCTATTTATTTTAGGATTAATTGTGTTTTTTTAGGTGAGGGAGCCTGTACATTTCTCTGTCATGTTGACATAAGGACAAACTTTGTGTGCCTCAACTTTAAAACTCCCTAAAAATGCATGTAATGAAAAATATTAAGAAATGCATCTAAATACTTTACAGACCTTAACTTCCGTCCTCTGCTGTAATACTTTGTGTCTTTGTCAGCATCGAGCATCTATGCATCCAGAATAGAAGCTCATGCATACCAGATTCATGCATCAAAGTCTGTCGTCCAAGTCAGAATGTTTTAGTCAGCGGTGGCATGTTCTGGCATGGGAATACCCCTAAGATGAGGTATTTATGTTGATGGAAAACTAGGGTATATGAGGCTGATTAGGTGGAATACCTGTCTCTGCTCTCAATCCATCCTCTTCAAAATGGCTGTTTACAGAAAACACAGACTGAAGACGGGATAATCTGTGAAAAATATATGTGCCACTTAATTTTTTCATTCCATCCTTCTCACTCTTATTGACTTTTTTTCCTCTTATGATTTTAAGACAAAAAAAAACTAATTTAATGCAAATGTTTTTTGCATATTTTCACAGGCCTCCTGCGTTGGCCTCCATGCTGCAGATTGTCCACCTTTTGTTCAGGGCCCTATCCTGCCTCCTTCCTCTCCTCAGTGTGATGTGAAAGTGTCTCACGACCCACCTCCCACAACCCATATTTTTCTAATGAGACACATTGTATGGACACCTGTGGGCTGCCATTTCTTTGGGGGGGTTATGGATTGGGGGGGGGCGTGGCAGCATTGCCAGCTTTTAATCAAAACGTGTTGACTAATCGCTCAAGGATTAGGTTCTTAGACAAGGCCTCTTTCATTCTGACACTCCATATACCGCAAAGACTCTGTGTGAAGATGGAGAGGGTGGGGGGGTGCATTTTTTTGGGGAAAAGGGGAGGGAGTACAGATGGCATACTGTACCTGGATGTGCTTTGTTTGATCATGCCTGAGCCCTCTGCATGATCACACACATACACAACGCACACACACACACACACACACACTTATCCTGAGGCTGGATCTTTCCCCAGTTTTCTCACTGGAGACAGTTCGGCATATTTCTCACACCAGTCACTTTCTGTATTTTTACAAGCAGCGGAGCGAAGTTATACTTTGCTTTAAGGCAGAAGCACGGGGGTCTCAATAATTGTGAACTGAACCTCTCACTTTCTCCCTTCTAAACATGCTGCTCCCCAAACTAAATGAAGATGACATGTTTTGTGGAAACATTGCCCTTTATTCAGGTCACCTACAAACACGTGTGTTTGTTTGTCAGTGGCCTGCAGAAATCCACCTTCGCACAGACTGAGTGAAATTGAGTTTAGCGTGCCGTGAATTGTGTATGAGTGTTTGGGAGTTGACTGTGGACGTGTATATTATTATATGCAAATGAAGTGGGTAGACACCATCAGGCTCCGGTCAAAGCTCCGTGGCCTTACACAGACATGACATTACCCAGACTCCTCCGCTGTGTATTCTATGCTTTTGATGAGGTCATTCATAACGTATAGTACATATATACACACAAAGGAAGCACCCACACAAACATTTGTGGGCACTGGAAATGAGAAAATGAAGGAAGCCCTGCGTTGCACGATGCCATTCTTTAGGCTGAAACTACAAACGTAGTGTATTTGAGTCTATTAGGCAGGAAACTTTAATTGAATTGTAACCTGCCTACGAGAAGGTTTTTATTTAGGAACGCAAAAAGATCTTAAGTTGAACATTAACTGCAAACGTTGCAGTTGTGTTTCAGGCCAATCGGATACCAGGGCGCTTCCACTTCCGTCTTTCAGTGGCCAGTACGGACAGCAGTTTAAATGTACCTGACTAGTTTTTGTCGTTTTGGCATTCCCCTCCTACAAAATTGTCACACTTACTCTCACATTATAAAAGGTCAAACAGAAGTGCAACACAGCCAGAGGTTGCTTTCTCCCCTCCAATATGCAAAAACCTGGTGCATATTACCTACGATGCTGTTTGACCACTGACTGTTCACGTGGGGGGGAATTCAGGAGTCATGCTGGTATCATCTCTCAGCAAGAGATGAGGAACAGGCTGCAGAGGGCTCACTTCTTTCCAATCCACTTCTCCAAAACTGTAAAACGATCCTTTTTCACACCAGAGATCAATTACACGAGCAAAAATTAAGTTTTAGAAATGGTATCAGATCTATTCTTTCTACTGCAGAAAAAAAATAAAAACCCAACAACATAATTTATGTTCAAGGCCCTTGCAAGACAATACATTGCTTTTCTAGATAATCAGCTTCTGGTTTGCGGTAATCTAAGATGGGAAGGTGTGACATGCTGTTTTTCTGCATTCTCCATTTGCACAGTACACATCTACTAAAGCCTGCGAGTTTCAGGTTTCACACACCTTTCACAGCAACCTGCTACACACTAAGCCCTCTTTGAATAGAATATGGTGCAGAGCAAGCATTGGCCCAGAACAGGCTTGGAACATGACAAAAAAAAAAAAAAGCACATAGCATGAGCTCTTTCATTGTCACTTGATTAACTTGGCCTGAAGTGTCTGTTTGCCCTGAGCGACCTTAAACCATCCGGGATCTTCAGAAGTTTTCTTATGTCTGATTTGTCATGGTGACAGGCTTTGGTAAAGGTCACTCGTGTGTGTGTGGCCGGCGTGCCGGGCTCAGGTGTGCAACGTCAGTTTGCTTTTGCTTAGTGGTCTTATGTGTTCTTTCAAGTGTGTACACTCTCAAGTAGGCCTCGCTCGAGCAAACATGGATGAAGGAACCTACATGAGGAAGCCATTATGATTAAATATCGGTCTTTTGGAGTCATAATCTGCTGCCTGAATCTGGATTAGAAAGTTCCTTTTCTTTTGTTGAGTGCAGCTTCTCAAAAGCGTTTCTCTGCGTCGTATTTGTTCGCGAATACGTACCGCGGCCTGTTGTTTGTCTAGGAGCAGCCTGAAAGCCGCTGCCAATTTGGCTCTGCAGTGTGTGTGTGTGTGTGTGTGTTGCACTCAGCTGGTGTGGAAAATGATAACAAAGGAAATAAATTAAATGGCACTAAAGCATTTGCGGTTGGGAAGATAGAAAAGTAAGACACACTTCACAGAAAATGGGAGGGGCAAGATAGAAGCTGAGACTGCAGGATACAGTATGAATAGGTGTGTATGCATTTGTGTGTGTGTGTGTGTGTCTGTGTGTATGTTAAAATGCTGTGTTTATGAAGCACATGGCTGGGAACTAAGTGTTTGGCCCTCCAGGTGTGTGTGCCAGTGGTTGTTGGGGCTTGTGAGGCCTGCTGCAGAGGTGGCTACGTGACAGCGGTAATGATAGGTTGTGGCGGGTGAAGACATGAGTGCATGTGTGTTGCTGCAGGCAAGTGTTAGCTTGGCTCCTGATGACACACACACACACACACACACACACACACACACACCTGTACACACAGTCAACAATGTACCTTATATCAGACTTCACATCCCACGCAGTACGAGCAATTAGAAGCATGACATCAGGACGAGTGAGCACTTGCCAAATGAGGAGGGCCCATTTGTTTAAGGCCGGGGTCACATAATGCTTAACCAACCAGGTCTTTCTAAGATGAAGACGCTCAAATCAGGTGACAGAGGGGTCAAGTTTGGGTTGAGTTGTATCCTAGAAGAGAGGGTCAAGTGTTTCTGTCTTGTCTGATTGCCTCTGACCTGTTGACCTCGCATGGTGATTGGAGTTTCTAGCTCTTCTGGCTACATATACACTGTGTTCAGTCAGTTTGCATTTGTCTTTGAAATCTAATACATATCTCTGCGTGTTTTGAGAAGAGGACTTTGTTGACATACGGTAATTTCCTCAGAACTACAACCTCTTAAATGCCTTTCAGTAGTGGCAGCTCTCAGATCAACACTTACATGCTTTTAGACTCTGAAAGTACATGCATTCATCTCTGCAGATGTTTCATTTTTAGTTTTCCTGACAAGCACATACCTGGAGGTGATTAGATGGGGTTTTTGACGCACTACCGTCTCCTGTCATTTACGGTAATGTGTGATAATGGTGCTGCTTGACAAAGATGCTCATTGTTGTGGCTTGCAGGAAGGCTTTGCATCTTGGGGAAATAGAAAAATATTTGCGGCCAGCCACCCCATACAATACAGGTCTCATGAGAACCTTCTCAGAGCCGGGGCCTTCCACAGTGGTCTCGCCACTGCAGCCGCATCCGTTTGCCCTGTTCTGCCCTTCTCTGTTCTGTGATACCGCAATAGTCAAAAACACAGACACACATGGAGAGAAAGACGAGCGAGGAAGAGACAGGAAAGACAACAGCCTATTGTCTTACACATGATGGAATACTCATGTCTGCACAACTGATGTAAGAGTATGAACTCGGGTTTTGTGAATGACAGTTGAGTTGCTGTTACATGCTTTGTGTCAGAATGACTCTTTAACATGTCAACTACCATTTAACCTCTTTAAAGTACCAAGTATAAAGTTTAAGAAATGGGAGACTTGCGAGGCAGTATCTAGTCAGCCTGAAAGTGGCAGCTTGCCATAGATCATGCAAACTCATAAAAATGATCGTCGTGACAGATGATCAGTGGGAAACCACAAGTTTGGTCTGGGAGCTTTTGTCCATGAAGATCAGATGCTATTATCAGGTGTGTGTGTGTGTGTGTAGAAGGAATGGTGAGATTATCTTTCTATTAGTTTTTTTTTTATTATATCTTATGAATTGGACTCGAATGGAGCTGAGCTCAAAGAAGTGAAGAGGATATTTCCTGCTGTCTCCAGATTTAGTGTTAGTTCAAAGATGTCCAACTGTTGGCAGCAGCTGGTCTTCTGAGGAGCTTTAACTTTTCCTACTATATAAAGAAGCTACTGCTGAATTGCTTTAGCCAGTCCCCCATAGTACAACACTAGACCCCCCATGCTCTGTAGTAAAAAAAGCTTTATGATTTAGTCAGCGTTAAGCTCTCTGGAGAGATTTCAAAGCGTCCTTCTTTCATTTCGGATCTTGTTGTTTTTCTTTAGTTCATTTCTGTTGCGGAGATGGCAGTGCCCAGAGGCAGTGTCAGCGCTTATATTTGTGATTTTGTTGGCAGAGGAACAATGCTTCAGTTTAGGCAGTGCATTCCTGATTATTGACACACTGTGGTATGGAGAAGGATTAGTGAGAACTTTCGGAGGCTTTCAGATTCTTGAGCATTGGCTCGTGAGCAACACCTTGTTGTATCTATAACAACAGGCATCATAAAGATCAGTGATTTCGCCACCAACCGGTTCAACAGAGATTCTGTAGCGGCGCTTGTGCAAGGAGGGTCAAAAGTGAGAAATGCCTGCTTGACATTGCTGAATGTGGCACAGTGAGTTTTTGCAAAGGTTTCCTTTTTCTACTGCAAAATAAAAATCAAACCCCAACTCCCCTAAGTTTCTATTTTATATGCTCAGTATAAGTATGGTGGTTTATGGTTTCTGCAAGAGTAGCTGGTCCCGTTCTGACAGTCCTAATTAATTACCTGTGTCCGGCTGGCCCACATGCGGTCTGTGGTGAGATGGCCCGATAGCTGGGACTGAGGCGGCATTGTTAGCCCACAGCCAGTTTGCTGAGGGTCTCCGAAAGACCTGCTCCTCAATCTTATCAGCAGGAGCCCACAGGACCCATATCAAGCATCCTGGAAAAGACTTACACTGACATCATGGTCTCTAGGGTCTTCCCTGGTTATATTTTGATTCTTGAGGACCTGCTACTTGGTTTCAAAAGGAAGCGTTTAGAATATGAAACCACATCATCTTGCATTAGTTCAGATTTGAGCACAGTCCATGTCAACGTGTGGTATAACATGACCAGCCTTCCTAAATCCAACACCCTAAATGAAGACTGAACTACTATGCACGTATCCGGTACCAAAAGTGCGGTTAATGAATAAGTTTTGAATTTGAATTATCTCAGATCTTATTGTTAGTATGATAGACACGGGTTTCGGGTGTTTTTTGATTGGCATCAACTTGGGTTTGTTTTAATTCTAAGTTACATTCCAAATGTAAGTGCAGTCTTTTTTCCCCGGAAAAAAATGCGTTTGACAGACTAATCTGTGAAGTATCGTTGCCTTGCATAATTTGATAAGTAGTTGATTTATTTAAATTACTGTCTTTTACATGTCATGTAGTACAGTATGCAAGAAACACAATACTTCCAATCTTTTGCCAAAGAGCAGCAGTGGTGTCATGTTCAGCAAGTCGTGTTTAGCATTTTTTGCCCTTACGATGCTTCCTAAAACGCACGTCGCGGCACTGGTGGAAAACTTGTCAAACTTACTTCTCAAACTGTGTTACTAACAAGCACTGATAAGCAAGGTATTTAGGGCATTTGACAGCCCTGTCATGTGTAATTAGGGTTGATAGAGCTTGGCAGGCCAGACAGCTGACAAATATGCTAAGTGGGGGAAAAACCCATCCGTTTGCAGCCCATCGGAGTGTTTTCAGTTGGCTCACCTGGACTGTCTCGTAAAAGAATGATTTCCAGTGATCAGTGTTTTCAGAGATTAGAGTTTTCCTGCCCCATTGCGTCTACTTAAAATCAAAGTCGTTACATCATTCTTGAAGACTGCTGAAGGACGATCAAGGAGGTCAGGCATGGATCCTATGTCAACAAAGGACATGTTGAACGGTGTAACTAACTGCAATGCTTCATCTGATGAGGTTGGGGCATAATATAGTAATAAATCGTACATAATTTATATGATTACATATCAAAAATCAGCAGTGTAACTAGTGACAAGTCATATAAATGTAAAGGAGTAAAAAAGTACAATATTTTTCCTTAAAACTTAAGTGAATGAAAAAAAATATTTCAGAACTGTACTTAGGTAATGTGCTCAGTTTTCAGCACTGCCCCTACTGCATATGCATTATAAAATTATAGAACAACAAACAGTTACAATTCAATAAAATTTTCAATTAAACTTTTTTTTTTTACAACAAAGTCATCTCAAACCACTTTACATAATAAAGTCAAGACTATACAGACGTTTAGAGGAAACCCAACAAATCCCCCTTGAGCAGCTATAGGCAACAGTGGAGAGGAAAAATTCCCTTTGACAGAAGAAACCTCCATCTGCCTTAACGTAACAAAGCGACAGCATAACATGGGCAGGTTGGTAGAGATACAGCTCCACAGTCGGGGACACCTGAAGACAGGGACAGAGAGAGGGAGACAGAGACGGAGAAGCACAGCTATGGGATAAAGAAGACACAGAGTAAATGTCATACAGTGGTGACATATAAATGTGGGGTGTGAGGAGGAAAACGTCTCCGTGCATCGAGTCCCCCAGCAGTCTAAGTCTATAGCAGCAGGACTAGAACTTACTATAAGCTTTATCAAAGAGGAAGGAAAGGAGGAACGGAGAAAAAACAATGTTGGAGCAGTTTTTGTCAGAAGTTACCAATAAAATCAGTCATGCGTTCTATGTTTTATTCCAAGTTGTGACATGGGGGAAAGTTTCATCACAGCATCATCAAAAATGTGAAGTAGACCAGAAAGTTGAAACTCTGCATAGTTCAGCTGAATGTGGGTAGGTGGCTGCTAAAAATAGCACCTAATTAATGAAAGAAAAATTGAAAGAAATGTTTTTGATAGCTGAGATGTCAGCGAGCCATTATGTAACTGGAAATGATGGCTGAGTGGATTGCGGTGGAACTGGACCTGTCCTGTTCAGCATCCCACCACAAGTGGTTTTGTTTGGCACCGTCCCTTTGTTGACACTGTCGGGTTCTCAAGCTTGTTACTGTCGGTTGCTGCCGATGGCCGGGCAGCATGATGACAGGCCCCCGTGTAATACCACTGACTGGCACTTGTTGAACGCTCCTCTGTAATCATTCAAAATGTGTCTTTTTGCATGACGGCGTTACATTGTCAATAGATATGTAACATTTATTTATGTATTTCACCACTGTGACTACACCAACATACTATATTTTCTCTTGGATTAATGTAGATAAACATTTATTTTCGGTTAGAATGTTTTCTTTCGCTCTCTTAGTCATTCCCAGGTGTGTGCTGTAGTTGATGTGTTCGCCTTGTCATGCCCATAAGGAAGTTCGGTGTATATTTTGTTCTGATGGCTCATCCCTGTGTGGGCACCGGCCCTTTTGGAAACAAAATTCCCCTGCCAGTAATGAAGTGTTGCGAGCTTTAAGCGTGGTCTTACGGTGCGAGGCAGCGTGGGAAGTTTGGTGAACTTCCTGACCCTACGCACCACCACAGCACACTGACCCTCATCACGTGACAAAGGAATGTTCCGCGTCTTTTGTTTTAACATCCGCGGCACTCATGGAGTTGAGAGCAATTTTACATACTATAGAATAATCAGTGGCATGGCATTGTGCCTCCCCATTCTCTTGCAGTGTCGTTCTCAAACAGGATTTGCAGGCAGCTCTCTCCTGCATCTTTTAAATCACTTCAAGCGCTACTGAAGCCTTTTTTCAACCAAAGCGGGCACCAATCTAATGGCATCATTTGGGCCTGCACACATCAAGAGAATCAACCCCGTTTTTTTTTTTTTTTTTTTTTCAATGCTTAAAGTTTTGTGAACAAGGGAAAACAAAAGGCTGGCTCAGTGAAGCGCATCTCGGCTGGCGAGCTGAATAGAGGGGCCCCTTTCATGGCTGTTTATGAGCACCCCTCTTCAAAAACACACATACAAATCACATCCAGTTCTCCCAATGGCTCCTCTGATATGTGGATCATGGCAGAGAGAGGAGGGAGCAGCGATCGCGCGGTGCCTCTCTCCGCTTTGCAAGGGTTTGCAGATCATGGACTTCTGCCCGGCGTCACTCCAACTTTACCGTCAGACGCATCACTGTGTTTTAGTGCGCCGAATCTCGTGCTACATAAGAACAACTCAGGCATTTCTGCACAAAACATTCATTAAAAAGTATTCATACACTAAAACAGATGCTGGACAAAAGGAAGGGAAAAGCCATTGTTAAAAAACTGTTGCCTTTGGTCTTTCAAACTGTAACAGTTTATGGTGAGAATCATCTGTCACGACACAGTTTAAATTGTTCAGGCTGCTTTTTACGACCAATTAACTGGAGGCTCTTTGGATATTAAGTTACTGATTTATATCAGTTTTCAAACAAATTGTGGTGGTTTTTAAATATGTTTGTGTTTTGGGCTGCTGGTTGGAAAAAAACAACAAAAATGTATTTATTCCTGACTAATTAAATAATTAAACATAATGAAAATATTTTTATCTTGCTCAATAATCATAGTTGCTGAAAAATTTCTGTTAATTGAGAAATAGTATAACTTACAAATCATGCAATAATTGAATACAAGCTTGCATGAATTCATATCATAAAGAATGTTTAGAGGAAAACTTGCCTGTGACGGACAGTTTGAGAAAAGAAAAAAAAAAAATGGTTCAGCACTGGGTGTAAGATTGCCGACAAAAACAAAAGTTTTTTCGAGAATTGCGAGTCACTCCATCATGAAGTGGATCTTCTGGTAACTACTTTTTTCCGCTCTGTGTCATACCTTGTTCAACAGGTAGGATTTGATGGACAGGAGGAATTTGTTTTGTAATGGCACTCTATTCTGTGGGTGTTCTTGAACAAACAGTGCGGTGCTATGTCCTGTTTTTATGGGTTTTACACGTCACTGTTCAAACTCTCAAATAGGCTGGTCCCCAAGAGTACATGGAGGAGAGCAAACAGTGCTCTAATACTTCACTACTCTGACCTTCTGCTAACTTTGTACACACAGAGACAAACACACGCACACCTTTTATTAATGCTGTCGAGCCCTGCAATGCGAAACGATGTGTGAAATGTTCGTTTTAATCGTGGATTTTTGTGGTCTACTTGATGTGCAACTGAAAAAAAATGGCACTGGCGTAAACCCAAGCCGACTTTTGTTTCATGTCAACGTGCTGCTGCCTTTGAAAGTAAATGATGTGAGAGGATGTTTTAATTTGCTCTCACTTTATAGAGAGTTTTTAGAACGATTCACTTTTTTTTTTTAATCCAACACAGTTCTTCTAAACATGGGTGGTGTATGTCATGTGTAAGTAGCATTGAAGTTCCAAATTTCAGGCTTTGGGTGAGAAACTAATTGGGTGAGAAACCTGTGGGAAAGTCTGAGAGCTCATAAAAAGATGGATACTCGAGTGCTCCCCGAATTCCAGCAAATCGCATTGAAACAGTGCAATGTCTATTTTTATTAATGGTCATGGAAAAATATAGAGGGAAGTGTGTAGTTCTCCGCGGTTGGTGCAGATAACGGTGTGCACAGCTTTAGTTTATGTAAGTGTGTGTGTGTGAAGTAGTTAGTATGTGTCTGGACTTGTGTGTTACTGTGGCGTGTCTTTACAGTACTGCCAAGCTCCCTGCCATTTTCTTCTATTCCACAAATATAAAGGGACCAAACAACACCTACTGCTTTTAAAGGTCCCTCTGCGATCCTCTCTTTACTGTTCTTTTCTTTTCCGCTTGTTTTAAATCTGTCTCCGATATACGAGGCATTCCTTTGTGGTTGTGTAACACGATTTGAGGCAAACAGAGAGAGGGGGAGAGAGATGGAAAGAACGAGAGAGGGAGAGAGGCCGGTCTCGCCGGGCTTCGTGTCCCACCGTGCGCTCGTATTTCTCAGCCCACTTCACAGTTGAGGGTAGCTGGCTTATCGTTGGCCTCCTCAGCTCTTTCCTTCATGCATGGCCTACCTTAATCTCTCGCGCGTACTGTAAACCCCCCCCCCAATAACCCTGCACACGATTAAAGCAAACATCTTAATAACGGCCCTGCCTCATTATCAACTCGCAGTGGGAGGATTGGGTGATCCAGGCTCGCCTCTGTAACGTGCCTCACAAACAAGGCAGAGAACACGGCAGCCGGCATTTGTGCATCTCTTGAAATGAAACTGCAAATGTAAAGATTTTTTTTACATGCAGGACTTGTTCTGCCGCTGATGCAGTGAGGGTAGAGAGTGAGAGTGAAGCTCAGGTTTGAATGTAGGGTGCTGCTCTAGAGGGTGCTGTTTACTGGGGAAAGGTGCTGGCCTCCCCCTCCTTCCTTCCTGCCTTTGATAAAATCATAATCTTTCATTGTATAAGTAGCAAACTTTTAAATCATAGCAATGTAAAACAAATCAAAAAGAAGATGTTTGCATATGTGAGTCAGATCAGGCTCCTGAGGGAAAGTGAGAAAGGAACGTAACAAATAAGATTGCAGTTACTGTAAGGAAATATTTAAGTCCTAGAAACAATATGTGGCATTGTTCCGCCAGGCTTCTTTGACATGACATTAGGCCGTTGTAATCCCTCTGTGTGTGTGTGTGTTTTGTGTGTGTGTGTGTGTCCTGCTCACCTGTGACTCCCAATCCACACACACAAAGACGTACGAAAGCCTGCAGATGTTTATACAGCCAACAAGGGAAGATGATGAGCTGTCAGGCGGCCCTCCGCTAAGAATGCGTCCGCGCCGATGGTTACACCTGTGCTGTCTGTGGTTTCCCGCGGCGGTATCGCAGAGTGTAATCCCTAACATCGCCTGTGTTTATGCTTGTGTTTTAGTTACAAGCTTCATACTCGCATGCTTTCGAGCTTAGATGGTGACTTCTGCTTCACGTACTCCCCAGCCTGGCCCTGGGGCATCTTCCCCAGCCTGCCACACACACGCCGTCCACAGTGTGTGTGGATGTAGGAAAAAGCACAGTAGCTTCGCACGTGTGTCACCCTTCACTCACTTCCTTTTATGTACAAACTTAGAGACTGAACTCCTTACATATTATGTCTCTTGATTCTTCATATCAAACTGGAATCTGTGTTCTCCTTTATGCACAGACTGTTCTAAAATTAGAATGTGCTAAGCCGTGTTCCTGTTGATTTGGACTTGGATCGGAGTAATAGGATCATTTACAGGGAACATTAAATTGCGGCTGTTTCCTTAGGTACTCTGAGTATTTGAGGAGGTCTTTTTTTGTTGTTTTATATGGTCAGTATTTCGTCATGAGTGACGCCGGCCACACCACTGAGGTCATGAATGGGAGGAGAAAGTTCCAGTGCCAGCGACTGAACTCACTTTTTATTTTAGCAAATACGCTAAATTTAGAGCTCAGCCACGGCCAGAAGTTCGTCCCGAGCTCCCTGAATGACACACCTTTCGAGAAATGACTCTCAACATCTGCTATTTTTATGTCATAATTGTACTTTTCCTTTGCTTTTGTTCCGTTCCTTTCTCTCTGTTTTCTGACAGACACACTATAAAGACCCGTACAGACCTGTTTTTCATTTATAAAATTAGTTGGGTGGATTATTAGAAGATCCCTGACTCCCACTAAAGGAAGGCTATGCTTCAGCTGTGTTTATGAAAACACTGCGCTCTGACGTGAGTAGCAGTGGAGAACCAGTAACGGCTCCTCTCGGCTCACACACCCTCCCTGCACCGCTGCCCACTCAAAGGTCTGTTGTAATGGCGGCATTTCTACCCTTCAAAGTTACATGGCCAATTTCATAATGAGATTTGGTTTGCCGTTCTGGAGAGCAGACCAAACCATGACGGTGCACAACATGTGCTGACCGAGACAAAACTCAACACTACATAAAGTCTAGCCCGACATAAGTGCAGTATTGAAACCTTGCGGTTTATCTGCCCCATGATGTGACATTGATGAGATCCACCCGTCACTCGTCTGTTATTTCTGTCTCTGACCCGTTTTTTGTCAAGCGGCGCTCTGCTCCACTGGTCAGCGTTTTGGATCCTGGTCCTGTGGGTTGAGGCTTTGAACCATTTTCCATTTGTACATCATATTACACACACTAACACTCTTTCATCTAAATGAATCCAGCTGAGCAAATGGAGAATGAAGAGTTAAGCAGATTCAGCAGTGTAGAACTAAAACGTGTCCCTTTATTCTCTATTAATTCATTTGTATGTCTTTTTTTTTTTTTTTTTCAGAGTGGATCACAATTCCTGGAATAAGATGCCATTCAAAGGAGCTTCTGGTGAGTGTGTATATATGTATATGTATTTAAGATGATAGTGTTTTGAATCATACTTGGACTGTGTCTCTTGGTTGTTCTGTCCTTATCTCTAAGCTTGTTTGTCCTGTGGTGCTATGCTGCAAACTGTGTGGCTGTCAGTCCAGCTAACCTGGATTGACTAAGCATTTAAGGTGGATTTATTCCAAAAGCTTTTACTGTTACTGTGCTAAAGGCTCATAAAAGTGATGCAACTCCTAATTTAACTGTTGGCACAACCGGTAGCAAGGGTTTTACAATTTAGCTTAACATGAAAAATGCATTAAATAATTTGCTGGGTGAGGTTTGTTGTGGTGAACTTAAAAGATTCCTCCCATCCTCCACACGGCATTTTAACACATATGATTTGCAGGATAACTTTGGTCATTTTCTAAATGAATCATATCATTTAGCAACACAGTAGTGATGCCAAAGCAAATATTGAATCTTCTCTACTCACGTTTGGTTAGATGTCAGTTTGCAGCCTGGATTTGCATTTTTTCGTCGACGCCACTGACCTCGGTTGTTGTCCAAAAAACACATCGTCCAGAAACGCCGCTCCACTGGGTGACATGTTTCTTCATTCTGAGAACCAAAGCGTGAGTGTGAATGCTGCCCACACTCTTTCAAGACGAAATTAAAGCGATTCCGGTGTTGAAAATGTCCAGTTTATTGGCCGCAATAGAAGCAAGTGCCAAACCGGAGCATATGTTCTGAAGTTTGTTAAATTATTTATTAAAGGTCACCGGTTACTGGATGAAGAAATCTGTGATCGAGTGGAGTGGTGTGTCTGGCTGACTGATGTGTTTTTAATAGTTTTTTGGAAAACGCTGAACAGCTACGATATCAATGAACAAGCAGATCCAGCCTGCAGGTTAACAACTGACCAGACGACTAGAGAAAATTCAATGTTTTAGTGTCTGTGTGGTGATTGTGGATAGTATGGTTATTATTGTGGACACTCCTTTACAAAGACATCCATCCGTCACTACTGTTTTGTAACCGTGCTGGAGCTTGTGGCACTGAGCGTACTTCGGCACTCTCCCACATCCCATCACCAGCCTCCCTCCCCCCCGATCCCATACTCCTGCTTTCAGCTGGTTCACCCTCTTCCAGCCAGTTTGTGCTTGTCAGCATGTCGCCCCAGGGTGATGCCCCTCTCTCAGCCCCTCTCTCAGCCCCTTGGGGCCCTTTTGACTCCGCAGCACTCCGTGTTTGCCCAATCGTTTGGTAGCCGGATATGGAGATGAATTGTTAACTACAGCAGGTCAGCCTGTGCCCCACAACCCCCCGGCCTCCTCCGCTCTCCCCCGACCTGCTGTTGACTCATCACCATGGCGATGTGGCAGGAATTTGTTTTCTCTCATGCGTCTGCTGCCAGCCAGCTTCCCACTGGCCCTCCACTACCACCACTCCGCTCTTCATCCTCTCCGCCTCTGAGCGTCCAATCACAAGGCAGTTGGAGTGAGTCACATGGGGAGGAAGTGCTGCGGATCCATCCTACTGAGTGGAGCACTGCTGCCTTTGGGGATCTACTGGGAATGAAGGCCTTAGGGGAAAATGTGTGTGATGTAGGGTCGGAAGTGTATCCAGTAGTGAGTGATTAGCCGACTTACAGGCGTGGAGGAATATTTAACCAGAGTTTCAAGTGTTCATGTGAACATGCATAGACAAAGCTTTTGAGGAAGAGGCATTGTGTTTGTGGGGCCAGAACTACATGTGGTTGATAGCGTGGAATGTAAAAAAACTAGTCTGTAAGCTGTTGAAATCATCCACCTGCAGCCATTTTGATGGCTTTGGTTAAAATCAGTCGATTGCTGCTTGTTGCTGTGATTTAGACAAACCCTAAACAGTTGTGTAGCATCTGCTTTCAGCACCACAAACACAGAAACGCAGCACAAATGCACAAATAAACGTCGCTTTCAGACTTATGTTATAGAAAATCTTTTAATGTTTAGGTTTTCTGAGTTAATTTTGTGCAAAGCTGTGTCAGTAAAGTCTGACAGCATTGTCTTAACAAACTGACAGGCTCAAGTGTGTGTGTGTGTGTGTGTGTGTGTGTGTTCTCATAACTGCTACTTATTGAGGAGCAAAAAAGGTATTTTTCTAACATAGTTAGGATATTTTAGAAAGCGAATACACTTTGGCCTGTCCTCACATCTTCAGAGGACTGTTTCAGGGTTAAGATTTGGTTTGAGGGTTAGGATAAAAGGCTGCGGGTTTGCCAGTTATGCCAGTAGGTGTTCTCACAAAGATAGAGGAGTGAGAAGTGTGTGTTTTGTTCTCAACACGTGTTATTAGCTCAGGGCAGGTGAGTGTTTGCCTACCTTTCTGCCTTTCTGACCTAAGTGTTTGTCCAAGGAATGCACCATGTCCGATTTGTCATTGACTCTCATTGTTCTGCTCATCCAACTGGCACTTTGAGCTTGTACTGGGATCCAGCCAGTATGAGAAATATGTACTTTTCTTCATTTCTTCCTTTTTGCGTAATGTATTAGTGCATGTTTTTCAAAGAAAATGTGACTTGGTGGAAAAGGTGTGTTAAGGTTTGTGCTCGAGACTGATTTTTGCTCCGCATCTGTAAATACATGGAAGGTTCTTGTTTTCAGTCGGGTCCGCTGAGATAGAAAACGGCTCGAGTTGCCAGTTTTTGATGAGGAGTACTGGCTGTCTTGCTTTGTGGAAACAAGGAAGCCTCATCACTCTAATCCCACTCCACTGCACTGGAGTGTGAACATGGCCATAATAAAGTGCATGTGCAGGTTTATTGTTTGGTTGTGTCATAGAGTTTTAATCTTTGATATCCAACATCATAAACAGCACAGCTTGTGTTTGTCTTGCGGTTATTTTTTTGAGTAGATGTGTGGACATATGGGTAAATATGGATGCACACACTTACAGTACATGTGAATCTATTTTGGATTTGGGCAGTGTGTGTTTGTGTGGCTGTCATCCTGTGCCACCATCTGGGTGGTCCTCACGGCTGGTTAATGGTAATCCCCCTGTCCCATAAATCAGTGTCCAGGTTCGGGCCGGGAGCTGATGCTGTGTGACCAGTGGAGCGAGGGGCTTGAGGCAGTAAGCCGAGGCCCCAGCGGCTGTCCTTCTTTGGCCTGGCCACACGTCAGCTCTCCACACCACCTTTAAAATAACTCGACACGCATGGCTGACTTTGGGAAAGGGCCTCAGCTCCATGTACATGCAAACCACCGACAATGGAAGCCACATTAGGAATGGAGGGCACCCTCATAAACTGCAGCACCACTAGATAATATTTCATGACTTTTTAACTAAACAATTTGTGCACAACTCTAAAATCCTCTGTCTAGGTTTTTCAAACTTTTGCATTATGTATATATATTTTTTTCTTTTTGCAATTATACCCACGTATTTGGTAATAATAGTTTTGCATTAGTTTGTTGTGACCAGTGGCTAACATCCCAAAGGCACATTTGATAGCCTTTTGGAGTGGTGCTCTCATTTCAAATGTTCCTATCTGACTGAAAGTGCTAAGATTAAAGCCACGTCTTAGTCTTTGTAGAGGCTGTACCTGTGTCTGAGAATTAGGAGGGAGGATGAAGGCCCATCCCGGCCGTCTGGCTTGCATACGACTCTCTGCTGAGCTTTTATCTAGGGAGATTGGTTGCAACTCTGTGCAGACCCAGCTCCCGGGGAGTGCACAGTCCGGAGACCTGTGGCATTAATAAAAATAATGCTGTTTGGAATAATAACAGTCAATTCTGCCCAATAGAGGGGAGAGACAACAGACACAAGTGTACCAGAATACAAAGAAGCCAAGATGAAAGGCTGAAAGGCAGGCCTGTGCACCTCTCCGGCTCTCCGGTGGGAACTGATGGAACCTATATCAACATGCTCACACACTAACAGTATTGAGAGGGACCCTGTGCCAATTTCAACCTCCGGGTGCCATGACGCAGAAATGCAATTTGTTCTTTTGTCTGCCAAGATCACAGAGGGAGAGCAGTGACTTGTCTTTCTTTTTATTCATACTCATTTTTTCCTCTCACTCTCCTCCTTTTCATTCTCTCTCTTCCCCGTTGACTTCAGTGAGTGCAATTTAGTTTGAAGAGCAGGTGGTCTTTTTTTTGAATTTCACAGTGCTTTTGGCTCCCACCTCTAGCGTGTGGGGCTTTCAGTTGGAATCAGTCATGTAGGCCAGGATTAGAAGGGTGGAAAAGAGGGAGGGGGAGGTCCAGTAAGAGTCTTGGTATTGGCGACCTCAACGCCCTGCAGTCAGAACCATGCCGAGCGCAGATTGAAAGAGTTATTTTGTTGCTAAAGCCCTCAGCCGCACCCCAGATGGCTTTTGTGCTGGCTTTGGGACGTGCTTAGGGACAGGGTTAAAGCGACAGAGTTCTTCGGGCTTGGTGAGTCTCTGAGCTCATCAGGTAAAACCAGAACAACAAAATACTGCAGCCTTGGCACTTTTCTACCCCAGTTCTGAACAGTGAACTGAAACAAAACGGGTGGATTAGAGCAAAGGCAAGACTTTACGTCTCAGCACACCCACAAACGCACACACGGCGTGAACGGTCCATGTTGAGACAGCGTGAACCGTTTCGTCTGTTGCCATGTAAGACACATGGACAAGTAGAATCAGTGGAGGGTAACTTCCTTATTGCAAAAAATCAGCACAGACCAAATTACGGCGCGCTTTCACGGCTCTACCTTTGATCTTGGTTGTATCACACGCTGCTAATTAACCAGGCTGTTACAACTTTTTATGACCCATTACTTTATCTGTCTGACACTTCTCTTAAATCTCCATAGTGATGGCTAGACAAGCAATCAATATTTTGCTAAATAATGTTTAAGGCGTGTGCTACACTGCTGCCTTTCTACTGTTACCCGTCATATCATGTGATGCCCTTGAGCAAGAGAAGTTTACAACCTGGTGCCAGTGAACAGCCCCACATATCTCGCATTTATCAATTGAAAGGGAAAAAGTCTGGTTCTTATCTGGTGAGCAACCGCAACATTAAATATAATTAATAATTAATTACTGCAAACAAACACTTTCAAATGTTTGCAATTTGCATATTTACTCTCGTCTAGCTACATGATGATCTCAATACAGTATGTGCTGTTCTCCCGTAGCACATATAATTAATGTTGGTTAATAGTGTACTACCTAACTCTGCGTCTGTGTTGACTTAAATGACGTGGGAGTGGCTGCATGTCAGTCACTGCACAGCGGCAAAGGCGCAATCAAACTGTCAAGAAGCACATGTCATAGTGAATAATAGAGTGGCAACAAAATGGTTATTCCAGTCAAAATTCGAGGGTATGGTCGTCGCTGTTAATCAAAGCGGGTGGAGCGATTTGATTGGACTGCTCTGTTCACCATTCTGGGTTTGTCCCCCGAGTGTTTGTCATGGAGGTTTCACAAGTGGTCACTTCTACTCGCACTGATAAACAGCAGGGATTGGATCCAGACCTTCCTGGGTTCTAGCTGGAGCCCTGGGGCTTGTAACCACACAAGCTGGGAATGTTAGTCATTTGTTTATTATCGCTGATATTTGCCTGCTCCTAATCCTCGGCCGGATTAGCCTTGATGTGTTCCTCATCCCACCTTTTTCCACTGTCGCCATCAGTAACATTTAAATCAGGGGTTGTGTTAATGTGCGCATGCAATATGTACACACAGCGTGCGCATGCACTGGAGTGTTGACGCATGAATGTGTCTTTAAGTGTGTGTTCCATTTCACATGTGTTGCTGAAGGATGTTTGCAATCAGGGGAGTTTGACAGATATCCCTGCTTACTACTGTACAAACCATGCAACGCTCTGATCAATGCGAGTAGGAAAACTCGAATAGTGTGGCTGATATTTCATCGTATGCCAGGGCATCTTGCTCTATACGGCCGTGCTTTTGGCTGTGGGCGTGATTGTCTGAAAAAAAAAAATTCTTTCAAATGGAACACTCGGAAAGCCTGTAGGAACCAATTAATCAAAGATGCCGAAGGTCAGTGTGGCGTCACTGGAATGGGAAGTTGTTGAGAAAGAGTAAGTGGTGCTTACGTGTCTGTCCCGTGTTTCGTGACTCTGCCCGAGAGTCACCTGGATCAGGGAGAGAACACAGGTTGCTGAGCACAGTGACCTTTTAAAGAGCTCGATCTCCAATTCTACATAAATCTGTTTCCAGTTTCAAAACAAGCTCATTAACATGCCACACTCTTCCACTCGCACAGCGTTTTAGTGGGTGAGCAGTCGTACAAATCTGCGCACAATCCCCACTTCCTATTCCACAAGCATACACAGAAGCAGATACACCAACAGTGCGAGACTGACAGATGTATAGCATGTAATTATCTGTGTTTATGTGTGCGGGATCTGAGGCCAAAGGGTTAAGAAAGGCCGTCGCTTGACCTAAACTTGTTGCAGAGTGTGTTAAAAGTGGCTGGGTGGAACCAACAAAATTTTCAAGTTTTTTTAGGGCACATCCGAGTCCAGTCACAAGCCGCCCTAAGTAGTAGAGCGAATGCAACATAAGAAGTTTTTCATTTGTAACTTGATTTTGCATTGTGTGATAATTTCACACAGCTAAGGCCAAGTCTTTTCCACAGGCGAAGCAGTTAAAGTCTGTGTGTGTGTGTGTGTGTGTGTGTGTGTTTGCGTTTTATTAGGTCAAAACTGGAGATTTGAATGTTTTGGCCCTCAAGTCTGAAAACAATCTCAGCTCATTAAACCCTCAAACACCAGAGGACTATCATTTCCCTAAACTGCTCAGTAGAGACACTTGGGTGAGACTGACAGGCTGAATGTTTGACCCTCTGCATTTTTTCTCAGCCTGTGCAGAAAGTGGCTGTACTCCCTGCACACGGACGCCTTCCAGCTGCAGCCGTCACAGCTGATCTTCATGGGGCGTTTGTTAATTGGCAGTTTTCAGTAAGTGCAGATATGCTCCACTATGCGTGTCTTCCTCAATGTCCCCTGCATTATTTGCCTTTTTAAAGTGTCCTTTAATTGGCTGCACTGTCACAGTCTCCTGCTTTTACTGTCCCCTGTGGAACTTGAGTGTGGCCTATTTGACCCTGAGGCCTGGGTGAAAACCTCATATTTGGCAGCCAAAGCTATTTTTTTTTTTTTTTGTGGCTTAAATTTTCAGTCCCACTCTGCCTTCATCTCTTTAATGTCAGTTTTGAAGGTGATCTCTTTTTCACAGGGACAGTACTGGGCCTCTCAAAACCAAAATCCACTCGTTTTCAACACCTTTTCATAATTCTTATCCACCCTGGGTTTGTGTGACGGTCTGCCAGCCTCGGTCGTGCCGTTCTGTCAACATGGTAACATGTCTAGCTCCTCAAATCTGAAGAAAGGCCTCAAATTCAGGCTCTAAATGACCCTGACATCTCATAGATCTGGCCCTGGCTTCTCCCTACACGAGCCACTTCCAACTGGGCTGCATCAGCAGTACTGAAAGACCTGGGAGTACTGTGATCCCACCATGGGGTGTATGGCTGTGGCTCCGGCTGCACTACACATTAATCCCCTTCCCTTTTAACCACAATGGGAAACATGTGCTTACTCCGTGTAGGGTACAGGCCCACCATGGGAGAGGCTGTTTACCTTCACTCCAAAACCAACATTTCACAGCTCGTCTGACCAATGGGACAGATGGGTTAAAAAGGTGACGGGTGACATTTTTGTTTTAGACAAGATGAGTTAGTGATGTTACAGCTGAATAGAACTATCCACTCACTTCTCACCTTGTAAAAGCCAGCGCACAAATTAGCTTTTTTCCACATACGCCAAGGGAGGGGGGTAAATTTGTCTTTTTAAAGAGCTGCTTGATGTAACTTTATTGTCCTCTTAAAATTTTTCATTCCAGAAGTGAGCTTAGGGTCGGCGTATGACATTCATTATTGCACCTCTCTCTGCTTCTTGGTGAGAGAACTGAGGGGAAAATGGGAACTGTGCTCATCAAACTATATCCTAACCATCACAATCTATTTTACCATGTAGGATTTTTCCAGATGTGGGGAGGAAATCTTATCCTTTTTTTAGATTTTGAGCACCTACAACAGAAGTCTACAGTCTTGGTCCTTATCACTGAAGTTATGTCCTGGTTTCAGTGGTTAGACGGTTTTGAGATTCCAAGGTGTAAAACAGGAACTAGAGGCCATGAGCCAACCCAGAGAATAGGAAACACACTCCAGATGATACTACTACATTGTAGTTTATTTTGTGTGTGTGTGTGTGTGTTTGTTGAGTTACTTCCAATAACTTGATAGGCAGGCAAGGTTTTTTGGTGATTTATTTAACTTGTTTTTTTTTGAAAAAATGTCAAAATGATGCTAAGTCATACCATATATTTACATACACCACAATATCCTCTTATGGGTCTACAAAATAGAAAAGGACTATTGCAAATTCTCACATTTAGGAGGCTACCGAGTCCCATTTGTTCCGGTTTGGTGTAAAAGTGAGATCGTAGACATTGGAAACCTGCTTGCCCCCTTTTAAACGTTAGTCTTACATTGCTCTTCTGGCATGTTAATGCAGCTGTAAACAGAAACTGGTCTTTAATGTAGCGGCCAGCATTATATTCATTTACTATGCTGTCACTAAATCCATCCCACATCTATCGCACATTTGGTAAGTTCATCCTGCTTTCAAACCTCAGATGTCAGGCACCCAAAAAGTATTTATCACACAACAATGTGTCCTGACAAAAGTGCTAAATGTTTGTGTAGTGTGTTTGAAATCTTTCCCCTAACTGTGTTTCTGGAAAAGCAGTGGCTGCCGAGTGGATTTCATATCTGGGTTAGGATGTTATTGATGTAACGTAAACACATAATTCATGTTTCTTTGACCAAAAAAATCCCCAGTACAATCATTTATTGTGCACAGCTGCTGCAGAAAAAAAAAAAAAAATGCTAGATCAGTTTACACTGAGTCCAACCTGAGGCTATTGTGACCAATTCCCAACTCCTGGCTATGTGTCCAAATCAGATCCTGGACTCCAAAGGTGTAGCAGGTGATCTGAGGGATGAGTGAGCTCTTCCTGGGGTAACAGTAGCCTTTGGCCGGCTTCCTCTGTGGCCCTGCCCCAGTCTGCCCTTTCCTGTCGTCTTATCTGAGCATCCAGTGCAGCTCAGAATGAGGCCCCTCGGCTCCTCCGTTCCCCTCTCCGTCGGTCTCCGTCACTGGTCGTCTCAGATGTCACTGTGAAGAGAGAGAGGCCTGCTTCAGTTGAACTTGAGTTGGGCTGACTGACACAGTCCTGACAGCCCATTGTAGCCACAACTGTCTCAGCTTCCTGCCACCCACAACTTCCCACCCGCTGCACCAAGGGCAAATAGCTCACAATGAGCTATACAAGTCGTCTATTTAGGACTTTGTGTGATTCAAAGTTAGTTCTAATGTAGTTAAAGTACTTTCTAATAGGCAGAGTAGATACTTGGTGTTCAGCCTGTACTAACAGAGACTTTCTTCCCACTGTCTGGGTATAATCTGAAACACCCAGTCCACCAGCAGACACCCAAACATCTTTTGCATTGTGACTTAGATTGAAATACTCAGATAGCACTTCACTAATCACCAGCATTTGCATACCTACCACGTTTTGTCTGTGACTGGCTTTAGCAAAACCGTTTTTATCTTCTAACACATTCATTCAGTGGAACAGCTAAGTTTGTTTAAAAAAAAAAAAAAAGAAACTGAAACAAATTTAAGCAGCTTAAACTCATCAGTGCTTGGTAACCTGAATAAGACTTGAATCATTTGCAAATCATTTATTTGTATCCTTGCCAAACACACTACAAACATGTTTCCACATGTGCTCATTCCGTAGCAGAACTTCCCAACAGCAGTCAAGCCCCACTGAAAGGAGGTTTATCACAGCCCCCTATGATTTTCTTTGACAAAGACATTGTTATTTGTTCTTGTTCTGTGGACATGACTTCAGTACAGTCATTTTAGTAAAAAGGACATAGTCCATACATGCTGCATATTTACTGTATCCTCCAAGTTAATGCCTATTTTGAGTTAGTATTTTTAGATCGGGCAGTTGCGTACGTTCACAAAGACGAGAAGGTTCAAATCAGATTAAGCTCTGTGCGTGTGTGTGTTTTGCATGGACGTGAGCAATGAGCCTTAATATGTGTGTGCACTGTGCAGACCTCAGCTCAGAGATGTAATCTGATTTGCAGAAAGGAACGGGTCGTTTCATATGACTGGTTTAAATGGCCACTGGCACAAGTTTGTGGCCTGCATCACTGACAAGGGTTGTGTGTGTGCCATGACTGTGTGTGTGTGTCAGTGCATGTATATGAGCCTGCATGCTTGTGTTCACAACGTGCAAGTATTTATTTGTGGTTTTTTGCAAAGAAAGCTGCAGAAACATGAGCATTTGTTAGTGTAGGTTCCTAAACAGTAGAAGCACAAAGGTGTTACGGTTTGCTATGTGGTTGAACAAAATGCTGCATTTGTTCCATTGCTCTTGCTGTTTTAAAGCAGATTTATTTGAAGACAAGCTACGTGAAAGTAAGGCCACCTCTAATTAAACGTCGATTACACATCTGGAGTAAAGTATAGCTCTGCTCTGATGCAACTTTTGTTTGCATCTTTATGTTTACACATCTGCTATAGTTAGAGCTTTATTTTGAACTAATGGACCATCAGAAATTATAACAATTAATTGAAATAATTCTACAGCCCCAGCCTTCTTAAGAGGACTGCTAGGACCAAATGCCCTCAAAGCTTTGCTACTTTACATTGTTAGTTAGTTTTTTTTTCTTCTTTAAGAACTGGAGGCTCAGCCACAGTAAAAGAAAGATGCATGAGTATGTGTTATTGTGGTTTTGACCTTGTTATTAAATCAGGGTTTTTTTTTCCATTAATTGTGTTATCTTCTACACAAGCCGAAGAGAGCTCTCGCTGCAATGTCGGCCTTTCTGGAGATGTTCAAGTGTGTGTGCTTGATGTTTTTGCTGTATTTTTTCTCTCCCATGTGTGGAGAGCTCATAAGCAGGACAATGAACAGCGGACAGGAAGCTCTGATCCCATCTGGAGTGTCAGCAGGGGCAGTTTTTCATAAAGTAGTAATCTCACCACACAAAGGGTTGTCCAGTATTAGAGAAAGCCCCTACCCCTGAGCTAATCAGGACCTGACCAACCCTTCTCCTGGATCGCCAACTTTCTAAACATTACCTCATCTATCCACATGCAGCTCCAACCTGCTGGTGTACATGATAACTCACTTAGCTCAGTATGTTATTAAAGAAATAACTGTAATATAGGAAGGAATATAAAAGAAATGAGACCAGCACACAACTACCTATGGTGCCTGATGCCAGGGAAAGGTATTTTGAAAGGGAGAGGAAAGAAAGAATCATTTTACCATGTCCTCCAGAAACTCTGGGAAGCAATTTGCCAGTATTCAGTTTCTCTCCCTGCCGTCCTGTTATTGCTGTTTTCCCCTCGAATCTTGGAGACTTCAACCTGAAAGGAGGTTCCTAGGTACAGGCTTTGTGTCACTCGAAAACAGTACATTTGTTTCCAAGGTAACAAGTTTGGGACAGGGAAACTTAGAAGCAGAGAGCATCTTTGTCTGTGAATTGGTGGAGAGGGACCCAAGCTGTCACCAGTCCAGAGAGCACAGCGTCAGCCTTAAACATATTCACATGAGGAAATGTGCGAGTTTCTTAATCCGATATTTACTTGAACCTGTTGACCTTGTAAAATAAATCCAGCACACCAAGTACATTTGAAAAGGTGGACTGGAAAAGCTTCTATAACTACTTCATTCTCCTGATCTGCCAGGTACGGCCGACCTCCAGAGAAACCTTAGATTTACACAAAACAGAGTTGGGTTGATCTATGTCACTACCGCGTGTTGGACTGTGCTGTGAAGATACTGGAGAAGGTCTGAGTCACATGGTCATTATAAATCTCGTAGCAGTCAGAAAAGATGAGCGATCCGCCTCAAGTAAACGAGTATTTTTTCCCCAGATTTGTTTGTGGGGTTTGTTTGCTGGAGACCACTGCACACAAACCATGTATTGAAAACTTATTGTATTGTGGCATAAATACATATTGTCTCCACGTTGAGCCAGAACTGCATCGAGGTTAATCAGATTCACATTTTTTTTGCCAGCATTGAATGAATCATTTCACTTCTCTATCCTTTATCTTTTCAGGTGATCTCAGGTGAGCACAGAGAAGAGGCTGACTAAGGGAAACATGACCTTAAAAGATTCAACAGGTAGGGATGACTCTGCCTTTTGTTTGATCTTCATTCAGTGGAATCTCTGATCACACACAATGCATCTGATTAAAAACCCTGACAGCTGCTATAAACAACCAGAGTTTGCTGCGTTCGCTGATCAAACAGAGGCAGCAGAGGTAGTTCACATATATGAGAGACATGATCAGGGTGGTGGCACTGGCTCCATGCCCATGTTCTTGCTTTTTTGGATTGTGTAACTCAAGTCGTGACAGCATGGTAAAGAATGCAGTGGCTCAGAGATATCACTTCAAACACAGCTTCTCTCAGGAGCCTCAGATCCTTTCAATGGAACCAAATGAAGATATGCTTTGATGGCCCACCGCAGAGTCGGTGGCCTTCAAAGAAAGCCGTTGATGGGACAGTGCGGGGCTGCCAGCAGGCTGAATGAGTGGTACTGTATATGTGTGCGTGTCCGACTGGCTGCGAGAGTTCTCAGTGGAGGTCAAATATGCTTGACCCCAACGTGAGCATTATCGTCATCTTCACTTCTGCCTGGTTCTCTCAGTAAATGAAGAGGAACTGTGTGTGTGGATGGCAGGAAGCCAGCAGACAGGTACAGTAGATGTGCTGATGAGGGAGGGAGATAGGGGCCGGCCTCAGTCACAGCCCCAGGCACAGACGGGCGTACACAGGCAGGCTGAGACTCAGAGGCAGGTTGAGGCCTGGTTCTGTATGCTGATGTTCCTCAGCTGGATTTGGTCCAAGGTGAGAGACGTGGGAAGGGAAAAACCAGAATGAAAGGGGGGGGAAAAAATCTGGTAAAAGGAAGAGTGATCAGGTAAAAGGTGAAGCTGAAAAAGCATCCAGCCAAAAACTGTGGGTAGATTTCGAGGGAGATTGTGGTTGTAGCTTAGGCGAAGGGAAGGCAGCTCGAATGAGCTGTGGATATGTGAGGCCCAGGGTTAAGGAGAGAAATGTGCAGGACAATGAAGATGAGGAAAGTGTTTGATGGCAAGGCCACATTCAGTACGTGACAACTTTCAGGTAAACCAGCTCGGTGTACACAGAAAGACGATTAGGAATTGCGATGGGTGAATTTTTGTCCTCTGACACATTGCTCTTTATGCAGCCAAAGAACAGGCGGGACAGGCTGGTCCTGCCACTTTGCTGCCATGACAACCACACGATTAAGCGCATGATATGTGGGGGCAGACAACGTAACGTCATTTTGTGGGAATCTGCACGTTGACAGCTGAAACATGTTTGAGTTGTCAAGAGTTCACCCACCTGCATTGTCTCGCATTTGAGATTTTCGGATGCCGCACTGATCAGCCCTGCTCTCAGAAAACGTCCAAACTGTACGTTCATGCAGCTGTTAAACAGTTTAATCGTTATGATCCTGAACTGTTCACACACTCACATTCTAGACAAAAGTGATATTTCATTTCTTTCATAATGGAAATGAGACATATCTTTGCAATCAGGACTTTTTTGCCCTGAAGGGGAATTATGGTGACATCTTAATTTCAGCATTGGACTGAAAAAATATCAAGCTCCAGCTGTGCCGAGCAGACCTAGTGATTTGTATGCACACTGCTGGAAGCAAAACACACAGCCTTTTGCCACCACTCATAATGTGATAATTTCAGCCATGGATGGGGTTTTTGGTAGTTCTGTAACTGCAAATTCTTTATGCCAGTTCGAATCCTCAAGCCCTTTTTTGTGTGGAAAATTTGTGAAAGCAGCCAAATCTTTTCTCCCAAAGGAAGCAGCACAGTAGAAGTGGATTGTGTTGATCAGTTTTGGGTGTTTCTCTGGTTGATAGAGGTAAAATTTACCTTTAAATTAAAAAAAAAAAGTTGCCAGAAAGGCCTGTAATTTTGTTTGGTAAGGGTTTGAGAAACATGTGTCAACGTTCAAGCTTCAAGTGGGTTTTGGCCTCAGTCAATCATTAGTTTCTGTATTATGTTTCTAGGATCATTCTAAATCCGGGTTTGGACTGTGGTCGAGCATCCCCTTCAGCAGATGTTTGCTCCTGGCATGGCTGCTGACAGCACGAGTCCCATCGCTGACAATCTTGCTCTCAGGATCCACTGCCAGCAGCTCCACTCGGGGAAGCTGTGACACAGACCCAGCAGGACGCTGCGGTGTGTTCTGTTGCCCAGACATTACGGAACGCATCAGTCAACCCTCGATAGGAAAGTCGGCCTGACGAACGCACGCTCATCGCACTTACCACGATGGATTTACATATTGTTAGACTTTTTTTTTAATGTATATGTTTATATATACATCTGCTTTTGATATGAAGTGTTTAATATTCAGTGTTTTTTCACACTGCTGCTGATACTAGTTGTAACATTTATCGTGTTTTTCTGGACACAAGATCAGCATGTGCTGGAACTGTAAATGGAAACTAATCAGATGCTGTCTCCCAGACTGAACTCCAGTGCAGCGCCGCACGCTGCACGACACTAGTGAAGAGCACAAAAATGCCTCCTGTTGTGTAAAACAAATGAATACACATGTGATCAAGACTCCTCGGCGGGGTTACTGAGCACTGACAACTTCTAATTGCCTTCACAAAGAAGCCATTGTCATCAAGGTGGTGATGAATGCACGGCAAAACTCTCCTATTGACACTGCATTTCACTGTGACACATCGACAGCTTGTGTTAACGTTGGTTAATAACCCTGTCAAAGTGTTTATACTTCTGATGATTTATAGCTCCATAAATGTTGTTGTCTGTGAAACCTATTAGCAGAAATAAAAATGTATGCATCCGGGCTGCTGTCTGTTGATTTTATCATTGCAGCTGCAGATCTATGAGATGATTCACGGATAAGAAACTTTCACCATATTCGTTATGTGTCTAGAAAATTAGTGTGCTGTTATTATCCTGGCTTCATTACCAGTTTTTTTTTTTTTCAACAAGAAGAATAAGAATGAAAGTGAATTTTAAAGTGAAAATGTACCTTGCACGTGTTGAAAAACTGAATTGTTTTTGTTGAATGTCAGTTTTTGAGGAATATTAGATATATTTTGTCGGAAAACATCACTTTTCATCATTCTTAAGGAGTGGAAGTTTTCTTGAAAATGCGTTTGCCTGCTGTGTTTTGTTTCTGTAAACTTTGTACAGTATCTACTGTATGATCTTTATAGAGAAGTGCTTAATGTCACAGCTCATAGGTCAATGTGGTTTAAGCTGCAGGGAGTTTTTTACCTTTTGCAGATAAAAAATCCCCACAGCTCCCAGTAAAATGAGATTCCTCTGTACACTACAAATGTATTTGATGGTTTCAATTAGTTTGAGTGAGTTAAGCGATTCGGCAGTGACTTCCCATTCAGTTGTCTTTCACTGTCAATTTCAGCCGTGATTCAATAAGTTTTGGCTCCAGGAGAAAAGCTGCAGTCTCCACAGGGGATGGGGTATTGGTGCAGGAGTGCGGGGTAGCAGAGTTGCTAAGGGGGTAATTATTCCTTAAGGGTTTGCTTATTGTTGTCTTGCTCTCTGTGATAAAACAAAGGCGACTAGGCTCGGCTCCATTGCAGTGTACTCAGGCTTTTATTCGGGTGCTTGACAATGTTCTGACAAGTTGTTCAAAGCGTGATAGGGATTGTATTATGAATCAAATTTGTGGGGGACAAGGTCAGCGGCGTCTGAAAAAGAAAAGGGGTGTGAAGGCCCCGGCGCTGATGTTCTGGAAGTTGAGCTTCATGACATCTTTATGGCCCTGCTTACGGTCAACAACATTAGCATGTTGACAATGCACTTCCCTGCTTGCCTGCCTCCCCCTCCTCCTTTTTTTTTCCTCCACTTTTTCTCACACACACATACACAGCTCGGGGAAAAAATGACCTCTTTGCAGCTCTCAATTCACTGCACTTCTATAGGCCTGAATGGACCGGCTCAACAAAAGGTGACATAATTTTCTCAGGGCTTGATTGGGCCCCTCCATGCCACAGGATGACATCATGCAAACCCCCAACACATCACAACCAGCACCAGCACACAACCAACCCCCTCCATCCCCTCTGTGTTCTTGGATGCTGGGTTGCCAAGACGACAGAGTTCGGCCCAAGCCATAGGGCAGGACTTGGCAGTACATTGCAGTTTGGCTGTCGGTAAAGAGCTCGAGCAGCGTTGTGTTGGGAAATGATAAGGGTGGATGGGAAGAAAACTTTCAAGTTTTGTGATGACGGTTGAACTCTCACTGGAAACTATTTTTAGTTTCATTGTATTTCACTTTCTGTCTCATGATATTGAAGAGTGTGTGTGTGTTGTGTTCATAAAGTGGTGTGGAGACATGCGTAGCCCAGAAGTTATTGGTTGATTTTCTTTAAATTATGGAGACATTGTCATTGTCAATATTTTCACCTTATTTGCATTATTACTTTTTATTATATTAGTACAACCTTATAGTTGTTCTATTGTTTTATTGAACCTTTCCCATAAAAAACTCAACGACGAGATGCATGACATGATTTTGCTTTGTACTTTTAAAAAAGATATAATTGGGCTGTTCTTCATTCATCATGGAATGACATCTAAAATCATGTCTTCGGTTTCTATCGGCCGTCTAGCAAGACTCTGTACAACCGTTGACCCTAACTAATAAATGCCACTTTTCATGCTGCTGTGCATCCAGGACTATTATGGGCACTATACACCAGAGTATCACACACATACAAATGGCCGTTTCCCATTGGAATTGTTGTTAATGAGGATAATTTGAAGTGAGGTTGACATGAAGCCTGGAGCCAAACCTTGTTGGTTCCAAACACTCCTGCAGCACAGACGCCTTTAAACCCACTCCAAACCATTTCCTCAAACTGGAGCCACGTCCGAAAAAAAAGAGAAAATGACACAATTACCACTCGGCCTTGGAAAAAGTCCATGTCTCATGCTGAAATACGGAGTAGTGCATGGTGTATGGTAGTGCTTGTACTGGTACGCCGTGTTTTGAATGGACAATATAAATGAACTTTAACTCTTCCTATGCAGAATTCTGTCTTGTCCTTCACGCCAAGTCTTTTACCCACTTTAAAGTGCCCCTGCCTGCCGTCTTCATGCTGGCCCTGTGGTGTGATGTGATTAACTGTGGTGTTGGTTGGCCCCGCCTTGGACTTCCTTGGAAGAAACCATAGCTTTAGTGGGTTTTCGAGCTTGGACCGGTGCTCCCTGGGTATCGGTTACCTCTGGCATGCTGAGGGTGCGTGGGCTCCCAGTGACCATGACGTCGATCCACTCGGCTCTGGTTGCACTGGAGAAATGGTGGGAATCCACTACTTTCCCTGCTCTCTGTATTTTCCACAATTGTTCTTTATAGAGGTAACCTATTTTCCAACAGGTTTTCACTTTCTAATATGTCATGGGATTCACCTTAAGTTTATTATGACCATATTTTCCAAAGTAAGCACTTTATCAATTCATCAACATGAAATTGATAGTGACGTTAAGGTTATGTACTTGTGAAAAACATGCACCAGTGATTCTGGTTTATATGGGGTGACAACCTTGATTGGCAAGGTGACATATTGGCAGTTGCATGGCAAAGCATCCCTGAGTCTGGGCAAGCACCCTCACTCAACCTCTCCATCGCTCACCTCGCTCCCTCTCTGTTAATCCCCATTGAGAAGAGGAAGGGGAGACTTGGGAAGCAGGAGAGGATGAGGAGGAGGTGGGGAACAGCAAAGCAGGCCAAAGGCTCCACTGACATCCATGGGAATCTGCAGATCCATTCAGTGGTAATTATCAGCATCAATGCAGAGAGGCAGTAGCAAGGCGAGGGGCGGGGGCAAGGGGGTGTGGGAGAGTTTTAGGGGGGTGCGGTCGGGTGGGATAAAGAAGAGGAGGGGGCGTCAGTCCAAGATGGAAATCATGGCGTAGCAGAAGAGCAAGAGGCAAGGCTGACGTGAGAGTGAAAGGGAGAGAGGTGGCGAAGGGGGGTGGGAGTGGGTTTACTTTCAATTGTGGCAAAGATGATGTGAGCTTGACCTTATGAGCAAGCACATTTTGATTCAGAGCAGCATTTCCCCTTCCTTTGTATTTAGTCTTTAGAGAAGTGATTACAAGAAAACAGGTATTTATAGATAGAGGAACTGGACAATACATCATTACAAGTGAAGTGAGGGATCATGGACATTTTAGCTTTGATTAAGCTATTCATCATGTTAGGTTTTAAGTCACCCAGCCCCCACCTTCACATTCCAGTTTATTAATCAAACGGCACCTCTTTCATGCCAGTTTATCATTTTTCAAGTAAGTGTGTGAGACTGTAAAGAAATCTGTGCCTATGTGCTTTCTGCTTGTCTGCACGAAACGAAGGGAAAAGGCAGACAGACGTTCTCCAGGTTCAGGACGCAGTCCTCTGTCCAGTCTGCATCATACATCACTCCGACAGGCCATTTCACTCCTGGATTCAGAATTCCGGCTGGAAGACCACCTCAAACACTCTGGGTTGTACCCGCTTGGTGAGAACGTCACTCCCAGCCCACTGAACACCACATTTGAGTATTTGCCGACTGATTGCGGAGCCAAATCTGTCCAATGGGGGAAATTATGAGAAATTATTATTTTTTCGTTCTCTCCTCTTTTTTTTACTTGAAATCTGAAAAAATTCCAGCTTAGGGTGATTCAACACAACAGATTTAGTGGCCTGACCTTTACACAGTGGCAAAGAGGAAGGATCAGAGTTAAATGGAAGACACTAACGTTTTCAGAGCTGCCGTTTTCCCAACAGTGTTGCTTATTTCTATTCTGTCTAGAGGAAAAGTCAAGTCAAAGGTCAGGTCAGCACTTGTCTTCTTCGTTAGAAGCCCTGGTGATGTTCTGGAGTTTACCTTGGGAAACACACTCAGATGGAGATGTCTCATTATGCCTCTGATGAATTTAGACAGAGGGTGTCAACCTGTCAGCTGCAGGGATAAATGATGTCTTCATGTGAAGCTGTCAGAAATGTCTCAATAAGTCGGCCACAGTATTTGTGTGAGATGGCGTGCAGCACCACAAGCTCTGCAAATACAAATATTATATAGTCTACAATTTAACATTTAAATAAAACAAATCTTTTCGCATTTCAAAACGTTTATTATGACATTTCCCCTAAAAAAGCAGATGTGAAAATCATATGCTGACTAAGTCACGATATGTAAATTAAGGACATCTACATTTCTCTCTTTTTCATACGCGTCCAACTCATGTTTTCTTTGAAAATACATTACACATCCTACACATTCTCAGAATGTTAATGTGTTGTTGTTTTTCTTTTTGTCACTGATTAGACACGTCCAGCTCTGTGGACGCTGTAGATTCCCCTCTTACACCACCATAAACAAAGCAAAGTAAAAACTATCTGTGACTAATCATATACAGTCTGTACAATGTGGATTTGGGTATTCAAAATTAAAGTAACTTTAGAAATTCCCAGCTTTTACCAGCATTTTTTTTTTCCCACTAAAGCAAGTGGTAGATGCTGTGTGATGATAATGGACCAAAGGTCCAGTGACAGTTTGCTGCTTCCTGAAGTGCAACAATCTTTTGGTCAGGGAAATGAGTGACCCCTTGGCCCCACCACACACAGCTCATTTTTACTTGCAGCACATGAATTTCGTTTCCTGATGTGTAGAGCTGGCAGAGGGGTGCGGAACAACACGAACTTGCACACCCATCTATCACAACGATAGCACAAACAAGATGGTCACCCGTGGATCAGCATTGTGTGCAATGTGCAAGCTTCTTCTGTGTCTTACGGCACAAAGTTTGAACCTATTCCTACACAGAACAGAGGATCTCTGTGTGTGAGCAGACACACAGACAACTATCTCACATCCCAGCTCCAGATAAGACCTGTCATTCCTGCGCATGGGCCGGTCGATAGCCATCAGCTCTTGGGGTAGTCGGGCCCTGTTTACACAGCCACTGAGGCCCTCATCACACACACGTCTGATTCAGATCATTCCCTCCTGTTGCACATACTGTAGATCAACTGCAGAAAGATGATATATACATTTCTCCCCTTGGCATGCTTTCTGTCACCCACTGTTCATTTGAACAATAAGCAGGTCAAATTTATTATTCTGTGCAAAAAAAGTGCAAAACACAAACGCCTGATTTGAGTTTACATACGCTATAATCTGTTTATTACACTAAAACATGGTAAAGGTTACATTCGTTGTGCATCCTGTTGCAGAAATGTGAGGAATCCAACACAAAATTAGACTGCTTTTTATCTTGAAACAGAATATGATCCAAATAGTGCGGACTCAGGGTTTTCCTTCGCTTGTGTTTGTAGTTCAAAGACAGCTTTGTCTTCCTCTTCATCCTGCCTGAAATGTAGCCCAGAAAGTTAACGTTGAGCGATCTTATCGCAGATCCTCAGAATGTTCTAGTCCTTGCCAGATATTCAAAACGGTTCCTACTTCTTCAAAAGATCTGGGGTCATCATCATAATTCTTTCATGTTTCATCCATTTTCGGTGCGTTTCACATTGTGTTTTGAGAACAAAGAGCAACATGTTACATAATTATTACAGTCACATATTGTTTAAGACTCGTTTTGAGCTAATGCCAAACTGTTTATATGTCACAGATCTTTTTGACCTTAAAGAACATACAGTGTTTGAATGTTTTACCTATTTTCTACTTTTAAGTTAAATGTAAATTGTTGTTGTGTAAAATCACATCTGCTTTCGGGCGGTTAGAATTCCAGTCATCCTGATGCTTGGTAATTTAAGTTCGGGGCTACTAGGTTATAGTGGTGGTTAACAAGCACAAATGCCTCTTTAACATTACAGGTGGCCTGTGAGGTTTTCTTGTAAAATGTCAAAGATACAGTTACTTTTCACATTCCTTAACAGCACTCGAATTGCTCCAAAACTCGACAAATAGGGAAAAACAAGACAATAAAATGGGTTCAAGATTATGTTCCCATGTATGATTTAAATATGTGAAAAGTTATTATTATTAATAAAAAGGGATTTGCAAGAGGTGGTTTGGGTGTGTCGACTGTCAAACCACAGACTAAATATCGATTCCAGAGTCCTGTGTCTGGTTAGGTTCAGACACAGAACCACTAACGTTAGGGTTAGAGAAAGATCGTGGATTTGTTTAAAGGCACTTTGTGTGTGTTGTGATCATTTTCCTCTAAAACACCAGCCCTCGATTTTCCTCTGAATTTAACCAGCTGCTGTAACTGCCTAAATATAACCATAAAAAGTTTTTAAAATTCTATTGTCACACTATCGCAACTCACCATTTTATCTTAAATTCCAACATATGGTCATTATGTTCATAGGTAACATAATTGTAACTAGTTCCTTAGAAACATGTAACCACTTGAAGATATATATATATAGATATATATATTTTTTTTCTTTACCAACACTCGCACCATAAACTTCCTTTTATTGTGCATATGGTACATTTAGGTGGAATTACAGAGGCTTAGAAGACTATTTATAAGGGTCTTGTTTTTCAGAATGAAGAAGTCTGGTTGATGTATTTTTCATAGTTTTTTGACAACAACGAAGGTCTAATGCATTCCAGGCTGCAAACTGACAAATAGCTAAACAGGAGTAGGAAGATTAATTGCTGCCTATACGTTGTTTGTGGACAGTATAATTAATTTAGAAAATGACGGTTACCCTCTAAGTTAAGTTTAGATCTGTGTGTAGTAGTGGAAACCCTGGTGATGGCGCCCACGGTCAGGACTGGGCACCTTAAAGGATTCTATATTAGTTATTTCTTCAGTGGCGACACATTAATCTCTTCCAAATGATTATGCTAATTTTACAGCTAGTCAAATCATGAATCTTTTAATGGAAACTTTCAAAACATCTGTACAGTATTTCTAGAACTTAAGCTTTTAACATTTCAGTAGTACAGAAGTATTTGGACACGACTCAGCAAGTCCATTTGCTAAAACAACACAGTAATTGAGCCGAGCTGCTCTCTCGAGACAACTTTCAGTGTGCTCAGAAACAAACATGGATCGACTAATTTAAAGGCAATTTTATTTGGATGTAGAAAAGCACTGCACTGGCCTTTATCCAGTCGGTTAGAGGCCTGAAGTAAAGTGCAGCAGTAGCGTCTGTCGCTGACAACGTGCGACACATAATACGACCCGATCAGGCAAAGCGGAGTGTTAAGTAGCCCCCGCTTCAGTCCAGAAAGGCCAGACACTATAAATATGGATATTTTGTGTGACACGCTCGTATGCTGAAGCACGTTTAGATTTTCCGGGGCCTGTAGGAACACACACTAATCACTGTAAGTGATTAGTGTTTTAGGGTGAGTGCCTGGTGTGACTGAGTCGAGACTGTGCAGAAATTTCCAGCAGTTGGCTCCATGTGTCCTTTCTCTGGGGATGTGTTTGTGTGTGAACGCATGATCAGGGCCTGCGCGCCTCTCAGGCCTGTTCTGAAAACCCGAATCCAGTGCCAAAACACTGCCCGTACTGGCTGGGGAGTCTTGGTATTGTTCGGCTTGAGAAAATGCAGGGACTTCTCGCTGTGCATTTGTTGATTTGTTTGTGTGTGTCTGTCAGGTGCGTTTCAGTATAACTGCTTAGCAAATGCTTGCGTGGTATGATTCAGCTCTTTCCGTTAAAGCAGATGTGAAACGTTTTATTGCGTTCACTGGTGGATGAAGAAAAAAAACATTCCCACGTCGAAGCTTCCTGAGAATGGACAATGAAAATAGTCCCATCCCCGCCTGAGGCGGTTTGAATGATGCTGTCATCTTTGCAGGTGAGTGTAATTTGGCACCTGTTGGCATCATACTCGGTTTCTCAGGGGATATAATGCAAATATCTTCTGGTCTAAATAGAAATTACAATTAGCGTATGAAGGTACTTTCAGTCCTTTTCTTCTCTTCTGGGCAGTGGGAAAGCAGCACACTTATAATCAAATTAACCCATTTCCACTTTCAGCTTTGTTTCCCTCTTAAAACCTAAATAAGACATGTAACTCAAATCCAGTCTGGTCACTCATGCTGGGCACATGAAACTTATAATGCTCCGTGCTCAAGTAAAGCTCTCCTTCCTGTTTGATGCAATCTTTTTTTGTGTTATACCCCGTCCCTTCATTCGAAGCACCTGGGAACTCCCCCAAGAGAGGGAAAGCAAGAGAGGGAGTTATTCGCCATAATAAAAAAGGAGAAGTGACTTTGTGGTGTAGACTGGGGAAACAGTCAGCTTAGCTATCTGAAAAATCCTTCCAGCTTAGCAGTGAGCTGGGCTGTTTACGTGTTTACAACCGGGGCACGTTGGAGTCAGTCAGCAGGCCGATGGACATGGGCGTGAAGCTGTGGCTACGCAGCTAGAGCCAAGCTTCGCATATCGCACGGTTAAAGCTCTCGTAACGGCCGCAGTGACAGCGGTGGTGGTGGGGTTACTGAAAGGTTAAGATTGGCCGAGGAAGACACGCAGTTTATCACCACTGGGGGGGGGACCAATTAACTGTGACACCACAATGTTCTTTGGGTTTCACATGCAGAACTTATTCAGAAATTGGTGTCATTTAAAGTCATTTAAAGGCATTATTTATCGCCCTTTGAGACTACATAAAATGTTAAAACTTTGCTATTATGGTGGAAAAAGTTGAACATACAGAGTGTTTGGTATGATTGGTAACGAACACAGTGTGGGATGGATGGATAGATGGATGGGAGGGAAATGGTGTCTTGGGAGTGAAGCACATCCTGTCAGCTGAGCTCCCACTCTACCTCTCCCTTCTCTTCTCCCTCCTGCTCCTCCAAGCAGCTGGTGCTCCCGACTGCACGCAGAGTGATGTGTGGGTTGAAGGGGATTTTCCTCAGGGTCTCCAGCTGAATCGGTGCTTGGCCTGGATCATTGCTCCGGGGTTGCCTGACCTTTTGACCTCTAGGTTAACCTCTCAACTTCATCTCTCCCCAGGGCCTGACACATAGCCATACTGAACACATTAACCTACTGACCCTCACTGTCCTGCTTATTGATACACAGGAGTCCTCATCATCACTTCATAGTAACAATAGCTATTATTTATTGTCTCCAGACACTCATTTGGAAATTGCATGAAACTTACTACGTGGGATGGAAGCTTTGCATGTGAGAAAAGAGATTCAGAGCATGCTAATGCTAAGGGGACAGTCATGCCAACAGCAGGCTCAAAGTCTATTCAACCATATTTCACCGTGATTGTTCAGCAAGCGCTGATCAAAGCTGAAGGCTGAGTCTCCGGGCCTGGAGGCTGCGAGGCTGCCAGGCCAGTCAGGTGGAAGGCTCGGGGCTGGGTGACTGCCACGGGGTAGCACCACTCCTCCCTTAGTCCCTGATCTGCCCAGCGTGCACAGGACTTATGGCAAAAGCTGGGGATTATCTCCACTGCACTTCCACCCCTACCACCCACTACCTCTTTGCAATACTTTGCCTCCTCTCTACCCCCCGTTCTACTCTGCACCTACATAACTGGACACACACATGCATCACAGTTTATTTAAGACACGTCAGCATATTGTGAACAACTCAATATGTCTGTGGCATTTTGCATTGGGATTTTCTGTTTCTCTTAGACACTGATGACCTAATTACTATGCAGCCTCCAAAGTTAAACACATTCAGTGACACGAATGGACGATTTGCCAAAGGTGAACGAACGGAAGTGTTCTTTTGTTCCGTTCTTATGTAAAACTTGCAGTGACAGACAGGCCCGGCTACTTGTGTTCTGGCTAATTCTTGGTTGCTCACCCGCACAGCCACTCATCAATCACAACCGAGGCAGTTTTTGAAATGAGACATGTGAATATAATGTAAGGCAACATTAACATGTCAAGATAGAAAAGTCTCATTACAACTGAATTAATGGTTGGAATAAAGAGATTTACTTCACTTATGTAGTTGCTTAAATTACCACATTTAAAAATAGAACGACCTGTATGTGGCATTTCGTCAGTGTTGGTGTCATTTTAAAATCACTGGAATTGGATATTGTGAGATTAGCGGCACAGCATTTAATGTGGTTTCGATAATTTGCCAGATCATTGTGTTTGTTAAGGGTTAAGGATGAATTCCTGTATAATGGGATGACAAAGGGCACCAAAGGCCTAAATCTCTACGGGGCTTCTCTCCACAGGACATGACTTTAAAAGACAGCTTATGTTTCATTTCCCCATAACTCATGGCTCACTCTGAGTTCTACCTCTTTCCTGATTATTTGAATCACTGTGTCATATTCTGCTTTCCACAAAAGCACAGTCCTGATGTCACAACATCATGTGCTCACACAAATTGTCATTCAGTGTGTCTGACATGAATCCTTATTCAAACATGCACTACTCTTTACATAAATTACCATATGTTCACTCAGTAGTTATCAGTAAATTGACTTTTAGATACTTAGTAAGCCTTGTTATCTTGCACCATTACTATACATTTTTTAACTTGTGCATCAATAATTCCAATCAAACAATCACTGTCATCATTATCATTTTGTAAAACTTGGAGCATTGCATTGTGGTATTCAGCAGAGGGTAGTGTCCATGCCATGTATATTACTTTTTTATTTCCACTGTGGAAGTTTTAAGAGCACTTCTGTATATGCAACATTAAGGCGCTACTATAAAACGCACACACTATATATAGTCCACGTTATGAAGTGCAGTATATAGTGTGTAGGGAGTGATTTCAGACAGAGCTTCTGTGTGGGCTAAAAGGCAAACAGTAGCTGAACAAGATGTCTACTGATAGAGACATTACAAAAAGAATCAGACTTGAATATCAATGACATCAGTTAGCCTGGGGTTGACCCTCCTGTGTAGCAACAAAGGCTGCAAAGAAACAAACGGAGCAGCTTCCTCAAACCTTTAAGATGAAGTGAGGTAGCTGTGTCTGAAATTATCTCATGATGTTGGAGAAGACATGTGGGCGTCGAGCAGAAGGTCGTGTTCTGTTTTCTTTGAGGGTTTGCACCTCTAAAGTTTGTCCGTGCCTCTGATTCAGGCCTAAAGCTGTAGGGTTGCAGCTGTGGGCTGAGAGGATTGTTGTGTGTAAATGTTAAAGTTAAGGATCACCCCTTGTGCGTTTCATTTCGCAGTGTTTCATTCTAAAAGATGCAGAAAAAGATTCCAGTCCTATTGTGAGATAAATGCACAACAGTTTTGTGCTGTTTCCTCTGTTCAGGCTTGGACAAGCTGAACAGCCAAAATGGCCTCCAAGAAAGTGGATGTGTGGGGACATGTTCTCACAGTGCTGCCTGCTGCAAGATTTGGCTCCGAATGCAGGGTAGAGGTGGTAATGTGTGTGTGTGTGTGTGTGTGTGTGTACATGCTTGTGTATTTTAACAGAGACTGAGGAGTGGCAAAGATCACCAACAACAAAATCATGGGCCTGATGCCAGGTGAGATAATGACACTGCCGAACGGCATTTTGGGTAATGGGGGCGATAGTAGCTGTGGAAACAATGATGTCACCAAGGCGTTTCGGCTGCTATCTGCAACCACTGTTTTCATGGAAGGTGGCAGCTTTAATATAGGAGGGGGAGCAAAGAGAGATAAGGGCTGGAAGGTGCTCAAGATGCTGTAGATGAGGTCAAATAAGTTTACACGAGCCTATGCGTACAGGAAGGGCTGTGATGGACATGATAGAGACGGGATTACGTGTTATTTAGCTTGTTCTTGGTATGCACTTGTGCATAATGCGTATGACATATCTATATGCACATCATGGTGGTGGAGTCTGCTGTAATGTATAGGGGATTTGTTCAGTCCTCCTCCTTCTTTTTTTCCACGTCTCTGCAGCTTGACCCCAGTAAAACCACTGTACGCCTTTCCACACCTTTATATTTAACTATATTACCCTCACACATTGCTGACAAATGGCCACAAAGTGTTGAGACCAAATTTGCCTAAAGGGGCAAATACCAGTTTTTTTTTTTTTTATTAGGGCACAATATGGTGAAGAATTATGAGCAGAATTACTTGCAAAAACACATGTTCCGCTGCTGACTGATATTTTTGAGGTTTGAGGAGTACAGATATGTACACAGGGCTTCTGACAACAACAATTCAGAAGAAAAATCAGGGTAGTTCTCCCTTTATGTTTATCTGCCAGACACATAAAGTACAGTACACCTCAAACAGAAACAGGAAGTACTGGAGGAAATACAGGAAGTTTCAGCAAAGACCTTAACCGGGGTTCTGCAAGACTGCAAGGTTTCCAAAGGACAATGAATCTAGATCTGAAAGAGACCGTTTGGGTTTAGTATTTGCATCCCTTAGTCATGTTAATCTTGTATTTACTGCCCCACTGGTTGGCAGCGAGTATTGAGCAATTCCTTTTTTTTTTTTTTCAAAGCTTACTGGGGATTTTACAAGGTCAAACAAACTCATTCCATATAACTTAGATATGTGATTGAGATTCATAGCACACAAAGGGAATGCGGATGGATTTATAATGCATGACGGGACCTACTTGTACGGGGACTATCTGATTTAGCCACAGCACTTTTATGGTATAGTTTGTATTTCTGAATGAGGGCTGCCTGTGGTTTGAGGTGAAACCCAAGGCCTCCCATTCTACGGTAGGTGGGCCTACTGTGCTAGGCTCACTCTGACAACACCTGGGACTGGTTAGCATCCTGGCTAGAGCTAGATTGAGCTGCTGGACAAAGTTCAGCTCTGTGGGAGAGGAATAAAAGCTACAAAAAAAAAAAAAAGAGAAAGAGCCCTCTAATGTAAGCATGACGTGAATGCTGCCACATGCCCCATAATCATTCTCCTGCCTACAAATCAGTTCACACATGCTCAGCCTAATCTCTCTTCTATACATCACGGACCGTCAGCACCGTGCAGCTGCATGACAGCAGCATTTCCTTGAAACCTGCACCCGTTCCTAAAACCTCCAGGTACACAAATGACGCTGGAATGGTGCTGAAACACTGCGATTTACCAATTGCTAGAAGGTGCAGATAGCTGTTCTCTTAAGATTGTAAAATGTCTTAAGTGCATCTGAGTAGCTCCGGAATTTCTCCCAGATGATGTGTTTTGACCTTAATACCCTCGCTGTGGGTAGAACAGGGTTTAAGAAAGCATTCGCAAATATCCTGCTCATTTCTTAAATATTTATCCCTCATCGTTTTTCCATTTGTATCCTAACAGGATATATTCTATCACTGCTTCAATTCATCCACTAAGGGTTTTATGCCCTAATCCAAAAATGGCCCTTGCTGTTGCTCTTAAAGTCTTTTCCTGAGTGAAAGGCTAGGCCTGGGGCTCCCCCTCATAGCCAGTTGGCTGTGAGTGTCGCAGCAGCTCCAGCTCCTGCACCATTACAGCAGCATGGCAGAGGTTGCACAGACTAAGGGTCTGGGTCAAAAACACAGTCTTCTTTCATGTGACACAACCAGTACAGAAGCCAGAGTAAGCCTTCAATCCTGGATGGATGGGGCAATGTTTTGTTCTGACCAGGGTTGACCCGACTAGACGACCACAAATCACTTGGCCGACTTTGACTCATTTTTGGGCTGCCAGCCCACCTCCATGTTCTGTGCTCCATTTGGGCTTTCTTGATCCATCCCAAACAAAACCACAAAAGTGGAGCGGCTGATGCAGTGAGGCCAGTGAGCAGCTCTATGCCACTACAGAGCGGTGAGGTCATAGACTGCGTGCCCCAGCCTAAGGCTTGGCATGATGCATGGGAACCGTCTTTGAATCTCTCTCAGCACCCGTTCTTCTTATAGTTTCTTCCACTGCATTTTTTCCTCTCCTCTCCTCTATCACGCCGTTTTCCGAGCGTCAGAGATCTGACGTCCTAGCACCTCATCATCCCTCGACCTCGTGATCTTGCAGAGAGACAGAGAAACATATGGTATCTATATCACGCTAATGCATTACTCATCTTTAAATTTCTCAAAATCCCATCCATGCACGCTGCACCAGCTTTCCCACACAGCGCAGTATTTGTGCACGCTTGGCGTTGCAAAAATAGCGTCGTGAAACAACATGTTCCCAAAACACGGTTTTATGGGAAAGCATGATTTTATGTTCAGACATTATGCCACACTAGTGTTTTGACTTCATAGTAGTTATGATGTTGCTCAGCACAATAACATATGCCAAGCAATTGTAAATAGGAAAGAGGAGAACTTTCGAGTTCCGTCCATGTCTGCTTTGCAGTGACTTGCACACAGAAGACTGTTACACTTCCACAGCTCAGTTACTGCTTGGGCAAGCTCCAAGGGCAATTTTGTTGTACCATGCAGTGTTGAATGGTAATATCTCCCTGTCGTACAAACTGTGCTGCACTTTTCACACAAGACGAGGCATGCACAGCTTGGGAACATATTGCTTGTCAGTCATACATTACCTTGTTCTAACACCTTCACAGACACAAAGGTGCCAGTATTGTTTCTATAATGCTCTCTCTTCCTAGGGTTTAATTCTTTATTTTACAGTGGGACAAAAAAAAAAAAAAAAAAAACTCACTTCCTGCATCAGAAAGGGTCATGTTTCTATCTCACACAAACAGGTCCTTGTCTCGCAGTGCAATTTACCTGTCTCATAGCCATGAGGGCTGTTGTTCCCCCTCGCTTTGTCAGCGCTCAGTACACAGTTCACTGGGAGGACAGGCTTATATAGATGTTGTCTTGGTGACACACAACCACTTGAAAATGAGACATGATTAAAATTATGGTATAACATGTGGTAAATGTTTGCAGTCTTGGTATTCACAAAAGTTTTCAAGAATTTAAGACTTGGGCATTTTTTGTTGTGGAGAGTGAAAGAATCGAGCCTTCACCTCCCAGCACGCAGTATAATAATCATAGTTCATTATTAAGAGGAAGTTAAGGCATTCATACATGATATGTGTTAAATCCTAAAGACTCTTGTGCGGTGCTGCCTTGCCAGGTTTGGTGCCACAGTAACAGGTACTCTGGCCCCACCCTGCTGCAAAAGCCTACTGTGTTGAAGGCTTCTGGCCAAGAGTAATGAAAAGTGTACGAATATACACCGCTCAGACTTGTTTGGCCTGTCATTGTAGCTGGGGAATATCAGGCCAAAGGAACTGTCAGCAGCTCTGACAGGATCTGATGGCCTATTTGTTTGCACACTTTCACATGCTGGTGTGTGTGTGTGTGAACCGAGCGAGACAGTAAAGGCGAACGATTAAGAGAAATTTATTATGCAAATGCATTTTTACAGTCATGCTTCATTAACAGACATGTGAGTTGGGGTGTCACAGTTTGATATTATGCTGCTTGTAAAAAAAACGATGCAATTTTATATTGACTAAAAGTTGGCCCGTAATCAGGTAGGTGCACTGTGACAAATTGCTCAACCGACTTTTGCAGGAACGTGACTTGCAAATAGACCCAGATATTAGAACACATTAAAATAAAACTATGCAAAGTGCAAATAGGTGACCTTTATTCCATAAAAATTACAACACAGATGTATGACAAAATGTCATCTTGTCAGTGTAAAACAGAGATAGATGTACCTACCGTGACAGATAATGTGTAGAGACTGTCAACGAGCACAGTTATGACACGGTAACTTCCTCCGTTGTTGTGATCAGTCACAACAGATCAAGGATAGATAAGCAGTCAGAGTTTGTGCATGCTTTATTTTCTCATTCTCATAAATATAGTGATGATGGAACCATCAAAATTTATTTTGCATATTTCATATGCAAATAAAACCTATTAGACTGAAAGGTTTGACTAAATTTCCCACTGGAGACTTGCCATCTTTCAGTAAGGTAACATGTCAACTCATCTACAGGTGCAATAAATCAAACGTGTTTATCTCGGCATAGCGGTAACTACAACAAACTTTTGCTGGTGGTTGGAACCTGGTGCTAAGACGGTGTTTACCGCAAATTACGAAAAGAATTACAGTGTTTTTATAACAATGGACTCTTTGAAATGTGCACAGAAAAGAAATTTGATAGTAGGTTAAACATATCCCACAGCATACAGCCATGACTAATGTATCTATATATTAGTAGATACTATAGTTTGTATTATGTCACATAGGTATCCAATTCTAGCCTATCCATGCATGAATGGAAAACACTGAATAATTTGCATTTGCATTGCAAGGCTATACGGACATGAATATATGACCTAACATATGAGTCTGACTAATATATTAGTCTAACCTGTAAACTACAATTTAAAATCACTGGGCACATTGTACTGAAAAAAATATTCAGTCTGATATATTTTAGAGATGAAATGATGATAAATGATCCTGTTCTTACTCAGACAGTATAAGCCAAAACAAAGTAAAAGACTGTGATGTATTAACGCTGACATGCAAATTAGCTAATGAATAAGGATTTATGACCAGTCTGTAGGTTAAGATTTGTTTTTAATGTTTTTCAATGTCTGTAAAAAAATCACGCAGATTGATGGAGAGAACACAAAACATTTACTACACCCATAAAGTCAGTCTCAGTGTCAGAAGTAAAAGGCCAGTGACTGTTCTTACCTTCAATTTCCTTTAGGCATTCCTTTGGTTTGAGCATGCCATTCAGTTGTTCTTCAGGCCCATTTGTTGCTTGTTGTACGGTATCTATGCAAACAGGCCACTAATCAGAAAATCTGAGTCATGCAGAACACATAAGCTGACAGCTTGTGCCCAGTAAACTGTGCGAGGTGGGTGGGACACATGAACCGGTATGTGTTACTTTGTGCTCTACAATCACAAGTATCCTCAGCCCCAATTGTTTGTCCGCTGAAAGGACATTATACAGCGAGTGACAGTGTGACAAATTTAACCTGCAGTAAATAGCCGATGATAGATTCACTGATTTATCTCTATCGTCAGGTGCATTTGTATGAGTACAGTTATACATCTGTGTTATGTCAAGCGCAAACTTGTTTGCCGGCCTTGTTTAACGTGATGTAATAGGCATGTATGGCACATCTAAAGACCTGCCTTGAGAAGAGATGATAGTTGCCCAGGTTAGATAGGAAAAACTGATTCGGCTTTACCTTCTTTGACCTGTAAAGGTGAGTTTGTTGGGTTGAGTCTGGGAAGCTGCCAGTGACGGCCTATATGGACCGAGGTGCGGTGAAAATGACAAGGAAAATGACAATACATGCAGCAGAAAGAAGGAGGGAAATGAAAGGTAATTTTTTTCAAAAGCTGTAGCGGTTTGACAAAAGAAAAGCGGGGAGGGGAGAAGAATTGTAGTGATCCTAATGGCAGAGTGGAAATTCAGCACTGACACAGGCCTGTCAGCCATCCCAGCAGCCATCTCAAGAGCTCTGCCATCGCTATGGTGACGGTAGACTGTTTTTGTTAATAATAGGCAACTGCAAATCTGTGAGTATCCATGTGCACAGATACACTTAGTCATACTTTAACGACACCTGTCAGAGAAGTCGTCTCCTCCTAACATGATGAGCTCACCAGCTACTGCAAGGAAATACAGAGGCTTGTGTTTGGACACACACACACACACACACACACACACACACACACACACACACACAGATCTTTACAGTACAGTCGTCAGTGCAGCCAGCGGGTCAAAAGTGACACTCTTCATGAAAGTTCATGAAGTGTTTTGACAAGCGAATCTGTCTTGTTGTCTCCACATGAAAAGACAAAGGCTTACGTACACGGTTAGGAACTCTGGTGAAGTAAGAGAAGGAGAGAGAGGAACAAATTAGTGATATTGTTCACGGCGGGATGTTTGCGGGCCTGCATTCGATGCTATCGCTGCTGTCTGATGGTATCTCACCTTGAAGTGATCCCGGGAGATGTGCAGCAGCGGAGGAAGCTTGGTCACGTTCCATTGCTGTAAGGTGGATAACACGCATCTGTTGTCAGCACAGGGTTGGGTCTTCTGTCATGTCCGCTCGCATTTATTTATTTTTTTTTCCATCGAGCTCTTCCTCACTTCCGATGCATGTTACTTCACAGTCGTGTTTTGTGCTGTGTTGAGATAAATATGATAGCTGAAAGAAGTGATTTATTCACTTCCATACCAACTATGCTGTCATTATCAAAGTATAAATCTGCCACTGGCTGACTACGCATCAGTCTTAGAATAACAACCACAATCATAAAATGCATTTTTTCATGTTCCTGTAAGGAACAGATGATAGCTGCTGACTCTGCTTAATAAGCTTGAGTACAGAAGGTGCTCATTAAAAGTGAAATTGATATGGCTCTCTATCTCCAGTTGCTCAAAGCTTTTGTTCACTATGGGAATGGCAGTATAACCCAGAGTGCTTGGCAGTGGAGCAGTGGGTCGTTTTGACTCGGTGGCCTGTTGTGTCTTTGTCAATCACCTGGCCCTGGGAGGAAATCACTGTCTGTTGCATGGGCCAGCTACATCCTGGCAGACACGTAGGACAGCTGAAACCATGGGAATGTCTCCCAAATAGAAAGTCGGGGAACTTCTATTATCGCACTGTGTGCTATTATTCTGCGGACTTTGTTAGAGCAGTTTTCTTATGCGAAATAGTTGGAGCTCCGCTGGCTTCATGAATTAAGATTACTTGCAGGATTTGTGGGATCCTGCTGTGATCTGAGCTTTCAGCATTTGTCCTTCCTATTTAATTCTTCCTCATCGCCTGCACTGTTTGAATCATTCGATATTTACCTGTCAGCAGATTTGTTACGGGACCAAACACAAACCTCATTGTTCCTCAAATGACATGCATCCATAAAGCCAGAAATGTCATGCTGCATTTAGTGCTACGCTTCGGTGATCTTCAGTGCCTGTGCCACAACTATAAGGGCAAGAAGAAAGACTGGAAAAAAGAAAGAAAGAAAAAAGAAAGTTGAAAAGGCTGAAAGAAATCACATCTATCAGTGATCCTGTTACATACTGTACTAGTATGTCTCTTGCTTATACACTCATCATGTCAGACTAAATGAAGTGTTAGAGAGCAGACGGCTTTTCATGAATGCATTAAAAAATACCACCTTTAATGTGCATAATGTGTGAGTTCAGGATTTGTCTCCTGAATGCCTGTAAATGTGTGAGCATTACAGATAATATTAAGAATACGAGTTCCGACACAGGGTCGTGAGGACTTGGCAAGTAATTTACATGAAGGCAAATTTTTGGGAAGATATACTGTAATAACCTGCTTACTGACTATCAGCAAACGGGCAATTATTAAGTTAGCAGCTTGGCCGGAAAAATACTTTCCAAATAATTTTATAGAAACACGTTTGTTCTCGATTCAAATGCAGCTCGTTGGAGCCAGGAACAGCTCTATGAATCCTTAAAGACCATTTTCTCAAACATTTGTGGATGAATGGTTTTAATTGCGAGTTCGGTGCAACTTACTTTATCTTTGCAACTCAACAGGCCTCGTCATACAGCCGCAACAAACTCATAATATAGAAACATGCTCGGAGAATCCATGTAGTTTGTCATGATTTCAGGCAAAGCTCAGTCATGATCCTGTAATCACTCTGAACCCATATAACAAAGAACAGACCATGCAAGTAAATCTGATTCAAAGCAATTTGTTCAATTATAGGAAGCTGGAAAGTGGAAACTGATACCCAGTATGAGACTTAGGTTCCACTGCATTCAGGAAAGGCTGCTGGAAAAATCCTTGCACGGCCACGACTGCTGCATTTCTATCATAGCATGCCCAGCTTTGACTATGACACATTTGTGGCGTCATTTGTCATGTTGAGTTGGTGGCAATGGTGGAGGAGTGAAGATTGAGTAGGATAGAAGCAGGTATAGGTGCTAGAATTACTGTTACTCAAAAAGATGTACAATGTTCACATAACCAGTGTGATAATACCAATTATGGCTCATTAGGGTCTAGCTGAGAAAAGCATGTGAAACCACTTGTACCCATTTCATTAATTTCCCTTTTTGCTGAGCTGTGGCACGGAAGACGGAGCAGTTCTCCACAAATTGCGAGCATTTGAGTTCCAGCTTCTCCTTTCCGTGTTTTAAACCTCAAGGTGCTGCTGTCATCTGCGTGCAAGTGTGCACAATGAGAAGCAACACGGTACAATGCTTTGGGTTCTGATTAGGTAAAAAGGCACTATTTACATTATTGTCATATTTTCTATAAAACACCCAGATATGTTAATAGTTACACATACTTTTCAATAACCATATATGTAAAATGTGCTTGTAAGTTGAAGACGTAGGATATGTTATGAAGGTTACTAAAGAAAAACAAGAAAGAAAGCTGGATTAACACTACTTTAGATCACACATTACGAATAACAAAATGAATCATATTTCAGAAACACTTAGCTCACTCCATCACACTGCAGAACCACTAGTATGATCACTTCTCTGTTTTCATTTTAAGGAATCGTCATTACATAAACAAGGAACTGATATTCGTCAAATATTAAACCTAAATGTTGCTCATTTGTTAAAATATCTACATTATTGCAACTCAAATGTGCTTTTCCTTGCGCTTCTTGCGGTAGACACGTTGTCAGCATGATCAGACACCTGATCTTCATGAGCCACTGTGACATCACTGTGGGCTGAGCACAGACGTTATGCACTTTCACTTCTCTCTACTTTCTCATGTCTGTCCGAAAGAAGTTATATCATGCAGACACATTTTCATTTTTACCAAGCTTCAAAGGGGAAGGCCTCAGTCTGTTGTTGTGACTGAATACTGTCAGTCATTCCCACTTTGCAGTGACGTGTTGATGGTGACATTTAATTTTTTTTTTTTTTTTTTTTTTTTTTCGTGAGCAGTATTATGGCCTCTGTGGTTTGTGCTTCTCTTTTCTCCAGAGCTTGCTGGGAATGTTGAGTGGCTTACAGAGGTGCATTCCCTCTGCCATGGGTAGTACAAAACTTCACAAGTTCCCAGCTGTGGACTTCTGGGAGTGGGGATTCACAGCTTCTGTCTCAGGGTGCTTACTCCCTCATTTCCGTGTCTAATCTGCTACTGTGGTTATATGTTGTCCACATTAGAGCATAAATTAAAAATTCCCAGCTGCTTAATTGGTATATGTGCTTCTAAAAGTTGCAGTAAATGTTTACGTGTCTGCATGAAAAAATGTGAGAAATTTACACAAGAACAGAACTGAAAGACAAATCTAGAAGCTTTTCTGTAAACTACAAAAAAACGTCAGGTCACATGCTATTATGGAAATCCCAGGTTTAGTTCTTAGACTGCACATTTTTGTGGACATCAACATCCATCACTGAGTTACTCAAACACACATTCTCGTGCATGGACACGCATGCACACACACATGCACACGGACAGAACAAGAAGTGTTTAAACCATTGTAAGTTGCTGTTCCGGGAGCCAAATTTATGGTGAGAACACAGCAGAGAGCAAACAAGCAGGGAAGTGTAGGATGCTTCAGGAATACTAATTTGGTGCCATCGGCCAAAAGAAGGCTGCCTGATTTCAGTTCTGTTGCACAGGAGAGAAATTGGTCAGGTCTAAATATCACTTTCCTTCAGAAGAAATAAAAAAAGAATAACACTACAGCATTGTGTGAGCTGAAGACCATACTGGCAAGGTACGTCTGTTGTGACTGGAAAGTGGGAACGATGGAAGGAATAAGAAGGGGGCAATAATAGCCTCAGTCACTGGAGCTTATGCAGACTGACATCTCAGGTACCCACACTGCTTCGCTTTGCCAAGCACTGACTTCACTCCTGCTTTCCCTGTGTGCGGGTCACAAGAGTGGCAGAAGGTCACACATGACAAAAACATTCATTCTCCTCAAATATAATCCACCCCTTATTTTCGGGAGTTTTTGGTAATCCCATGCCCCCGGGGATATAACGACTTGGGATTAATCCATACTTAATGGACATGCTGGATATGCTTACAGCTTCCATGTTGCAAAGCCCGCCTATAAGAACTGGGTCAACTGCCAAGTGAAGGTGATTAGGTTTGTCTGTTTGACAGGCACCCAAAAAACAGAGGTAAACTTTAACTTGAGCCGCTTTTTTTCTTCTGGAAAGGAAAGATGAAGTCAGCCTCCCAAAACCAATAGACCTACAGGGGTGGAGCACCCCACCTCCCCGTTCATTTACATGCCCGTGACCTCCGGCTCTGCAGTGATCCGAAGCTATTACTTTCATCTTGGACGTATCCACGTTACATCATTATCACAACTTCTTGACCATACAGCATTGTAATGCAAAAATCACTGACAAAGCAGACTTGCAGATTAAAGTTTGCATCTGGAGCCAAGGGTGCAAGGTGAATCAGTGATGTCCATGGGTCGGAGATACAGGGGTTTGCACTTGATAGGGAATGATGTGATTCACAGACGTCACTGATCCTCCCCTCCACCGTTTGTGTTAGATGACTGGTGGCTTAGATGATCGTTGGGTCTTCCAATGTCTCCCAGATGCAAAAGCATGACTTAATCTGTCCAGTAAAAGCCAGCAGACCCAGGACTGCAGCAGGCCTAACTAGGCTTGGCTGGAACTGTGCTGGGCTTTGGGTTGGCTACAGCTGGCTGCAGCTGCCAGAGTTGCTACAGAATGTCAGAGGCAAACAAAAGAATGAGTAATGAGGATAAACAATGTGTCCTATGTTTTCAGAAGCTGTAGCTAAAATATATGAGAAATTAATGTGCGTATGTAGATAAAGATAAACAATATAGAGATATTTGTGATAAGTAATTATCAGTGAATACCTGCTTTCTAATACATCTATGCAGGCAGCAGTGACTTGAAAGAGCGCTTGAAGGAAATTGGATTTAAATCATCTCTCTTATGGCCAACGTGCAGCTCAGATTTTTTACTCTGCTGTTCGGCGAAATGTGCATCAGCTGAAGTGTGTCACTTCAGAGCAACGATAGGCTGCAATTATATTGCTATGTTCAATGGTTTAACTTCATGGTTCATGTGTTACAGTTGCTTTTGGGTTGCCCGTAATGCAAAACAGGTGACGGAGACAATGCCGTTGAGCCACGTCCTGAGTGGCTCACCAGTTTGGATTGGCCCGCTCACGCTCATATATCCTCCCCCCTGCTTGCAATGTCCCTACTCTCACCCCTTTTCAACCAGACCTGCTCCATTAATGACATTCATTTTGGGAGTGAGCAAGAGAGGTCCTTTTTTGTGGCAGCGATAAAATAGCTTTTTGCCTATGCTTAGCAGTGGTGCTGCTCTGGGCAGTAGACCGTTACATGAAAATAAACCTAATTATTTTCTGTGCCGCTGCAACTGTGGCCCCCAGTCTCCAGCTGCAAACCCAGACTCATGCTCTGGCTTCAGCTCCTGGGCCTTATGAAGTTCAGCCTTCCCCATTTCTGTAAAGCTGACCGAAAGGGGAAGATTGATTCACTTAACCAATAACTGGAACAATGGTCTTAACTCTAAAATCATTATGATCATCAGATTCTGTCTACAATAATAATCTGTTAAGTGTCCTCTTTCAGCGAATTAACTCCAACCTGATGTAAGTGGTTTTTAAAAACGTAACCAGGCAATATATCTGGTAAATCTTAATTTAATAATTCCCATTTGGGCATGAATACATATGTAAATGAGGCTGGAGGGGTTGCGTAAAAGGGGCAAGTGGTGTAACCCGGACATGCTACAAACATGAACCATATGTGTTTCCCTCTTTGTCTGTAAATGCAGTCAGATGGCTTTGTCCTAGCAGTATCCCCGAGGAGACGGTTCTGTTCAACCCAGATCTGCTCTGTTTCTCTTAGTTCATCTTAGGTCCCTTCAGGCTGCTGGAGCTTTGTTTCCTGGAAGATCCTCCTCCGAGTGTCCCCAGCCAGATAAGAACGGTGTGTGTGTTGGTAGTGGCCGTGTGGCTAGAACAGCTCTAAATATCTGTGACCAAGCCCAGAATAACTATATTATGAAGGGGAGGTGGACCGGAGGAGCCAGAAGGCATGAGAAACCACAGTTACAGGAGAAAACGGATAGGAAATAGATGTAAATCCACTGCAAGATACTTTGTGTCTGGTCCCAGAAGCTGCAGTTTGGCTGGTGGAGTGCTGCACAGGCCCAGCCAATGAGGAAGTGTCCTTCACAGTGGGAAGTAGGACTCATTGCTTGGCAGCTCATGTGCACCGCTGGGAATGTGACAATGACAAAAAAGAGCATTGCTTATAAGTCTTAATAATGCCAATAATAATCGCTTTGCACTCTGTCTAGACGAGGAATGGTTAAATTGGGTGTGTGAGGGTGTTGGGATGCGGGAGGCGGCCACTGCTGGAATGGGTGAGTAAAGTGAGCATTCTATTGAGGTCTTAGTTTGGCTAATCTCCCCCATGTGACAGCACAGCCAGATTTGCTGCCATGGAATGCCACAGGCTGTTGTGCTGGGGACAAAAAGAGACAGAGGCTTAAGCTGCAGGGGGGCAACACTCCGTGGTCTTGGAGAGCTGCGCAGCTACGCCAAGGGAAAAAAAAAAAAGTTCTCAGGATTTTCCACACACACCCCTTCCTCTTCTGACCCCCTCTTCTCCTGAAATCCATCCACCTCTAACAGTCATCAGCAGCAGCCCACAATCACCACCAATTATGACACACATGCACACACACACACACACACACAAACACACACATGCAAACACAGTCGTCACCCGCTACTGGATGGTGATCAGAGGTGTTTGGGGAGGTGTCTCGCACACATTCAATCCACCGGACTCTCTCTCCTCCTGTCTTTACTTCCTAGAGTGGCCTGTGCCCTGCTCCACAGTCAGCCTAGGACCACATCTGGTCCACAGCCGTCTTCCTATAAATACCAGAACTACGACGAGGACAAACAACACAGATCCTAAGGGGGAATCGCTCATCTGCCCAATACTCAGTGTTTTTCTGCCGTCTCCTTTTGTGGTGCACATTATCTCAGGAGAACAGGACATTAACCAGCAGCAACTGCCTTAAATTTCTCCCTGCAGTAACAGACGGTCATCACAGCTATCAATGGTTTGGCTAGTTTGTTGTAAACAGTTCCAATTCAGCTCATAGTTATCCCACTGAATCCATCTTCTCTGGGGTTTGGGGTTTTTTGGGGAATTAATGTTGCAGTAATAAACATCATTTGATATGAACAGTGGTGAGGAACATTTTGTACTTCTGAGATAATGTGACTTCATCCAAAATGTGGTAGAAGAACAAATGTAAGAAGTTCACATGTGTACTGATTAGTGGAGGTGTGCCAATTCAATGTGCGCGGCCACTTCACACGGAGGTTTTGGCAACCAGATTTCCTTGTATTAATTACAGCAAAATCTTGTGAGTTGCCTGTCGGTTAAAAAAATTATATATTTTCCAACAATGAACTGTCCACCTTGCTAGTACCAAGTTGGACGCCCTTTTGCCCTACGAACTGCCTTAAGTCTTTGTGGTAAAGATTTATAAAGATTTTGGTCCATCTTGACTCGCATCGAGCAGTCGCTGCAGGTTTGTCAGCTGCACATCCTTTTCCACCAGGCCCCAAAGTGCCTCATTGGATTGAGATCTGGTGACTGTGAAGGCCATTTGAATTTAGTGAACTCATTGTCACCCGGTGTGGTCTTCTGCCACTGTACAATAGATCATCTGCTTCAAGGCTCAGTTTGTTTTGCTTTCAGAGATGCTTTTCTGTATACCTGGATTGTAATGAATGGTTATTTGAACCACTGCTTTCTATTAGCTCGTCTGGCCATTTTCCTCTGACCTCTGGCATCAACAAGGCAATTTTTGCCCAGACAACTGCAGCTCCCTGGAAATTGTCGCATATTCAGACCATTCTCTGCAAACGCTCCAAATAGTTTGTACAAAATCCCAGTAGATCAGCAGTTTCTGAAATAGTCAGACCATCCTGTCTGGCACCTACAAACATACCTCGTTCCGAGTCATTTAAATCACTTTTCTTACCCTTTCTGATGCTCAGTTAGAACTTCAGCAGATTGTCTTAGCCATGTCTACATACTTAAATTCATTGAATTGTTGTCACGTGATTGTGTTTGGATATTCGCATTAATAAGCAGTTGAACAGGTGTACCTAATAAAGTGGCCTCGAGTGTAAGTGACCTATGTAACAGATTCAGAGGCTCAGCCCCAATCCCCTACCCAATGTGCCCTTAACAAACCAGCCAAATCCGCCGGAGCCCCAGATCTCCTGTCTGGGGTGGACGTGAGAATCTGTGTCTAGTAGGGGTAAGGACATGCAGTTCTGTCAGTGTCAACTCCACCCCTTCTCCCCTCTTACCCCCCTCCGATGCTTTAATTAAAGAAATAATCAGGATTTGCATTACAATAGCACCCAGGGCTCTTAACATTAGTGGCCCGTTTGCCATCAGAAGTCTAATGAAAATGTAACATCACCTAAGCCGTCCTTCACAGATTCTCAGATTAGTCATAGCAGAGTAGAAGAGAAAGCTCAAACTTTGAGTTGGTTTAATTCTTTTGTGTGATAAGCATCGGCCCCTAAATCCAGCCTGGCCAAATGCTCTCGAGAGGGGCTAAGTGGCAGAGCTGAGTGAAGAGAGGCGAGGATAGAAGAGAAGAGGAGAGGACGGGCGCAGAGAGGAGACAGGGAAGAAAGGAAAGGAAAGGAAAGGAGAGAGGAGAGGACAGGAGAGGAGAGGAAAAGAGTGGAGGTAATCAGGCTAAGGCTGTCCCAGACCCCTCCTCCCTCGCCTGCCTCCGCCCATTGCCCTCCCCCCCTCATCTGTCCCGGGCCACAATAGGCTGAGCATCTTTTGTGGCATTAACGGTTTGTAGGAGCAGAAGAACAATGTATGAGAAGTGAGGAGCGCAGGGTTCCCACACACAGGCCCGACATGTCCTCACACCCCCACCCAGCCACCCCTCAAAGACGGCACAGACCTGCACACAGCTGATTGAGGTCCCCCTCTGTGCCCCCCTTTCACACTAAACACACTTTCCTCAACATGCATGTACAAACACGCACCCAAAAATGACAAAGCAAACACTCGCACACAAGTAAGTCTGTATTTCTGATTTGAGAGACGTTTGTCAAGATGATATTTCATGTTAAAAAGAATTTCCTGATGTGGCCTGCAGTGACTGATGTAGATGCATCAAAGCATCCATGCACACACATAAACTTGCACATGTAGTTTAATTGCCTGGTGAGGCCGCGGAGGGCTGGGGAAAATCCTTTTGTTGCATGGATGCTGAGGGTTTGCCTGAGATCTAGATTAATTTGAACTGTCATATGTGGGAGGAGACTTTTATTAGTGGGTGCGGGGTGGGAATGTCACTTACTCAAATGTCGGGTTCTCCCTGTCAAACAGACTGACAGTGAACCGGGGTCTCCACGAGTGTGTTCCAACTGTCTGATTAAGCAACATTTGGCTTAAGCCTAAGTAATTTAGCATTTGATTCAAATTTGCACAAATGACTTATCCACAGCCAGAAACTAAAGCATGTAGGCTTGTGTTAAATGGAATATTTAGTCACGGTGAACTCATCCATTCATCAAAACATCACACTTTGACCACAGGCCAAAAACTACTTAGGGCAATTCTTTCCCATAAACATTTGATTAAACCCCTTCCCTTGTGTCACTAATCTTTTATTCTCTGTAGTCATTTTTCTGCTTCTTCACAATATTTTTTATTTACTGTGTGATCCCACCGATATTTATGTGATGCAATATATAGTAGTTATATGATAACATAATGTAGTGTAGATGTGTCAATTATGAGACGTATTCCAAGTGGTGATTAACGATGATTCAGTGAGTAAACAATGGAAAAAACACGGTTTTATTTCCTTGGACCATAAGTGCATTAAATTTAACAACATGCTCTGTTGCGTTGAAATTCTACATGTGAACTTGCCAAAGCATTTCAAGACATGGCAGACGTTAATGACGAGCTGTAGAAATGTTGATCATAGAAGTTTTTTCTGTTTTTTCCTCTCGATATTTATTCATTTATTAGTTTTTTTCCCCTTCACTACCTTTTTTTGTATCACTTTCTTTTTTTTTTTTTCATTTAGCTGCAATTCTCTGTTTGCAGATTGCATGCTTACATGTCTAGTCCAAGCTCAGCAAAGTTGCCACAGTGCAAAACTTTTTAAATGCACTGGATGAAATTAGTATGACTGCAATCTCAGCGAGTGTTTGTGTATGTAAGACACAAGCTTGCAAAGTGTGTGTGCGTGTGTGTCCGTCCATTTGTTAATGCTATTTGCAGTAAAACGGAGCATTTATTCTGCTCCTAGCTCCACATGCCAGTGTCAGTAGCTGCATTGTTAATGCTGCGTAATACATTCGGGACTGTAATTAATTGAATGAGCCACAGAAACATGCAAAATATGAATTGTGAGTAAGTGTTGAGATGCCATCTGTTAGAGTGTCATTCTCATTTATCTTGCATTGTGTGTGCATGAGTTTGGAGTGTGTCCTTGTCACCCTGTCAAAATGTCATTGTAATAATGTGGAAAAACGTTTCTTTGACCCTCCTTCTTTGTTCTGCTCTTCCTCTGCTGTCTCTCCCTCCATCATCCAATTTAGCTGTGTGTGGTACTCAGTGGATTCCCACACTCCACTGATCTTGTGCTATCAGGCCCAGTCAGACGCCAGATCTGTATTGATTTTCAGCCACCTGTGCCAGGCGCCTTGCTGCTGCAAGCGCTCCCCGCTCTTCCTCCTCTGCTCTCCTTCCCTGCCTTGAGTCCGCCACCATCTCCTAGGGCAACTGGCGCACAGTGTGCAGTGTAGTCCATTTGTCACCAATTGTCAACGTTTAGCGGGGCAATGATGTGTGGCGAGATGGAGGAGGGAGGGTGGGATCTGGGGAGTGGAATGGCAACGCGGGATGTGGGGGCAGGTGAAGGGTTGGAAGAGCTCCAACCAATGAAACGGGATTCACATCCAACCACAAAATATCCTGCAATGAGGACACCGCTCTAGATTGAAAATATGCGTGTGTGTTTGTGTGTGTATGTGCGAGCATGTACTTTCTCCTCCCAGTATAGTAGCTGGAAAATTTAAGTCCATAAGCCATCTGGGCACACTCCCTTCCTGCCTGCACTGTGTTATCAAGTCTATGGCTGTCTCCTTCAGTCACTTCACAGCATAAACGCTCGATTACACTCGCCGTGCATTCCCAATCATCATAAGCTGATCTGATTTTCAACAGGGGACTATTGAGTGGCACCAACCAATGAATTGCCTGAGGATGGTATTTGTTAGCTCAGAGAGTGAGTGTGTCTGATGTCCTTGTTTGTTTTCCTTAATAACCAGAGACTTTTTAAGAATGTCAAGGGCTGGATGTCATTAGTGGGGTGCGGCTGGTCCCCAGTGAGACAAGGCCTAAGTTCAGCTTACTCAATTCCAGCTCTGGGTCAACAGAGAAGGGGCAGTTTTCCGACATCACAGCGCCCATCGCTAAGCACAGACGCTGAACCCAGTCAAGAGAGACTGAGAAGGTGCCCCAGTAGGAGAGGAGATACCAGTGTCCTTTAATGAATCTGTTTTCATTCCAGGCGAAGTGGTTATTTAAGTAGACTAAGGGGTGAGCCCCCTTTTCCAAACACGCATAGAAGGGTTTATACACAGGGTGAATTGATGTTTTGAATAGAGGAGAGGCTATCGGGGAGACAGACCAGAAGAAGCTCAGGTCGGTCGAAGATCCAGCTGATTGATTTGGAACCCGCGGAGCATATCGGGAAATGATTAATGTCTCGTTTATATTCCACTTGTCCGTCACTGTGAGATCTGGCACCTATCTCTGTAATCAGTCTCTCAGACTGTTTAGTGCAGCCTTCAAGGAATGTTAAGTCCTAAACAGTCCTAAATGATCAGCATGTCACATTTTTTGCAGAGCAGGGGGTTATATGCACTGTTGTAGTGACCAGTGCCAGTCTGAAGTCCAGCTGCCAGGATTTGGTTTGGCAGTGAAACTTAAGGACTTCAGACTTCCACCTCATTAAAAAGATCTGACACCTTCTTCAGTCCAAGGTTGACAAAGAAGCTCAGATTCTGTAAGGATCCTAAGAATGTGACGCCCTGATATTTTCTTCAATTTGCTGAAGCAAACACAGATGAAATACTTTTGATATACATTCCACACAAATGGCTCTTTTCATAGGCTGCCAGACAAAATGTGTTGACTTGGCCTTGACTTCAGGTGCCTTCAACAATTATGAAAATATGATGAGTGTAATCTTTAACAGTTCTTGGTGTGTGTTTAAGTGTATGCGTAAGTGCATTTAAAACGGGGGTGTTTTGGCAAGTTGCCGCTCTGCTTGGTGCCACTGTGCAGTCTGTGTTAATGGAGCTTCGGTAGGGGGTGTCCTGATTACTTAAGCGCCTTTCGTCTGCTCTCCTCCTGGGCTGCAGTGTCAGAGAACGAGTTGTGGAACATGTTTTGGGGATCAGCTCTTGTAAACACAGACTGACCATTTCTGGGTCCATATGGAACAGATCATCATGCAGAAAGCGGCGTGACGCCTGTCATAACGGGGCCACGGGATCACATATATCCCCACCCATTCCCCTAAATACCTCCCCCGGTCTTCTTCCCCTGAATAGCTCCTCCTAGAAAATACATTCAAATCTGTCAGCAGTGCTTGCAACCTGGCAAGCGCTTCCTGACTGAAGTTGATTTGGCTCCCTGAATTGGCTGGTGATTGCTTAAATGACTTGTCCTCATTTTATAAGATTGCAATGATTAAACAGCCAGGCCTGTTGTCTATCCTGCAATCCTGTACAATACATTAAAAGGTATAAAATATCTCAATCAAACAGTCACTTGTGTCATTGATTTTGGAGGTTAATGAGTAGCAGGGTACTTACTGATTTGAGGACTTGCTTCCTCTCATCATGGATGAGTGGCTTGGGATTGACTCATTACCCCCTGTCCTGACCATGCAATTAGGCTTTGCACCACAATTAAGTCTCCATGTTATGCCCCACTAGTCAGTAGACACAGTGATCACTGCCAGCGCAGCATCAATGCTACTTCTTATCTCCGCTCCGTGGATGATCAGTGAGCTATGGCTAGTTATTGCAGTGACAACTATTGTTCATGTCCTATCTGCTGTATGGTATTTATTAGGTTGGGTGTGTGCTACGACTATTGAAGAATGTTGATTGACAGGCACAGATGCAGAGGTTGGCTGTGGGCTGACGGCATTTGTTATCAATAACATTTCGGGGGACGCAGGGTCCTCCATACGACTGCCAGGGTGGCTGAAGAACAATGCTGCCCAACTATCTGATAGATGGGGAGACCACTCCAGGATGTCCAGCTGAGTCCACCGACACGGACCCAATCAATCACCCTTCTCTTTTTGCCACTGACGGGCACCCTCCCCAACTAAGACCCACAGGTCAAGAGTTCCGTCAAGCCATCTACACATCCTTACACTTGTCCCTTGACGACAGGAACGCTAATTTGATCATTCTATCACGTGTGTCTTAATGGCAGGAGTGTGCACTCGGCATGTACTTGTTTCTGTCACACGCTCACGCCCTTGTTGACCGCTGTCAAACCCTTAACTTTCTGTAATATCACACTATTTTTTGGGGAAGCAAATATTTCTAAGTCATGTGTCAGCTGGGATGTCCCAATAGTCCAAGTGATTTGGTAACTTTATTAAAGCCATAGATAGAGGATAATAACAGTAGCCATAAAAGTCTGGAAAGTCTTGCATTTATGATGTGTACATCTTCTCAGTCAAGTCATTGTCTATTATCTTGTCAGGATCTCAGAGCAGACTGGTAGTGAAAGGCAGGTCTTTCACCCAATCTCCTGTGCTGTGATTGATGGGGTTTCAGACTGATTTTCCAGTGCTCTGGAGACACAACTTGTCAAGAGTCTTCTCAGGTTTCTGGCAATAGTTCTCAGTTGTAGTGGTTCGGACATATGGAAAGGTTGATATTGATTGATGTCCACAGTATTTTCTATTTATATTCAACACAAATAATAGTGACAGAGCAAAAGAGTATCAGTATCTTATCTTCTTTTTTGTATATTGAGGTTGCTAAAAAAATAACACAGAGATTATTAATAGATGGAGCTAGTTGCAGGGCCGAAGGGAGGCCTTTCTTCCTGTCACTCAGTTGGCCCACCTCGGCACTTGTCAGTCATAATGACAAATGGCAGTGCTTGATGAAACGGAGAGGTTACATCATCACTTCCCTAATGAGGCAGCTCACAGCAGGAGGGGGAAAGAGGGAGCAATGCAGGCAGTATGGAAAGAAAGATGGATAAAAAGGAAGAGATGGAAGACCACTTTACTGCTGCCAAATACCAATGGTTGCCCAGAGATTGTCTATGTTTATCAATGAGCAGATTTTAAGGGTTGCTGTGGAGTACTAAAACTGTGATCAGTTATGTAATAGACATCTCTCAAATCCAAAATTGTTTCTTTTCTTGATGACGCCTAATCAAAGCTCTCATTTAAATGTCCCTTTGTATCAATCATGTAAACCTACAGGGCAGATAGTTCAGCTAAACCATGTGTATTGTTATTTGTAGGCCTGAGGCCATGTGGTAAAAAGCAAAACTGAGACAAAGTAAAGCGTCAGCAGTTCCAAAAGTTGTACCAGCAAAGATGATAAAGATGTTTGCTGTATTATTATTTTTTTTACACAATATATGTGATTAGCTGTGGCAGTTGTTGAGAATATAGCACGGCGGCATCAGCGGCCGCCGGGCCAAAGGACATTCCCTGTGGGCCTGTGTCTCTCTGTGTCTTTATGGCTGGCTCTGGACTTGGCGCTGGAGTCCGAGGGGGAGATTATCTGGCCTGTCTGCCTTCAGGAGCTCTCGGGGTTTGTGTCTTTGTGCAGCATTAGAACTGGCTGGGAGTGCGCCCACCGAGAGAGGGGAAATGTGTTTGACATACGCTCAGTGCACACGGTTGGGGAGGCTGTAACAGCAGGATACGATTAATGACCACAGAATAAGATTGTTACAATATGGCTTCCCTCACCCCCACCTTTTTCACTATGGGACTGTCATATTTCATGGACTTGCCTGCTTGTGTGTGTTTGCAATGTGTTTGTGCGTGTGTGTGCCTGTGTGGGGAAGGGGCCCTTTTATCCTCTCTTTTTGTTGTCTCTCTCTCTGTCTTTCTCTGTTGATGTGGGTCATTGATATGCAACAGTGCATTCCTGGATCTTACAGGAGAGTCTGTTCTCATGCTTATTGTGGAGTGATTTGGCAGGTTAGACACAGCGACACAGCTCCCTGGACTCCTTGTTATGGTCTAGGTAGGACATAAAATGTGTGAATATGAAGTTTTACAGAGCCCCCAATTATAAGATGTATAATTAAATAACAACTAAAGACGTTTTTAATCCTATACATATATTATTGTACAGAAAGTGGTTTTGTTCCTCAGCCCGGTCCTGAATTTGTAATTCTGTGGTCTTAAAGACATTACTCATTATAATAGTATGGTCAAATCAACTTGAGGCAATTTGCAAGAAAATGTTCTAAATTGAGGTTCTTGAGGAAACCTAGAGACCTAGACATTGATGTAGTGGTTAGGAGGCTCCCACAAGTCTTCAAGTCATCTTCAGGGCTCGAGGGTCAAAGCCCAGAGGGCCACAGTGGCATGAATGAGCAAGGGTAGAGAGGGCAGGAAGAAGGAGAGGAAAATCTTAACAAGGTGTCAAACAGGCCCGTTGGATCTTTGCACATGAGCACACACATAGCTGAACCTGCTCTGTGATGTTTGTTAACACGTCTGGAAGAGAATTTTGAAGTTGTCACAGGTATCATAAATCAGACTGGGGCATGATTTTTCCCAGGGTCAGGAGACTGATTTCACTTGCTGCTGGCCAACACCAAGAGGCCAACAGTATGATGGGATAGTATGATTTCTCTCCCTCTCTATTCTAGTGGTTAAATAAATCATGGGTGATATTTACAAGGTGCAGATCAATCTCCTGTATTAAAAACAGCAACTGACAACTAAATAATAGCTGACACAACAAGAAGCCATACAATTTCTTCTGCAAAAAAAAAAAAAAATTAAAACATGTTGTTTTTTCATTGGAAAAGTTGACTTTACTGCACCTAAAACCCAATTGTCTGCCTCCCGATTTTTCTCTTCCTCTTCCTTGGAATTTCACAGCAAGTTACAGAAAGTGACTTGAGAAAAACGCTGAGGAAGGGGGGGGGGCTGGATGTGCCGTCTGGCAGCTTTGGCTCAGCACTTGGGCACAGCGCTCACTCATTTATTGAAATCCCACCGTGTGATCCTGCTCTAAGGCAAGAGATTCAAATTTCTCCTTCATCTAGCACTTGTCAAAAAGACACTGAACTGGCACCTTTCTCTATATTTTCTTCCCACTGTCTCCTTCTCCAGATGTACTGGCTGCTTTTCTTTATTCTCATAATCTGACAGAGACACACAAACATGGCTCCAGTAGACATTAGCATCTCTTTCTAGGCCTCTCTGCACTAGTTAAGCAGCAATGTAGCGTATTATGCATTCAACATGTGGCAGACCTCATCATCCTGACCATGTGCTCGCCACACACGCCACACCTGTTGCCCCCAGCTGCTGCTGCTGCTGCAAGGCACTCTGGGAGACTGTGCTAATTCCATGTTTTCAAAGCCCCCGGTGGAAAAAGAAGCCCCTGAAAAAACTTTTCAGGTGGTTTAGTTTTTGTTGGAAATGCAGCTGCTGAATTAAGAATTTTAAACTTTGGCTTCTTTGAGCAGGGCCTGCGCTAGGCTGCCACAGAATGGACATGATCGCGCAGGAGATAGAACTGTCTGAGAGGAAAGGGCATCTGTAAAAGCATCTGTTCTCTAAAATTAGAGGTACATAAAAGCTTCCTGTGGAGCGTGTCCCTGCACCTAGTTTGAAAGTATTCCCTTCTGCACAAGCTGAAGCCAAAACTGCTGATGCTTCAGAGGTAGTTGGAAAGCACTAAACTGCCTGTGGAGAAAATAATAGGGGCACAGAGCAGAACAAACCCAAACCCTGCTGAGCCCCCTCTCAAAACAGCTACCAATTAATGCACTAAAGAGGCTGCACGCATAACTTTGGGAAAGTTGCAGAATAGGAGCATGGAAAATGTATTTTTGAAAAATCCATCACGTTAGTTTACAATTAATTATGATCATAGCCTTGATTTGTGTTTGAGATCTCACCCAGTCACCTGGTTATCAAACTTCAATCATAAGATACTTCTGTGTTTTTGCCTCTTTACTCAAATGAAGTTACCGATACCGCAACATTTGTTTTAATTTTAAAGAATATTAATGCTGTCTTTTTTTCTCTCAAACGTGAGCATCGGGCCTGGGGCCTCTGCTTAGCCGTTTCTGATGGAGCTCCACACGAAGGAAATGAGACTGGTGAAGACCCCATTGACCGTGAGACATATTTCACTAAGCTCCTCTCCCGAAGGAAAAGGATGCAGAGACGAACCATATCAGAACACATGCTGAGGCTGGGGCTGAGCAAAGGAAAAAGAGTAAGACGCAGGAAGGAGAAGAAACCCACAGGCACAGACGGACACAAACAGAGAAAGGGAGCATGCACAGTGGAGGACAAGGTAAAAATAGACGTTTTGCTTTGAACACAAATCAAGAAATACTTTTTGATTTCCTCCTGTAGTGAGTGGGACTGCATGCGGGGTGGCCTGCCAGGTTGTGTGTGTGTGTGTGTGTGTGTGTCACTTTATGTCTCCATGACAAACAGAGTCGCTCTCTGTGCAATTAATTGGTTTACTGCTAGGCTCGGCAGAGACCGTCTCTCAGGAATCTGCGTTCGTCCCTGAACTTTACTTTTACATGTTAGCTGAGGTATTAACTTATTTGGTCAAGGGATTAGATTCTACTGCTTGTCCCGCAGATGGATGGACAAACACAGGGGAGGTATGTTTGAGATACTGGGCCCTGTAAGTAAAGAAATGACTGCTGATAATACTCTGAAAGTTGGCTGACTGTAGTCCCTGTGAGAGTCCCCAAAAAGACAAACACACCCATGTGCAACTCCTCCCATTGTCGCTGTAATCTTAAAATATGTTAGCTTAGCTGCTCAGTTGGCCACGAGTCTTCAATTTATCTTGCTTTTCATCCAAGAGGACAAATGTGAAAAGATAATTATGATCCGAGAAAGTCAACAGAGACATCTGAGCACAACCGCTCCTGCAATCCGGTGGCTCACGGCAACTCTGAAACTGCACGTTCTGTGGAGATTTACTAGATACAGACACGGGAATTAACAAAGCCCAACGACTAGATCCATGTTGGTCTGAGTACACACATTTTGTATCTGCGTCCCTCGTCGGGCATTTTGTAAATTTTTTTACTTCTTTTTAAACAATTCACTTAAACTACTTCAGTGATTAGCATCAAAATTGATTTGATTGGATTAGTATTTTTTATGCAGTGCCAGATTCTCCCTCTGGACACCTGTGCAGCCAAAAATGCCTCACTGTCTTCCATTAGAACTATATATTTTAATCTCACTGCTATTCAAGGATAAAATCATGCATTCTGTAATGTCAGCATTTTAATTTGATTTGTTATATCAAATGATAATAATCACTTGTGATACAGTGATTATTGATATTTTTACTTTGCTCCATCAGATTCAACCTCTTTCCCATTGTAGGGATGATGAATGCTTTGCTTTTGCTTTCTATGGCTTTAGTTTAGGGTGTACATGCAAAATAATGGTTTTAAACTTGCCTCGGAGTTAACTATATTAAAATATTTTTCTACTTAGCTGACAAACTTCTCCATGTGACATCACCTGGAGGGGATTTTTATGATTAGAAGTTTGAATGATGTCATCTAGGGGACCTCTGGAAAAGCAAGATTCCATGAGCAACATAAGACAACGTGATCTCAACTGAAGGTTCCATACCAGTCATGTCATCTGGAGGCATTTTTCGGCTAGAAGTAGGAAGATATTTTGATAGTAGTAAATTTGATGAGGGTGCAAGGGTTAACTGGAAACCAACAAAGACATTTGGAAAATCTCATTATCAATGGAGAAAAATAATAATGGCAATAATCAAAAAGCCTAAATATATAAAGCTTATAGACAAACTCACTTGATTTGTTTGTTTTTCACTTTTAATTTCATTGATCATTTTTACCATACATTAAAAGTATAGACATGCCTAGGAATTGTTTAAACTGACACTAATACAACAAAACAAAGACCAATTGATTTGATGCTAAAATGTTCACCTTTAAAGTGTAGCTGAGCTGTCATATTATCCACTGACTGTGAATTCTAGGACAGACTCACCCACTGCCGGCCCTCACCTACCTTTCTCCCAGACTGAGCTGAGATCATGAGGCCTCAGACACACTTAATAGGATTATGGTAATATAATTTTGTGGCGCTGACCTCGGGATGGTGCCAGGTTTCTTCCACATCCTCAGACAAAAGCAGGGAGCTCACCAAGGGTTCCAGCAGGCTTGCCCAGCTCAGCCTCTTGGCACAGACCTGTGTCCTCATGGGGCCGGCGCAAGATGGATGGCTGCGATGCAAAGTCTCACTTCCTAAGTCTTCTCCGACCGTGAGCGAAACCAAAGGGTGACAAGAGATAGTTTTTAACCCAAATAAATATAATTTCCCACGACAGACTTGACTCTGATGACAGCCGGTCATGTAACTCATCTGGTTTAATGTAAACTATAATCAATATGCTTCAGGATGCAGGAAATGTGTCCTCTTTTTGCTCCCAACTCAGCACTTTGTAGTTCTTTAGCAGAGGGTGTAGCTTCCATGGAAACAGCCTTGTGATCAGTTTGTCTTATGGAGGTGGACGTGTCTTATTGACTTTCAGAATGCATTTTATAGAGTGCACAATTTAAAACTCGATGCGGGACTTTCTTTAAAATGAGACAAATGAGACACACAATATATCAAAAACACGTAATAAAGTCTTGACACCCACACCAGTGTGTTTGAAATACAAAAATAAATCTGGGAACAATTCTAATTCGGTTTTCTGTTCACACATTTGCCTTGATTAGACATCTGCTGTATCAGACGGACTTTCTGTAATTACAGTAACAGGCAGACACGAACACACATGTGCTGTTTAATTCTTCATCTTGTTTGGTCTCATTTTACTTTGTTGTGTATTTTATTGTTGCCCAGTCTCCAGGGGTGTATCACCAGATTTTTTTCCCCCCTTTTCCTTTTCTTTTCCTCTTCCTTTTGCCTTAATAAAGACCACCAATAGGGTTTGGAGGGGGCAGACGTCTCTGTGGAATAATAATGGGGTCGTCCTGGGAAAATTGCCCATGGAAAGGCCGGTCTGAAAAAAAAAAAAAAAAAAAGAAAGAAAAAGTTGGTCTTGTTTCCGATCCTTCTCGGATACATTCATCAGGGCACTCCTGCTGTTTGGAGCAGTCCCATGGCAGCCCCAAGCCACTCACAGGCTGGGTCCCTCTGCCATTGCCAAGACTCTCCGAGCTGAGGTCAGGAGGCTGGGGCACATGTTAGGAAAGATGCTTTTTATTTGCTTTGCCCTGATTTCTTTTTTTTTTTTAAACAGATTTGCAGAAGTAATAGATCAGTATAAAAAATGCGACGTATTAATCAAAGCCATGAACAGGCAGCATTTCCTTTGTGACATTGCTGTGGTTGTTATCTTTTCTATTTACATGTTTATGAAATAGGGGATATTTATCTTTATGTTGCTACCGGGCAAGGCCATCTGTGGCCGCAGAATGTGCCGTGTGTGAGTCACCGCGGTTTTAGAGAAACAGGGAAAGCCTCGATACTGATGTCATTTCCTGACGTGCTGCTGCTCTGTGGCAACAACACATGACACAATCTTCTGATGAAACACACTGAAAGTGGCCACGGCCACTTTGTGTTTTATTTTATTTAGTTATATTGAATGAAGGAAGGGACAGTCCAGCTTCTCTGACTGTATTTCACACACTTTTTACACCCTTTTTTATTCCTTTTGTGAGAAATAATTGTGCATTACAGTAATTTTCTGTTTGTAAAATAAAGGAAATATTGTGCTGTATTAATTTGGAAAAGTGCGGCTTCAGGGAACCATGTCATTTTCATTAATACAACTACTTTCAAAGAAGGGATCATATAGAAATCTGTTAGAGGCCCGTTTAATTTTCAAAAATAATTTATTAAAATATCATTTCACAAAAGTTATATTGTGATCGCCTGATTTAGTTTATCTGAATTCCTGATTGGTTTTTAAGGAGTTGGACTTGGAAGCATAAACATTTGACATTTTCCCATGCACACGCGCTGCCAACAACCTGAGATAAAACAATTCAGCACAACGTTCTGCTCATTCTCTGAAACAGCAGGAATATGGACCTTTGTTTACCAGAGTTGACTTGTTTGCTGAACAGAAATTTTGGCCACAGTCTAACATTCAGGCAACATCTTCCATCGGGAGTCAATCATGCTCTGTGTACTGTGTTATTATATGCCTGTTTGGACCTGCTCAAACAGCATCAGGACATTGTCATTACTTTTGCCAATAGTTTGAGTCAGGCAAGATTTGTCTTCCCGACTGTAATGTTGAAATTTGTGTAAAATCTGCTCCCTTATTTTCTCTGGGATTTTATCTGTAAGTCTATGTTGTTTCAAGTTTTGTTATTCTTGTTTTGAATTCTTCTAAAAAAACATATTAAATTTTTAATTTCTTTTATATCCGTCATCAGCATTATGCTTTAGTTTGGCAGACAAAAAAATAGGTGGATTAGTGAAGTCCTTTGTCCTTTCCTTGTGATCTCCCTGGTCCTCCTTCCTGTTCTCCCCCGGTCCATTACTAACCGGCCTCCCTTTATCCCGTTAGGCCCTGAGGCCCTGCTGCCCTGCTGCCTCCTTCCAGGTCTGAGCCACTGGAGATCCAGTGATGGATGTGCCTCTGGGGCTCTCTGTGGGAGGTGGACTCAGGCCTTCGCACACTCTGGTTTCTCTTCTCAGAAGCAGAGGATGTCAGCCTTCACCGTTAACCGCGGACAGCAGAATCAAGCCTGTGCGAGCATCGTTGTCTTGTCGTCTGCCCAAAAAGTCTGACAGTGACTGCCGATTGACATGTTTTCCAATCTTATGCAGTTTATATAATACAGTGTTTTATTTGGCACTTAGTTACTGAAAGTTGCAATGACAGAAGAGGAAGAATTTTGAGGCAAATTTCTAGAAGACAAAGCTGGATCGGACATTACAAACATGTCTGAAAAATCATAAACGAGGAAAATAAACAACTTCAAACTTTACAATGTAGGGAAAATACACTCATATACAATTTCTGTTGTTTGTTTTAACTGCACAAGTGATTGTGCCAGATTTGAAGAATTTATAAACCAAGTTACATTGTAGATGCTAACTGTAAAGTATGATTCTAACTGTTGTATACTTGTACTGGTATATGTTTATTAGAGGATTTTATGAGGTGTTATGTGTAGAAATAGTGGGATTTCCCTTTCAGTGGTACTGACATTTTAATAGCTTGTTTCAGTGGCCGGCTCAACAAATCATAGAACATGCAAGTAAAGTAGGAGATTGTAGTATTATCATTATATTAACATTAATAGAAATGTTACACTTGAATCAGTTTGGTAATTTGAAACTGTATTTATAGAAATTTTCCACAATAAACCTACAATACTAATGCAACACAAATGTTAGACTTGTATTTTGTTCTCGTTTGATAACATGCTCCATCACCTAGTTTTATTAAAAACTATTTTCAAAAATCTGTATTTACCTTTTCCTTTTTTTTTTGTCTGTTTTTTCTGTTAATGTGTTTGCACATATAATAAAAAAATGTGGCATCAAGCTGGAAACAATAAACTGTACAGTCAAAACAGTGAGATGAGGTGCGGCGGTGGGTGGCAGAGAAAAGCTCATTCTTGTGGATGTGAGGAAAGATACGTCATCTGTGAATGTGCCTCAAATTTCAGCAGAAAGCTATAGTACCTGATTGTGTTTACACTGTCACTGATTTATTAAGGTCAGCTCTATTCCTATAGTGCTTGGCCTGTAATGACTAAACAATATTCAATGTCGAGTGTGTTTCTTTAAGCCATCGTGTATACAGGCAGGGGAAGGGGTGTGGACATAAGTCTTCTCAATAGGCCATGGTAAAAATAGACCTTTGACCTTGTGGTCTGGGAAGCCAGCAGCAAAACCTTTACTTTACCACACTGCTGCAGTGGGACCCAAAACACTGGCTCTGATTAATGCGGAAATTAAACGATCCGTGTCACATTAAAACAATCTTCCAGATTCCTGTTGCTTTTGTTGAGTTGGCTCAAGCCTAATTCAGCTGCAGCAAATACAGTTTTAGATATTTATGTTCAGTCTCACCGACCTATGACTGACAAATGCTTTCCAACAGGCGACCTGCATGCGTTGCAGAAGGCTGTGGAGAACGCGCATGATGTCGTATAAAACACGCTTAGAATAAATGGTCCAAGATGAACTTGTATTTCTCAGTGTTTTGTTTTTATTGCAAACAATATAATACAAAAGATAAGCATTTAAGACAATGTCGTGTTTACCTAGGGAAACTGCATTAAGAAGATGACAAAATGAGAACTAATGATACAGAATATAAAATGAGGAACAGAACTTTTTTTCAAAAACAAAAAGCATCCTCTTGATTCCAGCAAAATCTTAACAAAACAGCTGCTGCTTCCATATCCATTAATTCATTTGTTAGAAAGAAAAGAAAAATAAAACTTCCAGTTTTTTCTTTTTTTTAGAGAACGACTCATGATGTAATTATAAGCAATCTGTACATAACTAGATCAAGAATAAAGGAAACTTTTATACGGAAACATTTACAAATGATAAATAAACAAATTTGTACCACAAATGACAGCAAACTATTGCACTGAAAACGTTCCATCTCAGTTAGCTGCTGCTGAATTAAAAAGATAATTGCAAATAGTTATTTTCAAATAAAATTAATGCTAAAGAATAAATTAGGAAAAAGGCTAGGAAAAGTGTGGGGGCTGTAGGAACGACAGAAGCACATGAGACTCAAACCTGCTGACTGCTGAGGAGAATCAGGTCAAAGGTTACTTCCTGTGTCTCCCCAAGCAGGAAGTCAAAACTATGCTGTGGTTTCAATAGTGAAACGAGAGTGGACCGAGCCTCCCTACTGTGGCTCCAGAGGCACAAATGGTATCAAGGCAGTACCCGGATAAAAGCAATCATTGCTCAGTTACATCTAGCAACACAGTAAGGCCCCTAGAAGAGTTGTATGGCACCTGCTATAGCATTTCCAACGCAATAACTCGAGCTAAAGCGAAGAACGAGACGTAGAATATTTGACTAATTCAATGATGACACAGTCATAACATGGCCAAAAATTCAAATCTATTTCCAACCTGCATTGCTCAACTCGTGCCTCTCATGAGAATTACAATTAAAATATGTACAGTACAAAAACCCAAAGCAGAATGAAGGCTATTATAAGATGACAGTGTCAGTAAACAAACGTTTCTTACTTCCTGTACAAAAATACATGAGTTCGAAGTAAGGCCACTGAGGGTGTTCTTACCCAGCATTCCTGCTCCTTTAGACGTGTTAAACCTTCAAATCTTTACGGTGACATTGCGGATGACACTGATTATAATGGTGATGACAAGAGCAGAACACATACACAGTACATACTAAAATATTTATAACCAGTATGTCCTCACAGAGGATTTCTTTAAACATATCTAAAAAAATATAATCACAATTCCAACCAATACAAAAGGCACTGTTGTGAGCCAATCCAAAGGTATATTTCTGTACTATAAAAAGTCCTTTGTCGTGTTTTTCTGTTGGCAACGAAGGGTGTGTTGCATGGTGGCGTCAAGGCCACCAGACATAAAGAAGTCTGTGTGTGTGGGGGTGTTGTACTGTCAGTCCGCGCGCTGCCTCCTCACGGCCTGGACAGTTGTGTGTAAATTGGCTGCTCCCAGTGCTGCGGACTGTGCGTCTGGGGCACGGAGGGCACCCCGGTGGTGTCGGCGATCGGGGTGTACATCGGCCTCGGGCTGGGGCTCATGTAGCTGAAGGTGGAGTACAGGCCGGAGCCCTGGCCGGTGGCGTGGCTGTAGTAGGAGTTGGCGCCACCTTGGTGGTCTGAATAGTCATACTGTGCTCTTGTGATGGAGGGGTAGGAGGAGGTGCTGTAGTGCTGCAGATTGAAGGAGCCATAGGTGACGTGCTGTGGGGAGCCCTGCTGCTCGCTGTAGTGGCTAGGGCTCAGCTGCTCTGTCTTGATCTGCGTGGCTCTTTGTTGACCCTGTTGGCCTTGCTCTCCTCCTCCACCCAGGGTGGTGAGAGAGTGCTGCTGCTGCTGCTGCTGCTGCTGCTTGGACATCCAGGTGTGGGCCCCAACGCTGGCTGCTTGGCTGACCGAGGAGCCGCTGATGCCGTAGCTGCTTGTGTAGCCTGCTTGGGCTGGGCCAGTCACCCCGGTGTGACTGTGGGGCGGCAGGTACTGGTCGAACTCGTCGACATCAAAGCTCCCCATGTTGGAGATGACATCACTGCTCAGCTCACCAATGTCTACTGCTCCAAAGTCGATGTTGAGCTGGCGACTGGCGCCCTCCTGCATGGGGCGCCCCTCGCGCTTCAGGTCAGCTTTGCTGGACGGGAGATCTGTCTTGGGGGTAGTCGGGGGTGTTGGTGGGCCCTGAGACTGACCTGGTTAAAGGACAACAAAGTTAGAGTTAGGATCACAATGCATGTGCAGAATGATGCAGCTTGTGAAATACCAGTATGATGATTTTACTGGCATTATAAATGACAGGTGTATTTGCATAATAGCTTGTAAAACCCACTAATCATTAACGATTTATCATTTACAGGTGTCTCCTGGAGACCCGAAAGGAGCAAGCAATTGATGCCCCTTTGGAAATAAAAAATACTAATAAAAATAAGAGAATGCTTTTTTTCTATCCTCTTGCAGGTCTTACCTGAGTGTTCTCCTGGAGAGTGCACCTCGCCCATACTCGACGCGGGAGAATCGGCCTGCTGCAGCGCCTTGAAGATCGCATTTGGAGAGATGTGCGTTTGCTCGTTATCCTCGGCTTCGTTTTGGCCGTTCTTGACAGACTTTCTCCGCCTTGGTTGGTATTTGTAGTCGGGGTGATCCTTCTTATGCTGCACTCTCAGGCGCTCTGCCTCCTCCACAAACGGCCGCTTCTCTACCTCGTTGAGTAATCTGAAAATAGCAGGTAACTGTGCATTAATATTTAAAGTGCATCCAATCAAAGACCAGCACAGTGTATGATGGATTAAGTAGTGCAATAGTGAAATCCACTGAATCACCTCAAGAATGATTCTTGAATGAAATGCTATATTGTGTGGACAACAAGCCTTTTTCGTGCACCAGCTTAGCAAGACAAATCCCTTTAATTCTGAGATGTTTTGATGTATAATAATAAAAAAATCAGCAAAAAGCACTTATGTAGGTTATGTAGTCTACTCTGAGTCTGCACCACTTCCTATACACCCACGCTAAAGTTAAGTGTCTCCAAACTGCAAATAATAATCAGTATCGAAGAGGAATACAATCTGCTAAACAATATTTCAAAAAAGTTCAACTTGAATCAGCAGGCAGATGGTGCATTTGGTCACACAGAAAACATTGCGCGCCACTGAGGCGCGTAAAGGCGCACGGCTAAAGTGTCTGGGGATGAAAAGCGAACCTACCTCCAGAGTTTGCCCAGGGTTTTGCTGAGTTCCGCGTTGTGCAGATGCGGGTATTGGTCGGCCAGTTTCCTCCGTGCAGCCTGAGCCCAAACCATGAACGCGTTCATGGGCCTTTTGACGTGAGGTTTGCTCTTGCTTGAGCCGTTGACGCGCACCGGCATGGGCACAAGCGTCCAGTCGTAACCCTTCAGCACCTGGGACACCGCGTCTCTGATGCAGACCGGGAACTTCTCCTCTTCGCCCTCCTTCTTGTAGTCTGGACCCCCGAGAAGGTGGTTGTCAGGTGGACGGGTGTTCTCAGTGTCCGAACCGGACCCGGACGGACACGGCGAGCCTGCGGAGTCCTCAGACATGCTGGGGCTGGGAGCGTCAGAGTGACACTTCTCCTGTTCTTCTGTCATCTTCAGGTAAGGGTCGAGGAGATTCATGCGAAAAAATTAAAGAACAGCTTCTAGTAGTAAAAAAAACAAAAAAAAAAGTCAGAAAATCCTTTTTTTTTTTTCTAAATCCAAGCGCTGCGCCCGCGGAGAGCAGTGACCGTGCGTCAGGGCGCACGGCTTCACTGGCAAAGCTGAATCCGGTAAAAGAGAAAAAAAATGTGAGAGGAGAAAAAATACACGACGCTCCTTGGACGTTTCACAACTCAGCAAACAAAACTGCAACTTGCAAGTGATCGTTCTCGAATGCTTGACTTTGAACAGAAATATGACTGGGAGATGTGCGCTTTGACGATTGCTGAAGAGTCTAGAAACGCAGGAGGCGATGCCTGGATTTATGTTTGACGGCCGGCACATGATTGGGGGAAACTTTCGGTGGGCGGGGACGTAACGTGAGACCGCTCTGAAAAAGCTGCAGTCAACAACAGCGAGAGCCAGGCTCCATCAGGAAAACTATTTTCCCCTTATAATCTTTGCTTTCATTAAAATTAAATTGAAGGGAAGACGTAAAGGTTTAAAAAACAACCTCATCCTCTGAGAAAGTAACTCATCTTTCAACTAACTAAAATCAGCTGTTTAGTTTTTCATATATGACAAACCAAACCAAATCAAACACAAAAACAGTTATAATCCACATTGTGACAAACTGGAATTTGCATCCTCACATGATAATTATATACCAAGTGCATCTTGTATGTTGAAAATTTAAATTCCCTTGTTTTGCCAATTAATTTTATACCTGTGTTATAGTGTGAGGGCAAAAGTCAGTTGAGTGTGTGTGTGTTAGAGAGAAAAAAATACAGCATGTTCATACAACAAATCATTTTTATTAAAAACTAGTGAGGGCTTCACACGTGTATTTCAGTAGTTGCTGTGCAGCTGTGTCCAAAGTGCGTTGCACAGGGACCGTCCAGTGAATGTGGACCAGCAGCACAATCAGGACACTGTCCAATAGGGGGAGACAGCAGTCCAAAAACTTGGGAGGAAGCCTTGGACGTGTCTGCGGGGACAGCAGCGATGAAAACACAGGGAGAGGGTTTCACCAAACACCAAATGTAGGTTCCAGCTCTACATTTATATGTGAGATTTGGTCCAAACAATATTGAGTTCATCTGACTAAACAAAACATGTCTAATTAGAAAAGTATATTGAGCATATGTAATGTAACAAAGCATTTATCTTATCATGGCGTTTTTTGGTTGAAATAGTTTTGTTTTAATTTTGTTATTAATGTATGTGTGACATGTAATGTGTTTTTATACAACTACTGCTAGTAGTACTAATAAAAAGAAGAATAGGAAGACGAAGGAGGAGGTGGAGGCTGTGGTTATTATTCTAGCTGTTACTAATATAAAGGCCAAGGACGTGAACACATGACAGATTATATAAGTTAATGCATGTAATAAATGCTTTCTCACCAAAGTCAAACGCATGAAACAACTCTTACAAAACAAATGTGTTGCTACACTAAAATCTACTTTACTGGATTTGCTCCAACGCTTGTTTTCCGTGGACAAAGAGCACTTTGTTTAGAGAGGTCAGTCGCTATAATCAGTGTGTTCAATTTTAGAAACCAACTGTAAGTTATGAGTCCACATATCCAGGAACATGTCTCAGCTTTTGTAAATATTTATCAATTCATTATTTAACATGACGATTGTATTAACTAAAAAAGTTAAAAAAAAAGTCAATTTTAGCCATTTTACATCTGATAATAGGGTGAAATCAGGTAAAATCTATGTCCATTACAGTGTTTATTCATTTATATTCTTTTATATTCATCATTATTAGGTTTGAAAACTGTAAGACAAATGAAAACTGTGAAAATATGTCATTTAATAAATAAAAAAAACACGTGGTACCTTTATTTTACAAAATGTTGTCAACCCACTTTAAAAAATGAGCTGGTATATAATACTTGTTCAATAATTGTGTCTGTAATAAAAAAAAGTGCCCTCCATAGCTAAAAGAATATTTTTTTTTCCACAGAAAGATCATCTTTCTCCATAATGAAGCATTGTGACTTTAAGGCTTTCAGTCTTTCTTGTTTCTGACATTTTCATTAAAAATGGTCTAATATGCCTGTCAGATGTGCCTTCTGTCATGCTCCGCGTCTCACCGGTTGACTGGACGCTGTGGCCGACCGCCTGGTCAGATCCCCCGCCACTGCATGAAATCCAGTTTACAAATGCTGCTCTTCCAAAGTTCGAGCTGGAGACAAGCAGCAGGGACAGGAAAACTTATGTGAAGTAACGTGTTTTTGTTTCATCACCACTTGATACGTGTAATTATGTTGATTTACTAACTGGTCCAAGTAACTCGATTCTTCCTCCTCGAACAAAAACCTTGAGCTATTTTCTTCAATAAAGCGTAAGTTCTCCAATACCTCAGCACACGTCACCAAGAGTTAGTAACAGACGAATGATACTCTTAGCTTGCATTATTTTAATACAAAACAACGTACGACAGCCTGGTCGAACATAGTCGTGTATTAGAAGGTGAATAATGGATGTAACCTTCAGCTTTTATGAGGGTATGTTGTATGTATGATTATGAAGACTGTCGCCTTTGAGAGATTTCAGTCTTTGAGGCGACTGGTTTTAACATGCACAGGAGGAAAAGCGGTGGTGGCTAACGCAGAGGCATCAGAGGTGCGGCCGGGCTTGTTCTGGAGGGTTCCAGGTGCCCCACAGACTGATAAACCCTCGATCGGGTCGTGGGTCCAGACACAGATCTTGAGGGGCCAGGCTCACACAGTTTGCGCGCAACACCCCCCTCGCAGGCCGAGCGGGTCTTGGGAAACTTCTCAGCTTGACTTCGAGCAATGGCGTCAAAATTTTGAGTCAAACGCTGAGGGTAAACTGCCAAATCATGTCTTCCAGCTCTCCGGCTCACTCAGATTCCACTGCAAATGTTTGAGCTGACCGCCGCTCTTTTTAAAAGCCTTTAGTGCTGAGTGTGTTTGTTAGTACAGTAGATGTCTGAGCGCTGAAGTTGTCGCCTTTCAGATTTGTTTGTCTAAGTAAGGCAATAGCTATCCATCATGTGTTTTTTCCAGTTGGAGTTCAGATGTTTTTCATGTTTTGGTTGTTTCTATGCATCCTACTAGGATTTTAACCAAATAGCTACTTAAAATGTCAGTATGTGACGCGTAGGTGCTGTTCAGGAGTTGGGCCTTACTTTCTGTAGTGATCGATCAGATATCATGCAAAATGTGTTATCGTTATCTGCTGCGAGACTCATAAAGAAATAGAAGACTTTGCTATGTGACAAATAGTGTGGTAAAGGTAAAGTGGGCAGCTGTGGCTGCTCTCAGCTGACATAACACCTGTCTGAGACTTTCCACGACTAGTGCCAACTGCCCCAGACACGGCAGGAGGACTGCAAGAGCTGAGAAAATCCTCTCGCCCAAACATCTGAACTTTCCTTTCGGGCGCTTCCACCGTCAGTTCCTCTGTCTGTTTGTTAATTCCTAAAAATGTCGGTCTCACACACACGCCAGTTTGGTCGCAGAGACGTACCCTCACTCTCCGAGAGGGAAGGTCTCATGTGGGTGAATGGGCTTCCCCCGGGTGTGTGCCAAACCGACTCAAAGCACTCAGGCCACGGGTAACTGTTGACACATGACATTTTGCAAAGGGTAAAGTTTAAACAAGACTTATCAAGGCCCTGACACCCTCAGAAGGATGGGCTTATACTCTCTGCTCTGACTCTCTCACACCTCCCTGATATCCCACGCAAAACCACAACAGCTTCCAGTGGCTTCACCAATAGGACAGAGGGGGAAAAAAAGCTGCAGACGCTTGGAAACAACTTTCTTGTAAATACACTTTATTACAGATCAATCTTCTGCTGTCATGTTGGTGAATGGGCTCAGTAGCTGTCAGAACCACAAGGACAATACAACGCCGACAGAAACATATAGTCTGCGCGCACGAGCTGTCGTCAAAGCGATAACCGCGCAATTATTTACTGAGCCGGCTGTTGTCGCCTCCATTTTCAGGTCAGCGCAGATATCAGACGAGCTCGGGTATGCAAATGCAAAGAAAAACACACACATTCTGGCCTTCACCCCTGCGACCAGCAGTGTGTGGTAATTACTGCTGCACGCTTGCTTGTATATCTTCTCCTTTCTCCGGCCTCCGCTGGAGATAGTGCCGTAATCTCAGTCTTATCTGCACCTGGCCTCTATTAAAACCGAAACACCTTGGGCACTCATTGATATTGTATCTGAAGGGAAGGAAATGCTCACTGATCTGGGAATGCAGTGATATGCATGATAAATGGCATAGACGGGGAAAATGTGCCAGGATGGAGACACACAGAATTGTGTAATCGTTCAAGTCCAAAAAGTGTGATAACTTCACCGCAGCAACGGCTCATAAATCCAAACTATTAAAATCTAAGCGTAAAATATGCGTTTTAAAGTTACAACCATGAGAAGCTGCTTCCACGTACCCAAAATGTTAACCTTCCAACCTTTCTGACAGCACGCCTGGAAAAAGCATGGAATATTGAACTCTGCTGAGTGACTAGAAGGTGCATTCCATGCCTTCAGGTGAAGTGAGCTGGTTTAAATGACAAGGAAACGCCATAAAAGCAGAGTGTGATCTCCTCAGGACACTCTCCTGCATCTCCAATAATGAGGCTTGACCTATAATTATGTTTGACTGACAATGGCTCATTGACATGGTGCTGACAAAACGTTAGATGACATTACCTGAGCCTTCGCTGAGGCTGGTAATGTGCTTGTATCCTCAACAGGGGTCCGCTCAACAGAGAGCAGGTGACAATGACTTACAAAGGATGAATTCAAATAGAACTTATCTCATGTAAGCAAACATTAACTTGATATTACCGCAACACTTTGGGGATCTTAGGAAAAAGAGATTGTAAAGTTACGTCACGCAGTATTAAATAGGGGATGGGACGCTGTTTAGGCCTCAATTTGATGTCACAAGAAAACTTTACGCACACACACAAAACTGGGTTATTGTTAGGGAGAACAGCTTCAGGGTAATGTAATGTTAACAGACAACGTGGTTTAGGATAAGACGCAAAAACTTTGGGGTAAGAATATGTTCAAAGACAAATTACATACTAGTGCGAGGTCATGTTGTACCATCCACCACCTTGTCCACCATCCTATTTTTTTACATCTTTTGCCATTGTTTTAGGCTTCAAACACTAAAGCGCCGTGGTTTCCATGGAACTTCACTGAAAGCCCTCGCGTCAGTCACTGATGGAAATGGGTTCATTAAGCGGCAGCATGTTTTTCAAAAGGACTGGGGAAAGCGAAGCTCAGTACCATCAGTTAGCTGCATATCTTTGGTTTGTTTCTCGAAAAACTTGCTTAAAATTGTTTAATTGTTTAAACTGTGAATTAATTTGAATAATATACAGCTCACACTACAGAAAATGTCGTCTGCCAATTGTTTGATCACGTCACTATACTGTATTTATCCTTCTCTGAGCAGTGTTGATGTTCAGGTTGTCATCAGCATGTACTTGCTATTAGCAGTGAATTTGTCTTCCTTCAGAGATTCTTGGGCATTTGTGTCTGGATCATAGCACTGACTCAGAACGGCTGACAGCTCCAGTCTCTTCCTGGCACCACTACAAAAAAAAAGTTCCATCCGCTGGTCTGGGTGATGTTAGTGTGGCACCTCAGCCTGCACACAGAGACACCTTTCACAAAGAACCTGTATGTGCCCGGGTCTGCTCCACGTAATGGAATATTCAGCTCCCCTCCCCTCCCACCTCCTACCTGTTTCTATGATCAGGTGAAAATGAGACTGTTGTTGTCGCCAGCGATGTTGTAATCTAAAAATAAACTCCAGTGTGTTTCCCCATTTCCTCTTCCTGTTTCTGTCAACTGCCCGTGTTTATATCCGTATTTGATTATTTCTCACAGTGAATTTCTAAAGCTCAGCTGGCACGTACGTGATTATCCTCAGTGAAAACTTTTCTACTTTTTGCAAATCTGTGGTGTCATGTTTTTTTTTTTCGTACTCCCCCCATACACACACACTTTTCCCTCATTTCATTACCCTCCCACCTTAACCTGGCCTTTTCAGCACGGCTCATTTGTTGGGATGGCCGATGAAAAGGGCCATTCTCTCTGCACAGTCAACGTGATACTAGAAATACTCAGTTAATGAAAGAGTGATGATATCTAATCACTTTCCAGAAGATAGCACCTGCAGAGCCAGTAGCCAACCCTGTTCTGAACAGTCCCAACTGAGACCTACAGATGTACTTCCTCTTAGCTGTTCAGCATTGATGGCTGTACCTTTGATATCGCTCGTTGCAAGAGAGAAACAGAAATATCTTGTGTGGTCATGCAGATCCAGTCCTCTTAGGTGTTTCCACTGGGGATTTCGGCATTAGACCATGGCAATGGGATTAATACGTTCAGAAAGGGCAGGGGTGAAATGAACAATGGCATACCTTAAGGGCTTTAAAACAGTGTCTTATTACAATGGGGACAGCCAGGTTTATACTTCATAAATACAATGTCACGACAAAGGAAAAAGAGAAGGTCGACAAACGCACTTATGCCCAAAAATTAAATCTTTTGCCCTTTTTTCACTGACTTTCCCAAAAATGTTCTAAAAATTTTGTAGACCAATTCCTAAGTATTCTAGCATTTTTTCTACATAAAATGACTAATATTCTGTTAGACTGTGGAGGTATACTGCATGATAAAACTAATACAATCTCTTACAATGTGCCTGCAATAAATCCCATGAGTCAGTTTCTGTTGAAGCTGGTGAAACAGTGCTGCTGTTTGAAGTGTCACGTCATTGAATCACTGATGCTGTTAAATTATAAGGTATCATACAAACACGTTTACATTTAAAACATGTATAAAATATATCTATGTTCCATCACATCACATCAAAACATCAGTTCTGAAAGTTGAATCAAAACAGTCCTAACAAATTATAGAAATGAATGAAGGAAGGAATTTATTGCATGAGTTTTGTACTAGTCTGCATAAGTTTGAGCTGTTAAACGCTGAAAAGCTGAAATGCTTCGAATGAAATTCTACAACTTTGTGGGATTATTTTCACATTTACATCCATACACACAATGATTGCTGTTCTTTCAATTTCTTAGATGTGTGTGTTGTATTTATTCAGTTTGAGTGTACAACTATTGAATCTAGTAAATCAACTATTTACTTGTACCAATGAAATGTATTAGTTCTTCTTTGATAATAATCACTAACAATGCAAAAAAGGTAAAACGCGTAAATTCAAAGTTGCTTGCTGGAAATCCCTTCATACACAAAACAAATGCACACATTCTTTAGTGTTGGTATAGCATCCACATCTCTTCACGCTCCCTTATCGTCTGTGTTTTCATCTTTATATTTCCTCTTTTTCTTTCCTTTTGCTAACGATCAGCTTGCAGTGTGAACAGGGGCCTGAACCACAGATAAGGAGAGACATTAAGCGAACTGTGTGCCAACCATAACACAGCAGTCAGAGCTGTTTGTGTCCCCCCCCTCTCTCTCCCCCCTCCATCCTCCTTCTCCTTTCGGGTGCTCCCGTGTTCAGGCTGGCTCGGACTCAGCAGGGAAGCTCCATCTAATTGCAGTGACCCAGCGGTGGTGGCCCCAAACCCCCGGGAGCCAGGCTCATGCATTCTAATGTTACGCTCGAAGGAAATTGTCCTCCAGTGTTTCCTGAGATCCAATATTTGAGCAGCTTGGTTACCATTCATGTAGGAGCAAAAGAATTGGAACGGGTTTATTAGATTTGCCGCTCGGCTCAGTGCTGTCCTGTCTACGTTATATCTCACTGTGTCCTCACACCGGTCAGTTTGCTGCAAGTTAATGATTTGATCTGTCTGCTCATTGGCACAGCGTTAAGGAGAAATAATAGGAGGAATATTCATGCGTTACACTGAACTTTCATGTAGAGATCAATTTGAAATTATACAGACTTAAAACAAGGATTTGTGGTACCAGTAAATCACATGTAATCAGACGATTGCATCAGGGACACAGCTTTTTTTTTTCTTTGGTATAGACATTATCATTTCAGACACAGACTATTCAAAGACGGTTCATATATAATAGGCTCATATATTAATAATGTAATGCACTGTTGACTAAATGCATATGGCCATGTCTACCCAGCCTTTGCCGAGATGGTGGAAACTCAAGACTTTTCAGAGCTGTAAAAGCCTGTCTTGTGTAATCATGAGCTGTGGTGTTTTGATGTCCGATAAAGACAAAAACCTTAAAATAGATTTGTTTCTAAATTTGGACTTCCTAGATTGAATTACATCTTCTTAACAATGCCTGTAGTAACACACCCAAACCTACACGCTGCTATTTTTGGTCTTACTGCTCACAAATAAATGATACCAGTACATTAATAACAAAGGGTTTTACCCCGTTTAACACGGACTTTCAGCTTCGACCATGTTCTCCCTGTTTCACCGCATTCTGTTTAAACTTTGAATGGTGACTCACACGTGTAGTTTTAACTGTGAGCGGTGAACGCCGGCATTGGCACAAAGATGAGCTTTTGTCCCGTTCTCACAGTTTGAGCTCCGTCTGGGCGACAAACAGCCTCTGACTCACCAAACAGGTTATCAGGAAGCCGTGACCCTCTCATCGCGCTGCCACGCACGCTCTGTAATTCAAAATCTAGAGTTACCCAGCGCCTACACCTTAGCGCACTCCTGTGAACTGAAACTGTTGCTTCAGTGCACCTCAGCCTTGTTGAAGTTGCTCACTGATGCCTAACTCCTTAATAATGGGTGTCCATAGACCAGGACGTGCAGATGGCGGGGCCCAGAAGGAGCAGATGATGTACAATGGATAAACCCGGGATTGTGAGTGTGTTGGGGGGGGGAGTGGAAAGTTTTGTCAGTAAATCCAATACCAGTCTCTCGGGTCACCACTTAAAATCGAGCATGGAACAGGAAGAAAAACACCTCTGCGTGTTTCTCACCAGCCTAAAGATCATCAACCTGGGAATGAAGTTGGTGCAACGTAAGGTGTGCAGTCCCACAGGGAGGCGGGCCGTGTTGAATTTACCGTTGAAGGTGTGGGTTAATGGTGAGGAAAACCAACAACATGGAAAAATTAAAGCAAATATGAACTTCACGGGCTAGAAAAACAAAACTTGTTACGTGACTTGAGCTGAAGGAAGACAATTTAAATAGCATAATTTTAATAATCACGTCCGTGAGCACTGGCAACTGCCCTTTGAAATGACATTTGTTTTTTTAAATTGGGTTTTTTTAAGTTTGAGTTTTTAACCAGCTATTACTGGGCATGGTATAATTCACATTGTATAGCCACTTTAAGCACTTTTTAAATTGTCACGAGCAGTTTATGTGTGACCATTAAGTTTGAAATTGATTTATTCTTTCCTTGGCAGTGACAAGAACATACACAGTCACGCTCTCATTAGGTGCCACATGATTTGCGTCACTTTTCAAATGGACCCCATTATACCAACCTCTGATCTCCCCGGGGTTCAGCATAAATTTCTTATTGATAACGGGTAATTCTATATTGGCTTTGTCCCAAATTTATCATCGCATATCAACTGTATATGAATATGATATTTTTTTTCTGGGTAGAAATAATAGAAAGTGTCGCCAGTGTTAATTGGTCGGTGAGAGGCTGTTTGATTTGAGGCTGGTAGTCACAATTCAGTTATTGCCTTATAGGCTCAGCGTGGCTGTAAAAGATGTGATGAATCTCGGGGCTTTTCTCCAAACACTGAGGTTTGGCTGATCTTCAGGATGCCAGTGCAGCGTGATGCCTGCTCTCACATATTGGGAGAGACTGCAATAACAGGGCCAATTACATAATAATGATCTCACCCAGCTGTAGCCATCCCACATGACAGCCCGCTTCTCTGTTGCTCTCACATCGGGAGTCGTGGAATGGGTTGGCATAATTGTACTGTAAAGTGTTTAAATAGGGACACATGCTGTATTGTATGCAGATATTTGTCGAACGATGATATACAGGGGCCCTTTCAGGACACCAGTTAAACAAAGTAATTATTTATTGTTTCTCCAATGCAATGGAACTTTTGCCTTCCGTAATAACTTTGATTGTGCATATATGTGAAAGTTGTGTTCATATTTAAAACTCCTTTAACAGCTCTATAGTAAATATATAGAGAGAGATTTGGGATCCACAGACGTTTGTAATTAAGGGAATATTTGACTTTCCAGCATCACATGTCAGTCCCTGTCTGTGCCAGCATTCTGAGCCAAGAACAGTGCAAACAAAGCAGCACACAGAACAATGATGAGGTGCACAAAGAGAGATCAGACAGCAGCCAGGTGACGTTAGCCAACCGAATGTGACCATAAACTTTAGATTTTGATTAGTGAAGCAGTCTGAAGCGCTCACATCAGCCAAAGGATGCCCAGTCGTCATTATTCCTTGTCTCCTCGTTTCACTTCCTTGTTTTGCTGGACCCGTTGCACCAGGCTTAATCCAAGCCTTATTTTTTTTTTAAATTAGCAAACATCACTACAAGTGATGCAGTGTTCTTCCCAAATCAAAGTAATAAAAAATCCACTTCTTTCCTGTTCTCCCTCCGCCCTTCCCACTCTAAAGCTGTCAGCCTCAGTCGCTGTTCCCTTGAGGGAAAATCCAGCCTACAAACCTCACGGGCAGCCAAGCAACTGCAGGCTGGATGGGCCTGACGCCCTGTAAGGCTGTCGTGAGGTTTCTGTAGCACTCAGCAATTGATCTGCAAGTTACAATTGTCCCAGCAGTTATTTCTAATCCTTTGCAAAATGTAAAGAACAGCATGTGAAAAAAGTCCAATACTCCAAAAACCATCAACAGATGTGTGTGCACAGGATGCCTGGCTGAGACGGGTCAGCGAAGTTACTTCTGCACACGTAGTGCGATGCCCGAAGACAGACGTCTGAGACGCTGACATAACCAGTGTTGCTGCCAAGAAAAGGTGCATGATAATGTTGAAAGAAATGCATCAGTAAGGTGATTAAGCCTTCTGTGCATGTCGGAGCTGCATGCCAATGACCAGCTTTGGGTGCATGTAGGAGGACTGAGGAATGGCAAACGCATTAGCATTTAAGAATTACGAATCTGGATGATTCTGCAAAAACTCTAGATGATATCCATCATTTTTAAACAGCCAATGCCAACACCTCTAAAGTTTCACTAACCCTACGCCCAGACGACCAAAATGATCCTGAGCTGGGAGTGGTGTGATGTTGACCTGACAGCTCCTTTCTCATCACTGCAGTGAAAGCTTGCCTCACACACACGTTGTCATTGCGATCAGGCTCAGTTACACCCCTCTCGAGCCAATCAGATTCACTTAGAGCTAACACAGAACAGGCCCAAGTAGCTAATACCTTTATCTGACCCACCTGCACCCCATCCACCAGCCGTCCGTGCCTCACCAGGCGCTTGGATTCAATTTGTCAGCTCCTCACATTAAACATGCAGAATAGAGAGGAGCTCCACTCTGCGCTAACCAGGTCAGCGTCCATCTGGGGACGGCCCTCAGGATTCCTCACTTGTTGTCAGGCGGATACTGGAGACTTGAAAACGGGGGGAATATTCTGCTCTGCATGTGTGTGTCAAAGCAGAATTTTGGTGTGAAAGAGAATATGGGCTGTGCTCTAATGTCTACAAATTTAGGTTATGCAGCAGCTACCATCACATTTAAGCACTTTGGTTTATTGGGAGCAGATATTTCTGATCCTCTTTGTTTATTAATTATGTTTTCATGGCTCTTTTTTTGCAGTGAGGTTTTCTTTTTAGTTTCTTTTTGAGCAATGTGATTATGTCAACTGTTTGATTGCCACAACTTCCAACATTTTACCTGAAATTGTGTGTTTGAAATCTTAAAAGCATAAAGAAAGGAGCTGTGCATTATTGATCACTGCAACAACATGTCAATATAATTAATATATTAATTAAAAACACAAAAAATATATTTATCGTATCCTCTTTAAAAAAGGATTGCATGTGTCCTTGAGGTGACTATAACCATTGAGCTTTATTTTTAGGGTAGTGTTTTGTGTATTTGTGCAGTTTTTGCCTTCATCTACCTCCTCAAACAGCATGCATCATTACACACGTAGCTGTAGAGGGGCAGACAAAGAGACACTCCTGCTTCACAACTTTTACACAACTTTCTCAGCTAATTTTCAGCCTTGCAGGCATCCTCAAGCAGAGAGGGTTGAGCTGTAATGCATGCGCTTGGCAGTCATTTCTTCATTTGCGTCCAGATGTTGCTTGGCTGATGCACAGCGCACTTGTCAAATGAAACCTAGTGACGTTTCAGTGGCAATTATTCTGTTTGTGCTCAAGTGTAGCTACACACATGTGAACGCGAACAGACTCACACACTCAAGAAGAGATCTGCCAACAAATCTGCATTTGCCAGGAAGTAATTGTTTCCATGTAGCTTTCGAAGATGTAAAATTTCAGCAGCTTTTTCTGTGGTGAACTGTTTGCAAATCAGTTCAATTATAGAAGTAATTTACCCAGTATAAAACTTGTAAAAGGGCTTCGTTGCATAAATAGTTATTAATACATTTTTTATTGGATATCATCTGTAGTTTTTGCACTTTGGTCTTACCTTTGAATAATGAAATGTTCATATCTTACTGACCACTTTTAAAGTTGTCAGTAGTTTTCTGTTTTTGCAATAATTTTCTTCTTACATTTCAGGAAGGACTTAGAAGGACGCAGAAAAAGGGTGGAGTGACGATGGGAAGGGACTGCTTGATAACACAAAATCATTTCTGTATGTTTTCGTGCCTTAAGTTGAAATGGCCATTGATGCCCTGCATGGGTTTGATGTTTATGACATTTATTTCCCAGCAATTATAAAAATATTGTAATACACTACTACTATTGTACTGCTGTTACTAGTACTAAACTTCTATTATACTGATCCAGTGTGGATCACAATTAGATATTTTGATGCAGTATAAAGATTGTGAAGTTACGTCACACTCTGGGGGACTGGGTGTGCAAATCTTGTGAGATAAACACACAGTAGGTTGTATTTATCATAGCACCGTTTGGCTACAGGGTCTTTTAAATAGGGAAGAAGTAAGGCGGCACCGCTCTGTTGATCCACTGTCACTGACGCACTATGGCAAAGTGTTTCAGAATCATGACAGAAATTGAAAACACAACGTCCATCTTAGGGAGGGATCCTCACAACACGGTACACAAAAAAACTAAAATTCAACATTGTGACAATGTGATTTCAACTATGACAACTTCACATTGTCTCTGTGTATACGTGACACTGTATTTTAACAATGTGAAAACTACTGCACTACTAAATTACTCTACCCCTCATACTACAATCCCCATTTCCAGGAGAGCTGGAACACAGTGTAAAACGTAAATAAAATGAGAACGCAATAATTTCCTAATCACCTGAGACCTATTATGATTGTAAACTGTACAAATGCCAACAATAACACATCTCGATATAAATTGGGACTGGGCTTGTTTACTGTGTTGCATCACCTCTTCATTTAACTCTTTGAGTCAGGGTAGGGGGCTGACTACATCCATTGCTTTAATTTTGCAATGAGCTCACCATCAAAAGAAAATGGCAGCTTTTTTTGGATCTTGTTTATTCATGGCTTTACTTGCATTTGTGCTAAACTGTGTCCACTGACTTTAGTTTTCAGAGGTGGTTCTGAGCCTAAACTATGATTTTTACTACAGAATCTTGTCTGCTTTTATGCTGTGCTGCCCGAGGGCCAAAGGATCAGGCTCATTTAGTGTCTGTATTTTATTTGAATTCGCTGGAGGTTTTAAATGTTACACTTTACACAAAGTTTCAACTTATGTGGAAATGGGGTTTGTATATTAAAAATCACATATCCTGGGACCAAACATGTTCTTCATTAGGTGTGTCGCCTAAAATTATTTGACATTTGAAGCAATTCATTCAAAATATTGTCAAATCTTGATCTCTCCACTCGTCGTGACACATAGGACACATGGAGAGTAAAAATTAGCCCCTGACAGTTTTATGACTCCTAGTTTTACAAGACAAGGGCGGGATGGTGGAGGTGAAGGCGAGTCGGTGAGCTTTACCAGGCACTTGGGGTTTGACGACTGCTGAGGAGCTACTAGAGGAGATGTGTCATTTTACAGCTGGGCTCATGGAGGTTAGGGGCCATGTTACATCCAGGACCTCAGCTGTGTTTCAGACCGGCTCTGCTGCCCAGATAGAGAGTGAGTCACACGGATGATGTCTTCCTCCTGTTATATAGGGTGGAGTGGGAGCTGGGTGGTGGATGTAGTCTGGGTGTGAAAACCTAAATAAACATACTATGGTTCCAGAGAGGAAAATACAAACACCTGTCACATAGGTGTCAAACACTAGCGACCAGTTAGACACTTGTGAAATGAAAATTGTCCTCAAAATTCCATGATGGAATTTTGTTTGTACATAATGTGAAACTTGAAATGGGGCATACTTTATAGACTGTGGTGGCGTACTAGTACCTCAAAGTCATACATATGTACATTATTTAGTAAATGTACAAATTCATTATTAATGCAGTTATTTTGCTTGGCGTCCCAACAGAGAAATTATTACAAGTCCCAGGACACAGAGTAGTTGTCCCAGCTGTAAACCACCAGGAGCTTAGTGCCTAGTTAGAGGTCAGAGGTTAATGTGGTGCTAGAGGCAGTACAAGACACTGGCCTAAATATAGTCATTTATATGGAGTCACGGATGGTTTTTGACCCCATGGACCCAATAGACATTTAAGTCACGATTTGTCTCAGTTTGTTGACAGACGACACTGCTGCTCATTTTGTAATTCCGGTTATAGTCACTCTTATTGACTACTGAGTTATTTCCGAATGACTATAAAATCTCTAGAAGGATTGTTTAGCCAGTAAAACTTGCAGTTAGTATGGTTAACAATAACCAGATTTTTTCCAATTTTAAAAATAGAAAAAAGAGAAATTAAGCATCTGTTGGTGTTTTTTTTTACCTCACAGCTCTGCAGTGGCTTTGAGAGAAGCCACATTTTTCTCACTGCCTCTCAGCAAAAATATCAGTGGACGTGTCTCGTGAGTTCAGCGGTCCCACACTGAGACCACCTTAAGTGCCATGAAACCCTGGCCTGTTCAGGCCTTCCTGTTTCCTTCTGTGTGAGCACGTATGGCTCAGTGCAAAGCAAGCAGAGAGATGCTACGTGTTGGGATTGCCTCAGCCAGCCAACTGTGTTGAGACAGATTGCACTTTTGCTTGGCCCTGACAACTTAGGCCGTCTGCGTCTTGCCAAGGAGCCTTCAGAGACGAGGAGGGAAAGGAACTGCCCAGTGAGCCTGTCTCGTCTCAGCGTCCACCCGGTCAGGACTGCTTTCCGGCCAAGGCTCTTAATTGTGTCTCTGGATGAAGTGGTAGCGGCCCCAGCAGTGGGGAGGGGCGTTGCATGTGTGATGTGAATAAGACCACACGCAAAATCACATGCATTCACACGTGGACATTTACACAAATACCACAATGCTCTGGTCCAAATAAATGAGCATCAAACTGAAATTAGGCGTGACTATTTTTGGACAATCTTTGGATTAATGCTCATTTTGCTGTATAGGTGGTTTAAATAAAACCTTGAGAAGATGCCTCAGCTCAATTGAAAAGAGTTTAGTTTTCAGGTTTGGATTGTAACCACATGAACTATGACACCAATATCATCTACATTCACACATCGATTCTATTTTTAAGGCATAATCATACTATATCTTGAAGATACACCAAAGAGTAGTGTCTCATCTTTAGAATGGAGTGTATATAAGCCGAACCAAAAATAGATTCAAAGCACGACTCCTCCTACTCGCCTTCATCAGAGGACTCTCCTATAACAGTGATGTCACCAGGTCTTCCTCACACCTAGTCGAAAGGTTTCAGTCCTGGCTCAGACTGACCACAGTCTGGCCAGCTTCCTGTCTGACCAGTGTGGGCAAGAACCCAGAGACGGGCAGCAAACAAGGGCGGATCCATTTGTTAACACAGCCAGGTCACAAGGGCCAAAGACAGCAGGGGAAAGGGCTTAGCTCCAGATGGAGAGATGTGCTTAATTAAACTGTATTTCAGATTATGACAGAAGCCTCAAGTAAATGTAAACAGCATAAGCCAAGTAGCCTCAAAAAGTAATTTTCATATTTTGTCTGTTGGCTCACGCTGCTTTGTGCCAAATATATTTCCAGTTTGAAGGTGAAACAGCTTCAGTGAATAAAGCTACCAACAGTCGGCTGGTGACTGTTGAAGGTTTTTTTTTTTTTGGAATTGGGCTCAATTGGACATTTTTTAGTCTGTCTCCAGTTGTCAGTTTCTTTAATTGGGGAAGTTCGACCACCTACGTAAATTTATCTTATGCGTGTGCATGCCGCCGACCGACTATTGTGTTTATGTAGTGGTAATTGGTGGACAGGTGGAATGGAGGCCTGCTGTTTTGCTTAACCCTCTCTATGGTAATTCAGCGCCTGGCCTGCTAGGCCTTGCTTAACCTCCTGACTTTAGCCCCAATCAACACATGGATATTAGGAACCATGTAACCTCTGCCTTTGTGTATCTGAAAACCCGTTCGTGGTTAAAACCTGTCAAAATATCCCACTCTCATTTCTGCTCGGCGACAGCAACAAGACCTCTACAGTAATTTCCAGAAATCTGTCCAAATTGCTTAAGTCTTAAATTATCTATAATTGATTCCTGCGTTGGGTTACTGGGGTAGCCTCCAATCATGTGGTAGGAAGCAAAAAGGGCCATAGTCACTTCCAGCTGGATAATGATGGCCGAACGAGTGCTTACCAACATCACACCAGTTGCTGAAGGTTACCAGAGATGAATATTAGCCCAGTGTGAGGTTTATTTTACTAAATGGCAGCAGCACTTATGAGTGGCAATCCACTTTCAGTGACTATGAATAATTTCACTTCTGTACAATGATGACTTGTCCGATTTGGCTTTTCTTTTGCGTGACAGTTTTTTTTTACATCACCTAACGTTGGCGAAGAACCAAACCAGGCTTTCGGCTTGATTTCCACTCGGCAGTTCACTGAATAGGATGTTCACAATTGTTAGCAGTCAGCCTACGCGATGTCAGTATTATCTTTTTTAGTACCTGACTCACCTGTAACCTGAACTCTCTAAATAGTAATGATAACAGGCTTCCCTGCATGGGGTCACAGTGCATTACGGGTCAGGGTGAAACAGACTCTGTCTTTGTGCTTTGCCAATGAAGTTTAGAATCAGGGCTAATCAGGGGGGCGAAAGCATACACCGCTCCAAATCAGCTCCAGCCAGGCCAGCTGAATTTATCTCAAACTTATTAACTTTGCTCAGGGCTCAAATTGAAACCAGCTCGGGTGCTCACGCTCCAGAGGTGCTGAGTGTCAGAAGTGACAGTATGATTTACAGGGGGGGGACCACGCCGCAGATGCTGCAGTGCTGGGACCGTATGGGAGGGAGGGGGTGAAGCATTTTATATCAGGCAGAAAACCCTGTAACTCTGGAGCAGGCCTGTTTGTTAGGCTCGGAGCAAACCTCTCTTCTTCATAAATTATGTTCCTCTGGAACCAAAGTGCCCGAAAATGAGCGTTATACATTTGATTGATTATGCTACATGTGTTTTGATGAAGGAAGCCCAAGGGAAAGTGAGTCACATGGAGGTGTTTAAGGTGGATGGCAGACATGGTATAGAAACATATTTTTACAGGGTTGATTAAAATGACCTAAAACCTGCAGCACTGCGCAAGGTTGCTCGTGATAAGTGCATCACTGCCAGATCAAACTCACTTTGACTGATGTGTTGCTGTATTTCCTTGTTCAAAAAACATTTATAAAGTATTTATTTATCATTAGCATATGCCATAAAACGAGTGGCATCCTCATGTATGCTTACGAACCAAACATCCAATAAAACTCTTCCGCAGTAACGGTAGAGGTCAGAAGCTTGTTCCAACATTAAGACTTGTTCCACAATTTTCCTACAACATTTCACAGTTACCCCACAAATCATTTTTCTTCTCATACACAAAGATTTCATTAGTACATTTTATGCTCCGGACTTAATGACTTCCCCTATTGACACTGGATGAGATTTAGTTTTAACAAAGACCACCGTGTGTTTCAGCGTGTCTTTCTGAAGTTGCTTATTTTATTGTTCCGTGCCACATGAAAGTCTCGAAGCATATACTGTAAATCCTCCGCAATGTTCCTCATTGAGCTCTTTTTATTTGTAGTGCTGCATCTATAGAAACAAGCCTCTTTCGGATATAATCTTCCATGATTAGAATTAAGTTGTTTGTGTGTGTGGGAGCATGACTGTGTGCATGCTCATCCCTCCCCTCTTCCTGGGCTTTGTTAGGCCAGGTGTGCCTATTCTCAGTGCAGTGCCCAGGGAGCCGTGAGAACGCAATCGCTGGGCCTTCTCTCCCTCCTCTATCTGATTTATTTCAGCCTCTATGGCATTTTAGCAAACAAAAGTTCTGCTCAATATTGATCTGGATCTCTCTCTCTTTTCCCCGCTTCTCTGCCTTTGTTTTGCTCAGGTCTAGGGTGGCTGCTTTAAATCAGGCCCTCTTGACTTGCTTAATGTCTAATTAGCCATGGGTGGGCATGGCCTTTGATTATAGGAAATGCCTGGGGGTGGGGCTGCAAAGACGACTGAATTTTGACAAAACACCCGGGACTGATCAATCATTGCCTGACACATTGTTTTGTCCCTAATTTTAGAGTGCTTGGTTTAAGCACATGTCCTCTTGGTCACCTTATTCTGAGTTCGAATGATGCGATTTCCTCTCATCAACCCATGTGCCACTTTTCTAAGGCCACGATGCGTGTCCATAGATCTGCTTACATTCACTCCGGGGTGTCCCGTGCTCGACTCATCAATCTCGAGTGCAATGAGTCAATACTGGAGACTAATGCTTTATAATAAAAAAAAAAAGTGCTTTTAATTAAAGTACAAGTAACTAATTCATTTCACAGTGTTAATATCTTTAGCTACATCACTGGGAAAATGTGTGAGTAATGGAAACTTTAGATGCTTGGTAAGTTATTTTTTACCCTTACGTGTATAAAACTTTTTGGGTTTTGTAGAAATACCCAAATGATCCTCATTGGTTATAAAGTGTTACAGATTTGGATACTGAGAATTAAAAATAAAGCTTTCTCACTGTGGCTCTACGAGCCTTCAAGGCTTCCCCCTTTATTCTAAACACTGGCCAGATGGCCGGGAAGTTGACTTTATTTAAATCTGGTAATTCCGGATTTAAATAAATTTCCATTGCAGTGCACTAACTGCCCCCTCCCTCAATGTGCTGCACCCCAGCAACACTCCTCCACCTCGTGGAAATATGAGAATGACACAGTGAGGACGTGTCCTTGCAGATAGAATTAGAAAAGCTAATACTCCTAAAAACTGAAGGGGATAGCAATTAATTCACCTCACAGTCACTTTTCTAATAATATATTTTTTCTGCAGAATAATACAATTTGTAAACATTTTTGCATGTTAGCTGTGGAGACGACTTTAACGGAGATGTTCCAAGCTGAGGAATTGAATAGGATCTTAACAAAGCATCTGAAACATGATCCATGGCCAAGATTCATAATTGTTACACTGCAACGTTTTCAAGCTACTTTCGCTGTTACACGTGATTACTGCACCTGCCCATCATTGTCTACTTAAACTGCCATCCCACCTGCAGCCCACACTCCGGTGGGTACCTTTAATCTTGCCATCCTCCTTCGACCCAGACCCCACACTGACAGAGTAATGTCCCTTATTACCGCCCTCATTGAAACAAGGGTCATGGGTCAACCAGCAGGCCACAGGACGGCAGGCTGTCATTAGGGCTAATTGTAGGCTTGTGATCATCCTCCTTCCCCTGAAAAGTGCTGTTCATTTTTTTTTGTACTCTGCAGTGCTTTTTTTTAATCACATATTCACCACCAGTGAGTTGCTTGCCCAACAACAAAGCCTCTGACATCACTGATGTGTGCCATGAGATCCCACTGGGCTCGGCATCTATCCTCGTTTTTCCTGTGTCACTCTTTCAATGCTCCCCACCTTAGCAAGTCTATCTTTTAAGCAACCCCTTTTCTGAAAAGGGAGAAGCCCACTTCAGTAGTCCTCCACTGTGAGGCCATCTGAGAAGGAAACTGAATATAAATCCCCAACAATGGGCAAGGTGCTGGGGGAATAGGCCGAAATGGCCATTTAACAGGTGTACCTTCATGGCCTCCTCACAGTTCCCACACATATCACAGAGACTGGTGGCTTGCCCTGGAGAGTACCCCTGAATCACCGTCCAAGATCAAGTAGCGATCAATTAATGGGAGAACAAGGCGTCCGCTGGGGGGATGTCCAGTGTCCCAACCTCTCCTGCTTTGACTCATAGAAGTGCCCATTTGCAACTCTATCTGTGTAGCTGCTCCATGTCAATGTGTGTGGGGCTAAGGTGGGGTGGGGGTGGTGGCGCTGGGGGGGGTTGGAGATATTATCGGGGTGACTGTGAGAACCAGCAGTGGCATTTTCGCTGGGCCGACCTTTGTTTCTGTGAGTAAGGGTAAGTAAGCGATGTGATGAGGTCACCTGGCAAAGCGGCGGTAGGGGGGAGGTTGGGGGTGGGGGGGCATATCTACTGTTCACCTGAAACAGTGGGATGGGAACTGGGATGGAGTAGCTAACAAACCCAGAGGCTTTGTGCAAACACATTAGACAGGTGACTTCATGAGAAAAAAAAAAGAATATCTTCCCCTTACATAACATTAATCCGACATGTGAAGCCAACTATTTGGACTTCAGGTTGTATTTGACATTCCTTTCCTATCTGTTGAAAAGAAAAACTCGTGTTTGCTCATAGGTGCACTGCAAATGATACACCAACATTGATTAGTGTGTGTGTGACTACTAATTGCATTCTTGTCCAAAAGCAAACAGATTTAATCCTGGGCGCTGATAAAGTCATGATGGCAACAGTGAAAAACACTGTCTGCTTGGTTAAATAATACCACAGTAACCCAGTGAACAATGAATAAATCACATGGGGTAACTCTTGATAATATGATAAACACTTTTTATATACGGTGCATACATTTTCCTCAAAAAGTGACTCCTGTGACTTGGGTCCGTGCATGTACTGTAAGTCTTGCAATGGATTGCTAGAAAACATGCTGACAAGTTTGTGTCCATATTCTGTTTTTTTTTTTTTTTACAAAATATTGGAAGACGTGGTAAAAGGCTTCATAGCTTTTCCAACCCGGGAAACTCCCAAGTGGCAGTTCAGCCACCTCTGAAAGGCCCGGCAGCACATGAAGCTAAACATTATAAACTGCCGTATAGTTTAGAACTTCACACCCAAATGTCACTGGAATGTTTTTTAACCTGGGAGTTTCATTATTGCAATGATTGTTGGCTGTTAAATTACATTTTGTTATAATGTAGAGTGTGTCCCACACAAGTGTTTCATAACCATAGTACAAGTGCTGCCAAGACACTGTTGTCGTTAATTTTGTTGTTTATTGGATTCTGTTCATAAAATGTGTGTTTCTGTCCCTTTTTTTTCCAGCTGATTAAATGGATCCTTTCGTTTCAGTGCTTTCTGTATGTCTATCCTTTCACCAGCAGCAGACCACGGAGTGATGGACAACTAACCTGCAATTACTGCGACCAGACAACCCCAACAAACTACCCTGTAATCACCACTATCAACCGAAGCGGGAAAGGGGGGAAAAGGATCGTGAGAGGAAACTGGTCTGCCCCCGCTCTATTTGCTTTCCACCCCCAAGACCAAAGGAGAATGGCAATAAATATCCTGCATCAGTAAACATGGGAGATCCTCTGGTTTTTTGGAAGGGCTTCCTTCCATTGACTCACACTTTGGAGCCCACAAAAGCTCTGCCCATGGCTGTAATACAGCTAGATACTCTCTCAAACTAGCTGTGACTCTGGGCCCAACCACAAACTTGACACACATCACATCCGCAAAAACATATTCAACCAAAACACAAGATGATTATCTGTAAATCAGTAAAAAGATGAAAAAGAATCATTCATTTTAATCAAAAAAATAAATGTAGTCTTAGATAATATACATGTTGTGTATTCACTTAACAGCACACCACCCAATACTATGTGAAAAACACCCAGAGCATTAATCCATGAATAGATCTTTAAATTCATGTGCCTAATATATTTAGCTTTCAGTTTTTCTTTGGGGTGCAAACTTGATTTTGCAGTTCATTTAAATTTATAAGTGTCAAGCAAATGGAATATACATACATGTACTTTTTTGGAAGGAGCCGTTTTTATGGCAACAAAAACAGAATCTGTGGTCTCAACAGTCCAGGTTTGATGCAAACGCCTGTGGAACCTTTTATGCAACCTGGAGTCCAGGAGACTTATAAAAATATTTTGCTTTCCACCCTTTTGAGCCTTTTAGCCCTTGCTAAAGGAAAAGTGCTAGCTGCAAAAAAAAAAAAAAAAAAAAAAAAAAAAAAACCACACAGAAGAGCGAAAAATCCACAAGGGTCAAATGTCCTGAGTGGGCCGTTTGCCAGGTCTGTTCCACGTACAGGATGCTCACACACAGACTGGCTGTAGCCTCCCGGTCCTGCTGAAACATATGAAAACAGAAACAAATCCCAGCACGAGGGCCAGCACCAGTGGTCCATGAGAATATAAGAGGCTGTTTTAGTGCATGAACACCATAGATCACCCAAGAAGATTAGCCTGTGTGCTACAGGGCCTCGTGTAAATCTCCTTCTAATTGGCAAGGGAATTTGATTTGACTCATGCACTGTGAGAGGCCAGTGCTCATTATTGCTGCCCAGTTAATGCATAAACAGAGGTCTCAGCAGGTCCCCACTAAGTGGTATCAGTGATCAGATAGCCGCCTCCTGCTCTGAGAAGTTAATTGTTGTTCCTTCACTGAGCCACTGTTGACCTGGCAGTGCTACATTTTTATTGACTACTGCCATAAGGGTCGGCCGGTCGACTTTTAGAAATGCATTTATTACACGCAAAATGAGCCACAACGAAACAATTCTGCTGTGTCTATTTACTTGATAACATTGCACTTTATATTTCTGTTTGCGAAGGTGAGTGTGCATCAGTTGATATTAAAAAATGTGCTTTAGCCTTTTGTTGCCACGTCGAATGATAAGGAAATTGAAAACATACCATTATCTCGGTGTGAATGTGAAAAACATCCTGAGCAACTTCCTCCCAGTCTTAAAGTAAAGGAATGTTATCAGGAGGATGAGTTGGGAGTACTTTTGTCCTTTGTGTCCACCGGCAGCGGGTAAAACTGGTCCGTCTGTGCTCTCACTGTGATTATAGGTGCTCTCAAAGAACAAGACTTGAAATTAGTTACTAATTTGACAAAATTGAGACGGCTAAGTGGCTTGACACAGATGAATCTGGCCCTGTGGTTAGCAGCTACCATGCTGAGTCTGCCCACAGGGAGTAGTGAGGGTCACAAGGAAAGATGTAGGCATTTCCTGGAGACTGTGGCGGAGCCAACCACCCACCCTTTGGATCAGCGGGGTGGAGGAACGAGGGAACAATAATCCAGAATCCATCAAAGTGTGACTGATGCCATTCTTTTTGGGTCCCATGACTGTGGATCTTGCCTATGGCAGCCTGGGGCAAGCTGGCTTAAACGTTGAAGGGGACTGACAGACCCACAGCGAGCTGCTTGCAATCCAGATTCTGGCCTGCAGACACTGACCTCACAGTGAAATCTACTGCAAATAATTTTTTCCATTTGACTAATGGCTGATCTCAGTGTATAGCAGTAACATATTTAATATGACAGCTTGTCAGAACGGCAAATGAAAGTCAAACTTCGAAGCTCAATCAAATATTGACACACCCTGCTGTGAGCAGAAAGGCATTTCTTATGAGTTTATTGTGTGTGTGTGTGTGTGTGTGTGTGTGTGTGTGTGTGTGTGTGTGTGTGTGTGTGTGTGTGTGTTGCGGGGAAGTGTTGTGAGATTACTAACATTTTGAGGACCGAAACCTGCTAGCCCACTCACATTGCTCTCCTTTGGACCAGATGTTGGTCCCCACCAATAACTAACAGAATTTTTCGTGTTTAGTTTGAAGTTTAGGTTTAGGTGTAGTTTAAGGTGGGGGGAGGGTTAGGTTTATGCAAATTGTAGTTATGGTTGAGACGAGATTAAGTTCCCAGGAAATAATTTTAAGTTGATGAAATAAAATAAACAAACCCGAAGAGAATAAAGACTAACACGTGTGTGTTGCAGCCCCAAATACTGTGAGTTATGTGGAATTAACTGTTCTTAATGTTGAGCATTGGAACATGCAATTTATTTTAATGGTGTAAACAAATGGGATTTGCTCAGGCTGCTGCTTGTGGTTTGTCCAGCCTGTGATTAAATCTGTAACTAACAGTGGGTGGTATATCCTACCTTTCATCACTGGCCAATATTCTATGTCTGGCCCCAGATTTGAAAAGTGACAGGGATCAGGATAAGACCTGCTGACCACTGGACTGACGACACGGTCCTGTAAAACCCAGGGAGCTGTTAGAAACTAAAGACTAGCTATCTCCTTGAGAAAAGGGACTTTTAATGAAAAAATTTTATGCCAAGTGGTTGGAAAAAAATTACTGCTGCTGTCCCATTTTTTTAAATAAGTCTGTCTTTTATTATTATTTAAAAAGGGCGGGGGGTTGCAGTAGCATTACTTTATTCTCTGTTAGTCGGAGTTATGTAAAGGAAGACACTTTCCTTTTAGCAATAACTGAAAGTACAATGAAATTCATAATGTCAGGCAAAACTAAATTGACTGCCTATTATTTTCTAACATCTTTAGTTTTCCTCCCAGCAGGATCACAACTCAGAGATCTACTTATGCAGCTATAGGTCTCATCCTTGTAAGCCCTGATAAAGGGGTTTCACTCACAAATCCTGTTTAAGCCAAGCTGTGCTGAGTGACCTTAGATGATCACTTCAAGCCCACAGGGTCTTTTCCGTCCCCAGACGGTCAGCAGAAGTGTCTCTTTTTTGGTTAATGTCCCCACCTGCAGTGTGGCTGCATGGAGCCGTTGCTCCGGTTCTGGTAATAGTAACTGGCTGACTGGTGAGGAGAGCTGCTTGAGGCCATGGCTGTTGCCGTGGGTTGTGATCCCTTTTACACGAGGTGCGGCACCCCGCCGGTCCAAGGCTAACTGGCTTTAAACTATAAAGCACGGACACCAATCCATTCAGTGCTGTGTGCAGCACATGAATTATGGCTTCATTAGTAATTTGTGTCATTCTCTTGTGTTGGTTCTATACGAACGGAATAACTAGGTGTGACATGGACTGTGCAAGAGAGACTTCCTGTGAGCCAGCTCTGATACTTGGAGTAACTCTAGTAGTCTGATCACATCATTAGGCGTTGACCCCCCTGACCTTAGACTCTGGGAGACTGAGCTGTTGCCAAGGGAACCAATGCAACGATGAGAACCTGAGGGACACGCTGTCTGAGAGCCGAAGCCACTGGTGTAGATAATGCTAATGAACAGTCATGCAGTGAAACAAAATGGCTTAATTGTACTGGACTCATCTCATGCTGAGCCACAAAGACTTTGGGGAGGTTATACTTCCAAACATAGATTATTGTAATCCTCCAGTAATTATGGAGCCACATCTTCTCACGGGAGAAACGGGGCACACAAGAGAAGTGGACTGTATTTTTATTGTTTATAGCAGCGGATGATGACAAAGTGCCGCGACCGAAACTCTACGGAAAAGCTGCATAAAACCCCAGACAATGCATATTCATACAGTTCACAGAGAGTCTACATCCCCGTTGAGGGACGTGGAAGCTTGACCGCTTTCAGAGATCGTGTATGTCAGAAAGTTAGAGTTATAATGTGGTTTTACAATGCTCGCCCTTGCCACAATAGACTTTCATTTAAGACCCTTTCACTGCCTTGAAAATGTTACGCTTCTATTCTCCTTCTGAAGCCACAGAAAGACCCACTTGGCCAGACCGGCCCTTTCTGGCTTTTGACAGGAAGCTCATGATTTTAAATGTAAGGCTCATGCATAATGAATGAGACTGCACAGGATGTGAGGGCAGTGCATCCAGAGAGCACCTGGGCCAAACAAAGATGCCCTTTCTGCCATGGGATTTGTGCCCTGGTACCCGCTGTCACCAGCGCCCGGCTCGCACCCAGCTGCGGAGCATTCAAGCTCACCATGCACATTCATCTCGTCAAAGTTGACTCCAAAAAGTGACACTGTCCACTCAGACATAAAGAGCTCTTTATGGCGTTATTAATGATAGGCGAAAGCTGTGGACAAATGTTTGGGAACAAGTTTGTTACTGTGGCGGAGCATCGCTTTGTTTCAGTTGCACGGCTGTCGTATAAAAGCACATTTGATTGTCACTGTGTTACTAGTTGTTATTTTGTCAGTTTGTATCTTTGACTCAGCGCCTGAACATCTTTATCTCAGCCGTGGAGTTGCAAGGACAAGGGATAACTTGTGATCATCTTGGAAGACTCAAACCCTTTAGTGACAAGAGATCATCAAAATGATCGGGGAGTTGACCCCTGCACATGACACAATCTTGTCTGGTCTTGTTCCATAGACAATGAAAATGAGCCTGAAAGGAATAATTAGCCTCGTCTCAGCTTTCATTTCACATGAGTCTCAGCAGATGATAAATGATTAATATATGCATCCCAGAAGACAAAAAAAAAAAAAAAAAAAACGTCTTGGTAGCTACAAACAAGCCCACACAACAACAATTTAGTGAGCATGTGCTCGTATGTGTGTGAGCAAGCATGTGTGTGTGTGTGTGTGCAGAGCCTGCCGACTTGGCATAGAATGACCCAGTGGCATTGTTGCAGTGTTTGCAGCCTTGAGCATGGCAAGATTTATGCCGATGGGGGTGTGTTGGAATCCAAGCTCTCTCATCCAGCCCAGCTGCATAGAGAACAAAACCAAAGGCCCAGCTGCAGATATTAGCATGAGCAGTCTCTCTCTCTCTCTCTCTCTCTCTCTTTCTCTCTCTCTCTCTCTCAGTCCATGTGCCCCCATCCCACAACTCTGTCACATGCCCATAGGGCTTTTGTGCCTGACTCTGTTGTTATGGAAATGAGTCAGCCCACAGGAGAGAAGAAAAAAAAGGAGAGATGTTAAAAGTTGATTACAGGCAAAATTGAAAGAGAGAAAACCAATAGAAAACAAAGAGAGGACAAAATATAAAAGAATCCCTAATTAATTATTGTGTCCCTCTCAGAAAGTCAAGTCAGTGTTGCAAACAAAAGCACCAACACACTAGCATTAACAGAAATGCACGGACTCATGCGACCCCACATGAATGCAAATAACTCCTTCTCGTTGTTAGACTTACATGAGAACTGGGTCTGCTTTAAATGCAAATAGTATGTATGCGAATACATTATGTAATTGTGCACGAGTTCCTACGTCTCTGCAAACCTCCTGTCAGACTGTCCGCGTACCTCGCCACGTCCTCTGGACCTGTAGTGGCCCACGTGCATCAGTTCCTGAAGAAAAAAGAAAGAGGAGCCAAACAAAATGTATTACATTGTCGTTCTTTTTTTAGATTTGCGTCAGCGGTGACAGAGTCCAGAATGTATCATTAAAATACAGATATGTAACAGGAGCGGAGAATTTTAGTAGCAATTTAGCAAAACTGCCAAACTAGTGCAAAGTAAATGAAATATACTAATATTCAGCAGCCTTTCACTGTGTTCTGGCTTGTGTTTCTTGCCTAACAAGCCGTGATTCCACCGGTACTTTACATGACGAGACCTGCCACAGATTTAGCAAGTGTACATTTGTGGGTAACAAGCAAGGCCTGCTTCATTTCTGGAAGCTTTCACTGCAGCTCTCCTGCTCCAGCACAGAGGGCACGTAGAAACGAAGAAGCCTTTTGGTTGAAAGGTGAAATATCTGTAAGAAATCTAAAAAATCAGAGGTCGTGTTTTGTAATGCCCCTGTATGAAACTAGAGTATGAGTTAAACTCTCTATGTATCTGTCCAGCAGGAAACATAAACTAAGCGTGTTCTTTCCGTCCCTTCAGGCCCGTGTAACACTTTCTTTCTAACAGGGTTCAAGCTTGGACCGGCGTACAGCAGCCCAGGTTTAAGCTTGTCGCTGCTTGTTCCACGGTCTAATCACCCACCACTGGTTCGCAGGTTGTGCCACTGCAGCTCGGCTGCATTACAACAATCAGACAGATGGCAGCGTGAAACGGCACCCCCTCCGTGTGGCTGAAAAACCCTGGCAACTGACAGCTACTAGATGCCAAGATGGTAAAGGGAGCGTGTTCAGCGCCCTGACCTCACTTAGAGGAAATGTATGCAAAAAGACATGAATGTGATGTATATGCACGTTTGCCCAGACATGAGTAAAGATTTCCCATTTTTCTGTCTGACCTTTCCACCACAGTGAGTACGTTTGAACGCACGTTCAGAGCAGCGCAGACCTATTCTCTGATGGAAATGTCATTACAGTGTGAACCAATCAGCCACAACATTAACGCTTTTAATATGGAAGTATTACAAACTAATAAATGCTGCGATATCATTACGAGTTAACCACCTGTTGGTACATAAAGTGGCTGAAATATGCTCCACCTTTACTAACATTGATCCTGGAACATTATTTTTTATCCTCTACTGTTCACGTTTACCACAATTACCATAATCAGTGTTGTTTACATACTTGTTTTCTTGATAAAGTAAATTTACTTTTTTACTTACTTTTCTACTTACTTTCTGCCATGTCGCTGCAGAATGCTCAGTGGCAATGCTGACCCTTGACCTCTGTCACATTATTAAAACCACCAGTGTTAACGTTTGGCTGATCGTGTGTGATACAGGCACTTACACATTTTATTCCTCGATTTACTTATTTTCCTTTACTTCTCCTCTCTTTCTTACACTTTCTTTCGTCCTTCTTTCTTTCTCTCTTTCTTTCTTTCTTTCTTTCTTTCTTTTTTCTTTCTTTCTTTCTTTCTCTCTTTCTTTCTTTCTTTCTTTCTTTCTTTCTTTCTTTCTTTCTATTATGTTCTGACACTGTACAGTAGTCAGATGTTTAAATTTAAGCAACACAATTAGATTAAGCAATTAGGTGTGTCACTCATTGACTGTTTGTTGACCTTAGATAGACCACATGGATAGGGAGAAATCCATGTTTTAAGAGCATACCTCGGCTGAATTCAATCCATTTTCTAATTTAGTAGTATTTATCTATTGGCGTCAGCTAGGGACACTTAAGTCTTGTGGGGCAAAGTTTGTCAAAATAAATTTCCCCATGCAGGGCTAGTGGAGAGTGACAAGTGTGTATTTAATAAACCCTGATTTGTTTACTGCCTGAGCACTTAAGACCATTGGCTCCCTGAGCAACGACAGCTTGGACAACAGTCAAATGTATGTTGGGATGCAATGTTCCTCTACATTTGTGCTTTGGCATACAGAGACAGTTCTTAGCAGTCATCATATTTTGGTGCAGGATTTGGACGCGGGGTGACTCCCAGTCATTTTGATACGTTAAGCTGACATGAGAATTAGCTTAGCTTAGACTTGGATTAGATGTATGGAGCTAGAAGTTATGAGATCGCTTTCCAAATTCATATTACTTTGCACTGTGACATGCCGAAGTTCTAACTTTAGATGTTGTTCACTGTGAAAATAAAAAAAAGTGGAGAAATCTCAAACTTTCAAGGAAAATCCAACAATTTTGGGTTTTGACACCAGCTCACAGTGTTTTGTAGATAAACACAAACACTTAATATATACTTATTAACATAATCTGATTAAAAACTTAAAAGTGTAAGTCTGAGATATAATGAAGCCAACTTATAGTCTATTGCTCATCAAACCCTTGATGCTTTTGATTACTGCTAATTGAATAAGATGTTTGCAAGCAAAATTGTTGCTACTAATTTTGGGGAGAGGTGCTAACCTAAAGGCCATCATTAAACTGAAAATGTATAACTGTCTGTGGCATGAGCCAACGTATTAATTTGAAACTTCAACAATTTGGAAATCTGAATTCTTTAAAATAGACAGATTTCAAATATGTCAGCTTCACTGCATAATACCCATCAGAAATTAAATATATTTCAAATTTTGGCAAATACAAGGCTCACTGCAAAGCTCAGAGTTTAAGACGCAGAATCATCTGCAACATATGGAGAGCTGACCATTAAGGTGCCCTTTCACTCCGGAGAACAGACAAACAGGAGGAGATTTACTGCTCTAATCAAAGCCCTGCCGGCTGCTGGAAATTGACCGTGAATGACATCATCAACCTGTCTTCACGCTGATGGCCTGATTTATAAAGTATGCAGGATGCTTGGGTGTGGAGAACGGAGCAGTTTCGCAGTCCTATTCAGAATGTGCAGTTTGAAAAACTGTAGTACGTGTTTCACAATTAAACAATGATTTTCAGTTAAAAGTGGAGTTTTGCTAACAGAATAATAGCAAAGCTCATTAGCTTTTCGTTAAAAAATATGTTTTTGCATTTCCATACTGTTCTCACAAGTATTTGCTTTGTATGTGACGATGACGGTGTTTACAAGGTGTCTGCGCAACATCACGCACGGGCTCTGTGAACACCTTTATCCCCTCTGACAAAAACGAATCCCAGTCCACTCTGTCTTCGAGTCCCTCGATGGAAGAAGACTAATTTGGTTACTTGCTATAGGATGATGGATGGATTGTGGTTAGTTTGCACAAACAGTCACGCTTTCTGTTTCAGTAAACAACTCAGACCCTTGGAGGATTCTCCAAAGGACGCCTTAAATGAACCCGATGCATGTTGGACGTTTTCCTCACGCTTTCATGTAAACCTCGTTGGAATTAAAGGTACTTTTAAAATGATCACTGTGACATTAAAAGTTTGCTCAGCCTGCGATTCCCTGTCATAAAGTAAACTCTCAGGAAGGTATAAAATGCTTTTGCAAACATTTAAGGCAACACTCGAAGATGCCTGAATGTGTCCTGAGGTGGTAATGAATGGAATGTAAATGGATAATGTTTTTATGGGACTGTTGTGTTGGACTCAGTGCAAATCAAACACTGGCCAAGTTTTCCTGGCAGCAACATTTTATTGGTATTCAATGATAATTAAAAAGCCTGACTTATACATAGGCTTTCTTTGTCTTTTTAGAGAGAAGCAAATACCAAGTATAAATAAAGAGAAATTGATTAAATGTTAGGCAGCGTTAGCGTGGCACCACAAAAACAGTACACAACTTCAAAACATGCCAAGCTGTAGATGAATCAAACTGGGGTGATCTGTCATATTTTGCTCAGTTTTGACAGCACATACACAGTTTCAGCAACATAACTGAGCGATTGACATAAATTGGACAAAGTTCTTAAAGTAAACATAAGCGAGTCACAAGACGTTTTTTTTGTTGTTTTTGGTTTTTAATGGGTGCATTGCTCACGACGCTTGCCTGCGAAAGAGGAAATCTTTGCTGTCAAGCCAATATTGTGCCTGTACTGTACACTGGTGTTCGTATCACACTACCGAAAAAACATATTACGACAAATTATAGATTAAATGCAATAAACAATACCTGTAATGAATTGTATATATCTCTAATATACTGAACGCTTTTAGACTTTTGAGTAGTGGAAGCACTGAGCAAATCATAACAGACAGCTGCAGCACCTCTAACATTGCACTATTAATATAGTCACATGCGCACAGATGTGTAAAAACAGAGAGGCACGAGGACTTGTAGGTAGAAGTGTCTGATTGGGCTCTCAACAACGATTGTGTTCTCAATGGCTTCACAAAGCCCAGAGCCAGTTTGTTTAAACCAAACTAATCCAAGCGTGGAGGCAGGACACTGAAATTGCGGGCCTCCTGAAAGGTGATCTGGCAGCAGAACCATGGTCTAAGGGCTGAGGTTTACATAAGATAAATAAAAATAATGAAGAACAAAATAACAGTGCTAGTTGCCGGGTAACCGTGCATTTATCATGTGCAGAAACAACGTTTTTTTTTTTTTTGAGATCATACATGTATCTGTGCTGTTGCTAGGATAAGGTCAACTACAATTATAAACTGAAATTGTATTTATATGAAATATTATATTGTCTCTGCTAAGATAAAGTCAATGAGATGAAAACTAGCTGTTCATTTGAAATTCTGAAAGTGCAAAAATAACAGGATTGAAATTTGTTATGATAAAAAAGTGGCCCGATATCAGTAGTGACAAATCAATTAGAGGCTGGATTAAATAAAACCTTCGAAGAATCCTTCATCCCTGGTGTGACTTCACTCTTTGTCCATTAGACGATTAGACTTGACAACCTTGTCCTGCATGTCTGCACCAGCGGTGTGGTAATCAGCAGTGTCTGTGCAAACCACAGTATGGATTTCAACCCAGGACTGCTGAGGACTTCCATGGCTCACATGTGGCGCAGAACACCTCTGCCAGGCCTGTCAGTTCCTGTTCCAGGCCACTGCTGCCTAAATGGGTCCTGATTGGCTATTTGGACAGGGAAGTGTGCGAAAGGTTGACCTATGAGAGTCTGAATCACTGTTGCTCCCTTATTTCACACTGTTGAGATAAACATTAAGGAAAAATACTTCAATTCCTGTAGGGTACATGAAATCCAATATGTCTGAGCTGACCTTTTTTTTTCATGTTTAATCAGGACTCATAAATGAGGCTATTAATCTTTATTTATATCATGAATTATTATGACATTTTGATATGATCTATGCTGTAGAGGGCCTGGCAATTTGGGCTGTTTTGTCTACATGTTTTTACTGTTAAGTCTGGCGCATGATGGATGAGTTTTGACATAATGACTTCACCTCGGTCTGCTCGGAGTTGTGTCTACCTGGCGTCCCACCTACTGACATACAACAGCCATCAAACCGCACGTGTTCAGCGGCAATTCTGAAAATGATGACCTCAGCTGTAGTGGCGTAGGATACACGAGAAGTAACATGGCAGATTTGCCACTTTGCTGTCAGCACCGCTGGATCGCAGATTCACAGCTTCCTTGATTTCCTTTGCCTTTGAAATGGCAATAACTGTGGAATGAGCCAGCCTCTAGATTTAAAAAATGTGGAGTAATGCAATGGCCAACAATACAGTAGTTACCTCAGCTCTTCTCGAGAAGAAAACTGAGACTGCAGGGTGTGAAACCGCAAAGAATCCACAGCCAGAGGAGAGCGTTTGCAGGTGGAACCACTGGTACCATTACATATTATTTGGACACTGAGTTACTAACCAGCTGAGGAATTGCCAGTCTGCACGTTGTGAAGGCAGCATTTCTCTGTCTCTGTCTCTGTTAGCACTCGGATTGACATGTTTGTTGTCGTTCGCATCCTGCCACAGACTCACGCAGTGTGTCTGGTCACGTTTACAGGAGCCAGTGGGGATGCGATACTACTGGAACATCTTCCTCCGAAAGGTGATACTTTGATATTTCCTTCTGAAAGGGAGAGAATGTGGAAATACATGTTTGCGGGCTGTGGGAGTGATGCAGCTGCAGCGCGGGCACATTTTAACAGTTGTTTCAACGTCAGCATTCGGAGTTTCGACAAGCATCGCGGGCACACGCGCAGAGAAAGAACACAAAATGTGTGACATGCTGAATTTCTAAAGTGTGAGCGCGTGTCTGCGTGACTGGGACGGGGCACATTTCGCACCTACCCCCACCAAGACCCAGAGTCTTGCTCCCAATAGTCTTCCTGGATGTGCGATCAAGTGAACACATTTGGCAACATTCATGACTGAGAAACTTGCAAGTTCATTCATCTGTAAATTAGAAACAACAATAATTGGTGTAAAAAACTGAAAATGTGTTCCCTCACCTTTTCTGGAGCTTCCTTCAGTTTAAACTGTTTCTCCTACTGTGCGTAGTATCCCAGCCACCAGATTTCTTATCAATTCTTAAATATTTCAAGGGCTTAGACACTGAAAGTAGCATCAAGGTCAAGGGAGGTGAAACGGGAACAAAAGGAAAATGAAACAATATTTTTTTATTGTTAAAAAATTTACAGAGGACATTGTTTTGTACTCTGCAAAATGTTCCAAGTGTTTTTACTTTATTAATCCAAAGACTGTTATTTGAGAAATTACAAACTGAATATTTGGAGAATGTACAGACAGGATCAGTTGAATTTTCAGTTGGTAACTTGAGAACAGCTATTTTCCTGCGCCTTCGTACAGGACGTGTAACGAGTGATTTGTGGGTCTCCACTCTCACACTAATCAGGGAGCATATTCACTCATTTGTATATGTAAGATATACCACACGAAGAGAGTGCCCCATGTTAATTAGCCACTTACAACAACATTATTTTTAATGAAGCAAACACCCACCAGCATTATTCAGGCTACTGTTTATTTAATTTCTTCATTGTAATCAAACTCAGATGCCTCATGTTTACACCAGCAAATGTATAACCATTTCGCCTCACAGTGGAGCTTAAGCTAAAGTAAACTGCACATGTTCATACCGTTGTTTCATTAGCATCATTAAGACTTTTTCCTGTAATTATGCTGAAAAAATACGTTGGCAATCATGCCGTGCCCTCTTCATATGCACTAAATGTCATTCTACTTGCCACATGGCTACTGTGGGTTACGACTGTTAATAAAATAAGTGTGCAGCGTGTATAATGCTGCAAAAGGTTTATGTTCTTTTTAAAACTTGCAGATAGAATATATGTGTGAGAATAGATGCCAGATGTATTTGATATTACACCTTAATGCAGAGACTTAGAGACTTTGATTTGTTGCTCTATTCTTTGTGAGTAGTTCCACGAGACCTCTCTGACTTCCTGTCACCAACACTGGTCAGGCTGCACCAAGGGGCGTATAAAGATAGTTATCATCCGGTGATCCGTCACAGTAAATAGGACGTGTTCTATACACAGGAAATGCATGCATTCCGCATGAACTGAATGGTCAAAAAGTCCAGGACAGCTAAGGATAAGTGGTTCCTTACATGAATGGAGAAATGAGGGAAAGTGAACGAGTATTGTTTGGCCTGCAATCTGTCTTCGAGAGACACAATACTTCTTTGATTGTAGTCTCTGTGGCCCCCAGATTCAAGTTCAACGCCAAAGAATCAATAGGCTGTGGCACGGGGGCCCCAGTTGTCAGAGGTCAAACTAGTGGGTGGATGTGTTGAGTGTGATGGGGGAAACGGGAAGTAGATGTGTTTTAAGGTCAGACAGAGCATTTTTTTTTTTCGTCTCTTAGAAAAAAAAGAAAATAGAAGAACTTTGTATCTGCCCTTTGACCCCGAACATTAAATATACCTGTGATCATATGTGGTTTTGACAAGAGTTGGATTAGCATCAAAGGACAAATAATTAGAACAATCAGGCGCAGTTTAGCTAAGAAAAACACATCCAGTAGCATAGCACATTGACTTTTGACATGTCCCTATTGTCCAATGGCTACATTTTTTAAATTCCTTTTTTACTCCCCATTTTCTTTGTGATATCTGAGATAACAGAAACCTCAGATTTCAGTTAATATGTAGCACGCTTCCTCTGATACTGCGTGCTGACGTATATCTGTCTGGCCAGGTGTCTTCGATTACTTTGTGTCTTTGTAAAAACTAATATTCACGCTGCAAAGGACAAACTGATATCAGACAAGATGTTTCCTTGAAAGCAGGGTGCATGATAAAAATGAAAAAAAAAAAGAAGCATTTTGGATTAAAAACATCAACATAATGCGCATAGAGCCTAGTTAATTGTGATTATGTGGCTACATCCATAACACTAAAGGGTCTGTGAGACAGAGCAGTAATGAATCACTCGTGGCTGTCTGGAGGATGTATTGTCTGAGTATTAGCGTAACTGAGACAGCAGCCTAATACTGTCTGTGTCTGAGATTGTTGGCCTCCTGCCCACTGCACTCCTGTCTTGACGACAAATATTTAATAAGCCTGAGTCTGTCTCAGTTTAAAAATCCTATTTCATGCTGGGAAACGTTTGTTAATATGATTTTACTGGATCTATTTGTTACTTGTAAACACAAACCGTAAGAATTATCAAAAAAGTATTCTTTGTAGGGTTCCTGCATTCAAAGAATTTCTATTATGAAGTTTATGAAGTGTCCCTGATTATAAAAGCTGATAAATGACGATGACAGATGTCATCGTACCCATGTACTGTGCTGTGAAGACGCGCAAGCGTGTGCAGGCAACAATTAATTATAATGTTGGTGAAATAGAATCTCTGCTGAGTCAAATGCAATAAATATGACACACAGAACACTCTACAAGGAAGTTTGTCGTGTTTTGAAAGTGTTGTGCGATGGATGGATTTGTGGCAGGAAAATAGTCAGTGGATTAAAAGTTAGCCAGGTTAAAAAAAATCAAAATAAATAAATAAAATACAGGCGCAATTTTATTTTCCCCTTAAACATGAGTCCGAATGAGACTGCCGCCACAAAGGAAGCCACAGTATATCCACAGCACACCCACCTTGTAACTAAATGCTGGGTCAGACTGTACGTCTCAGCTGAGGCAACAGCCGAATCAAAGGCTGATTCAGTTGCAAACCTGCATCTATGGTCGACTAAGTCATGAGACCTCACCAGCCTATCAGCTCAGCGCAGCAAAATGTTTCACTTACCACTGTGTATTCTTCTACGATTGCTATGAAATCAATATGACATATGTGTTACTCATTAGGTTTGACTGCAGCTACAGCAATAAAGAGTCTGTCTTGCAGCGTTTCTCTACTGTTAGTTTTTTTTCTATTGTCTGATCAGCAGATACTCAGATAATAGGTTTAGTCTCCAAACCACACTTGGATAAATTTTGTGGGACTTGTGGAGAAGTGCTTCATTGCGCTGCCATCTGAAAGAGGAAATGTTAAACACATCAAACATGAAAAGGCTGTAATTATTGTCTCGCTGTGGTGGGGTTAAGGAAGGTAAACTTGTTGCTGGTGATGGATATTTCATTTGCCGTGGGATCTACAAACTGAACTACGGGGAGCCTGACGAGGTTTTCGATGTTAATACAAACAAATGTGATAACTAAAGGTTTCTTTTTCTTAATGCAGAGAAATTGCTTTTTTATTAACTGTTCATGTCACATCAAAGACTATCTGTACTGCATGTTCTTATTGACAGTTTATCTTTCTAATTCATTTGAAACATCTTGTTTTGTGAGCTATAATATCTTTGAACATTGCATAATAAATTGTTGAGTGACTTTGTCCTGATAGTATAAGTAAAGCCTGTAAAAGTTTGACATGAACATTTACATATATGTTTCTAAACACAGTTATTGCATATACATTATTTATCCTATTGTGATTTTGTACCTGTACATTATGATACAAAATGTCATAAGACAAAAACCCACAAAAAAACTCCTGCACTTTCTGTCTGTTTTTCCTGCAAAAAAATAACTATATGATATCAGCACTCAATCTCATTCCCATGCATCAGAAACAGCTGCATTTTCAATCAATTTTAATTAAATATAAACTCTAATTGTTCTCCTTTTTGATGCTATGAGATGCACAGGGCTGTCAGTCAGGTACAATAGAAACCCCAGGCTATCAATATTTGACACATAATGGAATGACACAGTATGAAAGGCGCCTAAAGGTGCATAAAATCACCCAAACCGTGACGTTCTGCAGCTGTAACAGGCCATTTCATGATGAGAGCTTCAACGGGTAGATGACATTTCCCCTGTGGTGTCAGACAATGACACTTCCCAAAGCATCCAAAGGTACCTGAGCATCCATAACAGTATAATAAGAACAGTATAAGAAAAAATTTTACACCTTGAGAAGCACGTGAGAGAACGTGTCGGGTATGAGAGTATGTTCAGCAACTGAACAGAAAAAAACATCCATACATTTTTTTTTTCTTAATCTGACTCGCCCCAAAAGGAATGCAAACGCCATTTCATCAGAGGCGGGAGAGACCAAAAGCTGTCTGATGTTGAAGCTGCTCATGTGAAGGAGCTCTGTTTATCGCAGTCTGTGGCCGAAGGTCGTCTGAGGAGCCATCCTATTGTGAAATGCATTTGTATCTTTTCCCACCAACTGAGTCCAATGTCAAGTCCCTGCAAGTGAATCGAGTGCTAATTATTCCAACAGTATGTGGAGAAAGTCCAAAAGGAAATTTCTATTACATGTTAATTTTGCAATTAATTCCTTGTCCTAACAAGTTCATGGCCAACATAACAGGGATGTTTGCTTTCTGTCTGTTTTTGTCAAACATTTGCAATCTATATAATATCGAAGCCTAGAGTTATTTCAGGTAAATTCCCCAGTTGTGGAGATCAGTCCTTTATCAGTAGCAATATAATCATCTCTGTTGATCAGTGGGGCGTCGATGACCGAGACAGCGTGGCCTTAAAGAAGAACCAATAGGAAGAGGGTATTTAGGACCCACTGGGTGACTGTAGTGCACAGATTAGCACACAGCCACTCCCCATTTCACGCCGATGGCATTCCTTTCGTGAGGGAATGCGTCTTATAAAAAAGTCTTACTGATTGCTTAACATGTCACCGGACATTTTACGATGGCAATAGTGCTGTAAAACAATATCTGTCAAATAGCAATTCTTTGATGCTGACAATGAGTTGGATTTGTGTTCAGTCAGAGATCGACTTTTTCTCTGATTCTTGATAATTCATACATCGTCCGTATTCTAACTGCAATAAATCCAAGCTGATGTTTATTTGGGGGTTAGTGGGGGCATGTTTGAATGCTAATATACAAACTTTGTATGCAGTTTTTTTATGCTAAGAATTAACCACCTAACATCAGCACGGACTGTTTACATTGTTAATACATTGTTTATTTATTTATTCTTATTGTGGTGAATTATGTTCTGCAAAGTTAATTTCTACACAACAAATGTTTCTCACTTAGAGCGTGTATAATACACATCGGGGTTTGTTTAATGTGAGCTAAAGGGATCTACGCAGGTAATTAGATCTGATTACTGTGACTGACAGGTAATTATCGATAGGATCTGACGGCTCTGTGGATCAGAGAGGAGCAGATGAGCCCAGATCAAATGATGAAACCATAGTCCAGGGATCAAAGAGGCACATTCCAGGATAGTCCGACCAGACTACAGACTCACTCTACGACCAACCGCCTCTCAGACAACAAAGTGACACAGGAGTTCATCCACCTGCCAACCCCACAGATCACAACTGCAACCTACAGCATTTATTATCACTCATATTTCAGTGGGACGACGGTCTGAATGTCACCTGGAGCTTTTGCTTCATGTCACTGATCTCTGAGTGTTTCCTCCCCAATTTATTTGTATGTCATAAATATTTTAATTAAAAAAAATACTAATACCACTGAACAGATACAAATAAATATATTATTACTGTATCATATATTGGGGAGGTCAATGACATCTCGAGCTACATTTGACCTCAAAGCAAATATACAGAAACTACTTCAACAATTTGACAACATTAAAAAACATGCTGCAAAACGTCACACCTTAACACAATTGAGAAAAGTGCCGCAAAACACAACAGAAATGGCTCCAGGAGCAACTAAAAATACTTTTACAAATCTGAATGTCCGTCCCTTTTTAATGTCCTGTGGAAACATTGCTATGATAGCTGTCTGCAGTGGTTCTGGGGACATTTTTGGTTTTGGACAGAAATTTGGTTGTTTTGTGGCTTTTGCAGCACGTGTTAATGTTGCGCCTGTGTTTTCAACTCGGTGAAGCAGTTTTTGTATATTTGCTTGTGTTTTCAAAAACTGCAGTGCTTCCAGCTGTCAGGGCCTCCGTATATTTTGTCCTGCTTATGATTTTTATTTGCAAATGTTTCAGTTTTTTTTTTTTTTTAAACAGAAAGTCAGAATATGACAACCCACCATAACATGTGCTGAAGTATACTACACCCAGCTCATAAAGTCCATAGTTATAAAAATACAGGTGCAGAGAAATGCCTAATGACTGTTGGTGTGGATAAACTGTAAACAGAAAATCAGCATATTCTCACTGGAGCCCAGAGTTAACCACCGTAATATATTTGCTTAGCTACGAATTAAATGGGCGCCTTATCTATGTTTGCAGTTCTGCATGCACCTTGTATTTCCTATTTTAAAGAGGACATGACACGTCTAATCTTTCAGATAAAAATATCTAAATGGAACGATAATATCAGCCACGAAAACCTCCCGTGATGAAACTGCTAGAAACACACTGATTTTTTTAACTGTTGTCAACTTCAAAAAATGTATTAATTAATCTGTCTAAAGATGTGAATATTGCACCTGCACGTTTAAACATTAACCACACTTTCCTTGTGGCGGAGAAAAAATAATAAAAAGGGGGGAAAAGTACATTGGACACCAGTCACTAATTTACATAGACAAATACGGGGTACTAACCAACCGTGCACCTGTTTCTACATTGTCTCACGGACCCTTCAAAAAGATTAAAAAACAAGTAAAAAACAGTCAATGCTGACGCTGCTTCAGTCTCATCTCTGTGCAGGCTGAGAAGTATGCGCTGGCTGCAGCATCGGCTCTCGAAGCTGATGTTCACTCCCTCTGGTCATCATTCATTCTTGTTGTACATGATAAGTAGGCCCGTGAGAGCGAGAGGCGGGCCACAAGGTGAAAGTCAACACTAAAAACATTTTGGGGAGCGGGAACCTGAAACCCACCTGACACCAAAGTGGAGTGCACCTCCCCGATTCTTCCCGACCCAGCTGGCCTCGCTGAGGATGATAAAAACCTCGAGGCTGTAACACTTTGCTATCTCTGATCTGAAAGCCAGTCTTGGATGGTTTTTTTTTTTTTATAAAATGTACTTTTCAGCCCCTGAAAAATCATCACTGACATAGGTGTATTATTCTTGCGCATTTCTCTTTTCCCTAATGTGGCATAAAAGGCTCTTCTGCCTGAGCACTTTGTGTTGGTGAAAGATGAGCTCCTATTTTCTAGAGATTTACCGGACAATAAATATGCCTGGAAAGAGTCAAACTAGTGTAGTCAGTGGATACACAGTGCCAAGTCTAACATGAATTTTCAGCAAAATTTCTGTAAAATGTGATTTCTTTTCCAAAACATGAATCGGCCTGGATAATCATCAGATACTGACCTGCAATGAGCCAGTATCTAACAATATAGAGCTTTACAGAAACTCCCATTTGAGACAATGACAAAGGCTTTAAAGATGCAGCGATTCTCTCCTGTTGCTCGACCTGTGGGACTTGTATGTCACAGTTGGTCTGACACGGTTAATGTCTACATTCTAACCGCTCCATTTTTTTTTTTTTTTTTTTTTGCTTTGCACATTGTATAACTCGTCCCATTTGGTCAATATATCCTCTGGGTTGGGCAGTTGTGTATGAACGGGGACCTGTGACAGTCTGTGGCCATTATGCAAATGTTGCTTGGACAGAGGAGGGGGACTCGCCTCAGCTCAGGTGAAGCCGAACAAACAAAAGCCCTTTCATCACGGAGAAATGGTTAAACTGATGGACGAACTAGATTTCTCCTGAATTATCTGAGCCCCCATAAAACATCTGCGTTACAGTAATTACATTTACACTGCGAAATCCTCTTGACATTATAAACGTGTTCCTATGTAATCCTTGGCAACTGTGCCGTCATTTGCATGTCCAAAAAGATGTAAAATAGGTAACGCTAAGAGCTCACTGTTTATCATGTGGCATCAGTCCTTAAATTCATTGATTTCTCCCATCAGCCTGCTTTTCCTGTTCATTAAATCTGAAGCTGGGCTTATTTATTTAAAGTGGGTGAGAAAACACACACGGCCTGGCGACTCCGTCTGAACTACAAGAGCGAGGTGCGGTCTGCCTCGACCCACGTGAAAGCTCTTTTGAGTTATGGCAGTGCAGGTTTTGATCCTGCCCCTCTTTCAGTGCTCCTCCTAACATTTCAGATGGATTGGGGAAGGTGTTTATTGTATGCAGCGTGTTTGACATAAACCTTAGTGCAAAGGGGCACAGCTACAGACACACCAGTGAAACCAGTCTGACCACAGAGATTTACCATAAATCAGTGGAGTCACGCCGAGGGCATTGCTGGCATCTCAGTGAACGTCAGCTGACAGGCACAGTCCCCCCCGCGCAAAACTCGGTGCCCGGTTTGCCTTCACGCACGTCGTTTGAATCAAATACAGGGGAATAATTTGAGCACATTTTTCCAGGAAGATTGCTTTGGAGACAACGCCACCTTTCCAGGCTTCTTTTGTGCCTCCTTTTGCACGGCAGCAGGCAAGAGAAATGAGTCTGTGGCCACTGGGTGTTAATATTTAAAAGAGGTGTTGTGACACCACCTGTCAAACGGCATCTGTCACCGGGTGGTCAGCTACCGTACAGCTCGGCCATTATACACACACTGCTCGAACCCGCAGAGGCCTGCAGAGTACACATTGTCGTGCAGTACAAACAGCCCACTTCCTACAGCGCCTCTCCCACAATGGATTACTGCGCCATCCAAAGTGATTTACAGGATGTTCTGTACCTGTTACTGATGCCTTTGTGTCTTTTTTTGTCCCCACTACTGGCATTCATTTTTAATATATATATATATATGAGTGTATATAATTTTTGAAAGATACATATCTTTTAAAATCATGAATACAATTAAGTCATTGTACAGTTTTTACACCATTTACGTATTATTTTTATTTGAGTTGAATAAAAACTGATGTATTTCATGCACTGCACATTTTTAAAAGTTTTGTGAAAATAAAAACAATACTATTACAACAATAACACACTTAATGACTGACCTATATATTTACATTAAAATTGTATTTGATGTGCTTGTTTTAAAAAAACTATTAAAAAGTTGCAGAATGAAATTGAAATAGTTACATGGGAGGTAGAGATTACAGAAGAAAATTTAAATTGTATAATTTTAGGACCTCTTAGGGAAAACTTACCCAGTTGGAAGTTTTGTTCAGCTATGAAGAAAAATCTAGTTTATATATCATACAAGTTTATGTATAAATTCTCAGTTTTGATTGTAGGTTCAGTTACGCTTCAAAATACAAGGTAGAGAAACAAGGGAGTGGAACAAATTGCTTGTTCAAATTCTACAAATTCAGTGAAAGTATCTGTGTGTGTGTGTGTGTGTGTGTGTGTTGGCGCCTGCTTCTGCACTAAGCAGTTAACTCAGAAACTGGAAGTGTGTGTGGTCCATTCCATTGGTGTTTACAGTCTTTGGTCAGAGTGGAGGATGTCAGTGGTGAAGAGAGTGGAGCATGGCACTGGGTGTGGGCTTGCAGGATGCCAGTGTCACGGGCCAGAATCTGCGCCACAAGACATGCATTTGTGCCAACCACAGATGCGCAGGAATCCATACTGCATCCTGGGAAGCATAACCTTTTCAGATAATCTCGGCCGAAACAAAGAAAGCACAGAAAGCTGGTAGCATATTTCGGCGCCTGCTGCCAGAGCGAGATTTCAGTGCTTCCTTGTTGTTGTCGTCTGCCGTATTATTGCAAGGATGCAGGAAGCGCAAATCCATAGTCTCTTGCTCTCTCCCTTAATGACGCAGACACTGCAAAGAAAGACACACAGTGCATGACATTAAAAGAAGGAAGAAGTGGTGCCTGGCTGGCCTGGATTCTTATACGTGTCTAGAGGCAGGGCAGTGGCAGCCTTCGTGCTGCGGCAATGTGGCAGGTTAAACTGTTTCCTGGCAGCGCTGCCGCGACACTGTTTCATGCCGAAGACCATTTCGAACTGCAGACTGTTCCGATCCTCCGCTGCCGGTCACGCTTGAGTTGAGCGAGTGGGAAAACTACAAAAGAGGTGTATGTGTTTTGGGGCGGGGTGCAGGGGCACGTAGTAATAAAATAATCTCTGATAATTGCCGGAGCGTCCACAGGCCCTGCCTAAGTGTTAAAACCCAGAGCAAATGCAGGGAGCGAGGCAGCAGCGGCAATTTTCACCAGAATCAACACCCGTGTTTAAACAGTGGGGCAGAAACGACTTCTCAATCAAAAGGACATTTGTCTTCAAGCGAGCTTGTGTGCGAACCTCTGGAAAAACACTGTTGCTAGTGTACTTTTAAAGACAGATCAGCACAATGATAAAGAATCTGTTAAAAAAAAAAAAAACACAGGCTGAATTATATACGTAAAGGAGGCTTTTACAGCCCGGAGAACTGAGAGCTCTGTTCCACAGACGACAAATGATTAATGATGATAAACTGATGTGACAGGTCTCATAAGCAAAACGTTCAGTTGTACGTGGCTGCTCTGCCGTACGAACTCTCTGCTTCGCTAATTATTGTAACTTATTACACTTAAATATAATAAATTGTGAGGGGACCTTGTTTGCAGCTCTGAAAAAAAATGTGCATTTTGTTTTCAAACTAGCTGAGCTACAACGTGCCAGTTTGAGTTCGGTCCCTCCACTGGGTTTCATAAGTCACCGAAGGAAAGATGCTTGTTCTGCCACCTCCATTAAACCGGTCGGGAACGTCGTTGTTTTTCCAAGCCTCTCAGGCCAGTTCAATACTTTGGGGAAAGCTAAGTAACTATTACTACCACTTTTACACATTTGCCTCACAAATGATGTGGGTTAAATCAAATTGCAGCATTATATGTTCAGCTCAGGGCTTAGCTTATATAATAGGGAGCCCTTTACTGGCATGTTCGGAGTCCTCAATCAGAGTCATAAATCGGGCCTGATGGCTAATTTTAGCTGAAATCCAATCCTCAACAATAAGTTACAAGCCTTGTGGGACCTTTTAGTCAAACCATGTCTGGCACTGCCACAGTTGAAAAGAGCCTTTAAAATAAACGACTTTCCCAAAAATTACATGTATTCAAAGCCGTGTTCACTGGAGATACAGGGGTCACACAAATAAAGTGAATTTTACCGTGTCCAACACCTTCGATGATTTGTGCATTTTTTTGGGTGACACGGTTTGCTCACCGCTCTGCTTTTTTAAATCCTCCTCTAATGAATTTTTCTTTCGTTAACATTGTGACTGCGCTGACGCCCTCCACGTGTGCAGACGAGCGTCTCGGTCAGTGTGATTTCACTGTGCGGCCCTCAGTCGGTGCATTAGCAGTGACGTGATCGCGATTAATGTTAATCACGCCGGATTTACTGTGTGTTTATTTTATGGCGCAGTTGGCAGAGAGGGTCTCAGCCCATCTACGAGAGCTCCTGCTGGCAGCCTGAGGAGGTGGACTGGGGGATTTGGATGATGTTTGCCTCGATACTCGGCTGTAACGTTGGCTTGTCTGAGGACTCTGCAGCTGAACAGAGGTTGCGTTGTCAGTCATGAGTGACTGCAAACATTTCCTGCTTGTCGAGACCCCACGATTTCTCCGCTCAAACCGTTTCTTTTGATACAGACGACAGATTAGATCTCCCATAAGTCAGCACACGCTCATTTTCTCAGTGCAAACAAGTGTTCGTGGCTGTGTCTCCACACCCCAGTCGGCCATGTGCTCTCACTGACGTGCAGTACACAGTACACGGGTGCACGGGACATGCTAAAAGCATTCTGCCGATCCACACGGCTGCTTCATAATCCTCAGCATTGTCTGCAGCTGCTTGGTACTGACGGGCACAGAGGGATCCAGGTGTCCCATAGACAGTGCAACACTGCCACCATGTTGGCCGGGTGTACTACAGAGTTTTTTTTTTTTTTCAACTGCTTATTCATGAGAAATTCTGCCTCAGAATAACCTTTGCTCACAAATGACACTGGGAGATGATTCAGAATTTAGGAATTCCCTGTGGGTGTACAGCTCATATCAGCCAGTCTGGTGTAGAGATTTGAAATGAGCAAGGAGTGTTTCTGATATCGAGTGGAGCAGTAATGAAGCAGTAATTGAGTAAAACAGAGGCCTCTATAGGAGCGTGCGGACTCTGCATCGCATGGGCTGTATTCCATTTCACCACTTTGACTCCAACATATGCATGCTCCAATATTTGCTCCAGCCCTGCCCTTAAAAAACACAGAATAACAGAAAAGTCTCAGATAAAATCCCAGTGTGCATTGTATCTGCCTTGTTTACACTGACGGATTCCCTTTCCACTTGTGTTAAATGTAGCCCCCCGTGTTATTCTACCAAGCAAGAAAGAAAACAATTACTGAAAATGAGGCTGAGTTGAGAGGAGGCCTGTGTGTAAAATAACAAAGACGTGCGACTGTTTGGATCTGATAAGCCCTGTCGAGTGTTTCCTCTAATGCCTCTGAAAATAAACAGCTGGCTTGATGAGGTGAATGGAGGCTTGGTTTTGGGTCTTAACCGCTGCAGCAGCCTGAGAGCTTGTTTAAGGGGCTGGACCAGCCAGTAGCGGTGCAGGGCCTCCATCAGTGGCCCAGGCGCCAAGTGAGTTAAACAGGTTTGTGGGCCGGCTGTCTGAACCTGCTGCGACACACACACACGCTTTGCAGAAACAATAGACAAGCAGGACGTGCATAGGTGGAGAATTCATTCGCGCACACCTGCAACAAAAGCCCGTTTATCGTCAGATCTCCCAGCTGTTTACTGTGTGTTTCAGATGCCTGCCTGTTCACAAGGAAGGTATGAATGAAACCCCGATGACCCTGCTCATCACAATGGGAGGGTTTGCAACACACATTCTTCTGACACGTTTACAGCATTCCTCCAGACAAATTACTGTCTAATAAAATGCGGCTGAGATGTCTGTGTCTCGCTGGAACAAAGCCAAGTGTTCCATGAGCGCGTTTGTTTAGATTATGCATTTCTGAATTTTTGCATCCATGTCAAGACGTTCCCATGGCTGTGACAGTTTCACCAGTCTTAGTTTGAGTGTCAAATGTTTAATTTCTGGAATATCTGTAAAGTATGTGCCCTTCTAGTTTGGATTTATCCTCTTTTATCTGTATTTTTAAATCGATAACTAAATCCTTATTTATTTCTAAAACATTATTACGAAAAACTGTCAATGCAATTTTCATAACCTGATCACTGTGTTCATGCCATACTTTTGATCTTGTACCAGGCACGTGACAGACCCTGCACTGGACCTGCTTATCAAAACTCCGGTGGAAAACAGCCCACGGTACGTTTGAAGACAAGACTCACGCCAGTGATCTCGTGTCTCCCGAGATCGTCTGCTCTTGTCTGAGTGTCTGGACTGACCTGCCAGGCCGGCACTCACATGTTAGTGCCACTGAATCACCCTGCGGTGTGCATTATGTTTAACCCTGTGAAAAGTGACCTCAGCCCTTTAAACGCTTCCAAAAATAGAGTGTTAAAGTAAATCTGCACACCCACATTCAGCCAGGCCTCCACACCCAGCCGCTGTCATACCTGTGTCACACACAGGCAGACAGTGCTCTCGGATATCCACTCAATCCAGGTGTTATAAGCTTATCTTATTTGTGGATGCTCTTTTAGATTATTACAAGGAATAAAAATAAGCAGTTTATGAGCTTGATAAATCAGAGATATGTTTTTTTATCACACCGTGTATCACAAGGTTCTCTCGAGGAGACAAAATAAAAATACTTTCATGACCCAACTTCATTGACGTTGTGGGCTCATCGAGGAGAGTGGTTTGAGCAAGACGGAGGGAATGTGGGAATTTCACCGTCGAACATGTCGAGACAGGACGAGGCTGCCAGCACACAGGAAAGATAAATTCATTCACAAAAACCGCAGAAAACAAAACATGCTTCATCACCCAGACATGTTCATCTCTCAACCTGTTCTGATGACTTTTTTTTTTTAATTCTCAACAGTCCTTTTCTTCTCTCTGCAAACAGCTTTTAATGTATTAAACTAGTTCAGATATAATACAGTCTGTGGGTGTGATCCGTTCAAATACAGCGTGTATTTGCAGTTACAGTATGTATATGATACGTTAGCAGACCTACAGTCACAATAGCACAGATGAACAATGAAATGAATAAAGTGCAGGAGTCTGGATTCAGGCCAAGAGACGGAATGTCCCAGATCTGTCGCTTTACATCCACGATACCTCCCTTTTGTTAATTGCAGAGTATGAAACTATAGTGAGTCTGACGAAAGTTTAACGTGCAGCACCAGCTGACGTGAGAGAAATGATGATAGTCGGTCAGTAACACACTTCAGTCCTTCCAGCAACATGATTTTGAGGAAGTTTGGAATCTTGGTTTGGCTCTGATTGCTCGTTTGAGTTCATGGGCTTAAATAAAGACACTTAATCACAAATGCTCAGTGGAGTTTTTCCCGGACTGTGCAGGACTTTGCCAAGACCTCAGGCAGTCACATCTCTGTATTGGAGGAAAAATATTCCCCTCAGATTACCGAATGACTCACAAAAACAACAGCCTTGAGAGAAATATGATACACATATCATTTAGATTTTAACACAACATGGCATTTTGGTCAAGCACAAGTCACTTTACGGTACGTTTTAAAGGCACAATCAACAATTTAATGACTATCTACAACACACTTATATTTCAGTGCACGAAAGACAGATTCCTGTCCCCCAAAAAATATTAACTGATTACAAACAGGACTTTTAAAAGTTTACAGTACATTATTAACAATGTGAAGACATGAAGGATTAAGTATGTGTGTATTATTTTTCATTATACTCTCTTATTATTATTATCGTGTGAGGTGTCTGCATCTTTATGAAGAGCATGGGAATAATAATATATTTGAGGCTTTAGTGAGGTGAGTTTTGCAAATCCTCTTGTCTGTGGCTCACAGATTTCAACTGTGCAGTGACAAAAAACACTTTTGCTGTTTTCACGTTGCTGGAGAGTGATGCCCGAGGGATGGAGATAAACAAAAAAGGCGAGACAAAGCTGATACACGCCAAAAACTGTCTAGATAATTAAAAAATAATAATCAAAAATGAACTTATTCGCACTTCTATGACGCATGTTGTGTTAGTGTCATTTTTATTTATCAGACTTTGTTTAAAAAAAAAACGAGGTTGCTTGTTCCCACCTTCAGCATTGTGTTACTAACATTCGCAGTAGGAGAAAGTTGATTAGAAAACCTGGTTACGAAATCCGGTTTTCCTAATTCCCTACTGCAATTTTGGAATTCACCTTTCCCATTTGCACAACTAAGAAACAGCTTTGCCAAGAAATCAATCAGACTGTAAATTTAACTATTAGTGGGTTTTTTTTCAGCAAAAACCTACAAATACATGTTGTATGTATTTCTTGAATAATTTGCCGAATGGGTCTTTATGTTGCTTTCACTGATGCGTCTATTGTTCCACCTCAGCCAAACCTAGAAACCACTTGGAAATGGGCATTAAAACACAAAATGCATCATGTTTGGTGCAAATATTACTGATGAAAATCAGGAAAAAAAACATCTAATGAAGTGTTTTTTTATAATAAAAGGACCAATGTTATTGTATTGGAATGGCACATTGCATGTATATTGTAAAGCAACATTTTCCAGAAAATACTGTAATAACTGGCTAATCGCCTCTCACTAAGTTGATGATCTTATGAATGGGCATCAATTAAATTTCACAGCAAATTTCTGGTGGTCCTTTTTTTATTGTCTTGACACATTCTGCATTGCTGTTTACAGGGTGGGCAAGGCCGCCTGCCCACGCCGTATAAAAATGACTTAACACACCTGGACAATAAAATGCTGTTGGAAAGCACTTGTCTTCCGGGGCAACGTAAAAACTGCCACCTCTACTCGGGACTAATTGGCTGTTAACACCGCTTTAACAAACCTGAGCTCCAGTGTAACACTGATGTGTAAATGAACAGGCATAACTGGAAGAGACGTCAGCCATTGTTGGCCAAGTGGAAACCAGTAGTCCAGTAAAACCCGAGTGTGTTTGTCGTACGTGGATGACGTTTGTTAAAGTTGCCACTGTGAGCAACACTCCAAACCAGCCCCATTCAAATTATTTGTCACAGAGAACCATCTGTACAACACGTACATCTTAATTTCATCTGAACAAAATGTTCAGATATGTGTATCATATTTCAGGAGGAGGTGTGTCCAGGCGCAGCCAGTTACCTAATATTTCGCAGTGGATATTAAATTACAGCAAACCTGTGCATGCAAATTTTGCAAATGCTTCCACTGCTGTCTGCTTTTAAAGATCATCCACTGATGATTTCAAAAAAAAAAAAAAAAGGCCTGTGTTGACACATGCATGAATCTCTCGTTGTCAACAATGAGGTGTGGGTTGCACAAGAGCAGATGTATATAATATTCCGAGTGCTGTTTAATGGCAGCACGTTCTGCTACGTCTCCAGAGGGCTGCAGTGCTGACGTGTCTGCTTCAGTCTTAATACTGTACAAGCAAACACTTAGTCTGAGGCATTCACCCGTCAATTTTGATGCCGAGAGTTTTACAAAATCTAAAATCAAAGCCAAAATAATGCTTGTTTCTGAGAGTTGCATTCGGGAGCTCGTGAGAAACACCAGGTTGTATTTTTTTTTCTGTCTACATGCACGAAGTGACAGAACAAGTTCTGGGAAGAAATAATAAGTCACATTTGCTGAAAAGGAATTCAGGAAGCTGGCCAACAGACAAGCTTCTTAGTTTTCAGCAAAGCATGTAACGAAGCGGTCCAACCGGTGGCTGTCTACAATTTACATATTGTTTCACCCTCTCTAATATTACAAGGTAATTACTGGGCAAGACATTTTTCCTGCATTAATATATAGCCTAATCATCCTACTATAGTCCACAATATATCACACAACTTTAGTTAACGTTCCAAAACCTACGATTTAACAAGATGAATTCTACACTCTATGCACAATACATAATAGCATTATAGATCTAAATGTGTCCGGGCTACCGTGTGCAGAGGGCATCCATGAATTTCTGAAAACATAAAAGGGAGACTGTTGCACAGTGTGTGGAGGTTTTTCCTTCTTACCCCCTATGGGTGAGTGGGAGTGTAAATGTCACTTTGAATTGATGAACTGCTTTCTGAGCCGACTTGTCAAATAAAGATTCTCGATTTCAGCCACCAGGACTAAACGATCCATGCTTGCAATGTGATCGTGTGTTAATAGAAATGGTTTTTGGTAAAAAAAAAAAAAAAAAAAAAAGCTCTTTTTTTTTCCCGTCGTCAGCTCTCTTAATTTAACCTGAAATCATTACTGACATCAAAGGAAGACAGACGTAGTGTGATGCCGTTCGGGGCGACTTTACCGTTCGGTGTCTTTTACACTGAAAAGGGCGAGAAAGCAGTTAATTAAAGTCTAACGAGACAAAGGTCCCGTTAAGCCATACAACCTTCAGGTGACCAACTCATGCCCAAATCATGTGGCTGGCTGTCAGGCTACAACCCGAGGCCCGGCTGATTGTTAACACCCCACGGTGAGACCTGTTGCCCCAGGCTATTAGTCATCCTGACAAGCGCGGCTTGTATGCCACTCTCTCTGGTCATGACACACTTGTTTCCACCATCTCCCCACCTTCACACGCTGCTCCAGCTCTGATATATTCCTAACGCATAATGGCAAGAGTGACACAAGTCTACTGAACCAAAACAAGCACCTATCAATTACTGATGAAAGACGCCTTTCTACCTGTTTTTACAACACGTTCAGAGTCTGACAGAGTTTTACAGCAATGTTGGAGCTGAGGGGGAACATGTTTCACAGCAAAGTGTTTAAAGAAGTTTTCTACAAAACATGATTATAAACCAGATTATATTTTCACTTGTGAGTTTGGCAAGTTGCAAATAAGCTCATGTTGAATATATCAATAATATATCCATTTTCTTTAAAAATGTCTGATCTTGTGTGAATACGGGTCTTAAGAACAAATGTAACTTCAGTTTCACTGCATTTCATCAAAACTGAAACAATTTTCCATGGCAGCGTAATAGTTTTGCGCTTTTTACAGTTGTTTATGGTATTTATCCAAGTAATGGAAGTCATTCTGTAATAGTATCATTTATTTATCTCTCTGAAGTACTCAATTAATATCATCTGTTAATATATGATTATGGAATATTAAAATACCTTTAAAAGATGTAATGTGTTGTGTCACCGACTTACCCACACAAAGGACATTTTGAACATGTGGATTCACCTTTTAACGTTGTAACAGGAGATGCCAATAATAAAAATCAATCTGATTTATGTTTCCATCGATACACTTCATTTGTGAATTCTAAGTCTTAAAACAGCCACTGGACTGTTGCTTTTTGTTCTTTGCATGTCACGCTGAAAAGCTGACCTCTGCAGGGCCACCGCATTAGAGTTTAAAGTTTCTCATCTCTGGTTTTGATATGTTGTGATGTGAGACAACAATGCCAGTGTGTCCAGTGAGGCGCCCTCACGCCCCGTGTTGGCTTTTTTAGGCACAATTTGTCTTTTTGTTTGGTTAGTTTGTGACTTCGGTCTGAGTTGCCATTCAAGTCTTAGCCAGCTGTAAGAAATATAAGTGTGATTTAATATTAGACAAGGCAGGGATTCAGCATGCTGGTAAAACCATTAAGGCCTTTCTTCTCTTTCATCATTTCAAGGCAAGGAGGCCTCACGTCGCCTGCTGCAAAGAGGAGATGGTGATCCGTGGATCAAATTTGGGGCCGTAGATAATGTATGTGGTTAATTTACAGCTTGGAGGTTTCTTAACCTTGTCCCGTGCTAGACCTTAGGTGACTAGCAAAGCTGCATTCAAAAACTCTGAGGTGTAATCAGCAATCAGAAAAAGGAAGTCCGACGTCAGGCTTTTATAAATGGTTTCCTTGGAGGAGTTTGATTTACTGTCCCGAGCACAGTTGAACTTACAGTGTGCAGTTTGTGGAGGAGAGGTTTGGGGGATGCTCGAGCTGGGCGAAAACAGAACTACAAATTACATTTCAAAGAACAAAAACTGAAAATAAACCAATATTTTATTGTCTGAGGAACCTATTAATGCCCGGGTTTAGTCTGAATAAACCATCAAACGCACTGGAGGTCTTGCCCTTTGACCTTGCTATTCCCATAGGGGATAAATAACATGTGCAACAGCTACGCTGGGGATGGGGTGACGTGACTTTTCGGAGCAAAATTTCTTGTTGAACCATAAATAAAATTTTACTTTATACAGCATTTATTTAAAAGTTGACAATTGCAAAGAATATTTTCATTAATTAAAAAATACAGTGTCTGTAATTTATATAAACATTATTTCTCCCACGTTTTATTTATTAACTATTGTATAAATACAAGAAGAGAGGACAGAAATCTATCCAGAAATGTAGTGGGTATTACAAATTTCTTGATGAGATTTTCCAAAAATAAATGTGTAATTTCTGAATGGTGATTTTTTTTTAGTATGTAAAATAGCAAAAATAAAAGACCGTGTTTTACTTTTATGCTCTTCATGTGCTTGACCCGTCTGTCCATATGATAAAAAGTTATTACCGCTCTACTCTTCCAGTGCTTCACAGCCACACTGGCATGAGCTCTGGGTTTTATAGAGCTTCTCATTTTGGACGAGCCGCTCCGTGACCCATGCAGCCCTACCTGTTTGAATTTAATTGTGCAGTTACAAAGAAGAGAGTTTACAGTGCAACGAACAAAGCAGGAAAGAGGACTTGGATGACAGTCTTAAACAAAATGTAGCGTGACACAGGGATGTGAAATATCGAATTTATTACTGTTTAGAGAATCTAAAAGTCGAAAAAGTGGACTCCAAATGTTTGCGGAGCTACAGGTTTTCGACAAATTGACCAGCTATTTCCAAAAATTTAGTTCAGGTCCAGGTTATGTTAATATATTCAACATACCTGTTTTTTCATTGTTCATTTATATTTTGTCATAAATGTTTTGATTTATTCTTCCTGCATCTTTTCTCCTAGAATATAATTTAAACTTGAAGACGTTTCATGATAAAAAGTCTAACATGCTAGAAGCTTTTCCAAGCTTACCACCTACATTTAACCGTGTCTTATTTTTTCTTTTATAAGATAACTGTTGCCAATCGGGGGGTCAAACCCTGCCCTCCTTCAAGTGTGGGTCTCTGCTACTAAACAGCAATAAACAAATCGCTGTAAATCCTAAAACACATTTGCAGATAACTTATTGGTCTGCAGATGTCATGGCGTATGCATTTATCCCCGTGTCCTCCCTGAGGGACCTTCACCAAAGTGGAAAAGAGGCACATTACTCATATTTATGGAAATGATCTGGGAGAGCTTCTCCCGTGTTGCTCAGGCCGTCTCAGCGGGTGCCATGCAAACGCAGACTGTGATCTCTCCAGCAGCTGTGTGACCACCACAGACCTGGGATTCTAATCAAAAGGCCAACGTGGGGTTTCCAAAACAAAACACAGCAAACACAGGTCTATCACTCCTTCTGGAATTGGTGTTGATGAAATGTGGCTAAATTGAGGGATATGTGGATGAGATTTTCCTTTGCAGCAGCTATTGATGCTTAGAGGTTGAAAGAGGGACATGGGCCGTGGATCCAACTTACTATGGAGTTAACATTGACAAGCCGAGCTTTTATTCCAGTGCATTTACCTTTTTCTGTCTAAATAAATGCAGCTCCTCTGCTGAGCAATGACATTTCAAAGTTTGATTTAATATCACAAATGTTGCTTAGTGGTTGCCAAACAGCCTTTCTATCTATATTTTTCGATCAATTCTTACTGCAAAACCAATAAGCAAACTCTGTCCTCCAAACTTCTAACTTGCCTAATATTCACGGCATCGCTCTCATTTAGTCTCCATTTGTAGAAGTGTGTTTTCTTAAGGTTGAAATTAATCTCTGCAACTGGTGAAACATTGATGGTGTAAAAGCTTGACTTATGTTTTAAAGTTGACTCACCTATAAATCCAATAATTTAAAACTTTTCCTTCAAGGTTTGTGACACCAGTTATTAGAGTAAAAGAATCTGTCTCGTTTTTTTTAAACAGACATTTATTGCTATTTTAAGCTGTTGCAAAATCAGAATTCCTTCACGTTCAGTCTTTAGAATGTGGAGGAAGAAGCCCAGTTTGTACGACACGTTATTACAGTAAGTGTGAACCAATACACGTTCCTTTACCAGCAGCTTATTGTGTGGCAAGACTAAGGTGACAGATGTCATTGTGCTTTTAATCTTGATATTGTGATTCAATGCGGTGGTATGTGCGGTTTCCAAATAATGGGCAGTACTGGGGATTTTTGCTTTAATGTCCATTTTTCCCATGATCATCCCCCATCAGCAACGCTGGCACCAAAACAAGGCAGGAAACTTAAATATAAATTTGTATGAATTTGTTTTTATATAACACTATGATTTGACATAACTGCATCTTTTATTTTTGTGTACAGACAGAATTTACATGCTATAGTTTATAGTGACATAATAATTCACATAAGCTTTGAGACAGGGTTAAATACACATACGTGACTGTAGACGGGATATTAATCGAGGAAACTGCCTGGCTAAATAAGATGTTGTGTGTGTAACTATAACATATAACCAGCTACTTCACTGGACAAGATTTAAGAGGAAGTGGTGTTGTATTTTTCTGTTTTTCTTTTCTTCTTTGTGAAACAAATTAATGAAGTGAGGAAGGCCCAGACAGGTTCTATATGACCGCGGCAGGTCACCCTCGCTCTGGAAAAGTCATACGGAGACACAACCAAAAGACAAGAGCCAAAAAGAATATTTTCACAAAGGCAGTAAATCACTGTTTTGTGTGGGCTTGCCTGAGGCAGGCCACTCTCCTTGTGCTTAAATCAAAAGCACACACGATGAGACACATATCCATCTTGTGACGTTTTAACTATCCACAATAGGCCAGCCAGCTGCGAGCATGCTACCTACCGTATGAGTTTTATTTCTGATCTACTGCTTCAGTGTTTTAAAAAAAAAAAAAAACGCAGATATTGTGTCATGGTTTTAAGTGTTTAAAGCTCTGAGTGAACCGGCCCGAGCACTGAAGCCAAGATGGATCTATACTTATCCATAACACTAAAATCCACATTTCTGCCTTTTGAAAATATACCAGCTCAGACTGCGGTGGCCACTCACTTATTTTTGATGGCCTCGTGAGAGTTTATATATCTGCCATCTCACCTTTTTCAGGTTTGGCACAGACGGCAGGCGCTGATGGAAATGCAGGGTGGGTACCGCTGACCGTCATGCCATAGCACTCTGGCCTCTCTCCTGCACCAGCAGGCAGACAGGAAAAGTAAAAACCGGGCCTTCACTAATGCGGACAAACGTTGCTTCAGTCCGTGTAACCTGAGCGTCAGGGGAAAACACTCCATGAATGTCATTTCAATGCTGTGTGTGTCTATTAATCACAAACCTCTCTCTAGTGTTCGGCTATTACTTTATTTTTTACGTCTCCAAATGTATAAAAATCAATTGGAAAATGCAGCCTAACAGGGATTTAAAGGAAGCTGAGCAGTAATTTAGTGAACTATCAGGCGAACGAAGGAGATCCAGCTTCCCTTGGCATTTCAGACTGGTGTAGAAATGTCATGATGGTTTTGGCAGGTTGCTTAGTTTGCTGTTTTCCTTTTTTTTTTTTTTTTTTTCAGTTACGTGCACCTTCCCAATGAGCAGATTCTGGCAACCAAAAACTCTTTGCTGTGCACATCCCATCCAGTGACCAACAAAGTTCAATGCACAACAAGCCACTGACTGGCCAGGGACCAGTTTTTCCATTCACGTTTAATCTGCCCACGTTCCAGCGGCCATAGTCCAATGTTACCCTGGGGCCAGAGCGGGCGACATCGAATCCTATTTGAAGCTCCTGTCTAAGGATAAACGTAGATACAGTAAGATCATTATTCATGCAGGAACAAATGACGCCCGATTACGCAAATCGGAGGTCACTAAAATGAATATTGAGTCGGTGTGTAACTTTGCAAAGACAATGTCGGACTCCGTAGTTTTCTCTGGACCCCTGCCAAATCTGATCAGTGACGACATGTATAGCCGCATGTCGTCATTCAACCGCTGGCTGTCTAGGTGGTGTCCAGCAAACGATGTGGGCTACATAGACAATTGGAAAAGTTTTTGGGGAAAACCTAGGCTTATTAGGAGAGACGGCATCCATCCTACTTTGGACGGTGCCTCTCTCTTATGATCAAAAAATATGGCTGATTTTATTAGACAACCAAAAGATTGACAATCCAGAGTTGAGCCTAGGGCGCAGAGATCCAGTCCTACACGCCTCTCTGCAGTATCCTTACCGCCGTTACCCCCACAACTCCCACATTCCTATAGAAACTGTGTCTGTTCCCGATTAACTAAATTTTACAAACTAAACATGATCACAAGAGGAGTTAATCATAATAACTTAATAAAAATCAGGACTGCTCCTCTTACTGAACAAAAACTAAAACACTTAAATGTGGATTATTAAATATCAGATCTCTCTCATCTAAATCTCTGTTAGTAAATGACTTGATAAGTGATCATCAATTCGATTTATTTTGTCTCACCGAACCTGGTTGCAGAAGGAAGAATATGTTAGTTTAAATGAGTCAACCCCCAAGTCATATTAACTATCATGTTCCTAGAAGCTCAGGCCGAGGTGGAGGAGTAGCAGCAATTTATCACTCAAGCTTACCGATAAACCCTAGACCTAAACATAGTTATAACTCATTTGAGAGTCTTACTCTGAGACTTTCACACCCAAGTTGGAAAACTCAAAATCCACTTCTATTTGTTATTGTGTATCGTCCTCCAGTCCCTTATTCTGAATTTTTGACTGAATTCTCTGATTTTCTAGCCGACTTAGTGCTTAGTGCAGATAAAGTCGTCATAGTGGGCGATTTTAACATTCATGTAGATGCTGACAGTAACTCCTCAACACAGCATTTACTTCATTATTACATTCAATTGGTTTCTCTCAAATTGTAAATGAACCCACTCACTGTTTTAGTCACACCCTAGACCTTGTCCTTGCATACGGTATTGAAATTGATAAACTAACAGTATTTCCTCATAATTCTGTTCTCTCTGACCATTTCCTAATAACATTTGAATTTAGTTTATTAGACTACACGGCAGCTAGAAAGAAGTTTTGCTTCAGTAGGTGTTTATCTGAAAACACTGTGAACAAATTTAAGGAAATGATCCCTTCATCATTTACTTCAACATGTACTGATATAACTGAGAGTAGCCTCATTAACTGTACTCCTGTACAAGTTGATTACCTTACTGATAATTATGCAGCATCTTTATGTTCCATACTTGATAGTGTTGCCCCTCTAAAAAGAAGGCAGTAATTCTGAATAGGCGATCTCCATGGTATAGCTCGCACACCCGCAATTTAAAGCAGGCGTCACGAAGACTAGAAAGGAAGTGGCGTTCACTCATTCACAAGAATCCCGCCTAGCCTGGAAAAAAAGACTTTATACTTATACAAATTAGCACTCCGTAAAGCCAGAACAGCTTATTATTCATCACTAATAGAGCAAAACAAGAACAACCCCGGTTTCTTTTCAGCACTGTAGCCAGGCTGACTAAGAGCCATAGTTCAGTTGAGACTAGTATTCCCTCAACGCTATGTAGCAATGACTTCATGACCTTCTTCACAAACAAAATCATAGCTATTAGAAATAAAATTCACCAGACCCTCCCCACAAATACAACAGAATTAGAATCATCAGTAAGTCCTCAGTCCCTTTTAGACTGCTTTGTGCCCATAGACCTTGCTGAGTTAACTTCAACTATTATGGCATCTAAACCAACAACATGTCTGCTAGACCCTATTCCAGTTAGACTGCTCAAAGACGCTCTACCCTTATTAGACACGTTCAGTATTAGATATCATTAATCTATCCTTACAAACAGGATATGTACCAAAGGCTTATAAGATAGCTGTAATCAAACCTCTACTTAAAAACCAAGTCTGGATCCAGATGTCTTGGCCAATTACAGACCAATATCAATCTCCCTTTTATTTCTAAAATACTTGAAAAAGTAGTTGTAAAGCAATTATGTGACCACCTGCGTAGAAACGACTTGTTTGAAGAATTTCAGTCAGGATTTAGAGTTCATCATAGCACAGAAACCGCACTGATTAAAGTCACCAATGATCTTCTTCTGGCTTCAGATAACGGACTTGTCTCTATACTAGTTCTGCTAGATCTTAGTGCTGCATTTGACACCATTGATCACAGAATATTATTACAGAGACTAGAACATGTAATTGGAATTAAAGGAACAGCACTAAATTGGTTTAAATCGATCTATCAGATAGATTCCAATTTACTCACGTTAATGATGAATCTTCACATACACAAAAGTTAGTTATGGAATTCCACAAGGCTCTGTATTAGGACCAATACTCTTTACTCTATATATGTCTCCCTTGGCAACATTATTAGAAAACACTCTGTAAATTTTCACTGCTACGCTGATGACACGCAGTTATATCTATCTATGAAACCTGATGAAACAAATAAATTACTCAAACTACAAGCATGTCTTAAAGATATAAGGGACTGGATGACGTATAATTTTCTTCTTCTAAACTCAGATAAAACTGAAGTTATTGTATTTGGGCCTAATAGTCTAAGAGACATGTTTTCTAACCATATCGCTACTTTAGACAGACTCATAACTCTTGCCCCCAGTAGTACTGCAAGGAATCTTGGAGTCATTTTTGACCAGGATTTGTCATTTACCTCACAGATAAAGCAAATCTCTAGAACAGCCTTCTTCCACCTACGGAACATTGCCAAAATTAGGAGCATCCTGTCCCAAAGCGATGCTGAAAAATTGGTTCATGCATTTGTTACTTCTAGATTGGACTATTGTAATTCTCTACTTTCAGGCTGCCCCAGTAACTCTCTAAAAGCCTCAATTAATCCAAAATGCTGCAGCAAGATTACTGACTGGGATTGGTAAGAGAGATCATATTTCACCTTCATTAGCTTCTCTCCATTGGCTTCCAATTAAATGCAGAATAGAATTTAAAACCCTTCTTCTTACCTATAAAGCTTTAAACGCCAAGCCCCATCATATTTAAAAGATCTCTTAGTACCATATCATCCTACTAGACCACTTCGGTCCCAAAATGCAGGCCTACTTGTGGTTCCCAGAATTTCCAAAAATAGAATGGGAGGCAGAGCCTTTAGCTATCAAGCTCCTCTCCTGGAACCAGCTCCCAGTTCAGATTCGGGAAGCAGACGCCCTCCCTGTTTTTAAGACTAGGCTCAAAACCTTCCTTTTTGATAAAGCTTATAGTTGGTTATAGTCATGCTGCTATAGGCTTAGACTGCTGGGGACTCTGCACTGTGCCACTTCCTCTTCTCTTCATTCTCTCCTCTCACCCCACATCTATATTGTCACCACTGTATGACATTAACTCTGTGTCTTCTTTGTCCCGTAGTCGTCTCTCTCCCCTCTCTTTCCCCCTCTCTCTCTCCCTGTCCACAGGTGTCCCCGGATTTGGCGCTGTGTGTCCTCCAGTGTGCAGCTACTGGTCCTATTAACCTGCTCAATGTTTTGTTGTTGCTTTTGTTGCTCTGTTCTTTTCTCTCTCCACTTTCCACTCTGCCCAACCGGTCAAGGCAGATGTCCGTCCTCCCTGAGCCTGGTTCTGCTGGAGGTTTCTTCCGTTAAAGGGAGTTTTTCCTCTCCACTGTTGCCTATGGCTTGCTCAAGGGGATTTGTTGGGTTTCTCTACCTGTTTGTATAGTCTTGACTTTATTATGTAAAGTGCCCTGAGATGACCTTGTTGTAAATTGGCGCTATATAAATAAAGTTGAATTGAATTGAATTGAGTTCCACTGTGCACATTTACACTTATCTCTGCGTATGGTGATTAGCAGGATGAGTGGGAATTCAAAGGAAAAGCGCACGTGCCAAAAGTTGCAATTGGCATCTATAAATTGCTTTTTTTGGGGGGGTACCAGAATAATTTGTGCCTGATATAATATCAGACATGCACTGTACTCTAGCTTGGCAGATCCCAATGGAGTTGCTCCCTCTAGTGGAGCAAAAGTACCAGTTTTATCATTTGGACTTGTACTCAAATTGCTTTTTCAGTGTCCAGCCCCAGCGTTCCAAACACACAGGCTTGTGTTAAGCAAAGACTTAGAGAACAGTGTGTATCTCAGTGACGAACTTTAGTGCAGGGAAATGATGGAGGATCAAATAAAAACAACCATCACCGTCACACGTGTGATTCTTTGCAGTGTGTGTCCCCGTGTTTATGTGTGTTATCATGTAAGCGGGAGTAATACAAACATTACGGAGGCATTATATGGTCTGAGGCCTATTAAGTTAATTTCAATTTAATTGTTGCATCAGGGGATTCATTAATTAGTCAATCAATCGCCCGCTGCTGTGACAAGGCGCCTGGGGTGCAGGGCGCAATGGAAACCACAGCTGACCATATGTAAATGGGAATTAATTAGCGAGCTTACGTTTCAGCGCTCGTATTTGGACTGAAAACATTCTCAGGAGCCCGAGCCAGGCCAGGAGAGTCTCCACCAGCCTGCTGTGGTCACATCCCATCTCTGTCGGACAGAATAATTTCACCTCATTACCTCCGCCATGTATAAATAGAACTCTTTCCACCCACCAGCTCTTTAACGACATGGGCTCTTTAAACACCTACAATTAACCCCTTGTGACTAGGGCCTTGTGTCTCTCTGCATGCAGCCCAGTCCTCTCCAAACCGGGTCCCAGCGGACCACGCACAACTCTCGCTGAACCCGTACACCCCATTCAGACTGAGTCCAGTCCACTACACCTCCACCTAAGCTCACGTTCATTAAAGGGCCATATATCTTGTGTTGTGTTTTCCCTCCAGCAGGATTTATTGGGTGACCGATAGAGTTTACAATGTGCCTCGAGAAGCACAAAACACGTCATGACAATCCGTACACGCATCACGCTTACCGTTCTCCCATCAAAACATGCCACATGTATGTCGGTCCACGCTTATGCCCCCCCCCCAAAAAAAAAAAAAAAATGTCAAGTGTATGTCATCAGACAGTTTTGTCTGAAAGAGAGGAAAAAAGATCCTCAAAGTTTGTGATATGGCTCCCTGGAGTCCTCTTTGCAGATATTATTTGTGGCAGTTATCCAGCAGATGGACCATAACATGCTTGACATTATGACTCTATAGATATAAAGATTGAGTTTTTCCAAACCCACAGACACTCCCCACATCTCAGTTCCTCCATGGTGGAGTTTTGCGTGGAGGGTCTCTGCTGGTACACATGATGTAAGTGCTGCCATGTACAATGGCTCCTTTGGAGGACGGATTGAGGCCCTTTAGGAGTCAAGCACAGTGAGCGACATCCAGGCTGCCAGTCACCTCACGTCAAATCTTTCAGTCAACAAAAAGTCAGTTTGTGCAACACTCAAGAACCGACAAACTCACACACAAAACGAATGTAGATCCTTAACACCCAAGCCCATCCACATTGCAATGCGGCTGAGCTATAGCTCCTTTAACAAGCCGAGGACTCACAAAACTTCCTCCCAATGGCAAATAATTCAGTCAAGCGCTACCTCAGAAAGGGTGAAGCTCACAATGGATTTCTCAGATATTCAGCACAAAACCGCAGCTTTCCTCACCCAGAGCACCACCTATAATCACTGTGTCAGACTCCGACTCTGCAGCGACCTCAGACAAGTTGTTCTTGGACAGGTACCACACCAGTGGCGGGAGTCACCCGTGCTGAAACTGGCAGCGTTAAGGACTTTTCTCCAGACTGATATATTGGAAAAAAGACTCCCCCTGTTATCAATTCAAGTTATAGTCACCGATATGTGCTGGATTTTACTTCAATAATTGTTTATTACAGCCGCTCACAGAGAAAACTGGTGAAGGTTGTTTTCTAATCACTGTTACACAGGTAAATTTGTGGCTTGTCGCTTCATAATAATTGGTCACTTCATGTAAAATCATTCAATTTTTTTTTTTTTTTTTTTACACACCAACCTTTTATTACACTGAACTATTTTTCTAACCTTCCAAGTCAATGTTTGCTGATAATGACATTACCATGGCGATTGTGGTATGTTTCATGTTTGTTTGAACTCATGCTTCAGGGCAGGCATGATGGAGAGGGGAGTGAGATGGTGAAATATTTTATGCTGTTGTCAGACTCGCTATAAATGAAGATCGTCGCTGTAAAGCTATTCCATTTTCTGAAGTCTCAGACATTGACCGCCGTTTACATCATTTTAGACGTTTAAAAAATTGTCAAATGAGAAATTTGTTACATTTTCAGACACTCACAATGGTTACACAATGAATCAGAGAAGGTTTTCAGTGGTTAATATTAAAAACATTTGCAACCAAACCGTTGTTTAAATTTAAATTTAAATCTTAGATGTGTGACGATCCTTGTCGTTAGAATTTTTAAATATTTTTCTTGTCTGCACATGTTTTCATATCATTTTAATAAAATCTTCTCATTCATTCAAAAGGCCCTTATCAGACAAAGTCGTGCTGATTTGGAGCCCGTTCTGAATATTTACGTCTAAGCGCCGCATGCATTGGTCGCAGCCAGAGAAACTGCTCCATCCTGTGTTAATTGGACTCTAACTGCTCTCTAGACGTGTGGCTGCTTGGCTTTAATTTGGACACAGCACAATGTCAGTTCACTGCAGCCTAATCACAGCCAGATAAGAATAACACAGGAAGTCGCACACCGAGCTGCCCACATTACAATATATTTTCATATAAATATAAGGTAGGATGTGCCATGTGTCAAATCTAGTTTAATCTACAACTTAGATCCGAATTCTTTGCCAATGAGCCACCTTTTCTATTTAAAGCTCGGAATGGCTCAGAGCAACACTGATATGCTGTGTGCGAAAGCTGATGCGTTCACAGTCAGCTTCACGTTAGATCTTAGATGTTCCAGATTTCATTTATTGGATTTGTGTTAAAAATACTATAAGCTGTACATATTCGATAAAAGTTATTGAAACTTGACCTGCAGCGTTCAGACACATGTTGTGTGAAGTGCGGCCTGCATATATGAATGAAACAGTTTAACATTGTAAAGGGTAATAAATAAGCTGGCCGCTGAAGACCACTGCTTTCCTTTACGATTCCACAGTCTTGCATTGTGCCGCTCGTACACTGCTTCTCAGTTCTCGCGTCAGACATTAGTGCGACTATGAAGATATTAGCTTAATGTCTCCTTTTAAAATGATGTGGTTGATTTAAAACATTTAAAGGAAGCATGTCACCATTTCGACATTTGCCCTTGAGTAAATAAAAGGATATGGTTTCTGCAGCAGGGACAGTCCCACATTATATATATACTCCAAATGTGTCATCATGCCTCCGTTTGTGGCCCGGAATGATAGTTTACCTGAGAGCTGATGGAAATTAATCGTGATGTGTCACTGTATCCACCAACCTTTACGTTTAAATATTTTGACTTCTGATTGTGGCCTATACAATCAGAACCTCCTCGCAACCGTGGCGCACGCTCGTGTTGACTTTGTGGTTTTACTAAATTTGACTCTGGCTCCAGGTGGCCGAGTTGCCGTAGCAACCCTTAGGCTTATCTGCTACTGGTGAAGTCGAACAATAAGGTCTTTCATTTTCTCAACTCTTTATGTTTTTGTACCAAACTCTCAAAGGGTATTTATGTGAATTTAAGATATATTTAAAAAATGTATCAATAAACTAATTCTATAGAAAATTACAATATTTATTATTATTATTGTTGTTATATTATTGTAGAATAAAAGCAGACGCACTAAATAAATTTATACTTATAACACTGCAAGTTGAGCAAGGTAAGAATGTGTTAAATAAAGAAATTGAAGTTTTTAGTCAAGACTGTAAAAAACTCAATCATGCCAAATCAAAATGAAATAAAATAAAACATATTTGGAAGCTGAAATAATATAAGCTATAAGTTTATAATACTGCAATGCTTTTTTTGTCTGCAGCAGGTTGAGCTGGGTTCAGAAGAGGACATTTCCTGACATGTCGTAATGACTCAGTGACATAATGTATAGCTCCTCTGATGGATGAAGCTGCGGCTTTTCAGCAGCGAGCTAAGCCAACTCCTAAAACACTGAGGGGAGGAAACGTGAAGTGTTTTCCTTGGTTTAACTCATAGATCAGTAGGTTTTTTTTTTTCAGTGCAAGATGTCATTATTAACCAAACAGGAAAAAAACTATTCCAGACGATCCCGTGTTAAGACATAAAGCCCTTCTCCAAAACGCAATGCGTGATACAGCGCTGAAAAACGTGCTCTAAATGAAGTAAGCTCGTCAAATCGTAAGGCCGAGCGATGAAGGTTTCAGCCCACATGGGATCTGCTTACTGGGACACTGATCACTTTCAATTATCAGTGACATTTTTTAAGAACTATGTTGGTATGACACCCATCTCTCTTCACTGTTGCCACACAGTCAAATTATAAGCTGTGCAGATTTAAAAAATAAAACAAAATGAAAAGGACAGTTATGCCATGTCTGAAATGTTACAAGTGAAAGAGAAGGTTTGAGCAAATTCAAATCCCCCAAATCCGTTTCCATACAGATATTTATGCAAACATGTTTTTAAAGAGAATGTCATTCCAAAAGCATATTTTCTATTAACATGAAGATATGCTGACAGTGAACAGAAATGGCTCGTTGCAGATACACTGATGTCAATTTAACAAGGGCTCACGCATCCGCATCAACACCTTTCTGTGGCTGCCGACACACGTAACAGTGGGACAGCCTCGCCGGGTCCTCTAACACGCACTGCACTGACAGCCATGGACGTCCTCAAATCTCCTGCCACCACTGCCATCAGGATATTGATGTATAAACAAATTAGGACTATGATTAATGAACAACTCCCAGACTGACCGCAGTGAAGGGACTCCCAGTAAAGACTCCATCCTGACCTCCGAGCTCATGTTAACCCCCCCCCAGCATCAACACTGACGTTCCCTTGACTCACCTCAATTCATCGCTGACAACTGCACGACTCATTCTTCCCATCAGCACTTTGTTGGCCTCAACTTCCAGCCTGCCTGTCTGCTCTAAACATTTTACAACGTTTTCTTCTCTTAAAGGTAGAAAAAAATCAGACATGGCTTTGTTTTGAAAGGCCTGAGTGGTGATTTTTACATCCTCTTACTAGGATGTTATTAATATGACCTATACCCTAATGATTATTTTTCGCCTTGTTGTTAACTGACGGGGCATTCTTACCTCAATGTAGAAGATAAAATCAGTTTTCCACACATAAATATCATTGAGCAGAATCCACGTGGATCAACGTACATCATTTATTTGACTAATATCCTCGGCGATGATGATCCTTCAGCACTTTACTTAAATGCAATTAAACCGAGTGTGTGTCAATATCAGCTGAAAGGCATCTTTGTTCATTTCTCCCCGCCTCGTAGTCGTCTCCGCTCAAACTCTCCCATATGAGCAAGAAGTAGGAGAGAACTGCTTGGCAGGGATGGCGTGTTGTGTGCTGACAGCCACGTTGGAGTTGATGGACACGACATGTCAGCACTCAGAGTGCCCTCAGAGAGCGATGCCGGTGGCCTTTACAAGTTTGTCTTTCTGCAAATCATTCACTGGGCAAATATACAAAAGTGCCCATTGCCTGGCAAGCTGGTCATCCATCAGTGCTCAAAGTCCCTCAGTGCCAGTTTGAGGAATTATTAAGCTTAAATGTTTCACTTGATATCGCACGGGCATACTTTTACACGCGCCTCAATCGGGTCTGTTTCGCACTGTGCATTTGTCGTCACACAGACGCATCCGTGTTCGTTAAGGAGAGGTAAGATGAATTCATGGCACACACCTGTTACACAGCAAAGCTGAATTCAAATCACTATAGTGTAAAATTTAAAAAAAGAAGCGAGTATTAGTCATCACCAAGTAGATTTTACTAGGACATAAAAAACAAAAAGAGTGAAAAGCAATAAAATTATAGACTTTTTAATGTGTAGGTGTGGGAAATCCAAATTATAAAACAGTGTGGAGCTTTAGGGGGTGAAGTATATTGCTCAAAATACAAGGTACTTACTCACATTCACCACTGTGGTTAATAATGGAAATCTTTTCCCTCCTCAAGGCAAACTGTAAAATAATATAAACAATAATGCAGCTAGTTATTAGTATAAAATGCACTATAGTTGCTCAACCTCCAGCTGTTTCCAAACATGCATTATGCCGTAATCTCCCTCTTTTACAGTAATAGGTTTTAAATGCAATAAAGAAAGACCAAGGGCACGTTTCGCTGCATGGGAAAAACCATAAATCAGAGCGAGTGTCTGCAGAGTGACAAATTAATGATGTCATCAACATGGAATGCCAAAGCAGAATTTTGGAGTTGGCTGGTGCACATTGACTTATAGACTAACGCTGCCTACAACATGCTGGCAAAACTAAACTTCCATCCGACACAGTGGTACAAAAGGAGCAGCCACTAAAACACGGCAGCACATGTGAATCTGTATTAATAATAATACCATTTTAACATTAATGAAAGGTGAGCAGAAAGCAACCTAACACACAAATTTAGACAAATAAAAGATTAATATACATTTGTTGAATTCCACAGAAAAGTTTAACTCTCTGGGACACAGTTGGTTTCTAGTTGAGATTTTATACAGCTCTAGACAATGTTTATGTATTTTATGTATTATAATCTTTATATAATGTTGATTATGGTGCAACTATGTTTTTTTTCAAATACACTAATTGAATCGTGCAAACATTAAAAATAACAACTATATAAAGTGCTAAGTGCCTGCAGTACATACACAGTGTTTAACACTGACATCCTGTTATTAATAGTCAGTAAATACTGACTATTAGGCAGACATGCTCTTAATCTCTTCAGCAGGCAGGGATTATTAAAATGAGCAACTCCACCCTGGTAGATGGTTACAAATGGCAAAAAAAAACCACTGGAAAGATTTCCACTTAGCACCCCACCTTTACTCGTGTGACTACCGTACTGAGCAGAAATTATATGGATATGAAAGTAAACATTTGTGAGTTATGTTTACTTTATCACACACCTCATTTACAATGAAAAAAATACATCAGTGAATTAAGCAAGAGGAATGGAAAGCTGAGAGAAAGTGGCAACAGAAACAAGAGACGAGGGGGGGGGGGCACCAAGCATGCACCAGTTCATCCAAGATTTATTTGAGAAAGTTCATAATCATAGCAGCAGCGCGCATTACTCATACAGGTGTGAGATCTGACTCTCCCTGATGCACGCTTACCCTCGGCTACTCTCTGTCACAACATTCAGACGTGTTTATTTGGACACATGCCATAAATCCCAAAGCTTTCGGGGAGGCAGGGGTGGGCTCAGCGATGGTGCAGGAGGCCTGTCCAGCTCCAATGATAATTTGTGGTTTGGTGCATGTTCGAGCGCCTACAAAGAGGCTTTAGATGCTTATACCTACGGTCACATCCATCACAAATAAGCCAAGGACTCCTTTTTTTTCCCAAGGAAATATTTATATAATGTGTTATAATATGTTATTTTCACGAGTTTTCTTTAGAATGTGTTGGCAAATACATCTGTATATATAGAGAGAGCATTTTATTAGACCTGATACGATATGAAAAAAGTCCTACCTCATGATGGTGACCAAGGATTGAAAATTCATATCAACTGAATATCACAGATTAAATCTTGTTAATATCTCCAGCCATCTTTGGGTCTTGTGCCTCTTAACCTCTGCTCCCCCCCCCCAGTTTACACACTCTGGACAAAGTCAATTTCCCAAAAGCCCCGCCCGCATCCACTCACAATGTTTATAAAGCTCCCGCGGTCGAGAAGAACCACTAATTTAGAGCCATGCTTGTGTCACCTGGTGAACCTCATGCCCCAGGATCTCGATCGGAACTGCTAAGGGTCAGAGGTCACTGTCTGGGCCCTTGCTTATCAAAGCTGTGTTTATTTTAGTCTGTGTGCCGCAGTGGACAGCGACAAACACAAGGAGCATGTGCGGTGGAGCAATTTGCAGGGAAATCCTGCTTAAGAATACAGATTAGGCATGTGTGTTCCTGGGTGTATCACTTTTGAAATGTCAGTATTGTCACTCTCAATCCTGGTGACGATGGCTTGCTTTGCTCTCGAACTCTGCAAGGTGAATGCGCCTCTGGACCTCGAGAACCTGCAGGGCGACTGAACTACAGGCTTTTCTTGGATAAACAATCTGTCTCGATTGGCACTTACGTCTGAAACCTCTAACTTAGCTCTGAGCTGCAGGCAGACATTCAAACCTGGATTGTCAGCGGCTTTGAATCTTTAGTAATGCATTCACGGTCAGCATTAATGGTCAAGCTGAGAGTCCAGAGGTGTCTGGCTAAATTCTTGAAATTTATTGATTGCACGTTTGATAGATAAATCTCACACTCCTTCACACTTTGCACCTTTAATCCCACAGAAAAATGATTATGAAAGCACTTGTAACACTAACATTAGCCTAGTCATAAATACATCAGAGGAACAGCTTGAGGCTCCGTGGAGCCTGCCGGCCCTGCCCTAGGCATTCCTCGGTAATTTATTGAACCAGCTCTGCACATAAAATGAAAGAAAATAGACTTCAGGTCACATTTACACACATAGCACATATATAAAGCGTTAGCCGTTTCACAGCCCGTGTGAACGGTTAGGTTGATTAAAAATGAGCATATCTGTTCTGTCAGATGGACATGAGAAGGACGACAAAGAACATGGCTGAAATATCCAAAGTGCTGGAAGTACTGTAGGCCAGAAATATGTATTTTAAACAAATGATTTCTGATACCCTGTGTGGTTGTTGTTGTAGCTCAGTGATGTCACAGGGAGGTCAATAGGTCAAACCTCTGGCTCCTCCACATACCAGGCTAACAGAGCATCCTTAGAAAAGGTGAGGAGCTCATCATGCTTGACCCAACTTTGTTTTCCCACCAGTCTGCACTGTACATAGACACACATGGTGTCCGGGATGGCTCCCCCGGTTTATTTACTCTCGTCGCTGGATCTCTGGGAGCTGTGTGTGGCCTCCATGCCCCTTTGTTGTAAAGGCCCCACCAGAGGAAACATAACATTTTACAGTATTCTCTGCTGGTGACAGATCCAGCACATGTGTCTGCTGCAGCTCAGACACAATGAGACAGATGGATTTTAAACTTTAGGTCTCAGCGCATGCAGAGTTAACCACGGGTGAGACATGTTCGTTGAAAATGGACAACTTTTGAGCCTTTACTCATGACAAGACATGAGTTCAGGGTACTAGACACTTTTATTTACGGACCTGTAATTAAAACATGATCTATAACTATTTTTTTATGATGTTAAATTTGTCTGACTTCGTACCAGCATACAATTGTACCCTGTAAAGCTTGAAACTTCCTGACCAGAAGCTTAACTTTCCTTTTAATAGTGAACAGATTTGTGAGACATGGAAGAAAGTAACTCCTTTGTGCTAAACCTCGGTCTCTTTCAGGTCTACCATCCTCTGCTGGATTGATTTTAGGTGATCTCTCCTTCCCGGCCTGCTGTGATTGTTTGGTAATGGAGGCAGGTTTTTATTATGCGGTGGCAGGACCCAACTTTGTCTCATTATGAAGGACGGGGGAGAGAGGGTAGGGAGGGAAGGAGGTGAAAGGCAGAGGGTGGGGGATTCGGATAAGTTCCCCTTTGTGTACACATAAGGAGGTAAAAGGCAGACTGTATGTGGTGGCTGAGGGATCAGTGGAGCGGCTCCACAGGTCCTGTCGCGTGGCCCTGAGGCTTTCCTTTGGTTAGCACGCTCATCCTCTCCCTCGGAGCTTTAGCCAGACCTTGTGTCCACCCATTGCTCTGCCAGTCACTGACTCACACACAGCCTCTGTGGAGAATAATTAGAAAAAGGAATATCACGTGTTGTATGATAATATTAGTACTTATGAAAGTGGACAGATTTATTGTGTGTGCACGTTGTGCTGAGGGCGTTCAGGTTATGGGAAAGGTCATCACAAGGTCATGGTGCGTGGTGATATATATGTGCAACATGGACTGCGGCTGCACAGATACAGAAAGTGTGTTTAACCTGACCTGGTTTAATTTGTGTCCTCACTTTCGTGCACAAGTTAATTTGCAGAAATAACTGCAAAAAACTCTGTTCATAAGCAGCGGGTGGCAAACAGAAGGCGGAACAAGGCATTGCAGAGTATTTATGAGTCACCGCCTGCCGTACAGGACGTGAATACGTTTCTGATCTCAGCTGATTTTTCTCTCCATTGTTAACGTAGAGAAACGCAGCGTGAGCGTGTTGAGGGACTATGTTTTATGCTCTGCACTAACTCTCTATGACATTCACTTCTTCCTATTCGCAAAGGGCATTTGTGGGCACATGTGGTCTAAATTATGTCATACGGTGCAAAAGCACTGGGATAGAGAATCAATGAGGTATGAAGCTTTGTCACGTCTGCCTTCAAACCCCATCATTCAATCCCTGAACCGGGGCTACATGCTGCTCTTTGTGTTTCTTTAGCACACCTCATTTTCTATGTGAACGCCTAATTAGATATACAGTAGCCGCCAGCAATTACAGTATTTATCACGTTGTCCTCTCTTCATCATCATCTCCAGTGTTCCGTGTGTAAAGAGGTCCGACCCCATGGTGGAGGTTCAAAGCAGGAGATAACACGTCTCACCTTTGTCTGTGAGCTTCAGTATGTGACGCCCAGCATGATAGCAGTGTTCCATACAGACCTGCCACCCTCACCCTGCCTTTCAGCACCTTCTGGCCCACAGAAAGGGCCTCTTTGTTCAGCTGTGCGCTTGTGACGTCCACTCAAGACCACGCTTCCATTAGCAACCGCCTGCCAAATAACTAGGGATTGTGACGGAGCCTAATATGCACTGCATATGTAGTATTTACTTAAGAAGGAATAGAAAATTGTCCCTCCCATAGCGTCCAGACACAAGACTACTTTTATAACTCACCTTAGACACACTCACAGTCCGTGACCAGGCAGATTGACTCTATCAGCATCAGATCCTGATGATGTGCATTTTCTTTAATAAAAACTGCAACTTTTGAGCCAGAATTTCAGAATTGAATTTTCGTCGAGCCAGCAGACTGCAATAGGCGGTCAGGAATTTCAGATTTTACTGGAACACCTTGAAAGGTGTTTTATTGCACATGAAACAAAATCTTGTGCAAACAAAATGAAAAGTAAATTCTATTTTTCCAAAACTTTGGGCAGGACTTAAAGAAGCTTTGAGAAGTACTTAAGAAGGGACACCCTGGGTTTAATTTACCTGTGGTATTTTTCTACCGTGCAGACCTGATATTTCATAATCATGTTCAAAAATAAAGTATGCCAATCCTTTGCTTATTTTACTTGGATGAGGTGACACACATTCTGTTATCATGGCTGTCCTTTTACCCACATTGTATCAGTACGGACTCGTATATGTGAATTAAATCCAGATTCTTGATTTAAACATATCTCAGAGACAGACTGGCCTGCTGTGCCAAGTCTACCAGTATGTGGAAATAAAACAATATTCAGACATCACTTTTAAAATAAACATTTTTACATGGTCGACATAGCTGGCAAATGTGCTCCTCCGCTGTCTCTACTTAAGGAAATACAATACATATGTCTCTCAGAACAGTGCGTTCACCGATGGCCGTGTGACATCACCTGTGAACACTGGTTTCTAGTTATGACAAAAACAATCATTTGTTGGTATGCATATTGTGCTATGCATGCCCTGAAAACAATTCCAATTAACAGTGTTAGTTTAAATTTATGTTTTTTTGTGCATCATGTTATGAGGATCCGCCTGCCTTTATGTTAATAAGTCTGTCTTGACTTTTTGTGACATGATTCTAAAAAGTGTTGCTGCCAAAGTAGCCCATTAGAGACACATCATATTTCATCAAATGGAGTAATCTACAAATAATTTCAGCAAACAAACAAAAGGTATGCAGAGGACCCATGAGCACTTACCTCACAAGAATTGCAGAGTGTGACATACCTTCACATTATCTTCATTTTACTGGGTGTAAAGCTGCGAAACCAGTATTGGCTTGTCAATTTAACAACAGTGAAAACTTAAAATGGTTAGAGTACAGGAACAGTGATATAAATATTCCCAACATGCATAAATTAGCTTTGAAAGTAGTTATACTGTCCTTCATGCCAGTAAGGAACAAGATGTCACCCATTAAAATAATCTAATGTACTAGATCCATAACATAACATAACTCATAAGATGTTATAAGTTTGGCTCACTGACTTCACGCTACAGCTGGTGGAATATTGTCATTGAACACTAACCTTTCAAATGAATTATGAAGAGCAATCATCAGAATTAAGAAGTCAGCAAAGGCCTATTCTCTAAAGTCCCATTTTTGTGTTTACCAGATCCTGTTACTTTCCACTTTTAATTCCTATTTTGTTTGCTCAAATAACTTGACTTTCATTTAATTTCTAGGAAAAACAAACAAGGTCAAAGGCCCTTATTCTTAACATTTAATTAGAAAAATATCCAGGGTGTGTATTTTTTTCCAACTCGGGAAACTCTGCCCATCTCGGTTTTTACTGGAACTCTGTTCAGGTGTTTCATTGCAAATGTTGACTCACTTGACAATATTACAGCCTTTATTTCTAAAGTTCAGCTGAATCTGTATCTTTCTGCCACACATTTGTACATGTGCTGCCGCCACAGGGAAATCTCTCTTTTGATTATCTCCCTGTGTAGTTCTAGTTCTATTAAATTAAGAACATGAAGTAAAGATGGTCAAAAATATGAAATAAACACTTTGTTACACATTTCATAAAGTTTGGAGATTTCGTTTCTGACATTCCGCACTTCTGTCCTCTGTGGTATTAAACTGCTGACACCCAAATGACACAACCACCCACTTATTTAGACGTATGTGAATATCTGCTCTGTTATGGAATGCAGCACAAATTTAGGCATCGTTCTGGTGAATGTAGATGGTGGTTAAACATAAACTACCTCATTCAAACCCAGGACTTCACCACAGAGAATATTTTGATTCATTTTCAGGACCTTTCAAATAGGTAAAGAAAAGGAGTGTGTTTGTTTATTGGTGGTAACTGGGTTTGGTAACCAACTGTCAGATGTTAGAACTGAGTCTTGTTTTACATGCTTTTTTAAATGTCTGACCGCCGCCGTCCAGCATGCTTGGTTATAAATCTCTCAGGTAGAGATGCCATGCATGTATTAATTTTTCAGGCCCACCACACACCTTTCCACAGGGCCACACCAAAAAAACAAGGAGTGTGGTCAGTTTTTCCAGTCCAGCCTAATTAAAGGGGGAGAATATGAAACATGTGCCCTGCGCTCACAAATGCCTGTGGCAACAACCAACATCCAGCCATACATGCAGCGTATTGTTTGCAAAGAGCCCTGCATGTAGGCTGAAATATATATAAACTGATCAATTGTTATTTTTTTTCCAGTCATTTCTAATCCTGTGCTCCTCCTCCTCCTCCTCCTCCTCCTCCTCTACTGCTTCTTTTTTTTCCTCATCTTAGAAAGACGTGCAGTGAACTGACAATTGACATACAATGTCTCAATTAAGCAACTAATTCATCTCCCGTATCCTTGAAACTGTATTGAATATTCTAAACTGTATTGATAGTGCAAGTAATAACCTTTCACTGTTTATTAACGTGTTATATACTATTCAAAACATTTTATACAATTATACAATACTATCTAAGATAGAACAGCAGTTTTTTCTTATTTATGCTATGCAAAATAAATTATGCAGTTTACAAAAGCACTTAAACCACGTGTAGTTACAAGTACATTAACAAAACATAATCAACATGTTAGAGATAGTCCAACAGTTAAATATGTTGCAAAAAGGTAATTTGTGAACAATTTGCTTAAATCTGCCTAAAAGGATTGTGTATATCCAACGACTTAAATACAGTAGAAGAAAAAGGTGCATTTTGGAAGCAGAAACAATTAACTCTCCTATATGTGTCATTCACACATGTGCATATTCATGCAAACATTCCGGTGTGGATAAACTTGTGATAACACATGGAAACAGCTGGGTGGTTCCAGTTAAGTAGAACAACAGTGGGTGAAGTGAGAGATTCAGTCCCATCTTATAGAAGATGTTTTAGCACAACACTTTGTCTTTTTAAAAACCTTCTGTTGATTATTCCAGATGTAAAAGTCACTGCATCTCCATTATGTTGAAACGCAAAGGCTCTTTAGTTGCAGTTCCAGTCCAGTGTTTCTATCACAACAGCCTTGGAAACCGTTTGAGCCCCGTGGTGAAGTGGGCAGTGTCCCAGCAAACATAACTCATGATGAATAAGGATCTTAGCAGGACAATGACATGGAGCACACAGCTTCAGTGTTATCGCATCTTTAAGCCACACATATCTGAAGGTCGCCTCATGAAGGAGGGCTCAGTGCTCATTAATCACATGTAGGCCAGTGTATTCACCCAGCTTTGACAGGCAGAGTAGGGATTTAATTGGGATTCGTGAATAGAAGGATGCATTTTCCAGTAAGATGCTGTAGGTGAGTTAGATACAAGGTGATGTGATTTCCTCTTCTCAGAAAAAAGTACGTGCAAAATGCAGTTTGAATGTTGGTTATCCAAAGGCAGAAAAACTGTCTCTGTAAAAAAGAGATCTTTATGTTGCATTTCTAAATTAGCTTTTATTACAAAAAATAATTTACATTCAAGTCATAATGGTTTCCTTTAAAAGACAATATAGAAACACATAGATCCATTCTGTGCTACTTTGTGGCCTGTGTTGCTAGGCACTGAGGTGAGGCAGTATTAAGCTGTATATATTCTATATACATTGTTGTTTAATAGTTGCTATTTTTTTTTGGAAATGCCAGGAACATTTAAAAAAAATCAGTGTTAATGCTCAATAAACATTTTGTTGTTAACAATTATTAATAAAACATGACTTCTCATATATCAAATTAGAGAAATCCGGATTGAAAACACACCACATAACACCTTTACAAACTAACTTGTCTGTGGCATAATTAGTCTTTGGGGACTCCTCGTGCCTTTTAATAGAGTCATATTATACCTGCTGTTGCCAGACATTTTCAAAGCTTGAGCAATCAATGCGGAGTTAATGAACCCAGTCCTGGGGCTCCAGTAGCCCACTGGAGGCACACGGTGAGAGGCCCCTGTACCTGAGAGATCCATTTAAGAGTGAGACATTCAAAGCGGAAAAGCCCATTGGTAGCCACTGCACATTTTATAGAGGTACGGACAATTGGGGGAAAAGCACACCCAATCTTTCAGGGCTCCACATTTGCAGTAACGCTGTCAACACACAAGGGAGAGCAGGACCCCTGAGGGTCAGCAGTGGGGCAGGGTCTACGCCAGAGCCTCTCACCTTCTCTCATAAATCGTTACAACCTGAACTCCCACCGACTGTTGTGGGAAGGTCAGGTGTTCGGTGTTCTCTCTGCAGAGGCCAGAAGTGTCATGTGCAGCCCCATAACGTGAACCCCTCCAGCTCCTGACCTCTTTAACTGCGAACGCAGGGAACCGAGTGACTCTCCGACAGGCCGGTACACTTCGAGCACTGCTCTGTCAAGTGAGGCTTCTTTCTCGGCAGTGTGCTTTGACCCTTGCCCACCTCGTCACTGGCTTAGAAGAACCAAGTGATTTCACTGCAACTGACAACAAGTCAAGTTGTTTGAGTGCAGAGGTGGGGATTTGTTTGACTTACATCTTAATAGGAGACATAGATGTGGATTATTACTGTACACTTGCTAACAGCAAAGTTGATGGTGGCCTAAAACTTTTGTACATTACTTTACTATATATACAGAATTTAACACATTTTCTATCATGTACAAATGAGCCAACGTTTTGGAACATGGTACTGGCAGGTGTTTCTTGTCACCCAGGTGTGTCAGATTGATTTTTACTTTGGATTTGGCCTTGGGTTTGACCTGTGAAGACTGCAGAGACATTGCACAAACATTGGGTAAAAACCAAAAATAACTTTTTCTAATGTCATGGCAAAGGAAGAAATCCCTGGTTTACTGAGCAGCAGAAAGTGCAAAGAACTGATGGGCAAGGATCAATTATGACAGAAGAAGAACTGTGAAAGCTGTGAAGAAATCTCTGTCACCAACAGACTCCAAAGAACAGGGGTGAAGTTTTACAATCCACAACTCAGAAGGCATAAAGAACAGAGGCCGCGCACAAGATGCTGGGACCAAGATTAACCCAAGATTTTCCCAAAGTGATGCGAAGGACTAGGAATCCTGCTACAGAAAGGGGTCTGCTATCGACCCAAACCAGGTAAGCGTCATGTCTTTGGCTGGGACGGCTGATTCTGGAACAGGCTGACGAATATTTATTGATGATGTAACTCATGATGGCCACAGCATAAAGAATTTAGACGTTTACAACAACATCCTACATCCAGAACTTCGACACAGCATATACACCCAGGCTAGATGCTTGACTCAGTCGTCCGTGGGAAAGTTGGCTTTGCTGAGCCCTCCAGCCGAAGCGGCTTCCAGCGCAGTTATCTGTCTCTAAATATTAGGTCACTCTCTTGTGTCCTCAGTTTATAGCCACCACATGTTGTCCCACTGTAATAAGCTTATGTTGATTGATTTCGCCTGCTGTACAAACATCCTACAGTAGTCATATCTCACACGACTGGTGGAAAACCTACATAAAGTGGTTTTTCACATTCCATTCGGATTGTCCATGGTGAAAACAGAAATTAACTTGTGTTACATTTTTCAAAATAAACCTTCCACCAAATGGCAAAACCCCAGCTGAGATTCCAGTACACTGTGGTGCACTGTGGTCCACGGCTATGAACTGTGAACAAGGTGTGCTGTGGTATCTGGCCTACAGTTTTTCTTAGAGGTGGAGTGTGCCTGTCTGCTGTCTGCTGGGCCAGTTCTGAGGCTGTGGGAGAATAGGAGGGCAAGCAGCTATTTGGCTTGGCTCAGACGGGTCATGTACCGCATTAGAGCGAGCTGGATAGGTGGATGTAAGTACTGGAAGTTGGCACGGTACCTACATGCTCATTATGAGCATGCACACACGCACATGTCCACACGCACAGGCTGCACCACACACAGATAGAGACGTACACTCACAGCCACACCACCACTGGTGGATCCATTCCCAGAATGTTTTGGACCTACACCAGCTGCATGTACTTCATAGACTGTATGGAGGTTGGCCGTTTGGTTTGGCATTGCCAACAGTCTGGAAACATGTCATGTGACTTCTGGAAAAAGTGGTTCCCACCAGCCCTGTGTGCGCCTGCCAAGCTGAGACATGGGCAATAGATTGTATACAGTCTGTGTCATTTGCAAGCACCAAAACAAGACAGGTAATTTTAGATATCTGCTGACAGTGGTTGATAATGTTTATTTATACTTTTTCCAAAGTATAGTTCCCTTAATTGCTGTTTATATATATTTGTTCTCCGACTGTTATGTGGCTTTGTGTTACTTATGTATGAAAGCTGTTTTAGTATTAGTGTAGGTGAGTTTATGTACAGCTGGGTGCAAAAGATTGCATCCCCTAATTTTGAAGGGCAAAAAGAGTAAAACAAATTTTTTCATCAACATAATATGTAATACAAACTCAGATAATACAAATGTTGCTTCATTAGAAATTTAAGTTATTTTTTAATTAATTTATTAAAGGGGATGAAAACTTTTGCACATATTTCATCATAGTGTATGCATCCTCTTACACTGAATTGCAAACTTAGCCCTAAACCCAACAATGCATTTAAAAAATAACAATTCACATTTAGTTAGTACATGTGTTCTTTTACTATCACAATTATTAAAAAAATTATGATGGTTATTTATGTGCAAATGTTTGCATTCCCCTTGATAAACAAAAAAAACTTCTAATGAAAAGAGAATTTGTAGCAGTTCAATGTGCATTAAAAATTATGCTACTTTTTTTGCTCTTTTTTGCCGTTAAAAAATTACTTGTGCGCCCAACTGCAAGTGAGAAAACTTCTGAGAAACAGTGTTAAAACACCCACAACACTGAAGTGACCCACCCAGGTGGCAGCTCACCTGAGCTGATAAACAGGTCCACAGAAGTACAGGCCCGTTGCCTTTAGAGAGATTTCACTATTTGTCGAAGCAGGACACTAGCAGGACTGAAATATTAAAAAGACGACATACACTTCAGCAAATAATGATTCTTTCTGCAAGTTTGTGTGTGTTTGTTAATGTACTGCATGCATTATGTGTGTTAAATCCACAGTTTGGACACAAATCTCAATGCATAAAAGTTTGTGTCCAAGCAAATGCAGAACACTTGGCTTGGAGGAAGCAACTGGAGTCTGTTTATAACCTTAGGTGGGGAGAATGTCACGGATGCTTCGTACTTTGCCTTACAAACAGCGAGCCGTGTACACGCAAGCACACAAGAAAACATGGTGGTGAAAAAAAAAGAAACTGATGTCACCGGCCTGTTTGCGCTGACACCTCCTGGGTGACACGCTGCTGTTTGCAGGCCAGGGCTGCAGTGTTCGCGAGCTGCGGCACCACCGCCACAGAGGACAAAGACAGCCTTCATGTGGTGTTCACTCAGCCCCAGAGACTACTTCTGGTTTTGTGTGTCTGGAAATGAGAATGTGAGGTGGCAGGGAGACGCCGTTGACCCAAAATCAAGTGCTGGGGTTATTTACACGCTTGACATTTACAGGGGTTCGGACTGTCTTTCTTTCCCACTGCTGGTGCAGCATGTATGGATGCATTTCCTTCACTTTTAAACTGGGATGGGATAATTGCGAGGGAGCAAAGGTACAGTGCGATTTCTCCAACAAGCAAATATTGATTTCCCTCAGTAGGATACGGTTTCAGTTTTCAGTAAATTCTCTAATGATGCAGACAAGGACATCACCAAGGTAACCCAAATTCACCAAGTAACGTTTTCAATTTCTGCAACACAAACCTCTCTCCGCCTTGAACACCACCGAGGAGGAAATATTAGTTCCTTGATAAAACATAATTTTGTCTGGTGGCTGAGGCTGGAGGGCCTACAAAAACAGATGTTGTGTTGTCATGTTAGCAATACCACGCATGAGGCCTGGATCTATTTCATTCTGTTTTCATAATGGGAGGATTTCACCTTCTCCGTCTGCTGTCTCTCACTTCAGTTTGTGTTTAAATCGAGCCGCATTCCACACAGACTGTCTCCTTGATTTGCCAGCCTGATTTGAGGCCTGCTCTTGAGATGACAATATTAATTAAGGGCTAATTAAAATTATGCAAACAAAAGCTCATATTCATATTTTGCTAGCAAAGGCAACCGTATTAAACCAGATGAGGGCGCGGGGTGGCCCTGTGGGCAGACGAGAGCTGTAAGCTGCACGTAATTAAATAACGTGACACTTCTGTTGCCTACTGGTCCACCATATGAAACCCTCCACATCGTGAGCCACATTCCACCACATTAGTTTGTGTATCTTAGAGTCAGTTAGCCCTCTGCTTTTGTTAAAGCGTGACCAGGCCACCCGAGTAGGAGAGGAATAATAAAAGTCCAAACATATGACATGACTCACAGTCAGTGGGCAACGGCTAAACAACAGATAGAACTGTGGTCAAGCATTGGTCAAAAACAGACGAAAGCAAAATGTTAGAGGATGCTCGGTCAAATCCAGTCGGCGCTAAAGAGTTACAAGGGTTTGTCCTTTGCAGCAACGCTATCGTTTCAGGTCTGTCTTTGAAGTGATTCCACAAGAGTAGGTCAGGACCTGTCAAACGTCTTCCTTTTCTCTTTTCCTTTCCTTTTGATGCCAGTCCAGCTGAGACGTCTCCCGTCCTCTTTCCGGAAGTGACTGGGGAAGGAGGGGGGGAAGCTGCAGGCCCGACTGGAGCAAAGACAGGCTCAGTGGTGTTGAAATGCTGTCTGAGTTTGAGCAGTGCTCCGCTCTGGAAACACAAAGTGCCCTAAATAAAGAGACGTCGCAGGCTCGACTGTCCACCCACACACGTCGGCACAGACCGCACCACTGTCGCAGGAACGCTTTGGAGCGATACGCCCACTGTCCCCTATCAGTACGAACAGCTCCAGGGACCAGTTCAGATTGTTCCGTCCAGTTGAGTCAAGTCAGGCAGCTCAGACATTAATCAAATGGGCAAAAGTCAGTGTTCAAAGTCAAAATATGAATTTGACAGATACAGTATAAATCAGCTGCCTTGTGTACGTTGGCAGGACCAAGCGCGGCGTGTTTATTCGACCACGTCTGTTGCTGACACGTGAGACCTGAACGAACACACCACACTTAACCCTGACCGATTTTCTATCACCATAACTGTTTCATCACTTCCCATTGTGCGTAATTAGTATATAACTGCAAAATCATAACATGAGCCATGTCAGGTTTCTGCTGCCCCACATGCTCCTTTCTAAACCAGACCGTTAGTGGCAAAGCAATGTTTTCGAATGGCGGTGAACGCAGCGGCCGTGATGGCGGTGAATACGGTGGGTGGTGTTTGGCGGTGGGGCAGCCTTCTGGGCTTGGAGGTCCCCTATGTTTATGCTTCAGTCAGACACTGTGCTGGCCCCCAGGCCAGGCCTCCAGAGGATCCCACCCGCCTGCTGCTCTTTCTCCTGTCTACTGCAGCGGCTGCTGCTTAACAAATAAGCAGCTGTAGTCCTGGACCTGCATTCTGCATATTCTCACACAACCTACTGTAAATGAGAGGGGAAGCTGCCGCAGCCTGGCGTTCCACAGACTTCCACTCTCGCTGTGGCACACAGCGCTGGGTGAAGCCAGCACCATGCTTGCCTCCATGCTGCCAGTGTTTGTCAAATCTGCGGTTGTTGTCTACCTGTCCTTAAGTCTAACCTTTGTTTACTGCATAATTTTAGAAGGAAATAAGCAAAATGTATGAATGCCAAACTCAGCATTAGCTCACTACATTAGCAATAAAATGAGTATTTAGCAATGATCACTAGCAGATTAACATTTCAGTAAGATTGTAATGTGCGTGTTTAAAATTAATGAGACCGCCATACGCGATAAGTGGGGTGTCGAAACTACATGAGAGGAAGTCAAACATTCTAAAACTTTTTTCAGTGCATCGTCCTGTGATTTAAAGGGGGGCGACCTGGAATGAGCAAAAACAGAGTCAGGAATAACACTTCTGACCAAGAAATAACAAGATGAGAAAACCATGCCGTGCGGAGCCATTTACACATTTGTGCAGCGTACATTGAGGTTTTCACACTTTCTTAGAGACGTTTCAGCCACATAAATGCACACTATTTGTCAAAAGCCCGTTTTTGACAACATGTGCGACCAATCTTCAAATCCACACCTCCGAGGCCCAGAGCAAACTAGCTGGAGGGCACTTCCATGCATCAGCGGAGGAGCCTCACTCACGGCACTGAGTCTGGCCTTTTTCTGACAGATATAAACACGGAGATATAAGTCGGCTCCTCGCAGCGAGGGGTTCTTTTCAGGGAAGGCCCACTGTTGGCTGAAACCACAAAGCAATCATATAATGCACACGGAGCGTAAAAGCCGGTCAAATGGACCCTAGAAGGCACCTTGGGTATGATTCTGTTTCAGCTGAAGCTTAGAAAACTGCAGGATTAAGACTGTGGACTGTGGACTTAACCTGACTTTATAAGAGGTTCTGATGACAGATCCTTAGCTACCCACACTGAGTTTAACTTTATTTCCAAACTTTGAGATCAACAAACTGCGTTGTGACAAAAGCTTATGGCTATTTCTCAACTTTTAACTCTTTACACATATTGCACAGTACAGTATATTTTTAGTAAGTTATTTAAAGGTTGAAGCAAACATATTTAGGACAGTGATAGACATCAATATTTAATGCATACTGTGAAGCAAAAGATTGACTTACACGCCAATGCCAGGGTAAGTGATATTACAGTCACTGCATGAATCAAAGGCTCCACTCTGTGATCTCTCCGCTCCTCATTCCTCTAATCAATTAAATGACTTACTGGTAAAATTTCAGCGTAAACATTAATCGCAACACGAAGCCAGTATCTCCGCATGTTTATGTCTGTGACTCGGTCTGACACTGCAGACTTTCTCTATCAAGCAGATGTCTTGGAGTTAGCCCACACAGCCTCGGCCGGGGCTCAGGGGAGAGGCTAGACATGAGCCCATTATAGCCAGAGGGAAGACATTTGTGGGGCTGCGAATCCCTTCCCTCCGTGAACATCTTCATGGAGATGAGCTGATTTTCTTTTATTAAAAAAAAAAAATAAGGCACGTCCATAATGTTCTCCACTTGTCCTGTATAAGTCCTTTTTGGAAACCAAAATCACTTCTCCCTCCGATTAAACTTTACCATGTTGATATTGCAACACAACATCTGGACCCTAATCAGCTGGGAAATGTACCGCATGATAGTATGTGTTTGTGTGCACACGCTTGCAGTCTGAGTGTACTCTGGAGGAAGCAGGGCCTCCAAGAATTTGATACACCATCCCACTCAGGAAGAGAACCCAAGTCACACACCAGATAACACCCCCGTAGAGTCAGGCGCTGGATGTTTGGTTAAAGCCACATGCATTATGCATGCCCTCTCACTGTAAAAGTACACATGCGTCAAAAGGCTCCCATCATAATCACCCCGCTCGACAGATCCGCTTCCACGGGACAGGGTCCCTCAAGGAGACCCGAGCTCAATTTTTTTTAGGGGAAATCAGCAGTGACACTAATGAGGCCCAAGAAAATGCCCTGAGATCCAGCCAAATTCTTCTTATTCATAATATTCTGACGGGTTTCATTTCAGATTGATTTCATCTTTCAAACAATCTATTCAAGTCATTTTTCAGAAAACATGTTGCACTTGAAACGTGTTTTTGAGACATGATCACCCGCTGTATCGATTTTAAGGCCTGATGAGACAGATCCCGCTATCTTCCCTCTCATCTGTCTTCTTTGTCCATTTTAAATCCACTTACTTCCTCCGGGGCTCAGTGTCTTGGGTTGTTTTGGTAGCACAACCCTCTTTGTGTCAACTTGCCCTCACAAGATTTCATCTGTTTTTGTGTTTTCTGATGCACAAATGTTACCGGTGATCTACTGTCTTGTGTCTTCAGCGTGAATTCTGTAGTGGGAAACGCCTCCGCTGCAGGCAATCGCCTTTGACCTGCAAATAGCAGAACGGGGGAGAAGAAGCCAAGGTTTGACCCTCAGGGGTCCGTTCCCAAGGAGGGAGTTAAGAGTGCTGAAGGAACATGTGTGATTTTGATATCTGCTATGTTACTAAACAGGAAAAAGAGGTGAATGGTATGGGGATCATCTGTTGATCGTCTTAGATATCGAGCCTGTAAGGGGTGTCTCTAGTACCCTGTGGAAATCCTTGGCGCGTCGGCTTCAAAGTTTTAACCAAAAACTGTATTTTGCAGAAGATCTGTACAACTGCGACGTCCTGCGTGATCCATCTGAACTTAATAAACAAAGTGTTTCATTCTTGCAACTCAACTAACCACTGAGGTCACGGACATTTAAAATGTTTAAATCATCTACGACTGTGTTTGCCCACCACAGACATTTCATTTGCTGCAAAACTTCAACTTCATAATCAGTTGATGCAATGCAGAAATAAATAAATAAACTGCAATGTTTGTTCAGTATGGAAAAATGATGGATGAGCTGCAAATCCCTTGAATATTCAGATTTTATATGCTAGCTGTGAAGCCATCTTGGTGTGGGGTTGCTTCTATTTTAGTAGCAGTCATGGTGGCTGGGGAGCTGCAGCAGACTCTGTGGCGCTGCAGGTCCCTAGCTATGTTAGCGTGGCGGTGCTGGCCGAGGGGTTTTTACACCTGAATGTGAGAGGGCCCGGGGCCATCAGAGCCTTGTAAGCCAGAAGACCCCCTACAGCGCCTGTCCCAGCCTGAGCTGTGGCCGCCTCCAGAGTGCCTGTCAAAAAAAGGGATTTCTCCGAGTGAAGGAGTTTTTAGTGAGTCGCGCCTCTGACAGTGATAAATGGCCTTGTTCATTGAATGTGAAAAAAAATACAAATCATGATAACTTTATTTGCACAATGAAACTGGCGATAACTATAAATCCAGTTTGGACACCTGGTGAATTGCCACATAAGGGAGCCGTACTCTATGAGAAATTCTCCCGTGATTCTGTGGGCAATAAAAGAGCAACAGTGCGGCTTTTCGGTGCATAATAGCCTGTTTGCTTTCAGTCAGCTTCACGTGTCATTAGCTGTTTCTAAGATAACAAAAGAGGACCAGTCACTTGCAACATAATCGTGCTGCACTTACGTAACACGATCTGCTGGGCCTATGGCCTGTGAACAGCAGCGTTATTGATTTTTGGGAAGTGGTTGATATTGTCAGATTTAGAACAGGTCATGTGTTTTCAAGGGTTTCAACCGTGTGCACTTAAGTAAATAATTGTAGTGAGTGGGGCATGGTAGGGTTTGGAGGACATGCTGTAGCTTGTGACACATGGAGATCTTGTCACGATCAGGAGCTGCTTGTTGGGTTGATGTCAAGGCCGAGGTGGTAGAGAAAACCTGATCCCCTTCCTTAGAGAGTAGCAGTGTACTATGGCTTTCTGTTTGTGGGACAAAGCCATGGTGTACTTCAAGATGCTGTATCACATCCACCATCCCAACTCCAGCCACATCACCTCCCACTCTACCCTGTCCATCCCCACCTCCACTCGCGCTTTGATTTCCAGCCAAAGCAAACAGCAAGCTGCTGGCCACCGCCATCCCTGTTCCCATGGCGACAGCGCACAGGGGAACAGCGTTGGCCTTGATGATTTGGATCTGCGGGGACAGACAAAGAGGCCAATTCATAGGCAGCCGAGAGATTTGGATGCAGGCAGAGCTTTCTGCTGGACGCTACCAAGACTTATCGCATCCAATCAACCAAGTGATATTAACGCATCCAATCACTTGGGGGAGACACGCAGAACAAAGGAGGTGGTTGTCAGGGTTTGCTGGGGCTATTAGGGGAGCAATGAGGAAGGATCAACTTCAGCAAGTGTAATTAACTGTGTGTACTGATGAGAGAGTCCTAAAATACAGTGGGTGTGTCATGGAGGGTGAGCACTTATGCATTTGGTTCAAATCAGAATTGATACAACCATATATATTATATATGTTTTACTCAAATTCTCTCTCAACCTAAACTAACTCGACAACCTAAAGTTTTACTTATCCTTAGACCAAATATAAAGTTAAAGGACATTTTCCCATCATAAGGTTGACTGACGTCATGACTTTTTTGAAAAACAACTAAAAATTACCATAGCACCATATTTCTGTTTTTTGTAGATGTGGGGCCCTTGCATGGTTATTACATATCTTAAGGAATTGATTTACAACAGTATATATATATATATAATATTATATTATTATATCCTGTGCTGCTATAATGTAACTGTAAATAAGTTATGTGTTACTGACAACAATGTGTAAATTATGTCACTGAATTTCACCATCCTTGATGTGATTTTTTTTAAATAAAAATGAATAATAGATAAAAACAAATATAGTATTTCTAATTCTGTGGATACAATTTCAACCAGATGATTTATCTGAGATGTCTGCAAATTACTGTAAAATATCGTTCAGATCTCATGTTTCCACAAATTCGTTAATACCTGTTATGATGATGAAGTCTAAAGTTAGTGTGAGTCTGTGAAACTTCTCAAAAGTAATTTATTTCTTTGAGTGTTATTTTAATGAAGCAGCTGCTATAGAAACCAGCAGTGGCTGAAATTCTCCTGTGACATCAACCTACTTTTGCAATTAGGCACAACTCAAAGCACTTTCTATTAATGCCTGGGGGCTGAGTTATGTGATCTGTGACTCAGATGATTTGTGCCAAATAAAACCTGAATAAATCAAAGCCATATTTCAGGGTTGCCTCACTGAGATGTAAATCTGGGGCTCAGAAAGGCTCTGGAGCCCCGCCCTGGGACTGGAGGTAGTGTATTACTGTTGATTAAAATGGATTAAGGGTGTGATTACAGTCTGTCTCCTCCCAAAGTCCGTCCTAAACTACCCCAGCAGCAGCGAGTCCGGGTCAATCTGAAGAGAAATAGATTCAGCGAGAGAAACCTTTTTAAACAAGCTCTAAGTGGGGTTTCAGTGACACGGTAGCTGTTTCTCTTTTATTGGCCCACAGAGGTGGAAGCGGAGAAGAAACACGTTGATTGGCAGAGAGTCTTTGGACTGTGGCTGCAGGGACTTGTCCTCGCAAACTCGAGCAAGCACGGCCAAGACTGCACAGTGCCGTTGCATCAAATTCTACTTGGGACGGGCACATGTGAAAGAGCCACTAGCACGGCAGTAATCCCTTAAGCTTGTGCCGCTTTTAGACATAGTCTGATCATTGTTTTCATGTGCCAGCATGCGCAGCGAATTCAAGTGTCGACAGCTCCACCGTGAGAGACAGATTAAAGGTTTTGTCATGTGAACAAACTGAGCTAAAAATACAGCGTGCAAACCTCTGATGGTTTGTGTATCTGTACAAAGTGGATTTCACATTCGCACTAAATGCTTCGGCAACATCGCAGTGAATGGGCCTAATACCACACTCTCTCTCTCTCTCTGTGTGTGGCTAGAGAAATCGTGAAGGGGATGCCTGAAGTGTTACAACCAGAGTGATTTTGTTGTCACAAGCCAGTATTTATTTCTGTTTTTAATTAAGGAAAATGACTCCCATCTGTTAAAGGGTTATTGTTGTGCTCGTTATAAAAGGTTTCGGCCGAACAGTTGATTAATTGAGCGTGTTTTCAGTGCTGCACTTGAACTGGAGCTGACCAACCAATTACCATAATCCAGGGCTGTTTATTTTTTCTCCGCTGCCAGTCATGACGCGTCGGCTGGGCCCGTGGTTTAACACCACAGGGCCCGGTGACAGGAGATGCTCAGTAGCCAGCGAGATGGAGGGAGGCAGCAGGACAAGGGCCGTTCAGTCTGTCAGTCATCGCAAACGCGTAATGAGTGAAAGTTGATCTGTCTGGGTTGGCTGAGCAAGCTGTACTTTACTGACAGGGATGAAGGAACACTGACACCGTCAGATTACATTAGCCCTGAGCTCGTTCGTGATTGGTGTTTCTTCTCTTCCGGTTCCTTTTGTGGTCCCACAATATCCTGCGGCCATACAATGACTCCACTGGTAGCACGTTTCACTTTTTCCTTTCGCTATTTTAGAACAAACAGCCTAATGTGCAGCACGACTGGCTGCGTTGCATAGATGCTGTCCTCATGGCAATGAGAGGAAAATCAGAGCTGGCTGAAAAAATTATAATAATTTTAATTGGTTAAATCTCACACTTTAATTAACATTAAAGCAAAAACTCAATGTTCAACAAGGTTCTTCAGTTTCTGTCATTTAGTAAACCGCTATGTTTAGATGGCACATTCGCTCTGTCCCGTTTCAAACGAATGACCTTAGTCACATTTGGTGACCAGCATGTCGACAAATGTCCCACATAAATCACAACTTGTCCCGCAATTGTTTTATTTTCCATAAAATGATGTATTTACCGTCTTCTATTTTAATTTTTGGCAGGAGAGAGAAAATGTCAGACTTAATAAGAGGTTATCGGGAAGGGAAAAGTAATTAAACTCCCTCCCCTCAGAATGAGTCCTTTTACAGTACACGCTGGCGGATATTTCTCCCTTTTCCTCTGTCTAGACATGCAGGGCAGGACCACAGCTTATATACTGGACAAAAGAGCCATACAGGTCTCAGGGGAACTGTGAAGACCAACGCAACATTTTAGACTTTTCTGACCTTGCGACGTCCATCCAAAAAGAAAATGGAGGCCCCATCGTTTTGCCAGCAGCTCGTTGTTTGGGATCCACAGTGGTTTGTGTAGTTTTTGTAAGTTGCGGAGCTACAAAATGCTGCAGTGGAGCTCCGTCCGTCAAAAGCCGCCCTGCTGGTCTGGTCGTATCTGACTACTGTGCAAGTAGCCACTATGAGTTTAACAGTAGCCATTGAGGAAATTAAATTTCCTTTCCCACTCTGCGTGTTTGATACTGGTCTTTTCCAGAAACCTGCTCCCGTCCCCAACCCCCCCCTTGACCTTTGCTTCCACCTGTTAAAGTCATGGTCTGCCTCATGTCACTCACCTCATAACATTGACAACACCGCTCCACCGGGTGTTAATTACCACATTCATTACTCAGTGTCCTGGCTAATAATCTCGAATGGCTGGCAACATGGACTCTCTAGCTTTAAACCTATGCGGATCTTTTTAGTTGCACCTATTTTCTAAACACTTCCTTTCTATTGAGAAAAAAACAGGTTGCCAGGTCAGCTGAAAAACGCTTGTAAAGTTTTTTCTCAAGGGGAAACACAATATTTTTTGTTTCCCTTGTTCTTGGGAACAATTTGGTTCTGCAACCACTGTGCTAATAACATGAGTTGTAAAGGTTTAAATAATGTATGAATGAACTTCTACTTCATTAAAGGCAGCAGGAATGAATGGAAATGTAGGATGTCACAGAATTGTCAAACAAAATTTGCACAGGAGACTTTGCTTGACTCCACTTGCTTAAGAAGTGGAAATAATCAAATCTGCATCTCTTCTTGTAGGTTAAAGGTTGAGCTGCTGTGTAAATCAATTATTCACTCAACTATGAAGCAGCGATGGAGCCATGATCCCTCATGTTCCCATCCAACAGGGGGACGCAAGCTGCCGATGGCTGTCAAACCGCCCAGGACATCACATGACAATCTGAACATTAATGAATAAAAGCTGGTATCTTTTCACAATTTTATAATTTCATTTATTTTATTCACATAATTTGTATGTTCCTCACAAATTTCCACTTGTTTTTTTTTGGGAAAATCAGCTGTAACTGGCACACCAGACGATTTTTACACTAGTGTATGATTAATACGAGCACTTTCTGAGATATAATGCTACAGGTTAAAATATCTGTTACAGTGCCACTTTCAGCACCTCATAAATTTCACGCGCTGTACCCTCTCTGCCAAAATACGCTTACAGTCTTACTTCTTTTGTACAGTATCAGAATGCGAAAATGGAGCAATAACATCCTTAGAATGACGTGCCAGGGCTGTGGCAGCTGCAATTGGTTTTGTCTGTGCAGAATATTAAAATGAAATACATCTCCCTGCGTGGCTGTGGCACTTCACAGACCCATAAAGCACGTCTCTGTGACGGCCGTCTTAACAGCCTACATATCTTCCAAGGGGATTTTTTTTTTTCCATGTTACAGAATAAATCTAAACGTAAGTATTTGAATTCTGCCTGGCAACCACAATCAAAACAGGAAAAGTAGAATAAAAACAATGAAATTTGTGTGTGTTCAGCAATCAGTAATATTTGTATTGTGCACATGATGCAACTTACTGAATGGAAGAAGGTTTATCATCCCCCTTCTGAGAGCACACAATGTGACAGACGGATCTGTAACCTTTAATTGAAGAAGTATTCACCGTTTCTGTCTGAAGCTCAGTTTGGTTCGGACCTGCGCCTACACTGAAAGGACCTTTTCATCCATGACAGAGTGAATCAGATGCATAATTTTTTGGGAAAAGCTGCTGACAGAAAATCAGTTAGGAAAATATTTGGACGTTCATACGCTCCCCCAAACACATCACATGTTGAAAATACAGAAGGTCCTGCACATGCGTCCGAGAGGCAGGAGCCAAGGGACCTGGCCACCCGCTAGTCTCACTATATCCACCCCACACGCTCTGTAAATATCCCATCATTCCCAGGTGTTGGAGACACTAGTCAAGGCCAGGAAACTGCCAGCGTGACAGACACATGTCTTGTGCTGTTACTGCATCGTACCCCCCGAACAGCACTGCAGACCCTCACACCTCTCAGTTGGTGTGAAAACATGCAAAAATTCAATTCATTAGCTATGAAGAATTTGTTCATTTACTGTATGATGAAAAACACACTTACATGTATGTTAGTATGTTACTTTAACCTGCATTTTTATTAGTCATTTTGAGTCATTTTGAAAAAAACATTTTTTTTAAACAAATTGAAATTGAATATCTCAACATTACATCAAACATTTAAGTCAAATATTTCTAGCAACCACACTAGAAGAAATCTCTCTTAAAGGGCGACTTCACCAACTTTCAACTTGCTTTCTATGGCTTTAGTTTAGGGTGTAAATGTTTTAAACTTCTGTCTGACTTTACTATAATAAAATATTTATCTGCAGAGTTTTCTTTTCCCCAGATCCTCTGAAAAGCAGGTTGACTGTGATTACAACCTAAAAGCCCCAAGTGACGTCATCTGGAGGCATTTTTCAGCTAAAAGCAGAAAGATATTTTGATATAGGGAGGTCAATGGGAAGTTTAATGGCATTTATTTACATCCACTACCCAAACCAGAACCACTAGAAGCAAGTTCAAAGTTAGTGAAGTATCTAATAGGAAAAAAGTAACATATTAGCAAATATTAATGATAAAATTGACCTACAGAATATATTGTATTTCTTATGTTCTGACAAAGATACAATTACAAAGACTGAAACCGGAGACTTGCACATTTGGGAGAGACGTCTGTATTTTACTGATGCAGTGGGGTTGTATACAGTAAGACTGCCGTGGTCCATGAATGTAAATCAGTGTCTTTCTGTAGAACATGATGTATGTTCTGGGTAAAGCAAAGGCCTCTGAGAATAAGCTTTACTCTGCCGGGATCCCTCACGTGATGCAACATGTCCGCAGTTGCTGTAGTGCACGTGCTGCCGCCCACGGTCCCAGCGATGTGAAAGCCTGACATCATCGGAAAGAAGATGGGGTTTAAATCAGATTTTTATCTGCAATTTGAGCACCTCAAGTGCTTCATACAGAAGTTCGTTGGTTCTGAGCCAATGGAGCCGTAACACTTTAAAGACTCACAGCGGTCCTGTGACTGAAATCAATGAACCAGAAATCTCTGTGCATATGTATGTGCGTTGGTATTATGCATGCTCTTCTACACGTGTCGGCATTTGCTCTTAGATGCTTGTAATATTTGGCACATGGATACACATCTTGTTTTTACTTTCCCTTCTAAATAAATTATTAGATCACGGCTACTGATGCAAAGCACAAAACAATACGTCACATATGTCTGCGTATTTTTGGAGAGCATTCTGTCGTGCATTTAAAGGCCCAGTGTCCTGAGTCGGAATCACTGAAGCGTTTAGAACCTAAGATCTGATAGTTGCAGTAGTTATAGGTGACACAGTCGCGCGTGAGTTTTGAGCTCCTGAGTTACAGAGAACAATGTTCAAAATGTACTGGACTCTGAATCTTTAATCACTCTGTGCAAATGGACTGCAACCATTCAAGATAGACATCGTACAGATACTAAACAACTTCTCGGACCCGTGGATGAAATAGCCAGTTCAGCTTTTAACAAAACAGGATACGTTTATGTGCTATTAGGGCCATTTATTTTCAAAGATATGGAAACAACAAGCTGATTAGGCTGACATCACGCCACCCTCATTTTAGTCGACAGTGAGAGTCTGTTTGCATGTCGAGTCCAAACTGAGGGGAAAATATTCTTGTTTTAGATTGGATAATAACATTGCAAATCTGATAAATTAAACCTTGCTCATAGCCTATTAGACCTGGTGAATTTAACACTGAATAATGGGCATTTAGTGCTGACCAACAGGGTGGGGTGCATTCAGAGGTTGTACAAAGTAATTCAAAGGATGGGTCTGAAATGACGTCCCATTAAAAATGGTACAAATGTATTTTGGGCATGTGCTGTCTCATTTTAATTATGTGGACCAATTCAGTTTTGACACTGTTATTATTATTCATTGTTACGTGGTAGAAATTCCTTACAACACTAGCAAAACAGTGTGTGTAAATGTGTCTGTTTCTTTTTGCATATGTGTGTATTTGCCTGTGCATGCATGTGTGTTCATAGGAATTCCTGAGGGATAATCCCATAATGAGAGCAGATAGCACAGGAAGTTTATTCAGGTGGGCTTTTAAAACAGCCCTGTCTACCTGCTTCACTGTACGGGAGACAGCCAAGCACAAAAGACTCGAGAGGAGAGAGAGACAGTTTAGGTGTTTTCCACTGGCACCAAACTGTAAGATTTTGCATAGGAATCCTATCAGTTGCTGACAGATGGGAAAAATTAAAAACTGCGAATAATAAATAGTAATAATGAATAACCCAAACCAACTGTCTGCACGTGATAACTGCTTCTGGAAATAATTTTTGTTCATTGGACCTGCCCAGTTTCACTCAGGTTTGTATGTCTATAATATGCAAACATATACAAATATCTGCGGAGCCGAGATCCGTGTGGTAAGAAAGTATTGCTTTGCGAGCTGTACCTGATTTATATGAGCATTTCACACAAAAATGATGATGAAAAAAAAAAAAACAACATCTGGCTTGTGCTGAATAAAATCGAGGCAGCACTTTTGGACACCCAGAACAAACTCTCTCTGGGTCAGAGACAGGAAGCAGATGGCCTTCCTTAACTCTCCACGTGGGATTACATACCCTGCAAAAGCCCGTTAACACCTACGACACAGTAGCCACGCTGCTGCGCTGTGCATTAAACCGCAGTTGCACATCTTTAATTCAGTCATCATTGTTGTCTTTCTTGTTCAATACAAAGTCACATTGAGGCTGTGTGAAGCCATTAGCTGCAAATTGCCAAGAACAGTGTGAAAACCCAGTTGAAACCATGTGGTTTTAAACTGCCTCCTCCTCGCCATGTTTTTGGAATCACTTCCAGCTGCTCCACAGCCACTAATGGCACCTTGGGCCCACATTGCTGTTTTAACACTGGCCAAGTCTCAGCCCCCTCCTGCCGGCTAAAAGCTAAGGAGGTTTTCAAATACTGTTGAACAAATGATTTTAGCCCATATTACGAGCAATAAAAAAGACATCCTGCTGAGCGTCCTGCATGTTGTGTTCATGCAGATCCTACAGTGTGTTAGCACTCGCCTGAATTAATTCCTTTCAAATCAAAGCTCCATTATGAGTTGAAAGAAATCCACGAAGATGCAAAGTAATCTAATGAAAACATCTGATAATGCTTTTAAACTAGTGTAAATATGCAATGCTTAACTTCTGCATAACCGTTCCTCCTCAGGTATGTTTGATTACATCACACACTGTACATTTTTCTTGCCTTCTTTTTGGCCGATGAAACAACTTCTGGTCTTCTACTACACAGAGAATTATACATTCATTGACTTACACAGTATTGAGAGGAGATGCACAAATGAGCGAAGCACAACAACATATATTTGCATATTTATGCAAGTGGTAGCACGTTCAGTTTGGTGTTACTGTAAGACAAGACAAGACAAAAGTGCCTGTGTTCAGTTCCTCACAAAAGAAGTTTGTAAAAGATGCTCGGTCAGTTAATAATGGTCAGAAATCCACTGTTAATCTGTTTGTTCCCAGCAGTCTGGCAATTAGCAACTGCAACAGAATCACACGCAGAACAATAAAGGGTTTGGTCAGACACTTTGGAGAACAGTTAATCCTGTCATGAGATCCCTGGACAGGTAGAGTACAGTACAAGCTCACTTTGTCTGTTAGAAGCCATATCAGCAGCAGCATCTTGGAAAGAGGGCTTTGCCCAGTAACCTTTGACCCCACAGCCGGGTTTGTAACTGAGTGTGTGTGCAGGGGCAGACGTACACAGTAGTCAAATACGCAGCTCACAGGTGAGATACCTGACATACAGTTTCATAAATATCAAATTGAAGAATTAACAAATAGACAAATAGCTTTGGTAGAGTGAAAAATGTAGCAGGAAAAAAGTCATTTTGTCTTTTTAAGACCGATACAAGTTGGGCGAGACCGGTTAACACACATTTGTTTGTCACAGACCATTTGTCACAAGTGTAATAATTTGAGCTCAGTGTACAAAAGCCAAATTATATTTACATTTCATCATCATAGGCAGCACCTGGGTTTGGCTGAGGAGATTAGAGCCCGAAATCGTTTCGGTAAAACATCAAATATTTAAGTGTTCATTTCATGTGGCGTTTAGATCACTGTAGGTACCAGCGTTTTAAAATGGCCAGTGCCACACATCTCCTGAAACATGTTGTTGTGTTGGCAATGAAAGATATTTTTTAAAAAATTTTTTTCTAATTATGCTGTTTTCTCATTAGTTTACTGTTCGACAACTCAAGTTTCTCCCCGAGGTGAAATAAAATTCACTCTGACTACACTACAATAAGTTTCATATATTGTACACACACGATTAAAATACTCCTACACATTTAGAAATAATCACCTGTTTCTTCAAGTAAACCTGTAAAATCTAATGCTCAGCCAAATATAATAATATTCTGGTTCGACTGATACTGATATTAACTGTACAGTTACAGTTGTTATTAGGTTCTTATTGCATTCAGTTGAAGTGACTATGCTGAGAGGTGCTTCCATGTTTGTCCTCAACATTTACAAGAATTAAAACCTTAGATACACATTTAAACGTACTGTAATCCACCACTACCTACAGCCTCCGTTTTACACTGAGATGAACTACAAACTTCCTAAGTATAGAATTAGAGGAGGATCTGGCAAAACTGGATTGTATGAATGAACCAAAAGAGACAAAAGCTGTTTAAAAGCAACAGCATTGTGTAATAATAGTTTATAACCTATGTGTATCAGGATATTTCTCTTTGAATGGATAATTTTATACTCATTCAGAGATTTCAAGGCTAAGCCTCGGATCCCTGCTGAACCTAAAACCATGCGTGCACTCCATAAATTACATCAACCATGAGTTTTCTGCATTGTTCCAGTTTTCATGGAGGTTTTCTATGAAATCTGCCTGCATTAGGGAAAACCGCAGGCATGAATACATGCATGTGTGCTTACATGTATGTATGTATTCATATGTGCACATGTTAATGAACCATGTTGCCCAGTCACATGGCCAATTAGTTCTTGCACCTCTTTGCCCCATCTGTAGAACAGGGGCAGGGCACATCTGGTGTCAATACATCTTAATAAGTTATTGTAATTCTCCTTTTCCTGGCCTGAACATGCTGGGACAGAGGCCCATTTGAAAACCTGACGAGCAGCTCGACTGTACCTGTTTGAATGGAGCCAGATTGCCATCAGTAGATCAACAGGGGTACTGCAGGAGAGATCCTTTCACAGGTTTCGCAGCAAGGCAGTAAAGTTGAAACTAAACATTTTAAAATTAGACCGCTGAAATTAGACCTCTTGTGGATGGAAAGATAAGACATAAGACAACATTTGTGGCTTTTTCACACATAGAATGTTGTTTCAATGTAAATGAAAGTCGTGAAAGTGCAGTAACCATTATTTGTGGTGCAAAAGTTTTTTCCCAAATGTCACATTTGTTGTGTCCATCTGATAAATTCTTATAAAAACACAGCCCATCCATTATGCTGTACATTTTAACAGAAGAAAGCAACAGATTTTGGTGTAGGAGATGCATTGGAGGATACAGTCTTTGGGAACCTGAAAGAATAAATCCAAACACCGTGCAATTTACTGATCAGACATTTGGCGAGCCAGTATGTTATGAAACCATACAGACATCCTCCTCTGCCAAACACACAGGACTCATTTTTAGTAACCAAAACTATATAGTTTGTGTGTCTTAACTTTGCTTACTTGGATGTGACAGAGCATAACGTATGAATTTCAACAGTCCTGGCAAGAATCAAATGTACCATTAATAGAATCAAAGGGGAAAAACAAATGCTGACGTCAAAGATGCAAAAACTGGCAGATGCCAATGGTAACGCCTGGGCAGAGCTGAAAATGGTTTACACATGAGCAGAAAAGTTTAAAAAAGCGGGCCTCAGTCATTCTGTGACATTGCCTATTCCTTCCAGGCTCTGCAGCACAGGGAGGAGTCCCTTGGAGTACACATTACCTCATCCTGTCCCACGCTGTGACAGAAAAGCATGCCATCATCCCTTGGCATCCTCCCTCGACCAGGATGTGATAATTAGGTAGGCTGACATCTCTGGGATCACACAGGCCGCCAGAATCATGCCGGAGACCACTAGGTGACATATTGTGTCAATAAACCACTGGCAATTTCCATGGCAAACACAGCGCAAATGCAATTATGGTAAGTGTTACTACGTCCAAACGAGTGTGAGATCCCGTGGCCGAAAATCTCCCTCTGACTACAATGAGGAGCGTTATGCAATAATTTGGCTTTATAAAATAAAAATAAAAAAAGTAAAATCCGCAACATTTCTGATCACAAAAAAGTTCCGTACCATCACATGCTGTAATGATTAATTCTGTCAATTTGTGCAGAAAATCGGTCTTAGATTTTCTAAATTTGCTTTAGCAGTCTGTATATAGCCTGTCATAAGTAGCACGAGCAAAGGGCCAGAGACCACAATGTGCGCAGAAAAGAGCTCAAGTGACTGTTTTCTGAGCTCAGCAGAGCAGAAGATAATACGGCCAGTCATTCCAAAACCACAAGTTCTAGCCTTATTACAAGAATCCACTGAAAACTGCAGCTCGAGGCCAACTCAGAGGAAGTCAAGTTGCTTTCCACACAGCCGGCAACAGATCCCCCCGCCACGGCTCGCTGACTTTGAGAGGTGGCTTTTGTAGGGGACATATAGGGTGACTCGAGAGTTCAGGAACAGCACTCTGATTTCCTGTCACCTCTGGACCTTCGTGCCTGAGGTTATTATACTCTCACTTTCAGGAGCAGAAGCTAGCTGACATATTGGTTCATTATATTGCAGCACAGAGACCCTGAGGAGCTGCAGTGCTGACAGACTCACACAGAATGGAGGGAGGGATTCAGGGCTTCCTCCCTGAGAGAATAATCCCACCATCCTACCACTGAGGTGCATATGAACACACACGCATACACACACGCACACACACACGCACTGCGCAGCTGTTGAACATGTGCATTTCCATGGAGCTGAGCTACGGACATGGGGACGGAGACGTATTCACACCTGTTAGCACCAGCAGCACTGGCCAGCTCTGACTGATGACTTCCCTCTGGCCATCATCACCTCTCAATCACGGGAGCGCTGTCCAAGCAAATAGTCTATCAGCGGCGCATCGGAACGCTCCGCCATACAGCATTAGTATCAACAATCTTTCCACATATCTGCTGATTAGTGGACAAAGTCTCTGAAAAAACATGAGAAAGGTTTTTTGCACGTTAATCAAAGTTCCATTGCTGGAAGATGCACATGTACTTGTATGTGTATGTTGGGTAAAACCAGCAAATTGTGCAAAGTGTGTGTGTGTGTGTGTGTGTGTGTCACTTTTTTTATGAATTCTTGTTGCACAAACAGAAAAAGAACAAGTCATTAGAGTATAAGAACTGGAACAGAGGTTCCATTAATGCGCTGGGAGGAATGGGTCCTGTCATTTATAAGAAATGAAGAAAGACATTTTCTGTTATCACAAAACAAGATCGTGAGGAGTTCAGACAGGTATAAATCACCTCTGAACTCAGTGGAGCCTCCACATGTTACATGAGCATCCCAAATGCAATTACTCATGTGGAGTAATAAGACCTCGCGGTGCTTTATTCAAATCACATGTTTACATGTTTGCACCGTAGAAATAGATCAACAACATATGTTGAAAACAAAGGGACATAAATCCCGTGAGGAAAAAACACCCAGACTGCATGACACCGCTTCATCGCCCTGCGTCTCGCCTCATGACAGGTGATTAATTGGCAGCTCTTAGAGACAGTATGTTAAACACCTCTCTGGCATGAACTCTGACCCCTCATTGTCTGCTTATCTGCACTAAGGACCTGCAGATGGATGAGTCCAAAGGGGAGATGAAGGCTGCGTGGTAAAGTCATCACATGGTGATGTAAAGCAGGCGCACGCTGAGGCTTCACTGCCAGTTCAAAAGGAAATGAAATACTTATTTGATTTTTGTTTCACTATTTTTCTCCCCGAGCAGCCTCCTCCCCTTCCATCCTGTCTGTTACCAGATTTATTAATGTTATTCTTCAGATCGTCTGCATAATGTACAGCATGTCAGAGATTTACACGGTTGACCAGATTTTGGTCTGGTGTCAAGGTCTGACACAGTTTAACCTGACTCGAAAAGCTCCCGAGTCCTTAGTTTGACCCAGAAGACTGAAAAGAATCCACTAATGTGCAAGTACAGGTTTGAGTAGAGTTTAGCAGATCACCCTTAAAAAAAGACGAGATGCATTTTTATTTTGTAAATAAAGTATAATATTAGCATAAACTACACACTTGCTTTGATTGAGAGAAATCTTTTTTCTCATCTCCGTTTCCTTTTTATCATATTCTGGTTTGATTGAAGTAAGTTTAAAAGAGTCCAAAGTATTTTGTTGTTTAAGTTGAATATCATCTGTCATTTGCCATCTATTAGAAAATTAACCTGTAATGTGAATTAATACTCTAGATAATCAGTTAGTATGTTACTTCCAACTCAAAGTGGAAAGCTCATGGATGGAAACCCAGGCCGACCGAAGCCTCTCTGTGTGGAGCTGGGACAGGCTCCAGTCTGAAGTGACCATTCAAATCAATAAAGGCCACAACTAGACAATAATGTTATTTGATGATCCGTATTAATCTAAATGCAAAAACAACTTCACAAGTGCATGTGCTACATGTGCATATGTTTAAAACCCGTGTGCAGGGTGAAACCCTATTTAAGACCGACTGGAAGTTGCTGATTTTGTTTAAAATGAGCAACGCACATTATCTTCTACAAGCTGAGCTGACCTTGACTATCTCACAGTGCCCAGCAGTCAGGAGACGGTGCGGTGCTATCTGTGTGGGCGCGACGCCGTCCCAGGTTATCGCCTTTCCTCCTCCAGCTGGGCTCATCTCCTCAGCCCAAAGAAGTTTAACAGTTAGTTCGAGCCGCTGCCGGGGATCCCGGCTGATATCCGTTCAATTAGTCAGACACAAAAAACACAGTGCGAGCAGTGTTTCCAAGATAATCGCTGTGGTGTGTGTGACAAATGTGTGGATAGATGCACTTGTTCGGTTGTGAGGGTGTTTTTAGTTACTGTGCTACTTTATGTAGGTGCTGTGACAACAGAAGTCACTGTCAGATTGAATTAATTCTGTTTGATTTGCCCCAACCCTACGAAGCACATCACTGCACGTACATTACAGTATGTGCTATCTGCTCAAACTTCATGTATGGTATTCATGAGCTCATCGCTGTTATCCTCTTCAGAAACCCTCAGACCCTGAGGTCAAGAGGCGAGGCGTGATCCTTCCTCCCCTCTACAGTTATTCGGGTGTATTCTGACATCTCAGGGCTGTTCTTGTCGCCGTATTGCAGATGCCTCCAGATGTTTCCCTTCACACCTGACGCCACCGTTTTCACCGACTCGCTTCCGTCATCGTGATGTTAAAAGTGCATAGAGTTCAAACGCATATACCCTCATGTAATTGTTTCTATTGGGGCGATGAACCCAGCTGCTTGTTGCCAATAGTTCAGCCATTAGCCCTGTGTTGGCCGACGGCCCACGCCACCGGCTGTGCTGTCCACCCAGCCAACAATCTGACGGCTGTGGAATACTAACGCTCAGCTGTGGGGCCCCGTGAGACTGAGCCACTTGCCTCTTAAAAACGTCAAGGCTCTTGTTTGTCCCTTTTGGTGGATTTTGAAATAGTGGTAGACCAGGCGAAATAAACAACGAGTAAAGTGGGTGGAATGAGCTGATGCTTGTTTTGCGGAGGACATTTCAAAATTGGTGGGTATATAATTGATAATCGCATGTTGTACAGCTAAAGCTGGAATAAGGGCGACCATAACAATCACAGTGTGTATAGTCATGGTTTACACAAATGCACAGCCTTGTCAACTTCAAATTTACTAAGAACATAAACCGGGTCTGGTTGAATTTCCATTCAAAGTCTCAGAATTTACATAAACCATTTTTATAACTGTTGAATGTAAAGAGACAGTGGCAGACGCATTTTACAAATCACGTTCGGACTTAAACTTAAACTTCAGATGCTGAACAAACAACATTCATTTTAGTCAGTGCGCTCATTAATAACATTTAATTACATGTGACCTTCCTGTTATCACCAGCTAAATGTCGTGTAATTCAAGATAGCTGGTAATTAGCCTGTATTGTGGGTGCAAGCTTTATGTATACAGTTTGGAAATCCATCCTATGGGGCTTTGCAAGGTAGAGTAAACAGGCTATTATTCAAAGCCAAGAGCACTTCTGCAGCATATTTATAAATGGCCTGATTCTGACATTTCATATATTTCATTATGAACTTTTTCTAAGACTCCAAACCTTCTTGAACCGCAATCTTGATTCGCCTGGAAATATTGTGGCTGTCAACAAAAGAAAAATATACATGTTTCATTTTAGAAATCAGAACATGAGTGGGCTGCCAGTGAGCAGCAGTAATAACCAAACGACTGCCCCTGGCAGGAAATGACACACATGTCGTTCCTGGGCATCACAGTGTAGTGCTGACTTGCCCAAAATAAGCCCTGCCAGCAACAACAATATTACACACAGATCTCTCTATGTGTGTGCAGGTTAAAAAAGCAGGGGCTGGCAGACGTTCCTTCCCCTCATTATTTCCATCCACTTCCCCTGCTAGAAAATCCTCAATCCTCTGATGCCATCTCTAATAGCCAAGACAACCAACAAATCACAGGCTGATCCTCCGTAAGAGCTCCGGCTTATACTGGATGCTGGCTGACCAGAAAATAGACAGATGATTTGAAGACATATGGAGTGGCACAGTTTAAAGCAATAAGATCCATAGCTAATGGGATTTTTTCAGATTGGCCAAGCTAAATACTGTGGCAGGTTTTATGTACACGACTGGATTTTTACCAAAAACACGCACAAGGTATGAGACTCCTTCGCCAATCACGGGGAGCTTCACCTGACGTCATACAGCATAGTAAAGAACTGCTAAATAATATGTGGGACAACTGAGTTTAATGTGGCACATTCACTTTCTACTTTAGTTCACCGTTTTCAGTGTCTCCTTGCAATGTTTTTTTAAGCAAGTGTGATCCAAAAAACGTTAAAAACTGAAACCCGGGCCTGCACCAAACTGAAAGGATTCTGCTGTGCTTTTCTTGTCATGCCTGACATGTTCAAATGAGTTTCGGCTTCATGGTTTATGGTGTTTTGCTCATCTCTGACTTGCAAACGTTAAATCGGGGTGTTGATTTGTTTAAACCGTGACCGCCCCTCACATGTGACATTGGCACGTTTCATAGCTGTTTCACATTTCACCATAGGAATACACGTACTCATCACAAGACAAATATACAGCCAGGTGTTGCTCTATTGCATTGGAGCTCTTAATAGCAATTTTGCTTATTTTGCCCCACAGCTGAAGGGAACATGAATTATCTGGAGTTTCGTGCTAGAAGCAACCTCAGCAAGGCCTCGCAGGGGGGTTTCAAGGCTGTCCTGCTGTACGAGACTGTACTCCACTCAAGAATCCATATCTGTGGAATTATAATTGAGGATAAATATTATCAAGTGCAACCGGAGATCGTGTTGTGTATTTGTGCTGGGGCCAAGAAGAGAGGAGCTGTGAAACCGAACGCCGGCTCGGGCCTTGACCACAGCGCAGGACTCATCTCCCTCTGTTGGCTGCAACTGGCATGAGGAAATACACATGTGAAAGGTCGAGGTAGAAAGTGGCGGCTTCTCCTTTGCTAAGACTTCACATCGTGGGCTACAGCAAACGCATTTCTGCAGAATTACATGTTCACAACAAACGCAGAGACTGGGAATCCCTGTTCCTCTGAGACTTGGCATTGTGACATCCAGGCTTTTCTTCTAGTCTCTCATCACCTGGTGGAGAAAAACAAGCCCTAATCCAAGTTCTCTAATGTTGTACAGGATGACTGTCAGCACCTCCATACACCGTAGAAGGCTTCCCCAGCTTGTTACAACACTGGCACCAGTAGTAATCACTCTAATCCTCTGGTATCCATGGTAAACAAAACCTCTTGCACAGTCATTATCTATTCACAGCCAAAGGCCCGTCAGACAACAAAGCACATCAGGGAGAAAAGAATGAATGAAGGGAGTTGCGAGAAAGCTTGAATGAAAGAAAAAGAGATGAGTGTGAGTGAAGCAAATGGGAGGAAAGACAGTGGGACAAAGAAAAAAGGGAGAACAGCATTTAATTGTGTTATATAACAGTCTTTGCTCTGTGCCAGGTAGCAACAGTTTTCTCTCTTTCATGAGATAGATTTCTATTGTAAAAGCTCCAGACGTTTCTCCGCCTCGATGTAAACTGATACTCTGTTGTTTGATTTATGCAACAAAATCCAAACATCTCCAAGAAGTCTACACAAGCATATTATTGTAAACCTTACATAATAACAACTTTTGACAGTTATGATTAAAGCCTAGAATTATAAAGATGGCAAGCGCTCACGTCTTTTTTTAAAGATTGGTCATCCATCACTGGGCGCAAAAAAGAACGAGTCTCCAGGCTTTTGGAGACATACGAGACATAAGAGCTGAGGGGCAAAGTGGAGGCCTGACAGTCCACTTAGGTCCAATGTGGACAAAATGACAAGTGACTCTTGCCGCCACAACTCACCCTCAGGTCCATGTGGTGAGTGGTGCGCGGACTCAGAAGGAGGGATGAAGTGCTAAATTTACGTGAAGCGAAGCTGGGAAAGTTGGGACAATGTGCCGAGGAACAGTAGAATGAGGAGCAGCCGTTTGAGTTTCAACACACATACACTGTTAGTTTGTGCTTTTCCTGTTCAGTGATTAAAAACTGAATATCTCATCCAGGTTTTCTCTTTTAGAAACAATCAGTGAAGAACAATACATCAACCTGAGCATTAGTTTCTTATTAATTAGACAACTTAAAGCATGAACTACTCTAGAGGAGTCATAGTGTGTCATATTCATAGCCGTGGATATGTTCCTGAGTCGAATCTGCGTATATATGGCACGGGTGTACAGACCGTACCCCGATCAATGCAGCAGCCACTAGAGGTCAGCAAAAACAGGACTCAACAGGGGTCATGATGTCACAGGGGTCACATTCATTCAGGACAAACTCCAGCTGATGGACGGACACAAGGTTGGGAGCTGACAAGCAGATGCCATCCAGTGGTGTCCCCCACTTGATGGAAGAACTGGCGCTTCGGAGGACGCCAGCTTTATCCTGAGAAAGACAAAACCGCTGAACAACACATATGAACAATGGTTGTGCTTCCAGCTCACTGGCTTTGTTAGCCAATATGGCCACCTGAAGGAAACTAAGAGCAGAGCCAAAACTCTCTTTGTTACAATATATTAAAAGACTATTTATCTCCCGGCGACGACACAATGCTCCAAAACTGTTTCCCTCTTAAAATGCACAGATGAGCAATTCTGGACTATGTCCAACGCCTTTAACTTCAAGCAGTGAGCGTGTTCGTGATATATAACCTCGCATTTGCTTCATATTATTTTTTGGGGAAATGCTAGACATATTTCTGCGTTTCTCAAACACCCTATCTTCTTACCATAACAATCTGATTCAATATGTGTTATTATTGTTATGGAACACAAAGGCTGAGCTGTCTGACTGCAGCAGACAGTTTGGTATTGAAATTCAAGCTGCAGCAATGAATTTAAAGTTTCTTTGCCTAAGGTGAGTTTTACAGCAGGCTCCACCTTGGAGGAGCCAGTACCGGGCAGAAAAAGTCAATAATTGTGTCACTAACTGCTTCTTCTAAAAGACTTTAAACAGTTTTATCCGTATTTTACCGCAAAACATGAGTGTGATGTATCAACCAAGTTCTACCGCTGCGGCACTTTGCTTTGGGGTTGCTCTCTGCAGTGCCGCCGTGTGTTTCCTGCTCCCTGCTTGTATGCATGTGTCAAAATGCTGTTGCTGGACAACATGTCTATGCGTAAGGCAAAATATTAACTCACTCTGAAATCCTGAAATGCTGTGCCTCTCATAATCCCATGTGGTATGTTCCCACTTAACTAGTAATTGTATTTTCTCTTCACGTATTTAATAGAACAACATGGCAGCAGTGCTCTTAATTTCTTCCTTGTGCTTGGAGGACAACCCAAGTGTTGAGAGCGGGGAGAAGTGCTCACAATTAGCTAATATAATTCACAGATGTGCTCACTGAGGGGTTTTCTCTCTCTCTCTCTCTCTCTCTCCCTCATCTCGGGCCTCGCACAGCCGGCTGGGCGGCCTTAAGAGTTTGGACATGGTCTCTGCTCTCACCCTTGTGTGACCCGCTGGCACATACATTTCAGATGACGTCGTAATTAAAATACACTAATTTGATAATAATGCAATAACATCAGCACCCTGAAGGGTCTAATTTAAAGAAAACATTTTCCCGGACCACCAGTAAAGCAAATGTAATGCCCCATAGAAAATACAGTAGCCTGTCGGTTTGTTTTCTAAGGTCTCTGGGGTATTTACGGGTACTGGTTTCATATCGCAATCCTGAAAAATCTCTGCTCCCCTTTGGCACAGAGCACCTGGCGCCTGTGAGTGATATTGGATCCCAAAGATGTGAACCTGATGAATATCTGAGGCTGTTTTGCAAAGGGTTAAGTTGGAAGCTCCTCAGTAGATTAAGGCACTTCAGCGCTGAACATTACTTTAGCTGGACTGTGAGGTTCACAGGGTGTCTCGAAAGGGTTAGTAGTCTAGATACGTATGAGCAACTCAAGACAAGTATAAAGGAAAGGAGGGACACATATGGCTGGCCTAGATTCGACCTTCGTGGACTTTATTCTGGTCCATTTCTTACCTTTTCTCAACAGTTCAAAGAAAAGAGAGCGCTACAGGAATCCAGTGGTCCGAAGTGCAACATGACCACCAGGAAGCCTGATTTCTAGTTTTAAACATGATTCATGACAAAAGCAAATCATTTGAAATAGGGAGGTGAAATTTTGCATACAGTTTTTTTAAACTGAGAGTAAATAGCCCATAAATGATCATTTACATTTACATTTAGTCATTTGGCAGACGCTTTTATGCAAAGCGACTTACTTAGTAATTTGGTCCACACAAACACACACACACACACACACACACTGTCCTGCTGGTTTGAAAAGGAGGGGACACATCACTGTGCATGACCCACTAACTACTTGTGCGAATATACTATGATAGTAAAATTTGCTCATTATTATACCATCATGCTCCTGACCTAGTCCAACTGTCCACAACCATGAATATCATTTAATGTGAGTCATGTTACGCAGCAATTTTGGCCCTAATTTCTCCCCATCAAGAGACAAACAAACAAAGAGTAGGATGAAGAATTTGCCCTCGTTGTGTCCATCCCTTTGTAGCAGTAGCATTCTGGCTTTGAAACCTACAGAAGTGGAATTGAGTGATTGAATTTGCTCACTGAGCCTTGACTTACAGGACAGAGCTTCTCTAATTTGGATTCACTAATGAGTTAGCACCAAGGTTAGATAAGGCAGGGCGTCAGAATCACCTTGGTCTGATGGAACCTGCTTCGGTTTTCAGTCCGTCGTCTCCATGGTCGGTATTAGAGCCATTTCTTGGAAGCGGTGAAACCTTCACTCTGTAACCGCTCTCATCGATATCGTGTATACCGACTGCAGACTCCCAGAGGGTGGTCGCTGGCACGGTTTACTCTGACGGGCGCATGCTTCTATTTGTCATTGTTATGCTAAACACTGCTTTGGTATTGAGGAAATTGAATTAAGGAGCCGTCCAGCGGCAGCCTTGTCCTTATCATTTCCATCAGCCTGATCAGAAACACATTGAGCTCCCACCAACGGAGGGTCACAAAGTCATGTAACCTTAGGCAGGCAGCCATTTCCTGAGCACTCCATCATGATCCGCCTCTGTTTGGCTTTTGATAGTGATGTAAGGAATTTACTTTGACCTACAGTAGTAATGCCGTGAAGAATTTACTGGAGAACACTAACGTTTCCACGCATTTTAGAAGTCAATGCCATGCATAATCAAAAAATATGGATATACAGTATATCAGCAAGTCTAAGTACTGAAAGACCAAACTGATCCGGGACGCTTTTCTGACTTTATTTCATGGTGTTAAGTTGAAGAGGTAGACAACAAGGGAACAGATATGACATGCAGCAAAGGCTCCCAGCCTGATGGAATCCTACGAAGTTGTGTTTATTTATTATTTATTTATTAATTTTGGACATAAATATGACAAGAGACCCACTGGAACCTCTGCGTTTGTCAAGAAGGAAAAATCGATGTGTATGATGTCTAAATTACGCTACTTATTGCCAAATCTGTTGAACCCTATGCTAAAACACTGGGATAAGATGATTTCATACCAGTTCAGTTATAATTTGACTGTGGAAATAATCCTGTTTGTCTACAGTGGCATCTGAGATTTACTACAAATAGCTAATTTGGTATAAACCATCAGCAAAGAATTAAAGAACTGATGGTAATAATGAAAATAATATTAAGACGAGAGTGAACTGAAAAAGACTCTGAAATACACAGTCTCGTTACACATGAACGAGAAGACAAAGATAATATTTTAGGCTTTATTGAAGGGATTTACCATGTAAACTGGAATGTAAATGAAATTGGTTTTTTAAGTAAATATAAAAGGTGAAAGCAACGCAAATGCAATTTTAATATATGATATAGTAACATAATAGTGATGGAAAAATAAACTTGTGAAATGTAAAGCGCAAAGCATAATTTATGTCATTGTCATATTTAAGTCACCATCATTGTTCAACGTTTTACTCCTGAGTAGAAATCAGATTGTTTTCTGCGTCTTTGTGACAAATTCACATTACGATTAAAGTGCAAGCGAGGAGACTTTTCAACAGCACAGAAATTCTAAGCTGATTCTTAGAAAACTGGAAATAATACAATAATTTATCATCAAACCCTCAAAGTCCACATATTTATGCAAGTTGTAAATGTGAACTGCACGTTTATTCTATGGCACCATGCTCTGTATTACTACCTTCATAAGGCACATCTTCTCCACCTAAATACGTGTAGGGCTACAAGAACATAATATAATACTTTAACAATGTTTTTATCACTGTAAACGTCTTTTGAGGGATTTAACAATTTTAGAAGGAAGAGAAGAGGAAATAACTATAAAAAAAAACATTAAATCAACCCTTTCAATCTCGACTTCATTGTCTTTGGCCACGGTCCTGCCTGAAGGCGATTATGAACTTCCAGGCTTCAACGTAATGGGACAGGCAGATCTCACATGGGAAGAACTCCTCCACATCAGAGGGAACGTCCAGGTCTTTGCGCTCCATGTAAGACACCAGTGTGTCTTTTAGGCTTTAAGAGACAAAAGCGTGCATTTTAAATCAGTGAGCTGACATGGCTAATGCAAAACAACTTTTATTCGATTATTATTTTAAAATCTACCATCTACTGTAGAGAACCAACCCTGAAAAACCCAAGTTTGAGTAATAAATAAAAATTATTAAAAACATTTTACCCCCAGTCAGGCCTGTAGGTTTCAGGTGCATTAGGCTTCTTAAGGACTAGCACAAGGAACTCGTGCATCTCCAGCAGGAAAATGTCAGCACTGTTCTTAGAGAAGAACCTAGTCAGCAGGCTGCGCTCATCGTCAGTGAGGGCTTGTTTGTATTGCTCTGACACTCCCAAAAACGGATCCTGAACAAAATGAAATGCATGCACCAGCATAAATAATAAAATACTGGAAATTAAAATTAAAGTCACAGATCACTGCTACTACTACTATTGACAGTAAACACACAAACACCATGATTTTCACCTTTTTATAACGTATACGTGTCTTACCCTCTTTAGTCGCAGCATATTTTCTGATTTGAGTGAGGCTAACAGCTGCCACAGAGCCACACAATGCTTTAGATAGCACATGCTCAGGGTCTGGGGTCAAAACAGGAAAAACATTTAGTTTTCTGTGACATCTAGTGATCGATGTCTGTATTAACTTAAATCCAGGACTTGGATAACCAGAGTCACTGTTACAAACACACTTGCATACAAAGTAAAAACGTGTCCACATTTGTTGTTCTCTGGAAGCGAGATAAAGTGCAACAGAATAAAGTAACCAGAGGCTCAGATAAGCTGACCTTGAGAATATGAGGAGCCATCTGGTTTCCCATCTGCAGCACGTCCTCCAGGTAACAGGACAGCTGCATGTTAGGATCTCCCCCAGTCATGGCGAGGAAACCGAGGGCCACTTCCAACGTGGACAGAGCCTCACACGCTTCGCTGTAGGAGTGCAGCTCGCCCACCACGGCAAACATGGTGAGGGTCTGCAGGGGCTCCTGTTGGCACATGGACATGCATGAGTGCACAGCTATTATATGATAAATGAACAATTGTTAATGTATATTCCAACTTACTTGCTCGACTTTTGCCTTGACATCCTTCAGGATAATCTCATAGTTGCGGTCATGTCTGTTCACTAGTGTTGGAATCCCCTTTAGTAAAAAATAAATAAATAACTAAATAAACACATGAGGGAAACTGTCCTAACAATTTTCCATAACTTTTTAAACTAAGCCTTTGTGCTCTGCTTCTGGGTTTCATTTGCTCACATTGAGAGTGATGAGAGGCTTTGCCCAGCAGGAAGCGGGAGACAATCTGCTGCTGGATCTTAGGCAGATCATACTCATGAAGGGTCTCCTGGCCCCTCTCAATACTGTACTGGGTGTTAGACAGAAGCAGAGGCATCAGGTCCCTCTCCAGCTCGTACCGAATCACATGCAGGTCGGTCAAATCTGCAGGGCTCACTTTGTAGCTGTGGGGAGGATAACGTGTTAGCAGAAGGACCGTGTGTTTGTATTGTGGTCATACAATTAGTTTTCCTAATCGGAACCCTTTTTAGCTAAAATGCTCAATTTCAACTCATATCTCTATTCGCAGTCTGTTTTCAAGTCAAGACAAGTTAGACAAGCATGTGAAAGAGAGAAAAATGTGGCTTGAGCGCCCTCACCTGGTGTCCTCTCCAGTGTGCTTATCCACACAGTAGACGAGGTCATTGTGCAGGGCAATGAGGTAGCTGACAAGGGCTGTAGAGCACAGGCCTGGGCCTTGTCGCCGTGGCAACAGCACCTTGAAGTCACTGTTAAGGTCCAAATCTCTCTGGCAGAGCTCAGCTGGGATCTTAATCTCACCTGAATGAAAACATTTCAATCCACATTAGAATATATGATGTTGGGCAGGCCAGTGTTCGCTTTATGTTTTGTACACTGTTTATTTACCGTTGGTTGCTAAGGAGACTCTGAGCTGATTCCATGTTGTCAGGAAGATTTTGATGTTCCTCTCATACCAGGCCTTCAGAGACGCTGAACACATGAAGACATGTCATTCCAAATGCTCAATTTCAAACCTAAGACAAATTGCTCCAAGATTTGCAGTAAACTGGATAGGTGGACACTGTAAGACGTGGTTTTTGGCTCTCACTGTGGAAGAGATTTTGCTCTTAAGAATACTTAATCATTGTCTCCTTCCAGGTTACAACAACTCACTGCTTGGCAGGCAGGGCATTAAAGGCTGTGTTGCCAGCTATTATGCTATGACAATTCCAGGAAAGAAGTACAGTAATTAGGGGTTGCAGGAAACTTTGTGTGTCTTGTGTAGGTGAGTCATACAATTAACAAACTTGAGAACTGGTGTACACAGTGAGTTTCAGTACCTGCTTTCTGATTGTTAAGAAATTCATCAATAGTGTCACAAGTCAGCTCTGAGTTGTTCTGAAACTTCTTGACCAGATCCTTCTGGAGTGTGAGGATGTCAGGAAGGTGCTTTACCAGTCGGAGTTCTGCTTCCTAAAGAAATAAGTACATACACGTAATATCAGCAGAACACTCCAGAGATTTACTTGTGTGAAATAAATAACTGATTTGAATTTTGTAAATATGAGGAACGCTTGTCCAGAAGGTGTATGTAAAATTGTTTAAACGTAGCAATGTAAAAAATTAACATGGCCCCTAATATTTCTACCTTTACATATTTTTTTTTAATTATACACTGAAAGCTGGGCTTGGTCACTGTTCTCTTACCCTGTGCAAAAATCTCCAGAGTACAGGAAGTTTGTCTTTGCCATCATTCTGTTCTACAATGTGGGTGAGACTCATCAAAGACACTTCCTCCCTGCAGCTCCACACGGCAGAACAGTGGATGAGAGACTTTTGGGGAAGCAAGGCCAAAAAGAGGCGAGGATTGCCAAATATGAGCTTCATGATCGGGCTAGCAGAGATGCGAGAGTCATTCTGGATGTATGCGTTAACCTCCTTAAGCCGTCTGTCCAAGTGCTGTGGAGGAGAAGATGACCGAAGACAGTAAAAGGTCAGAACTCAAACAGCACTTTTTACCTTTTCAATACCTACAGCACTATACCCTGCTTCTCATTCATGCATTCATACACACCCACTCTCACACAAACACCTATGGCAGCTGACATAACCACTAGTAGCAACTTGAGGTTCAGTATCTTGCCCTAAGACACTGAACCCCACTACTGGCTGAGGCCTGCTCTGATTAGTTCCTGAAAATAAAATTAATAAATAAAAATAACTCTACCTTGAGCTGAGGTGTGATGATGGCATTGCTCATATCCATCTCCCATGCATTTCTAGCCTCTTTGGTGGAGAGTTGATTGTCATAAAGAACAGGCCCTAAAACAAGAGACAACCAAATAGTGGAAGGTAATCCAGTAAATCTAAATATTTAGACATAATTTAAATACTCTAACTTTAAAAAAAAGTATATTATTGATCATCACAGGAAATAGTTGTTGAACAGCTAGTTCACGGATACTCTCAACTGGGGCTGTGAGGAAAGTGGAATTGAACTACTAACACTGGGGTTTGTGGACAACTGTTTTAACCTGAAAAAGTCATGGTTTTATTAATCTTCCTCCTGTGCACTAAAACCAAGTCCCATTTCCTGTAGGAACATTTGCAAAAATCGCTTAAAAGGGGTCCTTTAAAATATGCCTGGCCAAATTAAAACCTAGTTTTATTTTTTTTGCTGTTGTGGAGTGAATAAAAGCTTAAAAGGGCTGAATGTGAGGGCTGCAGAAAAATGTGAAAAGCTGGTTAAAGCCGCATGGTTCAAAACGCCTAGCGCTTATGTCTGTGTTTTTATTGATCATCACAGAGATGGAACAGCTAGTTCAACCTGTCCAGGGGAATGAACTACTAACACTGGGGTTTGTGGACAACTGTTTTACCAAGTCGATCACAGTCCCAATTTCCTGTAGGAACATTTGCAAAGCTTAAAAGGGGCCTTTAAAATATGCCTGGCCATTAAAACCTAGTTTTATTTTTTTAGTGGAGTGAATTAAAAGGGCTGAATGTGAGTGTGACTGGTTCCGCCTGTTAATGTCTGTGTATTGGCCCTGAGATGGACTAGCAACCTGTCCAGGGTGCACCACGCCTCTCGCCCTATGACGACTGCAGGCTACAGAAGGGATGGACAGATGAACTAAAACATACAACATATATTATTAATAAGTAGACACCTTAACACCATCCTCAGTAACACTTAAAAGTCTGACCAGCAGAGGGCACATTTGCTTTTTTCTCAATTTTTTTCCTGCTGATTAGAGTCAATACAAAATACACAATGGGAGAAGGTAATGTTTAGAAAAGGCCAATATGCAATACAATTTGGAGTGATTGTGGCTATAGATATTTCAAGTTATTCCTTACATTGTTGCTGATGATCAGGTTCCAGGAGGCTGCTGAGGAGCAGATGAACAGTGCTGACTGTGTCATCTGTCCCCTTGCCCAGGGATCGGATTAGATGTTGCAAGTCCTTTAGCAGATGGTCAAGTAGAAACACTCCTGCATCACGGACGGGAGCCTTGATGATGGTGAGGATATTCTGCAAACAAAAAAACTGAGTGACTGTTCGGATACTGTAAAGAGCAGGACATGAACAAGTGCTGGAATAACAAAGATTGTATCATGTAAAAGAGCATATTCAAACACTCACGAATATTTTGCAGACAAAAATGTTTTCACATTGGAACTGTGCTCATTTTGTGTAAGCTACCTGTGGATGGCTGCAGGCACCAAGTATCATAGCCATGTGAGTGAGCATGCGGACAATAGTGAAGGAAACGGGGGACATGCTCTTTGTATCCAGCATGTCTGCATTGTCCCTTCGACTGGGGTCGCCGAGGATATGGCCTCTCTGAGTGCGGTCACCCCTGTCAGGAGACAATGCATAAATTACATGTAAAAATTACATGCACTAATAATAATAATACTTTTTTCAATCTTAAAATCTTCTGATTGTCAACATATAGATACATACTGCAATGGAACAACATGGAATCCCTGCACTGGTCGATGATTAATTCCTCCAATCTCTTCACCACAGTCCAAACAATGACTTGTTTCCATGGGCTGGCCACACTGCACCAAAGGAAGAGGGAATAAGAAAAACTCATAAAGATATAAAAAAACTACTACAAAAAAAAAAAAAACTTAAGAACTTTTAACAAACTCAATATGATGTACCTCTCCAATCGTGCAGGGGTGACCGTTTGGACAATCTAGGGTTAAAAGAAAATCAAAAATGACTATCCAAGTGGCGTCTGCATAACACCATCAAGTGTCATCATGTCATGTGTGTGAATATAGTCATTTTCAATTATTTTTTTAAATACTTACGGTACCACTGCAGTGCCCCCAGAGCTTGTTGAGCTACTGCTAACATGTCCTCTGGCATTGTGGGCAAGAAGGACTCCTGCAGCAACAGACAAAAACACTCAGTTCACTTCAGTAAGGAAGAGTATTAGGCACTGGCCCAGCTGAGAACAGGCGACATGGTGCATACCTGCATGTTGCCTGGTGCCATTGCAAGCTGCTGCAGGGGAGTTAATATCCCCGGTTTCCCACAGAGCAAGACGGCAGCCAGGTGGACAGTTAAGTCCACCAACACACACTGAGCACCAGAAGCCCCAGGCTGAAGAGCCAAAGGTCCAAGACGGTTAGTCACAAGATTCTCAGCGAAGGCCTTCACCTCTGGGCTGCCAAGGAATTTGGAGGTCTGAACGTAGGTGATCAGGGCTTCCAATTGCTGTTGGTACAAATACATAAATATATACATCTATTGTACATTGACTGTATGATACAGCATTTATTTAATCTGTTTTTTAAGTTTCAAATATTTTTGGACAATGTAATATTTTTGTATTGGTTTTCATTAATTACTGTTCAACATAACAAGGGTTAGATAGCTCCTTATAAACTGTATGTAACCCAATTATGAGATCCAAAAGGCAATTTTTTACACACTGAGGTTCTACCCTGTTTTGTGATTAATGGTAAGCTGGGGGTGTCAGGTTTGCATTTATGTGATCAATTATGATAAGTGTAAAGTAAAATGTTAAAAATGTTGAACTACTATTGTTGATCAAAATAGGACAAGAACTGGTTGGATCTGGAAACGTAACAGAACTTATGTATGTGAGAATGGATTCTGTAGATGCATTACAGTGTGCCACTACAGATTGTTTAAAATGTATCGTAAAAAATAACTACAGGCTTGCAGATGATAACTTCAGTTATTATTGTGAGAAAAATGCAATGTCATATCAAAGTTTCCTTAATAAAAAAACACATTTCTGTGTTCATTTGCATACACAAGTTCAAATACATGTAAATAAATAAAACAGATGAGCAGCTCATGAGGTCTTATAATAAAGATCTACCTGAGGCTTAGGATGGAAGTTTGCGTTGGAGTCTCTGTAGAGAGTGGTGACTTCTCTGTACAGTGCCAACAATATGAAAACTGTTGTCCTCTGTGGGGAGCATTTGCATGCCTATGAAAACAAGACAAATTTCAATAATAAAGAAATGTTAACAAACACACAATAGTGAGTCTGCCTACTTTTGTTTGTAGCAATATATTGTGGTGACATAACATTACCTCACAGGTTTTGTCCAGTCCATCCACTTTTCCTTCCATGACCACATTGGCAACAGCATTTCTGATGGTCTGGTAGCCTTCCCCACACACGAGGTACTGATCTATTGGGGTGGCATCTTCAGCCTGGGTAAAATAAAAATGTAATCATAATATTTAATTACTCCTTGCACTGCAGTTACACAAATTTATCAGCAACACTGGAAATAATTTCTCTTAAAAAGTGCTTTCTAAATAAAATGTATTATTAATATTATTATTAGTAGTAGTATTAGTCTTATTATATCACGCAGAGGATAAAATAACCTTATGCAGAATTTGTTCAGGGAAGAGCCAAAGCATTGTATCCACTTTGAGGAGCTTCAGGACAAACTCCACTCCGTGCTGGCTGCAGATCTTACGGATCAAATAGACACGATACCAGTCATTTCCGCTTTGCCGACACAGGTTCACCACACCAAACAGGAAGGCTGCGGTTCCATTTTGACCATCTTCGTGAGACTCTAGTTTAGGATTAAAATGAAAGAAGGAAATACATTGCAAATATGTTAATACATGACAAGTGTATGTGAGACACTAATACAACTTTTCATTAAAGTTTCACACCATTGGCTTCCAGTTTTTCCACAATGAGAGTAGCAGCCACATCCAGGTCCATACGCACTCTGGCCACCTGCTGCAGGTACTCTACAGTGGCTTTTTCAGAAGATTCACCATGTGATTGCAAGTGGTCAGTCAGGAAGGTACTTTCATCGTGCAGCCACTTTTGACGGTCTGCAATAGACCTGAACTGCAACCTCTCAAACATTGAATCCTAGAAAATAAAAAGACAGAGGAAAGTTGATTCCCAGAGTGAAAACAAGCTGTGACACACTGCAGCCCATGCATTTTTTTTTAAGGATTCATTTGTACCTCCAGGCAGTTAATGTACAAGCAGTAGAGTTCAGTTTTGTCTGACTCCTCCAAGATGTTGCTCTGCTCAACTCTCATCAGATGCTCTTGCAGGTAATGTTTAACTTCTTCAAAGCTACAAAAGAAGTGCAATTCATAAAAAGTGACAATCACCGATCAGAACCTGAGATATACACAGATAGAGCTTGAGCAAAGTGCAACTGCAGCATCTCACCTGTATTTCAGCAGGAGTTTTAGCACCACTGACCGAACCACTGGATTTTTATCCAAAGAGTCATCGAACGGAGAGAGCACCTTTGTGAGAATTTGCCGATTACCTAGCAAAAAACAAAACAGGTTAATTTTACACCAAAAAACGATGTGTATTAACATAAAATGGCGTTTATACCAATGACAATATTTAGATGGGTGTCTGTCCTACCTTTTAGAATGGTAGATGGGTTGATCTCCACCATGAGGTAGGACAGCAAATGACAAATGACAGCTGAACAGGGGGGTGAGTTGTCCTTGAAGCACACAGTGGATACCAGCTCTATGAAGAAAGCGTTGCACTGCTTCCTGAACTGAACATGCTGGTTGATGCGACTCCTACACAAAGAAACACACTGTGTTGGGAGTGTTTCTTATAGAATCCCACATCAGGGAATACTGGAATAATGTCAAGAAATCGATGGCACAAAACTGGTTTCTGTTCTGTTCTAATCCAATTCTAATTCAGGCACTTACTAACCTTATGGCATCGGAAGGTACCATGGGAAAGTCGTCGCTAACTGGCTGCATGCAGAGGGGACAGTACATCTGACCAGGGATGAGCCACTGTTTGATACAGTCCACACAGTAGACGTGTTCACATGGCAAGCAGAGTGGATTCTGGGGGTCTCTTATACAAACTGGGCACTGTGTAAGGCCAAATCTGAATAAGACATAACAACAGGTGAGACCCAGGATGGGAGGATGGGGAGAATTCAGATAAAATATAAAAGTCAGAAAAATGTATTTTTTACCTTAAAATCTTTTGGACTGCTGCATCTTTGCAGGATTTGAGCAAACTAATGACAAACTCGAATGATTCCTGAGTTTTGAGGTCTGAGTTTTTTTCCAGCATCTTGATGGGAGAGGAGAGGTTAATGTATTTTGTTATTCATGGAAGAACGATTGTGGATGCAATTTTGTCATCATTCACTGAATTCATATAGTGAAAATCCATGTTAGTGCAAAGAACTCCAACCAACCTGACCAAGCCTCTTTGTATGCTCTAAAACAAGAGGCGTTAGCTTCTGTTCCACCGCCTCAATGCCCAACAACATGTGCTCCACAAACAGAGACAGAGAAAATATCCGGCGCCACCCAGCTCTGAGAACAAAGAAACACGACAAAATAACCAACACGATACAGCTGGACCATCTAAAGACTGCATAAAAAAATAGCATCACCAGCATTACTGGGACAATTTGGAAAGTTTGGAAAAATTTAGAAAGGTTTACTGACTGGACTCTACAGACGAGCGCCCTGCTCCTCTCGCCGTAATGTCTCACGCTGTCCTCTGAACAGATCAACTCAATGGGAACCTGAAGTTTTTTAACCTGCCTGAGCCACGTGTGTCTTTGGGCATCTGTGTCCAGGAGTCTAGGCTCCAGGTACTCCACACATGCAAAAGCAGCATACACATCGAGTACCTTGGGGACAGAAGGAACATAACTAGATATAACGCCAAAAGCGCAGAAAATATTAAACATTACAGAACATAATTAAATCTTGAAACCAGTTGCATGTGTGGGTAATTGTAAAAAAGTTAAACAATGTGAAAAAGGAAAGCTTCACTATTTGAGTATTAAAATTGTGATTCGACTCTCACCAATTCATCATAGCCACTCCCATGAAGTTTTCTCAAAAGGTCCTGGGTCACCTGAGGCTCAAGGCAGATAATTCTGGAGAGGTTCTGCAGTCGGTTTTTAAACACTTGATAAGCAGCATGGACCAATGGAAGCGATGGCACGGTTTCAGTTTCACTGAGCTGCAATTGCAGTTCATTGACACAACAATTCAAGGCACCGCACAGAAGCTAGAAAAGCAGAAAAAGTATGTTAGTATTCACATGCCCACACTGGAACACAGATGTAACCATGAAATATAAGGGTTTTAAGATTCATAGTAAAAAAAAACCTTCAGATCTTCTTGACAAGTCACATTCATTGTCATAGAGATGAAATCCTGAAGGTAGCGTTGAAAAAACTCTGTCTGCATCTCTGGATCTGCTTTTGCAATGTAACGTCCCAGTGGTGTCTTCCAAAAGAACTTTTCAAGCTCTTGTTGAGTTTGACCTAAAACAAGGATAGAATCACTGTTAAAGCAGCACATCACACTTAGACTGGAGACATTTTCATTTTGCAGCACGCCGGTTGATCTCTGATGACAGGCCATTACCTTCATGCTGAAGCGCGTGAACCCAGAGTTCCTCCAGATAGTCTTTGATCCTCCAGCTGAAAGGCAAACTGCAGCGCATGATCTTGTCTTGGGAAATGGAGTTCTGTACAAGTATCGTAGTGGTCTCAGAGCTGTGAAAAGAAATGCAAGTCAGCCCCATGGTACCTGTATTAGTTTAGGACTTTGGTGTATTTTATGCCAAGTGTGATATTGCCACAACTTACTTGTGGTCTAGTTGCATCTGTGGGATTTCCAGCAACTTATCATTGCTAAAGATATCCAACCACAGCCTCTTAACAGATTCACCACAGTTTCTGTCTAGCAGGATGTCCATGTTTTGATCACGATCAATGACTGAAACCAGTTGCGCCAAAAGGGGAACAACCACAGCCTGAACACGTTTCCACAATGTATTCCTGTTATGGACCCCAGAAAAAAAAAATCAAAGTTAAGAAAAAAAATAGAGAAGAATTTAGTTTTTGAATCGTGCAGCTGAAGCGCTCACCTGAAGGTCCCTCCTTCTTGCAAGGCATCAATGTTTGACGCCTCCTTAATCACCCAGTTGCTTTTGAAGGTATTGCCGTCATGAGCAGCAAGCAATGAATGAAGATGCCTCTTCACAGTTTGCAGAAATTCACCTAACAATTATTAGACAGCATGGTGAGTATTTCAACTGTTTAAAAAATAACAATAATAATAAATAAGGTGCTATAGTACTATACTTTTAATTTCATCACTGTCGCTGAAGAGCATCAGCAAGAGCTCAACCCTCTGAGTACTGCGAAGGCCACTTTCCACCTGGTCCCTAAGCATGCCTACTGCACTGTGCACACAGCTCTGGAGAAGGGCTGTCGTGTCTACAACATTTTCCCTATCCTGTAGGAGACAGGGAAAAGAAGGACACACAAAAAAAACAATAATATAATAACTGTGTGGATAAAAAAAATTCCACAATAGAAATCGTCTGAAATAGTTGTCTGTACTCACATTTTCTTCTGCTTCCTCCTGCTCATTCTCAGTATACATGTCGTCCAACTCCATATCTATAGAAAAGATCTTTGTAATTTAAAGCCACAATAAACTCCAATATAATAAAAAAACCATAAACAAAATCCAAATATTATCTGTTAAGGTTTCATCAGCCTCTTACCTTCAGGCTCATCTGTCTTTGTTTCAAACATTTGACTGATTGTCATGTTTTGCAAGGCTTTAACGTCGGAAACAATGTCTCTGGACCGTTTGAGGTCATCAAGGTGAACAGACGTCCAGGGGCCTGTGAACATTAACGTGATTCGGATTAATGTCTCATCAGTGTTATCAGATTTCATAATCGTGGGTTGTATTAGCCGTACCTCCATGAAAGCCAACATAGGAAGTCCCTCCTTCCATTCTCGGCAGTCTTGTGATAAAGTAGACAAACACCTTGCTTCCTGTGTTCTCCTGAGTTATCTTGTTGATTTCATTTATGGATGAATACCTGAAAAACAAAGAGCAAAAGTTAATGTGGCAGATAACAGAGTTATTATCCTTTCTCATCATAGTGGGACTGGACTCACTTTGCAGATGCAATAAGATTGGAACTATTAGAGACTTCATCAAAATCACACTGAATGATGAGGACCTTGTTGCAGATTCCAGGGTTACTGCTCGTATTTTCACACATAAGGAAGTTCCTACAAGAAAACATGGAGTTGAAATTTAGATCTAATAAAATATGAATGCAGGAGGTTTTTTTTACTCATAACTGTTTTGCTTTTCTTATAAACATGTCATATGCTTGTTATTATTGGTTTGGAAAAAAAAACAGGTTGATGTTAATGACTCGTAGAAGTGTAAATTGATACATTCCCCCATATTGCAACAAACCTGATCTTCTTCAGATATGAATATTCTGTGTCAAACTGCTGCAGTGAGAGAAGCTCAACACAGTGCAATATTTGCTCCAGCGGTTCCAAGTCAGACGCTGTCAAGAGTCTGGAGAATGTCGTCACCTATGATTAAAAATGACAATCAGCATGGCCCTCTTAGTGTTTACGTTTGCAGGATAGATCTGAATCTGGTATTGTAGGAAAACTTTAGAGGTACCTCTGTGAACGACGGTCTGCAATAGACTTCCTGTCTTGTGTGAGCAACTATGTAGTCAGTCAAACAGCTATTATTCAGCTCTTTGAAGTAGACCCTTGCCAGATGTTCACTCTCGATTTTTGGGAGGCCGGTGCAGTCCAATCGCACAACTGAGTCTGGTGTCGCACATTTGAGCAATGTAACCTTAGCCTCATTAAGTACTGTTCTCTCGGGATCTGAGACTTCCAAACTGTTGTTCTGCTTCTCCATTGCTTGAAGAATCACAGAAGCACATGTGTCTGAGTGGTAGCCAACGAAGACATCTGCCGCTTTGTATTTGTAGGTCTTAGTTACTGCTGCATGTTGACTGCTGAGAGACACAAAAAGTGTCACCCATTTCTCCAATTCATCTACCATTGTTTTCTGCTCAGTTTTGAGGACAGTCTGGATGTCCAGGTAGTGTTTCTCCAGCCTGTTGATGAGAGGTATTGGGAACTGTTTGTATACTACATCCCTTTCTTCAATGACAATCAGCCGGAAGTCTTTGTGTACTCTGCATTTCACACGGTGGGTGCCCAGTCCCAGGTCAACATATTTCTGTCCTCCCAAGCAGACATAGTACTGGTTGAGTGCATCATACAGACTTTCATAAAGGTTCTGCAAGTTTAGCAGCACAATAGTTTGACCTGTCTCCATGCAGATCTTTACTCTGTTGATGTTTCGGCAGATTTGTGTGTACTCTTGGTCTTTGGGAAAGCTGGATCCAAAGATTATTTCAGGTTGACCACTTTCTGCAAAGAACGTTTGCTGCAGGATCTGTAGAGCCGCATAGTTTTTGGTTAGCACCAACAAGTACCTACATTCTTCTTCCTGCCCAACTGCCTGAATATTTTCTCTCACAAACTCAACAGCACTAATGTTCTCCAGGTTGGGTGCCATCTGTAGTCTGTTGGTGAAAAAGGTAACAGCATCCACATCATCTTTGCCGCTGAAATTTCGTAACACTGCCTTCACAATTTCTTCTGCTGTGGGCTTTCGTTGAGAAGCTTTTGCCACTGCAAAGATCATTTTAATCAAACTGTAATAGTCACGCAGACCAAAAAAACCTTTGCCATTTTTTCTGCAGATTTTCAAGTAGGCCTTTGCAAAAGGTTGGAAGAAATCTCTGACCCTCTCTAAAACCATTGCATCAGATGAGCATATGCCTTTAGCACTCTCAATGAGTTCTTTCTCATCAGGGTCACCACGGGAGACAAAAATGCCCCTGTTCATCTTTGCTGGGTCTAAAGCCCAGTTGGAGATGCCAATGAAGCCAACTTTTTTGTGTGGTAGTGGATCGTCGTCAATGCATCCCTCTTCTAGCAGAGGATGAAGGGTTTTCAGTGGCATCTTTGGAGAGTCCTCAGCTAGCCCAATTTCATCAAGAACCACGACTGAAATGTACTCATTAAGGTTCTTTCCTTCCTGGAATCGTCCACATTGCTTGAATGTATTAATGATACCTTCTGGTGTTGAGTGGGGGCTACACTGGAAAGACACCAAATGGATCTGTTTCAGCCTTTTGAAAAGGTCAGAATGAGCTGCTTGGCCCTGCATTGCATCTGCAACCAAAGTTTTAGACAAAGATTTTGAACTTCCAGGTTTTCCAACTAAAAAGAGAGGGATTCTTAATTCAATGCAGAGCACCATCATGAAGACATTCTCTTTGAGAGCACAGTTTTTTGCAATAGTATCGCCCATTGGCACACCACTCAAAAGTAAATCCTGCATGACTGAGATCTCCTGCATTACTTTTGTTGGGGTGTAAGATGCTGGCAGACTTTTACTAATTATCTTCCTGTATTTATCCTTATTTTCTAGGCAGCCATGGTAGCACACTCCTGTGGCCATAACTAGAGACCAGAGAACGGGGTCTCTGGTCTCAGATGGTCTCAGATGCCTCTCTTTTCCATCACTATGTGGTTTCCTCTCAAATTCCTCAAGCTCTGCAAAAAACATGGCGTGATTGTCATAGAACCAAACAAGGGTCTGCATGCAGCGTTCCACATCTCTTAGGCTAACAAAGCTGCATTCATCCCTTCTTTTACGCATGTACTTCTGTGAGGCTGAAAGAACATCAGTGATGTATTTGATGTAACTGGAATCAATTGCCTTGTTTTGAACCACTCTTTCCACTATCTGTTGGATGTAAATTTTCTCTGTGTGGTCATTTAACTGTCCAAAGTCCCACACCAGAGGAATCATGCTTGGTGGTAATGCTTGAACTCTGTACACTAACTGACGGAGTGGGATAGAGCCAAGCTTTTCATCTGTCTCTTCAGCTCGAACTCTGTACCCCAGGCCAGCAGATTCTAATCTCCGAATCATCTCATCTGTGTGCTTTCTGTAAGGGTTGCATGCTGCAATAATCTGCAATCCACAGTTGGTTGTCAAACTTTCCCCTTCAAGTGTTTTGTCACAGAGGACCTCCTTAATACTGCTGATGGCTTCGGTAGTGTTCGCCTCATCAAAGAAGAGAACAGAGTCAAATCCGTAGTCTTGTTTGTTGACAGCAGCAATGACTTCTGCTTCTCTGACTTTGGTATAAATAACCTCTGAAGTTGTCCCTCCATGCACCTTGACTAGCTTCATGTTTTCAGTGGCCACTCCGCTCCTCCGCAACTCGCAAAGAAATTTGATGAGCCTTGTCTTACCACACCCTGTCTCACCCATGATAATGACAGGAATCCCACACCTGAACCGCATATGGATTGCAAGCATCTTCAGTATGTTGTCAGTTGTAAGTTCAAACGTTTCATCTGGGTCAAGAGGCCACTGGATACCAAGAACATTACAGATTCTCTCTATTTTTTCACCTCTTGGGAGGTGATCAAAGTCAATGTTGAAAGGAACTCTCTGTAGCCTTAAGCCTTCATACAATGCCCTTGTCATGACATTGTATTTTATCACCCTTCCAGATTTGGGTTCAATGGCATCGACAGAGCCCTGTTCATTGGGCTGAAGATGGAAACCAATAAAGGTCATCGATACATGGTCATCATTAAAAAAGATATACGGATGGGGTTCGGTTTCCCATCTCTTTCTAATCAGAAAAGGAGCCAAGTCTTCATCTCGGACACCAGTCAAGTCCATTTGCTGCCTGCCAGGACTCTGGTCGGAGATGCTAAGTGACGGAGTGGCAAAGTCCTTTGCCATGAGAATCATGAAGTCCACCACAAAGGTTTTGAATCCAGCTAGTGTGTCTCCAGTGAAAGCGGCGTTACAAAAAACAGATGTCTCACAGTCTCGCAGCTGAAGGTTGAGGAACCACGCAAAATTTCTCAGTTCAGCCCAGGATGGGTCCATAATGCCACAGTACATAAGAAGCATCTGAAGACATTCCACGTGTGAGCCTTCAACACCCTGATAAGTGAAAGAATCAAGATCCTCGTGGTTGTGAAAACGTGTGAGATACTGGTACGTCCTCTGAAAGGCTGCACTTATGAATTCTTTATCATCCATCAGTGGGTCATCAGCGCATACAATAGTAGGATCTTCTTGCTTCCTCATCTCTATCATTAGCACCTCTTTGGGTGGTCGACAGAAAATATTTGGGAACACATCAGTGAATGTGCTCTTCACAGGTTGAGCCTATGGAGCAAAAAGATGAAAACACATTGTAAGGTCAGCAATTATTTAATATCTGATTATAAATGATTAACGTTAAATCCAAAGTTGTAAAAACTCTAACCTGCTGTAAAGCATTTCTGCTTGACTTGATAGTTGGCTCTAAAATCTCTATGACATACAGATGCTGGTCACTGCACCTCCACATCTTTCCTTCTGAGTGCATCAAATAGCGAAGAATTAACAATTTGAAAAGAAAATCATGGAGGCCTTTCTGCACCTATTCAAATACAAAGACACAGTCTGTTAATAATACTGGTTAGCTGTGATATGTCCTAGAGCACTAAATTAAATTAACTTCAGACACTTTATTACCGATGATGTGACATCAAAATGGAACACTGTGAGTTCTGTCCTCTTAGGGGTGTCCAATAGAGATTGTACAATGACATTCTCATCAACGTTAGGTTCAATCAAGCGTATGCATTTCATCATTGATGGATTTTCAGTTAGGGACTCCAGCTTTTCATACAGCCTCTTAATGTAGAGCGATTTACCTGGGGTTAAAAAAAAAAACGTGAAAATATTTGACACCAGTGAAACGTATAAGTTTAAAATGGCCGTGTACGTTAGGGTTAGGGTTCTACGCACCTACACCAGCCCTTTTGGATGAGACCACTCCAACAAACAGACGGTCTTTGAATACAGCAGCAGCACTGCACTGATCTGCTGGAACAGTGAAGTGTTTATGGAGGTACCGCTGAATGCTCGCCAATGGCTCCTGGGGAACCATGTGCAATCTGTACTGGCTGAAGGCTGACGGAAGGTAGGTGTGTTCTCTTTCCGAGCTGCAGATGATAACAAGTCGGTAGTCCTTCCTGCTCTGCATTTTCATCCGCTGAAAAAAGTTCTCAACTTTACAGCTTACGTCGTAAGAGAGCAGATCTCCATAGAGTAGACAGTATATCTTTTCTCCCCTGTAGCCTGTGCTGAGACAGCGTCTCAAGAATAGCTCCACGTGTTCGTATGGTGTAGAGGAGTTGCATAAAAGGACTTCATCGTAGGTAGGAAGTGACTCATTTTTACTGCTCATGTAAATGGAGATGCAACATGTCAATGCTTCATCGTGCGGGCAAACAATGAGGTTAGGATTTCCAATGACCAGGCCCTGAGGTAACTGTCTCTTTAAGAAATTCCCAGTGGTATCATCACACATTCCTTCAGTTTCAGCACTCCCATATTCTTTGTTTGCCAGTATTTCCAAAAGTCTTCCAAGACTTTTTGTATCCAGAATGTGAGGGAGAAAATTCCTCATATCTTTCATGTACGCATTCCATATCAGATCAAATTTTTGCACACCATTCGCTTTTTCCACAAGACTTGGCAGGGAATTGATATCCCTGGTGAAGTCTGGGTCTCCCACCTCACTTCTTTGGACCACAACAAAAGTCTGAAACTCAATGTCCTCGTTTTTCTCTTCCGGTTTGGTAAGGATTTCATACTGGAGTTTGTGCCGAACTTGTCTCAGGTCTGAGAATGTGCAATTTGGCTTGACAAAGGACAGCATCATGAGAACTTGTTCCTCTAGATTAGTCACATTTTGCTGAGTCAGCTTGCTGCACAGGTAGACAATCTGTTCCGCTGTGTAATAATTCAGATAGTAATATTGGAATCTTTGTCGGTCTATAAAATCCATCCAGTAGTCCAGGCATTTCTCCATTTTCCTACAAAGTTCAGGAAGCTGTTCCTCTATGTTACCTTCCACAATGACAACACTGAGAATGCTGCCCATGTTGAAGTCCATCTTGATGGGAGGTTCTTCGTTATTTAAACGACAGCTGATTTCTGCTTCCCAGTGTCTGAACAGAGGATTCCCAGCCATGTGGAGGGCAATAAAGGCCTCAGCAAGTCTTTGAACATTTTCAAAAACCTAAAATATAAATAAGTTTTACAGGTAAAAACATGTTCAGGAGACATACAAGGTTGGTCTAGCAAAAATGTAAAACAATTTACCAAATAAAACCTAAACTAATGTGTACTCATTGTTAGTGTAATGGTTACCGATAAGACAGTGTGTAGTACCTGTGTATAGATACTATGCTGCACACAGATTATGCTATAAATCACCTTTGTGTAACATCAAGACATTTGTTAAGTACAACAATGTCATTCTTGACCATGTCAGTAAATAACTATGTACAGAATATTGCATATGATTAAAACAATCAACATGTAGAGACTGGAAGCATTGGTATTACCAGTAGTGCTTTTCAGCCTCTGTGCTAAACAAATTTTCAATTATTAATTTTATTTATTTAATTAATTAATTTTCAAATATAAAACTGAATCATTTAATATACCTCTGCAAAATGATCAACTTCATTCTGCCCTTGATCCCCCTTCCCGGACATCAGCATGAGTTTATTCTGCAGCTCCCGCAGGTCCTCCAGTGAATATTGGCGCATGTGCAGACCCTCATCGTGCTCTTCGGGTATCTGCAGCTTCAGGGCCGTGTCAAGACTCAACTAGATTGAAAAATGGAAAGGCTTTTTATACATAATCAATGAGGGACATTTGTTTGCTCTCACCTTAGCACTTCATGAACATGGAGATATAATTATCTTTGATAATTTTACTTACCGTTTTTATGTTTTGTGCACTAATCAGATAGATTCCCTTGTTGTTGATGGCTGATGCTAATGACAGAGATGACAGCTCCACTGACCCATGGCTGTCCTTCACAGTCTTTAACCATTCCAAATGACGCGCACTGTCCCGCTACAAGAGACAATATTATTTTTAATTATGCTATGTAACACCCATTTTCTCTTAGTTCAACCGAAAAGATTCCGGCTTTCAATTAATTACTCATAAAGGAGCCAAAATCATCTGCCTCAGATTGATTTCACCTTCAAAAAAACACTACCCATTATCATCATCAACAAAAGACGGATTATAAACTACCGTATTTTCCGGACTATAAGTCAATTAACCATGCGGCTTTTACAGAGATGCGGCTTTTCTATGAATTTTCTGCAGCCCTCCAATGGGCAAGATGGAAGTCAGTGCAAAAAAAAAGCGCCAGTTTTTATTCTTAGCCTCAACCCAAGATTGCAAACATCAGCACTTTTACACAGGCACCATTCAAAAATAAACACTTACAAAATCTTTCTATTAAATATCATTTCAGCCTGGATATTGGCAAATATGTGACAAAATATATATTTCTTTTAAATTTTAGGGAAATTATAAAGTCTTTATTTTAGAGTGATTAGAATTTTGCAGTTAGAAGAAGAAGCTATCATCTTACCAGTTTTTTTGGTAGGTTGCTGTCATTTTCTAAAGCCCTCCAAAGCTTCCCAAGCATCTCTTTGAAGGCAGGAAAACCAGAGTCTGGTTTGAGCTCATAAAGCAATGAGGAGTAGCCAAGGACAGCATCATGGAAGCAGGCAACTCGATCCACATCCATGTCATTCTCTCCCGCAGAGATGGAAGCCAGGTCAACGAACACCTTCAATTCATTGATATCTACCCCCCCGAAAAAAAGTTATGACGCAAACTTACAACATAACTTGCCTATATACTCAAAAATACAGTAAGATACTGTGGCTAGAGGAGATCCATTTTTACCTTCCAGTGCATCTTTCACCCATTTTACAAAGTGTCCTCTAAGGTCCAGCTCCTGTAAGCACAGTCTACGGGGTTCAGTGATGTCAACCAGTTCTGTCTTTGTTTTTATCAACTCATTGTCAATCCGATTTAACTGTTCTTTCTGAAAGTCTGCATGATTCTGAAAGAAAAATAAAATCGAAGGTTAACGTTGCCCAGGTACGAAAGCGCTGAGATCATTTTAAGTCTTGTTGTTTTAAAAATAACGATATTATTTCTATGTATCGTTTCTATGCATTATCTATGCACACCTTTGCAATAAGTGAAAATATCGCAGTAATATAGTCATATTACACATTTAATGCTGGAGTCCCTTTGAACTGAAACTGCTGGATGCAACAGAAAAGGCTCAAATATTGCCACTTACAGCTTCTTTGAGTGTCTCCAGAACCCTGAAGTCACCTTGAAGACAAAGTGTCTCTTTGACCTTTATGATAACTTCAGCTGAAGCCACAGCCAGGTGAAGTTCATGATACTGCTCAATCTGTTGAACTCTGGTGTGGATCCATCGTCTTTCAGTTGAATTATCAACCCTGCACATGATTTCAAGATCCCGTGTGAGCTCATCATACCTGCCTTTATAAGCTTTAAGGAGCTGGTTGACCTCCTCAAGCTTAATGCTGCCATTCTTCAGACAAGTGTAAATGTTTTTGTAATTATCATAGCAAGGCAAAAAAATGCTCTCATATATTATTTCTGGTGTTGCATTAATGTCTGCTACTGTTTGTTCATCCTGCTCTTCATCCTCCATTTCTTCAAGGGCCAGGTTTTTGGCTTGTTCCTCCCAACACACTTTAAATAAAAAACTGTCTCTAAAGGTGAACAGGACCTCTGCCATATTTCTTGTTTCCTCATCCAGACTGAAGTAGGTAACAACGCCAGCCATGGGGGGTGGAAGTTGATCGAACTGATGAACCTCCATGAATTTGTCCAAAGGCATGTCCTCAATGGTGACTCTCTGTCGCTCTTCAATGTCAGTCACATCAACTATAACGGAAATTGAAAACCTACATGTTAAAAAATTTGTTGCAACCGATCAAACCACGCTCTCAGACCCTCCTAACACCATCATCGTACCTGTCATATGCTCCTCGAGTTTATGGCTCATTGTTAAGAGAACATCCACAAGCTCCTTCTCATGGTACACAGCCTCCACTTCACTCCGTCTACACTGCAACAGCCTCTGCATTTTGGCATTATCTTTGTATTGTTCATTCTCAGCGAGACAATCTGTGATTTCAGACCACACACCATACATACGGTTTATGTAAGGGTTATGAATACACGAAATACAATGAGCATGTTATGAGAACATTTGTTGGATTTTGATCCGATATGTTGAAAGTAATAATCAGTTATTACCAATCTTCAGCAGCTCTAAGAAGGTTTCTCTCTTTTTCAAAATGATGCTGAGGAGGTTGATCTTAATGTTTCCGTGGACAAGTTGTTTGTTTATGTCTGTGAAACATGATATGGCTGTAGCGATTTTTTCCCTGGCATCTTGAGAAAGCTTCTCGATCAGCTTTTCATCTGCACCTACAGTAAAAGTAATGACATGTCATTGTTTATCTAAAAGCCCATCAGTGATTTCAATGCTTGACCACTGCCACCAAGTCATAGACTGAGGCCTCATTGCCCAGTGTTGCCTACTATTCCACTAAAAAGATACCATGGAGTTGGAAAATGTCTTTGGCAGCAGTCCAGGAGAGGAGGTGCTGAAGGATCACTTCTTCAACTTTCTGATTTCGTTGATGGTCCCTTGGCCATGCTTTCTGGATAATGGTTGAGATAAGCTTCCCAAACTTTCCACTTTCCCACTTCGCCTTATATCTTTCAAACAGTTTGGCCTCAGACTTGCTCTGTAAATGAGAAAAACAGCAACAACCATGACTGTGTGTGTGTGTGTGTGTGTGTGTGTGTGTGTGTGTGTGTAAGTGTGAGAGATAGAAAATTTGGGCGATGTAGCTTTTTTGAAATCTAAGAATGATTTCATTTAATCAAGATAGTCTGAAGAATACATCTTCATTGTTCTTAAGTAAGACAAGGACTAGACTGATATAAAATACAATGTAAAAATTAATGCACTTAGTTGTTTAGATTGTTATCCATCATAAAACTCTATCAGAGACTTGTCTGACTGTCCTAAATGAATGCTGTGACAACATTCATCCAAAAATCATAAAAACTGTATTCACCAATATAAAAACTGGAAATCCTGCAACAGATTATAGACACTATAAACTTACCAGCCAAGTGCCTTGAAGAAGTGTGCCTTAATTTTTCACACAAAATTTAGTTTCTTTTCACTAGATTTTGCATTATTTCTTTTAATTTTTTAAAGTATAGCATAATAGTAGGAAACATAAACGTAAATACAATATTCATGGTATATATTTTTTAAAACTATAATTCCCTTTTAATGGCTTAAATGTTCTCACACCACTGTGTGTACATTTCAAAGGCGAATGAGAGGTTTTCATACCTGGCACAATGAGGTAACAGCATCAAGTGCACACCTCTCAACACTAGCAACAACATGTGGATGGGAATCACTGAGTTCCTCCATCTTTGTGCAGTAGAATTCAATTTGATTCAAGGGAGACTCCTACCACAGAGACACATACATTAAACATTTTATCGTGTTATATTAAAATAAATTCACCTAGAGTCTGCATAACATGCACATACCTTTTTGTACTTGCCCTCAAAATCCGTAGTAAACGTCTGTCTCCACTTTTTAGTCAAATCTTCATCTTTGAACTGGACGGAAATGACATTGTTCCACATCTGCAACCAAAAATCAGTTGTGAGCATCTAATGATGAACAGTTATATTTTTTATTTACAAGATATATCAAAGAATCTTACTTCAATCTCCTCTGTGGCTTCAACTTGGTACAGTGATGTCAGACCACTGCTTAACAAGCCCTTTTTGAAATAGCAACTGATCCAGTTCCTCACAATGGTCATGGCATTAGAGATCCATTGTTCCTCATATTGTTTCTCCTTGTCACCTTCTTGAGCCTCCTAAACGAGTTAGTTGGAATTAGTACAGTACAACTTCACTCTGGGTAAAATGCCAACAGCTTGTTCACATGATTCAATCCTTATACCTGTTGATGTTTCGGGTGAGCAAAGTCTGATATTGATGCAACCAGGTTGACACAAGCTATGGGAATATTAGAGTATTTATGGTAATATGATGTGTAACCAAGTCCTTTGCAGATCTTCTGTAACAGTCTCACTGCTACTGCCAGACACTCTCTGTAATCCTCTGTAAATTCACTATCATAAAAATGAAACATTTGAAAAAATATGGTAAATGTCACCCAGTAAATTATTTGTATGATCAGCACAACAAAAAAGTCACAATGCAGCAATAATAGTAAAAAAAACAGACTTAGGATGAAAACTGGCTTTACAATAATGATCAAGCAAATAAAAAAATGTATCTGTAACTTTATGCCTTTACAATGCAAGTGGAAATCAGCTAGTGGAGCCAAAAATCACCTGTATTTTTCCTCAATGATATATTCTTGGATTTGTGAGAGAAGGTCAGTTACTGTCTGTAAAACAGAAAACCAATTGAAATGATGCACTTCTATTATTATTATTATTATTATTATTATTATTATTATTATTATTATTATTATCCCTATATCTCTGAGTGTATCATTTCCAACTGTATTTTTTCCAACTTACCTGGAAGTTACTGTAAGAAATATCCTGAGGAACCTTATTATTGAAAAAATGAAGAGTGTCTAAAAGCTCAGTGTTGAAGCTGGTGATACACTCAATCAGCTCATCAAATGGCATCAGGTACAAAAAGGATCGCATCAAAAGTGCATCCACCTCAATCAGGTGACGGTGGCTTTTCATCACATTCAACAGTGCCCTGAAGAAAAGAGAGCAAACAAAAAGTGCATTGTAATACACCCCCGTGTCTAAATAAAGCACTATTAAACGTTTGTGCAGTTTGGCATGGCAGCTTGGGAGACACTTACTTCCTCTCTTGACTGTTTATGTATGTGGAAGTACTTTTTTCAAGGCATTGTAAACCTGCCCAGGACAAGCCGTACTTCAAGTTTCTTGAGGTTAGTTCTTCAAATGGCTTTGTGGTGCCCTTCAGGAGGTGGAGGAGTGGTAGTACCAGAATCCATCGAGGCATTGATTCTTTGAAGACAGTGTTTATCAGATACCCCAATAAGTCTGGCAAACTATAAAAACAAGAAGTTATTTGAGCATCTGAACAGAAATTATTAGTTACTGATACTGTATATGTAATTACAAGGTTATTGAAAAGACCAGAAACCTACTTTTTGAGAACAGCAACATGCTGGGAAAAAGCTGTCCAATACTTTATGAAGCCATCCCTGTCTAACTTGGGCAAACACAATGCAGCACAGAGCCGACTCAGCTCAGCATTGTCAAGTCTGAACCGATACTGTCTCCAAACATAGAGCATAATCACTGCTGCTCTTAACGGGTCTTGAATGAAGGAACTTTTCCCGTCTCCATCTTTCAGCAACTGAGGAACCACGTTTGTCAGCATGAACTCTTTTAGCATCTTATTCACCTAGAAAAATCAGACCAGTGACAAGAGAGGATGAGTTGATTTGCCCACAAGTGGGTGCAGCTACACGTTGCACACAGAGATTGTGAACTAACCTCCTCTTCCCCATAGTTTAAGGAGAACCACTTCTTTTGTTTCTCTTCATAGACAAAAGGTTCCCCATAAACCTGAACAAACTGTTTTAGCTGAAACTGAAAGCTTCTCAAATTGGTGTCATTCCAGCTCCTGAGAAGATCAAATATACTCTCCAGCATCACATTTCCTGCAATCCCTCTGCCTTTAATCAGACTTTTCCGTTGTTCAGGCCATATCTTATCTTTAATGTTGTCTTTAAAGCGTGTAAACACGCTCTTGGATGCCTCAGCAGCACAGATGATGTCATCATATTGATGCCAGTCCCCTTTTAAAAAAAACTATATTTGAATTGTGTGCAACGCAATAAATTATAATACTGTATGTAATTATAGTAAATAAATGTCAGTAACATACAAACAAAAATAATTAAAGCTGGACCAAGCAAAGGTCATATTTACCATCATCACTGACGAGGTGGGATTTCACAAATAAGCATCTGTTGGTGACATGTTGTGTATCCAGTTTGTATATGTACTCATACTCATATTCTTGATTTTTATGCCTGTAAACAACATATTTGTATGGTATGGATACAGATTCAACTTCAGATTTCTTTGCTGTCAGACACCCTTCAACCAGAAACCCATGTTCTCCAAGATTCCTACACGAAAAGGAAAAACAAATTATTTTACATGGTGTAAAGTCAAGAAAATAGGATATTAGCCCAGTTTGTCTAAGCACACATCAGAAGTCTCAACCATTCCTCTACAAGGGGAAACAGAAGATCTTAAGATCTTTGGACCCCGCTGCAGATGGTAAGTAAGTAATCATTTGAGCTTTACTGACTAAAGTACCTGGTCACATTTAATTCTGCTGCATTTTCATCCCATTTGCCAATGCCGGACCCAGCCCTGACAAAGATCTGATCTCCAGTTGAATCAAATTTGAAATCTTTTGAGAGAACAGCATGGAAAAAAATTGTGAGTCTGTCACTTGCAGCAATGGTCTGGTTCCTGGTCACCCTAAAAAGCAAACACAAATATATAAAGAAATAGCAGGTGTAACATGCAGACATTAAACTGGCAATTCTGAACCAAAATAAACCATTAATAAAAAAACTACTGTCACCTCTTAGGTGGTGGTGCAGCTGGGGTGTCAGGTTTTGCTTCATCCTTATTTTTCGTTTTGCTTCCCTTGTCACTGCTTGAGTTTTGCGCTGGAGTTGAGTCCTGCCTGCTCCCAGACTGCTGAACCTCCATGTGCTCTGGGTCTACACTGGATTCTTGGCTCTTGGCCTGTAAAAATAGCATTAAATATGTAATCTAAATATACACCTTAGATTCTTGAGAGGTCTACACTGAGACAAATTGTGGGATTTCCGTAAATGTATTTTATTATTACCTTTAGTGATGCTTGAGGACCAAAAACCATCTTTTGTCCACCTGGCACAGTCTGCTTCTTTTTCTGTTCCTGCTGACTCTTACCCTTTTGTTTAGTTTGCTTCTCTTTTACGTTTGGGTCCTCATTGGCATTCTGGTCCAGTGTAGGCTGCTCGGTGGAAACTTTGTCTTTCTTGTTCTTCAAGTTTTTTGATTCAGCCTTTGGCTCTCTAGGGTAAGTGGCTTTCGTCTGTGTACCTGAACCTGACTGGGAATCCATACTCTTGCTGTCCTCTGTGACAGGACATGGAGTGTCAGCTGGTGCTGTCTTAACTGTCTCATGCTCAGTTGATTTCTGTACATATTTCTCTCCCTCCTTAGAATTGTCTGAAGCTTCATGTGACTTTGTTGTTGTACTGTCCTCTACTCTTAAAGCAGTCTGATCGACTTTTGCGTCTTCAGATGCTGCAGCATTATTGTTAGATTCTAAAGAACTAGGCTGGTTCTCCAGTGAGGGGAACTCTGGGTCTGGGAGTGAGTCTGGTGTTTCATCCATTGCACTGTCTGAGTTTTCACCATCAGTAGAATCTATTTGATCATGTGTCCTTTCTCCTGGTTGTCTCCAGCAGCGACATGAGATAACTCAGAGGTGCTCAGGTGTTGGTCTACTGACATGCTGCCATCTTTCTTCTTTTTGTTCTTCCTTTTCTTTTTTTTCTATAATACCAGAAAGTTACACAATCCGTTAATTTCAAAGACCTTAACTAATCCTAAGAATCCATTCCCAATGATGTGAGTACATGATAAATGTTGGCCTAGAATTGTTTGATTTAAATCCTTTTTTTAAATTTGTTTCCATGTCCTAACTATTACCAGAAGTCATGGTTAACTAAATTTTGCTGCCTAAAGGTGTAATTTGAAGGAATGTTAACTAAACAAGGTTTGACAATTCCTTCTTTATAAGAAATATAGGAAAGGGGACCTGGATGTTCAGACCTAATTTCTGCCTTGTAACAACAAGAAATAACAAATCAGTTACCCTCACCTTTTTCTTTGGGTTGAGAACTGTCTCATCATTTGGTCGTTTGGGTGATTTATTGTCTTTGCTGTCCACAGGTGGGCCATTCTTCTCTGACACTGTTTTTTCTGCTGTATCTCCCGCATCTGCTACCAAGGGTTTGGGCTGACTTTCAACATCTGGGGAAAAAAAAAAATGCTGACATGAGTGAAAGTGAGTATTAGAATGAATAGTAATCTGGTATGTTACTTGAACTAAACAATAATGCATTGACATTGACTAATTTGCATTTTGACAAAATCCAAATCACGTCAGAGCAAACGCACTCTACATTACAATCTTGCAAAACTTGAAAAAAATTTTACTACAATCTCTAATAATTCACTTTTTGGATATTTTAAATTTGTTATTATCACTTACAAACATTACAACTATATCTGATTGTTAAGTCGCTAGGATCAGGAGTACAGATGCTGTCGGTTCTCCATCTTGTGGTGAAGTAACACCACTTCATAACCACCTATTACATTATTTTCATGTGAAACACTGTTAAACATTTTTATGTTGTATATTGTAATGATAATAACAGAGTATACAACTCCTATTTCTTTACAAAAAAGTTTATATTTTTAATTAATTAGAAATTAATAGTTTATTTCTTCATAAAAGTCTGCATCGTAAGCAACTAACTGACTAATAAATATGCAAATAACCATACACCTGGCCTACTATGGGACAGTGTTGATTTCTGCTAATTTGCACTTTATGTTCATCATAACAAACAAGGTTTCTAAATTGATCCACTTACCCTGTATGTTTGAAGACTGAACATTCAGCTTTTGGCCACACTCACTGCAGAACTTTGCTGTCTTCTCCAAAATTTTATGGCCACACTTTGAGCACTGCATCTTCACGCTTTAGTGACCTGCGCAAAATGAATAAAATATTGCAATGAACAGCTGAAATGGAAAACATTACTACCGGAATTTACCTTAAAAAGTCCCACCATGTAGCAGATTCCTTTCGCTTTCAATTTTGCCAGTAAGCCTCATGAAACTCTGTTCAGCAACCACCAAATAACAGTATATTATTTGGTTTGTTTGTTTGGACTTTGAGCAGTGTCGTCCAGCCAGAAATAATCATTTCCTTGATTGACCTAAGTGGACAGTAAGGTTACAGTCCAAGTAAGACGATGCTTGGCCCCGTTCAGACGCACCAACATGCATAAACACATCAAGGCAAAGAGGTTTGAAAAGAGGAACGAAGCCTCACTGCGTGCTGGATCGAAAGTTCCAATTTTTTTTTAAATAAAACACCAGGAAAAACTAGTCTCATGCTTTTCCAAAGACAATGTTAACCAAATATCAGTTACTCTAAAACTCTAAAAAATTTTAATTTAATTGTAAATTACAAGTCCATATGACTTGAAAAGCCTATAAATTGTTCCAAACTCAGCAACTACACTTCTGACTAGAACTGAAAAATTCTGTCACATTAATCCTTTCCTGCTTCCGGTTCATTTTAGGATTAATTTTAAAATTGTATTGATTACTATTATATTACTATATTTCTGATCTGTAACTTCCTTATGTGCTTTTACGAAACTTCAGATCATCGGACAGTTGTTGTCTTTTCCAACTTCCCGGGTAAAAACCAAGGAGGAAAGACCCAAAACTCTGGCATGACCTGCCTGAGAAAATTAAGCTGTATAAAAACAGTGTCATCTTTAAGTCTCATTTTAAAACCCGTTTTTATCAAATTGCCTTTCCTGATATGTGAGACTCTTGTCTGTTACAATTCTGGATTCTATAATCCTCCAGTCTTCGGCTGGTTACCGGTTCACTCACCCATTGCCTTTCATCATCGTCATTACCCATTTGTATTTAAGGTCTTGTGTTTAGTTTTGTGGTTGCTATTGTGTCTTGGTTCATCATCATCGTCATAATCATTACCCCTGCATGGTTGTATTAAACGGGGTTGGGTTGAGTTTTGGCGTGCTGAGCGTGCCATGGTTCGTCTCCCTAATTTACTGTTTGTGTGTCTGTTGATGGTTCTAGTAGGTTTGATAGTCTCCTCTTTAAGAATAGATACACTGCTTTTGTAGGAGGCCTGCAAATAGTAATCATTATTAAACCTTAGCTACAATTGGGAATTACCCCTAAACTTTATTAATAACTAGACCTTTTCTAAAATATCTAGTTTTCGATAAATGTGCAAGGTCTTGATCTTATTATGTAAAGTGTATTTAAGATAATTTTTTATATGAATCACTGCTATATAAATAAATACATTTTGCTGTTGAAACCTTTAGTGTTTTGTTCATAACTTGACCTAATAAGCTTCAACACACTTAATCTATAGCCAGCCATCACTTTCTGCGGCAATAGAACACCACAGAGGAAAATATTAAGTACGGAGTGATGTCTCTTCGTAAATACAACATCTTTGGCTTTAAGAAACAGCCAATCAAGTCTTTAGTTTTAGAAACTAAGTTAAGTCACTTCCGGTTTCTATTCCAGCATGTAACCTGCTTTGACAACAGCCAAAGTGAGAATGTCACGCAAACACGCGTTAACCCTGGTTATGTCAGAATCACATGAATGAAGAGAAACATGAAAACGCAGCTGTGACACAGCAAAGACGCGTCCCAGTAAGCTAACTAGCTTCGTAACTAATGCTAAGGCTAACAGCCCCGCTTCACTCCGGCCTGACCCACTTTCCACAGCGGAGCGGCGACAACAAAACTGTGCGGCGGCCGAGCAGGTGTCAACCGAATCCCGCTTCGTTCGAACCCCCGCCGGAGCCGGAGCCGGAGCCGCAGCTCCAGTCGTGTCTACGAGCAGCTAGCGTCTCCTAGCTGCTCCGGCTAACCGCACACGTAGTTTGTCCCAACGTAACATGCGTAACGTTGTAAGCGACGTGTGAGCAGCTGCGCTGTTACCTGACCGACCGCCGCCGCGTCCCGCTCAGGAAAAGCCCCGCGACTCACGTCACCTTCGCGGTTCACCGGCACCGACTCGACCGCTTCATTTCCGCCCGTCTTCCAAACTTTCGTTTTATCAGAAATGGGCGTCGACCGGGGGGGATGACACGCCAAGTTTTTTTTTTATGATAACTGTAAATAATAACAAAATACGATTATTAAATGTCAGGTTTAAAAATATTTGTAAGTGATCTACTGTAGGTTTGTGAGCCAATGTCCCGATCCAAAAAAGGGAACATGTGCTTCCTTAAAGAAAAAAAGTTTTATTTTTTATTGTGAAGGAGTAATTTCCATAAGACAGATTTAGTTAGACATTTATTGTGTTATTTCCGTTGTTTGGTTATTGTAAGTTTGAGGAGCTACAAGTGCTTTCAAAATCCATGGATTTGTTATGTATCATCATATGCATTTTCTGCTGCAGGATTACATGTGGCTGAAGTTCTTTCAGCTCACTGTCATGCTGCACAATGCTAATGCAAATGATGCATTTGCATTTGAATTTGTGCTCTTTTGCTTATTTTAGGATTGTAGCACCAACATGTAAAGCGTGCTGCATAACAATATATTACACAATTATGCCTACACATTTATTGCATAGTGCATTAGCTGATATAGTAGCCTACAGAGTCTTTGTCTGTGGCCCTATGTGAGTTTCACTTTAACCTAAAGCAATGAGCAGCCCAGTTCAGTAGTCAGAACACTAGTTATAGAAAATGTTAATGAAAGCAAAACCGCAGCACGGAACTATTTGCGTTGCATCACATTTTATGAGCATGCTGAAGTCAGATTTGTTTTATTGTCTCATCCTATTATTGTGCAAAATCTCAGCAAGATGCTTTATTTCAACCACAGGATTATTACACAAAAAAGTAACCCCGGTCATCTTGCCGAAACACCCAAGATTGGTGTTTCGGCAAGATGATTTCAACTTCCCTTTGGCTTTTCTGTTTCACTTTATGCAGGAACATTACCATGGTAACTTAGACTGGACTCCCAGGTCAGGGGCAAGTTATATTCAGATATATATCGGTACAAAGGTACTACTCTTTTAACAATAGGCGTAGGTGTGTGCAGGGTGTGACTCTCAAGGCTTCCCAGCTGTGCTTACTGTGTAATACAAGTAGCATATGCAGTTTCCTACTGAGCTGTAAAGGGTTTTCTCATAAAGTCATAGGTAGCTTACATAAGTAGTTATTCATGACAAAGTTTGCTTAAGAAATGTGCAGATGTATAGTTTCAGCAACATCTATTATTGGAGGAAAACCCGGAAGATTGTGTAAAAACAAAAGTCTTTTTAAATTTTCACTTGTGATCAATTGAAATCAACACAAAGGCCAGTCAGACTTTTTTTTTTTTCAGTGGAGTTTTGCATTTCCCTTTTTCTGTTCCCCTGAAAACATTCCAGTCCTACTAAAATATTACAAAGTGCCCACAAATACACACTTAAATGGTCCCCACAGGAAGGAGAAGAGCAGCAGGTTTGACACGAGGCCTGATCTAGAGAGCCATTCTAGGCCCGGAAGAAAGTCTGAGGAAATGATAATTTCTTATTATCCCTTAGCTGTTAGAGATCATTAATGGCTGGAACGTAATTTCAGCAACTTAAATATTTTGAAGGAGGGAGCTTTTACATAACCAACGTAGGTCTGTGATTATAAAACCAGAACATTATAGATACTAGTGAATCTGAAGCAGAAAGAAATTTGGGGTGAGGTTGGTCTGAGCTGGAAAAATCCCTCCCCCACAGTCTATGGACCACTTTAACATAATGAGTGGGTGACACGTTCTTCAGCGTTTTATTGTTGTTGAATATAAAGGTTTGTACTTCACACACTTGCTGGATGCAGTATCACACACTATTTCAACTTTTACAGTCTATGTAACCAGTAGCTTGTCTGCAGCTGCTGAACATTGTACCATATCTGCAGAACCTCGGAAACTAAAGACAATACAGAAAGCGAATTTCACAGGTCTTAAAATAACACAGAGCACCAGAGAACATCTTAACAACCTGTGGGTACATGCATACCACACACGCCCCAGAAGCGTGGCCATTATGACACCGACTGTGGTTGCCTGCAGATTAATGTAAGGTTTTCAAAGCCCGGGTTGAAAATGTGCCAGTGGTGTCTGCATATCCAAACATGTATTTCCTGACCAGCGTGTTTAACCCAGTTTATGATTGCAAGATGTCCATTACTTTAGTCATCCAACATTATTAAAGGGGATTTTATTTTAGAGGTGGCTCCTGTATTTCTTTCAGTGAAGATGTTACGTGGATTGCTGCATTCACATGTATCCAGAAAAGTTCTGTAATGTGTCCTTTCCTCATTTCAAACAACAGGAAGTAGTGTTTGTTCTGTCCCGCACTTTTCCTTCTTCGTTTTGCTGCAAATCGTCACCTTGTGGTCCTATCACTGTGGTGCTCTGAAAAAAAGAAAATAAATCTTCAATACAATTCAACTTTATTCATGTCCTATAGCACTAAGAGAGAGAAAAGCTCCCTTTACTTCCTATTGTACTTTTGGAAACTCTGAGATTAAAGTGGAATACTGAGATAATAAGGTGCCGTGTTCTAGACTTTATGGGGAGTCAATGTAGAGACGCTGATGAAGGAGAACAATTATCTCTCTTGCTAATTCTCATCATCTTTGGACATGATTCTCCTAATTTTGTCAGTATTCCTCAGGTGGAAGGAGGCTGTATGTAATAAGGAACGTAACCAGGTCAATAATAACTCTTATTAGTGAAGATGAAGATCTGTCTGTGATAACTGTGGGGGGGATCTGTGATCTGACTTTTGAAAATGAAAATGTTTGCCCATAGTTATCATTAAATCATTATTTATGAAAGGTGTAGGTGCTCTCCGAGCTTCACCTGCATACTGTGCTATAAATCACATCATCACGATCATCATGGGAGTCCTCCTGTGGCTGCCTGCAGGTGATACACTTAATGAGTTCATGCACCTCTAATGAAACATCTATCATATAAAAATAGACTGCATTAGTAAAAAAACTCACATTTCTAACTTTATATTGGTGCTGAAGTCAACAGATGCGTAGATGAGCTCTGTAGTTTTTCCTTCACCGTGATTTTCCTGCTGTGGCTGGTTATTCTCAAACATGGGCCAGTTGACATAAACTGGATTCTAAACACATTTAGAAATAAAACACGACAGGATTAATGTAGAACATTGTTTTTCTCGCACACCAATTACGAGCTACTGCGTGACCTCTTTACTTTCACAGAACACAGGCAGGTTGTCTCTTATCTGATCCCCAGCTCGGCGTAAGGAAATCGATTTTGGTTTGACTTGTTCCTAATAACCTGCTTAACATCCTCACAAACAACTGTGGTGTAACCAGAACATAAACCTGTAGCGCACCACGTACAGTATAAATGTTACATAACTAAAACAACAACACAACTCTTCTATAAAGACGGCGCCACCTGTATGTCGTCAGTCTCTTGCGATGTCCTTAGTGCGCTTCTTTTTTTGTTGAGGCTGAAACGCAAACACATACAGTATGTTCACATGTTCGGTGTGTATGAGACCTACAGTAATAGTGAGAGTGTAAATACAGTTTACCGTCTGATGGCGATGACAGTGGTCCCAACCAGAAGTGCAGCAACAGTAGCAATAATAAGCACATTTCTGGTCAATGATGATGAATAAGCTGTGAATTAAAAGCAGACTGTTAGCTTTTGTTATGACATGCAGTACTGCACAAAAAAGTCCAAGGCCCCTTACACAGCATGTCTAGGCAGACCAGATCTGACTCACTGAACCTGTGTAACCTCAGGTTTTATTCAGAAGATAATTTGAGCTACTTTTTGTCATGATTCTGGAAGAAGTCGAGCAAGAACCAGACTCAGCGTCTGGGAACTTCATCAACTACATGCCAGCGGATCCTTTCACGGTCTGAAGAGGCATGATCAGCACTGGCCTTTGTGGAATGATAGCAGCCAACACTAAATCTTTGTCTGTGCAGCTTCTAGAAAAGTTTTTTCTTATTTACATTTCAGTCTTTTAAATAGGGTGGTTTGTATATTATATGTAAGGTTTATTCTAAAAAGAGAAATAAAAATACAACCCCACTCAAAATTCAACTAACTTATTTTATGCTGTAAAATAATAGTGTTTTCATGTCTTTACAGATAACTTTAACTTTGAAACAAAAACTGAACTTAATATAATTTATGTCAGAGCTAATGCATAAAGTCTAAACTTTTAAATCAATTTTGAAAGCAACAGCTGATCACATTCCTTCCGAGAAAGACACCAAAGGACTTATGATCTAACTTACCTTTAACCTTGATAGACACAATGGCGGATTTTTGACTTCCGTGTTTGTTGGAGACCCTGCATAAGAACTGGCCACCATCTCGGGGATGAATCTCCCTGAAGTGCAGCTTAGATCCATTTCCAACGATCTCATTGCCGTGACCCATTTTAAACCAAGTATAATTCTTCACTGCAGGGTTTGCATCGCTGCTGCAGAGGAGGGTAATGTCGCTTCCAGCTCTGACCTCCATAGATGGTCTCACAGACACTGATGTGTTCTTAGGACCATCTGGAAAAAATACAACTCATTTATGTTCCGTTATCTATAGTTGTCTTTCTATCATTCTGTAAAATACTCACATTCAACATTAATATTGATGATTCTTGAAGTCACTCCTGGCTGTGTCTTTAAAGAACAAGTGTAGTTTCCAGAGTCTGTGGAGGAAATGTTGCTAAAATAAAGCCCGGGTCCTTTGTTTATAACTTCTCCATTCTTAAACCAGGTGAGAGCAGAACTGTCACATGCGTTTATGCAAGTTAGATTCACGGAGTCGCCTTCTTTCATTGTTTCGTTTTCATTCTTATTTGGCACAAAAATCTTCAGATCTGAAAAAGCAAAGTGCTTGAGTGTCAGATTTTGCAAATTCAAGCACGGAGAAGAACCATAATTCTGCTAATGACAAATGGAAAAAACTCACCAACAACACGTAATCTTGGGCCACCTGTTCCCGTATATCCTTTACTTTGGTTTGTTATAAATCTGAAGAAATATCGTCCTGCATCATCATCCTTTACTTGGTGTATTTTAAATGAACAATTGTGAATTCTGTCACCAATATACTGATATCTTGAGATGGTTTTATTTGACTCACTGTCAAAAATGAAAGGACCAGTATAAATATTATTCCTTTCATGAGTCCACTTGACACTTTGCACTTTTGCTGCATTAGGGTAGTAAAATGAACAAGGGATGACGGCAAATGAGCCTTTCACTGCACAAACTTCAAGCTGTTTGTATTGAACTTTCCATTCATTGCAGAGAACACCTGAAACAAACATGTTTATGCCCACTTTTAATACGTTATTATTAATTAAACAATTTTAAAGTCGTCTCGAATATGATTGAAATGTTCCGCTCACCAGTCAGAAGTAGCAGCGTCAACGTCCACGACAGGTTTTTGTGTGCAGTGTCCATGTTTAAACTCTTTCCCATTAACAGTTTAAGTAATTGCAAAGCGTCTGATATACGCTATTTTCTACCAAAAAGCTCTGCAGGCTTTTTACTTTTGTGTTCTGATCATGAACCGGTCTTGTTTTTCTCTTTTTCCACTGCCAACCAGAGCTTTCAGTGAGGCAAAGTTTAATACTCTTCTGAAATAGGGCACACCGCAGACAAACATGAGCGTTTTGAAACCAGATGTTGGTTAGAGGAAATATACCATGGCAGGCATAATGATGTTGCTTTCTTGTAAGCAGAGGGCGAAAAAAAGAAAAGAAGAGAAAAAAAAATCTTCTGACACTATGGTGGTTTAAAGTCTTTGTGCCCCCAGATGGTGCAGCACTGATCTGATTATGTCTTTTAAGTCTGTGTCTGAGCTTTAAGTTTGTTTAAAATGTTTTTAAAAAATCTTGTGATCACCAGATCTCTGCACTGCCTGGAGAAACCTTCTCGTTTTGACAAAAAGAAAAAGAGTTCTGCGGTATCACATTTAATAGGCCTATATTTTAAACTGTCCATCATGAGTCTATTAGCCTGTAAAATGATCTTTTATTTTCTCATTTAGGTGCAGCTTTCATGTAGTGAGTGGATGTGGTGACTTTATGTCCTTTGGTAAAAGTTACAAAATGATTCCAAAGAATTTTACACCGAAGACATAGATCCAAGACATTTATTTGATGCTATTTTTGTAAATTTTTCAGACTTCAGTTAGTAGGAGCTGCACAGGTGGCACTCTTAGGAGGTTTTACTTCATAAGTCGGTGCAAAGAAAGCGCAAACTGTATAAGGGTTTTATCAGGGACCCTTCATGTAGTAAGATACTGTAAGTGAAAGTTGTTACAGGTAGTTTAAAATCATGTGCATTATGTTATATTTCATTGTTATTATCACTGCAGCCCTGGGGGATGACCAGACCAGACCGGACCGGACCAGACCAGACTGTTGAGGTTCACCTGAATAAACAAAACTGCAGTTTTTTTACTTTTTTACCATACTATGTTAGCCCTCATTAAAGTCCCCATATATAATTTAATAAAGGCTAATTATATTCTACTGCACACCAAAGCATATAAAGGCTGCTTTAAGCAAATTCGTCATTTTAATATTATTTCTGTCCTGATGATTAGTCTTTTTTTTCTGTTGCTCCCATTAGGCGTCGCCACAGCAGACACCTCAGTCTGTCTTCTCCTTTGCCCTCAGTTACCCCAACCTCCTGTGTGGCAGCTCTAGCTTTAGTATTCTTCTCCTGTTTTACCTCAACACCTGCCCTAACCACCTCATTCTCATCTTTCTCTTCACCACTGACTTCTCCTACCTGCACTGTCTACGGTTTTCGATGAACTAATTTCTAATCCTGTCCACATCGCTTCGAACAAAAATCGCACTATCTTCATCTGCACCACCTCCACCGCCTACGGCCCAATACAGCACAGCTGGTCTCACCATTCCTTTTCATCTTCCAGACCATTATATCACAGACCCCTGCCTGCACTCTCCTTTGTGACAAGCATATTTAATAAATTAGATTTTTGTTTTGTAATTTTTTTCCATTAGTCTTTATCGTAATGAAAAAAGGTAGTTTTTCATGTGTTGCCATTGCATGGATTACTGTCAGTACTGTAATGCATGTACACTACAGTACGCATTTAAGAACTGCATCAATTAAAGTATGTAAAACCATGGAAATTCATAAACTAAATTCCCTCAGGTTCTCTTTGCATCTGTAGGATCACTGTAATATGGTTGTTTCCTGAAAATGAAAAAAATAAGTGGTCTTACTCAGATAAGCGCTTGTTGAATGTCACCAGTACACTGTGCTGTAAATTACATTGTCGTCATTACGAGGGTCCGTCTGCTGCTTCCTGCAGGTGATACAGACCATTAGCACATGTGCCAACATTAACTGATAAAAACAATGAATAACGCCAACTTTTGAAAACATCTTACATGTTTGACTCCCTTTCCATTTTGAAGTTAAGAGTTGCATAGTTGAGTTCTGCAATTTCTCCCTCACACTGGGTTTTCTTGTGTGATTCATCTTTCTGAAAGACGACCCAGTTGACATGATCTGTTTTCTGGAGGGAGTCATAACGAAAATTGCACAAAATTTATGACGAAGCGCCAGCGTGCTTATGCTTAAAATGAATCATACCTTTACATTTATACTATCGCTTGCAGACAGGTTCTGTGCAACTGACTGCTGCTTGCAACTACAGTTTAATAACCTGGAATATTCAGTTTTAATTTGACAATAATCAAAATGTTACCTTTGCTTCCTTCTCACTGTCAGTCTGTGGGGCCCAATTTCTTTGTTTGTTGAGTCTGCAGCAGATAGGTGATAGAGGTGTATTAAGTTGCCAATACTAAGTGCTCAGCCAATCAGAATTCACCCACTCAACCCTAATTGGCCAATCCGTATAAAAGAGCATCTGTCCTTCCCCTTATCTGCATTTCTTTGCCATCTGCTGGCTGCAGATTAGAAAAGCGCTTACCTGCTGACGGCAATCGCAGTGGTCACAATCAGTATCACAGCAACAGCAACAACAGCAGCAACAACGTCTCTGCTAAATGTTGCCCGGTGTCCTGTGAAACAAAGCTGCGTGAGACTGACGTTATATAAGAGTGACGCAATTAAATACCATATTCAAATTTTAAAATGGTAAAACATTTACACAATTTTAAAACTTGCTTTGTATCTTTCAAAGCCTTGTAGTATTGTTTTTATCATTGTTATTTTTTGTTATTTTAATGCATACTAAACAACACAACATGCATAAAACAGCGGTGAGTGCAATAATAGACTTACCTTTATTTTTCAAAGCCACAACAGTGGAGTTCTGACTTCCATGTCTGTTGCTGACGCTGCATAAATACTGATCTCCATCACCGGGCAAGAAAACCGGCTCATGTCCAACCTCTACAATATCCTCATCATCTACTTCAAACCAAGTATAATTCTCCACTGGAGGGTTTGAATGGCTGCTGCAGACCAGCGTGATGTTGCTGCCGGCGTCTGTCGATGGGCTAACGGACACCGATGTGTTCTTGGGGCCATCTGAAAGAACATGGAAGTTATTAACTCGCATGTGGTAGGTAACTTTTGATTTTACAGTGTTGTTAACATTGTATTGATACAAGTGGAAGGATAAAATTACAGTTATGAGAGGGGGGCTTACGTTTCAGGGTAAACTTAAATTACAACAAAACAATATTTGACACTATTCACTTTACTGCATTTCAGCTTTGTATCCAAATGTCAAATAAAGAGCAGATTGCTGGTGATGAAATAAAGCACTTGCTGAAGATAATCAATCAATTTTGATATTTTATCATTAACTGCAGTATTTGTTTAAAACCACTTTAAAACCAACTTGTTAATATACTTCGATCTCTTAAATAATAGAAATTGCACAATGGAAGGTGGAAATGCCCCCCACCACTCTGATGTTCCCTTGAAGCCCAGTATTTTCAAAGTCCCTAAAATTATTAGTGAATTTTTATCGTTCCTCAAAAATACTCACATTCAACGTTAATATTGATGATTCTTGAAGTCACTCCTGCCTGTGTCCTTAAAGAACAAGTGTAGTTTCCAGAGTCTGTGGAGGAAATGTTGCTAAAATAAAGCACGGCTCCTTCATTTACAGCTTCTCCATTTTTAAACCAGGTTAGAGCAGACGAAAGGCCACGACTGTCACATCTGTTGATGCAGGTTAGATTCACAGAGTCGCCTTCCTTCACTGTTTCATGTCTATTCGTTTTTGTCACCAAAACCTCCAGATCTACAACAGAAGAGCAAAGTGCAGCTAAAGTTCAAACCTCTGAAAGATGTACAAATACATATGTAAATATGTTCAAATACTTACCAACCACCTTTAATGTTGGACCAACTTTACCACGCCATGCGTCTCTTTTGTAGCTATTAAATGTGAGGATGTATCTTCCCGCATCGTTTTGCATCACTTGGTGGATTTTCAAAGAACAACTGTGGTGTTTGTTGCCCACATACTGGAATCTCTCGGTGGCTTTTCTCAATCGGCTGTCAAAAATGAGCCGGCCCTTGAGATGACGAGGCCTCACATGGTCCCAAACCACTCTGTTCACTCGCTGGTCGTCAGGGTGGTAAAAAGAACAAAGCACGGTGACGGACGAGCCTTTCACTGCACAGATGTGCCGCTCCTGATATTCCACTCTCCATCTATTGCAGAAAACACCTGAAAGACATGGATGCATTCAGGTTTTGTACTAGGTCAATAACATATTTACAGCGTTTTACTTACCCGCCAAACACAGCAGCATCAGCGTCCACTTCAGGTTTCTGTGTTCAACACGCATATTGAGACAGTTTCACTCAGCGATTGTCGTCAGTTCTCAGATGCTTATATAGAGGCTCTGCAGGTCACGTTGTCATTTCAAATACTGGGTAAATGTCTAATCTGCTTCCTAATCATCATTCTGTGTAAAATGCTTCCTGTAAGAAACAGGTAACATCTCGGGTCAGGCCATGAAAGCAGGTCACATAAACCACAGACTCGGCTCACTGCTTCAGCCACTGGGTCCTGTGCATGTGTCTAGATGTCTGATGTTACTTTGTTGTGGTCAAAGCAGTGTTTCAACCACTGTTCTTAAAATTTCCGAGCATTAAGTATCTCAGGGTTTTTGTTTGTCTTTATTATGAAATATTAAGTAGAGAATCTTATGTGAACCATGCAGCGCCTTATAGTGTGACCCCCATCACCAATAACTTAAATATTTACGGGAGTTTGTCAGAATCATTTGAGCTTTTAGTGCAAAGACCACCTGCTTCTGGCCACAGCATTTCTATAGGATTATGGTCAGGACTTTGATGCAGCCATTCCAGGTTTTTCTTTGGTACAAAAGCTTGTATGTTTAAGCTCACCCTCTTTTTACATGATCCGCTTCGGTTCCGCTTCTGTTCACAGATGGATGCCGTGACATTTTTCCGTAGACTTTGCTGGTGCGATTCAGAATTTAAACTGTAGCTCCATCAATGATGACATGATCTCCTGGTCCAGAGGCAACAAACGAGGCAGAAATATTAAAACTTCTCATTCAAGTGTTTCACAACTCAAACAAATTTCTCACAATAAACAAGTGTATTTTTTTTATATAATCATATGTTTGCATTTGTAGCTTGGTGAACTTACTGTTTACCTTTTACTTGGTTCCTAAATTATTAGTAGCAGATACAATTTACAGATCACATGTTGCCTACATGAGTATTACACATATGTGGTTTATCTTTTGTTGACTGGAAAACATTAACCTGAGTTGTGGACATACAGTATGTAACTGTCAAACTATCTTCACATGTAGATAATTTTTACTTGTTTGGTTAAAACTGAAATAAAAGTTGTAACCAACAAAGAGTAGCTAGAGAGGCAAAGAGAGGTGGAATGGATTCCTGGGAGATGGTTTCAGGACCACAAATAAGACCTAAATCAAAGCTTTGTCAGATACATATCTGGCCATAATAGGTGGCAGAATTAAGCTTTTTTTTTTTTCAAAAGTAAAATTTTAACTGAATATTATTGAATATTCTAATCTCCCCAGACGCACCAGCTTTGAGAATGATTTGTTGCTGCCTCTGTGAGTGTGTGTGAGTGAGAGAGTGTGTGTGTGTGAGAGAGAGAGAGAGAGTGTGTGTGTGTGTGTGTGGGCAGTTTTATGTTGACGAACCTGCGATCACGATCACGAGGTCCCTATAAGTGGCAGGAGGATGAGCGGGATACAAAGTTGGAGGAGCTGGAGGAGCCACGGCTGACTGCACAACATGGACGTGCCCGCCAAACTCGTCGCTGTCGCGGTGGTCTCCGTGCTGCTGGCTTGCGGTCCGTCGGAGGGCTGGTACAAGCAGGTGGGCGGGCCGAGCTACTACTCGGTGGGCAGAGCGTCCGGCTTGTTGTCCGGAATCCGGAGGTCACCGAACGTCAGGAGAGCCGAGCTGGAGCCGGCGGACAGCGGAGAGTCCGCGGCCAACAGCGTGTTGTCCGGTTTACCGCCGCGCACTTCCGCCCTGAAGACGATGGTCAGTGATGGTTTTACGGAGCTTTACGCACGGCGAAGCGCAGGGAGCCGGTTTGGAGTTTCATCTTTAATCCTTAAAATAGAAAAATCATTTCATTAGCTACTGAAAAAAATACTTTATTTAGCAGGGATGGGATTTTTACAGTAAAACCATTTTCATAGTTTTAGATCTATGTTGTGTGGGGAAGAAGATGTTCAATCAGCACAGTTGACTTTTAAGAAATGGATTTATAGCTGAAATAATAACTGGACAATTATAACAATTATTTGCAGAATTCAATTATGAATAATCATCGTGCCATTACTGATAAGTAGTGTTTAAATGTAGCTGGTGGAGATCAAGGTAATTTACTAGTTTTAGTTTGGAGCATCAGGTTTTGTTAAGTGAGGAAATCTTAGTTTGAAAAGCTTCTTGTAGGAACAATTGTTAGATAAAATGTTTCTCTGGTATCAGTGACAGAACAATGAATCACTAAATTCTCAGGAGAAATGTTTGAGATGCCAAATTTCACACCGTCTGATTCTGAAGTGCTCACAATGTAGGTTGTATGAAAGATAATTAAACCACATCTGATGTAACTGTTTCTCTCCCAAACAGCCTGTTTGTATCAAGGACATTACACCAAACCTGCAGAGTTGTGAACTCCTCCAGGATCCCAAGGGCTTATTCAAGTGCAAAGCAGAAGTCTTCCTTTCGCTGGACTCCTCACATTGTGAGAGGGACTGAGACGTGAAGCGGACAGAGCTGGATGAAGGAGTGACATTTTAAAAACGCTTCTCTGATGTTTAAAACAGGCAATAGATTGAATGCATAGCTCTACATTTGTCATTTCACCCAACATTGATTTTAGGAGGAAATGAATAAAAATGTTATGCTGCATTAATGTACATACTGGATCTTGGGTTTCATTAATAAATGATTCATGAATACAAAACATTGTGCATTTTAACTTTACGGGAACTACAAAACAAAACAAGAAAATATGACTAGGAATTAATGCATTTACCCCCAGAGTCATGGTTCCGAAGGAATAGTTAATGACTGAAGGAAAAACATGAAGTGGAAAGAACTTAAAACAACGAGGCATGATTATCAATAAATATTTTATTTAAAATGTTTAAAAAAATAATTTGGGCAAGTGAGACTTAAATATTTAAACTTACACATTAAAACGCTTTCAGACAAAGACAGCTTTGATAAACATCTAAAACATCTGCAGGATCCTTCTACAGCAGGTGCAAAACTGATAAGTTTTGCTTAATAATCTGATCCATGACCATGTGGAACACCGTGTACGTTGCTAGTGTCTGTGGCTGTAGTGAAGTGGTGGAACACGGGCTTGTCAGGACGGCGGTTACATGCAGAGAACTCGGCAGTGATGTGGTGGGCTGCAGCGTCAACATCCTTATCTGCTCCTGGCTCGGTGTGAAAGAAAGAAAAGGACGTAGCAGAGCTCAGTAACGTCAACAGCCAGTTTAACAATCCAAACCACAGTCAGTCTAGTTAATGAACTGTGGACTGATTCCCTGTTGAGATCATTTCATTTCATCCCTTTTGAAAGCAAAGAAAAATACAATATAAGATGCGCTGATTGATAGCTTGCCTCTCACATTGTGTGAATGAATGTGAAATGCGTATAAACATGATCTGGTGAGTATATCACAGACGAATGTATGTCAATACAGAAGAATCAATTTGATATGTACAGGTCCAGGCAGGATGCAGCTTACCTTTATAACTAGGAAGGTAAAATCTCAAGTGTCTTCCCGAGTGGAGGATCTTCTCCCGGAAAAGGTCAGTTTTGTTCATGAACAAAATCTGTAGTAGAGAGATACCACCAGACTTGTGAAATTGAAACACACACCTGACAATTTTAAAATAAATTAACACCTTTACATGTAGTATTTCACAAGAGAGTGAATAAAGTCTACACGTGTAGACATACAGAAGTGCTCCATCTACCCAAGGCCCAACGTTACTTTCACGTGAACAGTTAGTTCTTGTCAGCTTGCTTCTAAAGTACCATTATATAGTACTATTATATCCATACATTTTGACAAATTATATAGGCCCTGGTGAAATAGAAAAAATTATAACAAACTGTAAAAGTCCAACATCCTCATCCAATGCAGCCATTTCAAAAATCCCTCCTTTAAGAGATTTCATAACACCTGTTCTGCAGAGAATCCCGTAGAAAAAGACATCAGCGCAAAAACACACTGAAACAATGCATCTGTTTCAGATTGTTCATAATTACTAAACAAAAAAAAAGACTACTGGCACTGAAGCTCCAGAAGGTGGAGTCCACCTTTAAACTGCTATGGCCTTCATGAAACCAATCTAAAATCATGTGAAAAGAAAAACTACTACTACCACCAACACGTTTTGTTGCCATTTGTCACCTAGTACTGCTTCAGGCAATAGAGAAACATAAAGTGGAAAATTCTGTTGACCTTTTCCATTGCTGTAGTTTCACATTATGACGGGTGAGTATAATGTGCAGATAATTTCCAGAGGCCTTGTGTGGCTACAAAAATTTTGTAATTATGGCAACACAAGTCAAGCAAATTCTGAAATTTAAACAGAATGTCTTTATTCTTCTAGCATAGGAACAATTGACTTCCAAGATTTTAAAAATGACAAGAGGAAATGGCTGTAAGATGACACTCCCTGCTAACTGCCTTCAATAAGTGCAGATTTAAATGCGACTGACAAACAAGTGAGTCATTCATGCTTACACCACTAGTCTCGAATGTGCAGACCAATCTGGTTTTCACAACAAATCCATCAATGACTACTATTGTCCAATTTGCCCACAAAGGTGAAGAGTAGTGTGACAAGTTTGATTTTTTAGGAGGAAATCTAGAGTGTGTGTAACACAGTGATGAATCAAAGTATTGTAATCACATTCATGTTCATCTTTAAACCTAAATTAGATACAAACACACTCACCATTGAGGTGTTCCTAAAAACTGTGTTAGCAGAGATGGATGTAAAAAGTTCTAGACTTTCCTGTAGCCGATTCTAAAGGAGGAAAGCGAAAACGATTAATGGTTAAGAAAACAGATGGAGTTTGCATCAAAATCAAAAGCCATTTTATGCCCATTAACAAAAGTATGAAGAGCTTAACGTTACTGTATTTGCCTATAATTCACATTTGTGTAACATACCACTGAAGGGTCCTCCATTAGTGTCATATCATAGCTGCTGAGGGCCACGACAAACACTACTGCATGAATACAGTCAAAGCAGCTGAGCCACTTCCTCCTCTCACTGCGCTGGCCCCCAACATCATACAACCTAGTTACAAGAGAAAACAATTCACTGCAAATGATATTTTCCAGGTTCAACATCTCATTTATACACAGATGCAGTTCTTTCAGAGCTCTCGCTGGCACAGGTCATAATAGATGTAGACGTAATTTACATAATGTTAGACAGGGATTCATATTTTAAGTAAAAGTGTCCCAAGTAAGTTAACAATTCAAAGTTATTTCATAAACGTTATATTTGATAGCATTAGATAGTGAGACTTTTCCCCCGGCCAACTCGAGACCTTTTGTTTAAAATAGATTATCTGTACGACTCTTTCAAACACGGGGGCAATCCATTTGAAAATACAGTCTGGCTCTAGGTGAAACTGGGGGTCTTGGTGACACAGGTAATGGGCTCCCATTTGGGTAGACCGTCTCCAGGTGCATGATTGCCATGTCAGAGACAATGTAACATTTATCTCTCAGGTCAGGCGTCAGTTTGAACAAGCAGGAGGACAATAAGCACCAACTGTGGCATTTGGCCGCATTAAGAAAATCACCACCCGTGACTAGACAGTTTTATAGTTTCAGATTTAGTGAAAGAACAGGACCAAACCTACAGAATGATATCATTTCCAAAAATTTACTAGACTTGTTGATGGAATCTGCTCAAGAGATGAGACCAACTTGATCTGAAGGACTTCTAAACATTCTGATCTGTTATTTGACTAAAAAGCTTTGTAACAAGCCTAGAATTTAGTAATATTAAAATAAGGTCAGATTAAAAAAAAAATGTGCACATCAACATTATATTAGCAGAAAAAACTATTTGCAATTACATTATGTAATTTCAGCATTGGTAACAACCTGGTGTGCAAGATTTTTCAGTTTGTATTAAAATGTAAAAGTTTGAGGTTGGATAGTGTTTTCTGACCCTCTACTCCTTCAAACTCATTTTGCATTGGTGTCTAATTTAATTATAGAAAAAAAAAAAAGAATAAAGACTTAAATATCCTGAGCTATTCAGCTATCCCTAAGGCTGAGCTGAATGCTTCTCATATCTTGCAGAGACAAAAAAAGTACTGAGACATTGTCAAATTCTAGTATACTTCAAAAAGTGAAAGCTACAGTGTATGCAATATTCATAAAGTCATGGTCTGTATGGATTTAGTTTCTAACTTTGACCTATGACGTGGAAAGGGAGCATCATGAATGGCTGTTTACTTGGAAAACAAAAGTTTGAATTTTTCGGGACAGTTGGTGTTTCGATGGACCAGTGCTTTACACACTGCATTCCCAGAATACTCAAAATATAACCATTAATAATTCACATCTGAGTCAAGCTGAGGCACAGGAGCTCTGCTTTTGTCAAAGACCCTTCAATCTGGTAGTGAGGCTGAGTCTCCAGAGCCTCACCAGTCTGCCTCCTTGGACAGGTGCGTATTAAAGTATGCGTAAGAGTAAATATGATCAGGGTTCTCTACAGTGGTTTCAAATACACAAAAAAATGTGAAATGGAAAAAGTTTTGAACATTCAGTTGCTAGAGTTGATCAGATTTAGCTGTCAAGCCAAACTGAGCACATGGGAATTAGGGGCCTGGTCAGGTGGATTGTGATGGGGGACAAACACTCAGATGTTCTGTGAAGGTTCTCCACAAAACCCAGTTAATAACTAGAATATCTGATGGGAGAACTGAACATGGCAGTTTACAGACATTTCCCATCTCATCTAAAGAAGCCTGAGAGGATCTGAAAGGAGGCGCAAAATAAAAGGCCCAAATCCAGGTGTTCTTATGTTTGTGATGCGTCACGTGAAACTGTACATGTTGAACTACACATGCTTTAGGATTTTTATTTATATATACAGAAGTTAGTTTCCAAATGCAGTGAACTTGACCCCCATATGGTCACATTCACTACACTTTCAAGGATATTATACAGATTACAATCAAGATTTATTTATTAGAATCTCTCAAGTGTTAAGTATTAAGCTTGATTGATCATGTACCTGCATGAAGCTTCAGAGAGTTCAACGGTGCCCCAAAAGGAAAAGGTAAAATACAGCTTTAATCTAGCATATTTATGAGTTTAATAAGGCATAATAACAAACTAAAATATGATGAGCGTTATTCATTTAACTTGCAGAGACTCCAATGTGAATCATTAATGTTCCTACCTTTATTAAGTCAATATAAAACATGGTCACTGCCAAGTATCTGGTTATATTATATTATGTTGCAAGTACTGGTGACTTTACACAGCTAGTTTGATCAGACTTACCGAAAGATCACGTTATTAACTTGAAACTGCGTCTCAATGATTCCACAGGTCCTCACCCTCACTCTCAGAACATCTGTCTCAGTGGGAATGTAGTTGGGGGCGATAATACGACTCATGTTTTCAAAGAAACTGAAATGTGAACACGATGAAAAAGAAAAAAAAAAACCTGATTAGATTAGCATTTCATAGGTGGAATTGGGACACATCCTGTCACTGCTTTTATCAGAGACTCAATCTTCAGGAATTAGTTGTCCCTGCTAATACAAATATCCAGCCAAGGCACTGCGGCATTTTCACTGAAAGGTGTGATGTGTATATGCTTTATAACATGGTTAATAATAAATTTATTGACTGAATTTTATTGGCAGCAAAATCCCTTTGTGCCATTTGGGACATTACTCATCTATTATCTCTTCACTCACTTATTACTGAGTGAAGAGGCAATCATGCAATAAAATTTCACTTCCATAAAGATTTTATGTTCAGTTCTTGTTCAAATGGTTTTATACAGATTTTCAATCATCCTAATTGTTATCCTGAAGGCTACTGACTATGCAGCTGATGAACTGTTAAATTATACTCTGATACATTTTTAATTTTTGGTTTACCAGGAATCACATTACACACAACCATACATTATTTTGCACTGTAAGCAGCAGCCAATAAGAGATTCACATTTTCACTAGTTAATGCAGATGTACAAGAAAACCAACAGCAATAGTTATGGACGCACTAGGCACGGTCAACAAAACTGGGGATTAACGGCATCTGAAAATATAGAGGCTACAGTCAAAACCCCAATTGCTGCAGTGATTTTTTTTACAATAGAAATTGATTTTTTTATTATATTAAATAAAACGAAATGTAATCATATAATCAGTATGTAGTATTTAGAGTTGTAAAATGTTGAAAAAGGGTTGCATCTATCAGCTAACATCCTGTGACTGCACATTACTTTTTAGCAGCAGTGACAGTTCAATTCATGCCCAAGCCAATATCCAGGAAATCATTTCTCACTTTGAGATGCCTTCAGGTGCTGGAGGAGTCAAGCATGTCATGACACAGTCTACTCCAGTATGTCTGGAGAGAGAATCAATGTGGGGTGAGAACACTGAAGGAGAGCTAGTTGAGTTTCATATCACTCTCCAAAGTCCAACTTTACTGAGTTCCAATCATGAACGAATCATATCTTCACTATTCTCAGTACGGCCAGGTAAGGAAGTTAACATGCCGGAGCTGCTCTCTGTTGCCTCCAGGACATGGACCCACTCCATTAATTTCACGTAAAACTAAGATGACCAAAACCCAACTTTCACCTTCAATTTATAAGACTAGAGCCAAATTCTAACAAAGCTTAGATTTTGGCATTTTAAATATCTGGCAAAGTAAATACAAATAAAACAGGAACAGAAACACAAGACATGTTCATAGCAGTGTTTAACTTGTGTTAGGGGACAATTTAGAAATAATCTCTCCATAGCTGGCACGAAACTAGAAGCAAAAAAACAGTACTGCCATTTAGTAAAATGTAAACCACTCTTTGGTTAACAATCCACTCTTCCGCTGATGATGCATAACACACTCAATCTATGTCGAGTACTGAGACTCACGACACTTCACAGGCTGCTTTTATTAAAAGCAACCACTGAAAGGTCACAACGATGTGGCAGAAGGACAGCAACTGGATATTACCACAAAACACGACAGGGTCCGTATTCCAATAATTAATTAGGGTTTAAAAATGTATGATCCTGCAATTAGATATGCTGTGGATATATATGGTTAAATTATCAGATTTCAGGGGTCCACCAAACCTACAGCATAATCCGTACAATTCTGTTTTCAGCGTTTCTCTTTGATCTGCTCCACCATCATTCCCATCTTCCTAGATGTGTAAACAGTGCATTTTTAAAATTTAGTCCCAATTAAGGCTACCATTCAAATGTCACAGGAATCATTTCCTGAAGGGAGTTATTCTCAGCACTCGCTCTACTGTCGCTCTATATTGACAAGATATGACGACACTTCTTACTGGGCAATTTCCCTTGACATTTCCCACTGTCACTCATAATTGGGTGGTGCTGTGCAGTGTAGGTCACTTAAGGTCACTTAACATTCTACTCACTAGAGTGCAGAATCATTCAGCTCAAACTCATAACCTCTCATCGCCGCTGCTCGCACCCCTTGGTCAGCCCAAAGCGCACAGAAAGCATGAGCCACGAAAGGAAGTAGCTCCTGGTCGTCCCCCAAACACTGGGTGCAAGACAGGACGGAGCGGGCGTGCATCTGTTCGAGACAAAATATGGTCGGAACCAGACACATTACATATTTCTCCTTCTCTAAAATTATATTAAATGTTTGTCTATATTCAAACTACAATGATGCACTGCAGATTTTACTACCTGAAGTGAAACAACCATCATGTATTTTAACATCACAACTTAAACGTTCCTACTGTTCAGGCTTGTTTACAGAGAAACACTGACATCTAGTGTAATAAAGAGGGCTGTAATAAATAGAAGATTGGCAGATGAGACAAGCTGAATTGAGTGTCCTCACCTTGTTGTTCTTGTTTGCCAGGTTTATCCTCAGCATTCCCATTCCTTGAAGAACAAACTTCATAGAGGTCAGGAGGTTGTCTAACACCGCAGGCTGCGGAGAAGAACGGGGGTCAAAGTTATGCTGTAATCTACGTCATTCTTAGTAATGGTGGAAGTTGTTTTTGGTGGGATAAATTCTGTTATTTGTGGTGAAAATGAACAAAAATGACTCATTGGCTGTACCTTGAAACTAATGAGCTCCGGTTTGGAGAAGCCATGACTGTGAATTATCTTTATCTGTTTGATCAGGGTGCTCTTCCCGCTCTCGGCAGCTCCTGACACGCAAAGCAGATTAAAAAAGACTTAATATAATAATAATTATTATTAAACATAATTTAATAATGCCAATTCCCGTTTCATATGATATACAAATTCCTTTGACGCTTACCAAGCATGAGGATCTTCATGACATTCATCTCCGTCCTGGCTTGCTCACAAAGGTCTTGCTCTATTTTAGAGTTTTGAAGTTTTGCTTTTTTAGCCTCCTCTGTAAATTCCTGCTGAAGGCACATTCCCACACACATCTAAAGAACAAGCCACATTTACCAACAACAATTAATGTACACTAAAGTAAAAAATAATAATGTCATTTTTTATATAAATTCACAGAGAAATTACTTGTATTACATTTCTGTAACTTTAATATTATGAATCATTGCATGGCCATAATGGAACCACAGGTGGCCGACAACGAACAGATTTTGATGAGTAAAAAGAGTAAAAGTTATTTCAAAATTTATCCCTGTACGTGTATTACCTGTAGTGGAACGGGCAGAATATTAAGACAACAGAACATGTCTGCGGTTGTGCGGCGCGTCGATGTGTCGCGAACGTCTCGGCTAAAAGCTGCTTCGCCCAGCGAAGAAATGGCAGGAATGTTGTTAGCAACGAAGCTAACGGCTAATTCCCCACTAGTTAATTAGCCGCACGTGTGCGCCTTCTCGCTAACAAGCCGCCTTCACGTCACACCGGGAAATCGAGCTGCGAATAAAGATGGAGAGACGTTTCACTCAAAATTCGTCAGTTGAATAGTTTACTCAACAATTAAAAAACATAATCAGAGACCATAGACAAAGACTGCTCTTCATATGCAGTTGGAATTATTTATAATTAAGATACAAACTTGTTTTTTATTTTAACTCTGTAAATAATTGAATTTTACTGTATATTTTGAATGCACCTTCCGTTACTGGCCTGGGGACACTGATTATGACCAAAATAATAATAATTAGGTAATTACTTATAAATTGTTTAACCAACTGTCCAGAGTATGACCAAAAGAAAAAAAAAAGACTCATACCAATCAAAACATGTGGCCACAAAATGATGAACTTCCCAAATAACTACTTATCATTTGTTTAACCAACTGTCCTGGAGCATTTACAAATTGACTGGTGCTTCCACTTTCAGAAACAACACATAACCTATTACCTTTTCCTCTACAGTAGGTTATGTCTATTTAAGCGAATATCAATGCTGGGTACCAATTTCCCCGCTTATATAATATAATCTTAACTGGCTGACATTTAAAAACTCTGTGTGAGTCATATGTTGCAAAATTTTAATCTTTTCTGATCACAGGTTATATCTGTGCCCAAAACATGACCTTACCTTTCATAATGCCACTAATGGGCGTGCCCATTTAGCTCATTATTGAGGGAATTCATTAGGCCTTATAATCCTCTCAAACACTCTCATATTAATTTTTAGTAAAAATAAGACCACAAAAATAATTTTAGATTAAATTGTTATTATTAACAATATTTTGTGGAGTTGTCAATAACATAGACCATAGCCTACACTGAATACATTCCAACTTGACAAACAGACATCCTTTTTTTTTAACAATATGAACAATCTATACAGAAGTTAATGGAGAGGAAATATACATCTACAAAAAATATATTATTTAATCTCATTTGATGTATAGACAGTGGTTAAATCGTTCAGGAGACTCAAAATTGACAGTAAGAGGTTTTACTTCATGCTCAAGTCAACAACAATGAGCTTATGAATTAGTTCTATAGCTTAACAATGAAAACTAAAAGTTAAAAGCAGCCTTTAAAACAACTTTGTAGTATTCTCTCTATAAATATAAGGAGTGTAAAATAAAAGAAATTGCACCCAAAAGGTCAGATGTGCAGGTCTTGACAGTGTGCATTTTTTTGAGTTAAAAACCTGCACTAACAGTAGAAACAGAACCGTTCTGATGATGTCTGAGTAGACAGTGCAGTCTGGGGCAGGATTTTCTATATACATGAAGCCCCAGGAGAGTAATTATCAAATTTTTCAAATTGCTTCTCAGTAACTGGAGTTAGTACCAGGAGGCAGAAGCAGTGAAATTTTCTCCCTTAATTCTCTAGAATTCTCTGCTCTCATCCAGAGAGCCTGCAATCACTTAACAATCAACACATTAATAACATACAGTATATACAAAGATACGGGGCTAAGCCCAGTGATGGGCAGAAAGCAGCAACAGACCCCATAGAAATGATAAATCCATTCACTTCTTTGCGATAGTTGAATGCCTGAACATTTCAGGTCCCATTTGCCTTCTTAAAATACAGTAGCACAAAAAATAATAAAAGTACTTGAAAATTGTAAAATATCCAAAGACACAAAACTGTTAATAAAATGCCACTTTCTTTCTTTTTTCAACACTCTGCATGATTCTGTTCATAAATTGGTGGTTAGAGATCTGTGTAATGTATGTGTGATTTGTTGACTGACATGAACATGTAGTTGCATATACAGAATATATTATATATATAATATAATCTGACACACACTCACACACACATACACTGTATACCTGATGACCCCACAGCACACTTTGCGGCTTTGTTTACAAGTGGGCTGTTGGAAAGTTTGCTGCTATTATCCAGGACCATGTGTGGAGGTTTTAACACATATAAAATAGTTGATTTTAATGCACATCAGTCACAATTAATTGAGCTCATCATTGTTGTGGTGACACTCAGTTCCTAGTGCCTTTAGGACTGTCCTACAGCACAGCCTGGGCTCTTTCTTTAGTCTTTTCTTCCTCTTGTCGCTTCATGGCCTGGATGACAGCAATCTCTTTGGCCTCTTTCTTCTGGTTCCTTGCTTCAAATAGCAACCTGAATAACACAAAGTATATGAAAATTTTATACTTTTAATGCCTAGTTCCAATGCTATACATACTCAGAAATAAATAAAAATACCTGTTCTTGATTATCCTCTGTACAATGGCATCTGTGGTGAGGGTGTTCCCACTGTCAACAGTCCGCAGGATTCCTTTCCTCCTGGGCTCCTGAGTATAATGGAACAAAAATGTCAAAAAAAAGTGATTCATCACCACTGCAGATTATTTCAAAAGGTGTTCTTTAAAATTCGCCATAGTGTGATAGTGTTTCTGTTCTTACAGCATAAGGGTCCGAACCATCTTTGTCAGGGTATATTTCTGTCTTTCCATGGCAAACAAGATCCACCTGTGGATAGAAAACTATTTAGTTCTCACTGTTGATTGAGAACTTTATAACCTAGTGGTGAAAGGGAAATAGATGACATTTACTTACCTTGAAATGATCCAGCAAATCTTTTGTGACTGCAAAGGGAGCACCAATCACCACTTCTGACACATACTGTTGGAAAAAGCACACAGAAATGTGTTATACATGAAGGAAACATAGAGTATTAAGTGGCACAATGTGCTGATGAATAATAAATGAGTAAGAAGAACGCACTCGACAAGCCAGGACGCTGAGCGTTCTCTCATGAACATTCATGATTGGATAGTTTTTCCCTTTGTAACGATTCACCTCCTAAAAATATGAACATTAAAACATAGAAATTTGTAAAAAAGGCTAAACAGATGGTAAACATTTCCAAGCAGACAATAAGGAGCAGGAGGAGACTCACCTGATCAAAATGCAGCCCGACTATAATGTATGGCTTTTCTGCAAGCTTATGCACTGCTTCCAGGAAGTCCACGTGGCCAATGTCTGACAAAAGACCAGTCAAGGGTGACAACTATTTAGCTATAAATACTAATTTAGTTATTAATTCCCAACAATATTATGATTATATTTACAAAGATTCTAATTAAATTGCACATATTTTGTGTAGGGTCGTCATTACAAAAAAAAAGATACGAAAGAGGTCAAAGGCTCCTGCCACGTAGATGATAGTTTCTCCGGGTTGAGGCTCCTGGCCTGAAGCAAACTGGATGATCTTCTGTGAAGTCTGCAGGAACTGAGACACTCCCGTCCAGGGACTGTGGCCCTTCTGACCATGCGACCCCCATAATCAAGAAACAGTCAAAATAAGTATAAAGAGACAAAGCAGCAATCAGATAAATTCACCAGATCATCAGCGCAGCGAGCGAAACACGAGCCAAAAATGAGGAATCAGCGGCACCCAGTGGTGGGAACAGTACAGTCATCTTTAGTGAACGGCCCTAAGCTGTTCCACAGATCCCCAGGGCATTCACTCAACCCTCGCCAAATTCACAGCTTCATGTCTTAGAGGTTCAAATATAAGCAGACCGTCTGCTGCTTTCACACTATCTGTGAGCGAGTTACTGAAACCATCCAGGAACAAAAGTGGCTTTCACTGTTGACTGCCATAGTCCACTACTTGAATATAAAGTGGGACCACAGCAAAGGCCAGCAAACGTGTCATCTACGTTTAAATACAATAAATTATTCATAAATGACAAAACTTTAAAGTTAGAAGAAGCTAAATAGGCACAAATGTGATTTCAAACAGTAAGCTAAGAGGTGGGCAGCATCAAAACAGGCTGGGAAAACATTTGGTACTTACCTTTCCAAAGTTGTCCGTGTGCTGCTGGTAATCTGAACTATCCTGCAGAGAAGAGAGGGTGGAATCAGACGTCTCCTCTGATATGAAACAGTTAAAAGAGGAAAACGCTGTACTCACAATGTTGCTGTGGTGTGCTTTAGTCATCAGCAGCATCCTGCCAACAAGATCTGTGGTTGAAACTCCCTGGGTTCTCTTACACTCCCTGTAACAATGCAAAACACACTGTGTGACACCTGAAGAAACAAACAATTAACATCCCGTGTTATTATTATCTTTTGTGTATTCAAAAAGAAATCTCACCTGTATCGCCCTGACTTCTTCACCTCTTCATAGGTATCCTTCCCATCCACCGTTAGAGTTATATCATCTGAAACATGCATGCATCCATGTTATATCCACCCATAACTGTTCCTCACATCACTAATCTAACATCGTTTTGGAACTGTTGGGATATAAAGTACCTCCGTGCACACAAAAGTCGCAGTTGTACTTGTCGAGGGTTTCGAGGGTGGTGACGTAAGGGGCTCCTTCCACAACCTCATCCACCCACTTTATGGCCCGCACCATCTTGTATCGTTCTTCCTGAGTGAAGACTGGCGGACCCTTGTGCTTCGCGATTTCACCTTGAAAAGAGAAACACTCCAATCAAATGAGGTTGTTGACACGCACGCACAGATAGTGTTGACTGAGGTTACTAGAACACAGAGAAAATATCCATTTGCATGACTTTCTGATAAGCAGTTTTGCAGTGACTGACATTCGGCATCGCCTTGTCATTGAGCTTTTTTATTATCAGCGAAGGAAGGGTTCAGCTCATGTCTGTGCTGGCCTTCAAAGCAGGTGGGTTATTCAAATGTCACTGTGCCCCAGTGCACACAGAAGGATGAGACATAACTGCAAAGTTGCTGCACTACTATTACCATGACATGGAGGTTACTGGTTTTACTGTGTCTGATGTTCATGAAATGATGTTCACCAGTCACGGATGCTTACTGTCTGTGTGCACTCCAACGATGAGGTAATCTCCCATGGCCTTGGCCTGTCGCAGCTGGTTGGAGTGGCCATAATGCACCATATCATAACTGGGAGGAAGAAGGAGAAAAACTATGAATATTTATAAAATGTACGATAGCATAGTGAGATACAGGAGACTAAGGAGAGGACAATCAAACAAACATCAGTGTGAAGAAATGAGGCTGGTAAACAATCAGACAATCATAAAAATTCAAACTTGTAGGGCCTCTTTTCGAGTGCATTACGCTTTATTCCTGAAGATGGCAGGATAGTCAAGAACATCTAGTGATTTAAATATGGTAATTTTTAAATGTTCAAGCTCACACACACATTTAAAACATATCAAAAAATGCTGCAATAGTCCGATTTCTGAGCGGTTTTGAATGCACCTGCAAGTGAAGATTTGACTTTACGAAAAATTTTAAAAGAAAATGAAAGAAAAAGTCATTAAAATATTCAATCAAATAAATGTAAAGCAATGACAAACTCAAATGCAGGAGCACAATTAGTCTTTATGTAACACAGTAAAATATACAAAACGCCAGTGTGATTCTAAATATTTAGCTAAAGATTTATCAAACTGTGTAATCCACACACATCATACAATCTGCCATGTCTCATGGCTTCCCAACCCTCCTCCCTCCAACCACAACATGATACCATCTACAGATAATCACATTAGCACAGATTGGAGACTGAGATTGTAACATGGTAATCTAGCATAGTAATAGAGAACAGATGGCCATTAGCCGTCCATCACTATTACTACTGCCAACAGTAGCATCGTCTGGTAATGTTTAAAGAATGACAGTGACATGCTCTAGTCGGTGGACGGTGTGTAGATTATACTGCGTTTATTAGGACCTGGTCATAAATTTACTGCATAATATCCACTGTGTAAGATTCAATCAATTATTCATCAGCCATTCTCTGTCAGCAGGTAACTCGGCTTCGCCATAATGACAACATGATTATTATAAACACTAAAATGAAAAGAATGTGTAGAAATTAGAATTTGTTTCCTCTCTAGTGAACTACATCACATATGAGCAGTCTGAGGAATACGGTACAAAACACTACAAACAGCACGATCCAAAATCAATAAGAAAACAGATGAGTGCTGCCAAAACTACAGTATGCAGAGGGCAACAGAATCCCATGTTGTTTTCAGCTCCAGGCTCCGTTAATGAAACGCAGCATCTGCAGCCTCTTACAGTGTCACTACACACAGCCTGAGCGAAAACAGCTTGGGAAAAAAAAGCCTGAGTTGCATTTGGAGGAGGTCTTGTTGTTGTGGAAGCTCATCAGAAACCGAGGGTTTTTCAGTGCACATTGTGTTGTCAGTCCGTTAAAATGGGATCCACGTGTGCGGGCTCTGAGGCGATGGTGCTGGGGCTAGAAGAATGCAGTAGCAGGGAGCGTTTGGAGGTGAATGAAAAGAGAAGGAAACGCTGAGATCCAGACAGAGTTACATAAGAGCAGGAGGCGGCTTTTTGGGTGTTATACTAACTAGATGCCCCACATGTGACTGTATTCCTGTTTTATTTTTTAACAGGGATGGATCATGGCAGTATCACTGGGGATGATGAAATATTAATTAGTACCGCCTGTTAGCAGATACCCAAACAGCACCTAGGCCTCTAACGACTAAACCAGACGGACATGTGTGCACACAGTGAAAGTAGAAAACGGGGCATGAAACACAAGTGAAGGTAAACACTGATGACACAGAAATGATAATTGTGGCTTTTTTCATGGGGCCCGCCTGTTTAACCGGAGATATCCAAATTAAAATGCCCCAGAGACACATTGCTGATGCATTTTATTGAACTCTTCATGGATAATTCTCAGGATACCAATTACCTCAGATAAGACCAACTCACAATTACTCCACTCCGGGCTTTAAGCAACATGTTTACGGGCGTGTACAGTACGTACGCAGATACACAGTGGAAGAGGACTTTAACCGCTTTCCCGATGATGCATCTCTGACAAATGATCTTTAACCCATGTCACCTAATTTCAGGGTGACAAATGAGAACAGAGGAAGCCTTTGTGTCAGAGAAAAAGGGGGCAGGGTCAAAGATGTCTCAACAGATGAAGTGACTGTACTCTTTCCTTGGAATTTTCCTGCTGACAACGCTGGCTGTCAGTGAGAGCGGGGCGATGTCCACCAGGGTTCGGGGAAACAATGTGCTCACTGACGGCACCGCTGTAGCAGGTGTGGGCCGGAGGGGTTAGAGGGGTTATCGACATGAGCGCTGTTGACATTGGTTCTCTTTGCAAGCTCACCCCACCGGCTAATATTCAGGCATCCCAAACATTCTGCAACATGCCATCAAAGCATGGACAGGCAGCCACACCTAAATGTCAGGAATTCTCCCAGAGAAAGCCACTGTAATCCAGGCCTTTCTACACAGAAATTCAAAACATGCACCATGAAGCTAGAATCCGGCCACCAAAGACTGTTCCTCAGTCAGGTTCAGGGTTAATCCGTTTATAGTTGTATCATAGCTATATCTATTTGTGCTTGGAAATATCTTAAAATATTAGTGGGGAAAGTTTTTTCTTTCAATCAACCAAACAACCATTGATTTCTGTTTTTCACGCAAATATCTGAGGTGTCTGATAATTCAGCACAATACAATAGTGGGGAAAGGAATTTTGATTTCAGCACTGTCTGGTTTACTTTTGATAAGCAAAGACCTCAGTGTCAACAGATTTTAGTATTTACTTCTCGCTCCAGAAAATACTTGCAGTTCACAAAACTGTTGAGAGCGAAGTCTGTGGACACGTTGTCATTGCTTAATGCCAGAAATGCAACAAATATCTTTGCATCTGAACAGTCACTGGTTTCTTGTAGAGGCAACCAAAGTCAAAGCCTCAGAAATAAACTAAAACTGTCTGCATGGTAATATTATGTTTGCTAGGGGGAAATATTGCTTGAAAAGTCATCTTGATTTCAACATGTTGAGATTTAGCATAGAAATATTTAATGTTTGATTATCTACAGAGAAAGTATAAATGCAATATGCACTAAAACTGGTATTACAAGGTTTTTATATCATTTATCATATTTTCCATTTAGGTACAGGAGTGGATGCAATAAAACTTTGGTTAATCTTTTTTTTTTCCATGATATGATCTTCTCACATCTGTGTGTTCACATTAATCCATCACTTGTATTGTATCAAATCTGTGACTGGCACTGCATGAGCACCACGCTTTAATAACCATAATACAGTTATTTTTATTTCATTACATTACGCTGAAGGAAGACACCATGTCTGCACAGGTGTCATTATGGAATCACGAAAGAAATTTAAAAAAGAGAGAGAGAGAGAGGCTAAACAAAGTTCAGATTGTGCTGGTGGCCCAGTAGTTCAGCATCTGACCTCTGAAACTGAATCACATGTTCCTTGTGCGACATATAAAAAGCTGTCATGGGTTACAATATAGCTCTGTTTTGCCGTCATTATTGCAAAACTAGGCATCAGTGAGAGCTCAATAGATGGATGAATGATGTTTTTATAGATTATAGATAGAAAATATGTTTTGTCGACTAAAAAGAAACCACTTTTGTTGTCAAGGAAACATGCATATTTCTTTACACTCGCTTGTGATTGTAGTATTTTGAGATATTTTTAGCCTACGCAATTACTCAGCTGATATGAAGCTACACAGCAGTAATTAAGATGAATTTGTTTCTGTTTAATGGATATCGCTACACATCAAAGTTATCAGCCGCTGAAGATCTTTATGGCTTTGTGACGTCTTGATTGGGGCTCAAGGTGAAGTCTCTTTGGATTGTAAAAGAGAATTGCCGTTGATGTAATTGCTACTTTGGCAATGTTCGTGTCACAGCAATAAAACCACAAATTCAAGTTAGATGCAAAACCGTATAAAGGCTGACATACTGCAAGACCTGGTTTCCTGTGTTGCTTTTTCTTTATGCTTGTTGAAAGTCTCCAGGCTTTTAAGAGGCAGAGTTTTGCCTGAAACCATGCAGTTAGTCAGTTATTAAAATAAAATTACTATTTGCTGATCATGGTGGTTATAGGCTGTGATGGATTGGATTAACAAACATCAATGTAAAACTTATGTTTTTATATCATGAGACTATTGAGATAGAAATTCTGAGATGCTGGGATGCCCCAGAATTACAGTACAATGAAAGTAGAGTGTTGCATTTCAGGGTTTATCTGTTGGCCAATGGAAGCTCCCATGACAGAACATATGCAATAGAATATTCCCCTGCAGTTTGCTGTATACATCTGTGAATAGCATATGGATATATCTGAGTGCAGCAGGCCTGTCCCACTCATGGGTGTCGTTCTCACACATTCATTCAAACGTGTCTGCCGGAGACGCTGCACCTTCATCCAAACCACAAAAACCTTCCGTCCAGAAAGACTCTTACCAGCCGTCGCACCACACCCGGACTCTCCGCCTCCTCTTCTCGGGGCTACAGGCTGCGGCGGCGGGGCTCGTCCCCGCGTCTTTGCCGGCTGCCGCGCTCGTTTGGTGATGGTGATGTCCGTTCTTGATCATCCTGCAGCTGCTGAGGAAAATCTCCACAAGTCGAACCTACGAAAGTAAAAAGCGACTCTCCGCCACCTTCCGGCTGAGACGGTTGTGATGTGTTCAGCGGCGGACAGCGGGTTCCTACGTCGGCGGCAGCAGCAGCAGCAGCGGCGGCGGCGGCGGCACTTGCGCAATGCGCCAACGCCTCCTCCACCGGCCACGCACGACGACGCACGGTGCGTCAAGTCCGCTACAGGCAACAGACGAGCCGCGGCGGAAGCGGGAGCTGCTCGGGAAACCCCATCCAACAGAGACGTAGCTTGTCTGGGTTTTATTTTGAAAAGTCCGAACCGGAAGCTCCGCACCGTTATGACAAACTTGACGGAGGGAGAATCGTACGATGAGGTGCCGGCGCTGTTACATAATTACCGTTTTTTCCACTGTCATGTGACAATATATCTGGATTCCCACAGAAATAGCAGACATGGACTGTGCTTGATCACATAGTGATGGCAGGATATCCCCACACAAAGCATTAACACCATAAAAATATTTTAATACTTTCCCCAAACAGCATGAAATGGAAATATAAACCAGCCTAAGAAATGTTGGAGACAAAGTGTACATATTAATATTATTAAAAACATATTAAAAACCACAGGCCACAATTTGAATTTGTGTAAACACTTATATTTCTAACAAACATATAAGTAAACATTTGTCTATTAAAAGAGACAGCAGGGTGGTGACCTCTGAGATCACACACAAGACATATCTTCAACCTACAATCACCGATAATAAAGCAACACCACAAGGGCCATGTAATCTCAATAAAGAATATAGTGCTCACTTTTGTTAATACTTTTATAGTCCGTGGCATAATTTACAGGCTATAAATGAGAGGGACCAGATGTTACGAACACACACCTATTACATGGACACACCTCAAATGAATGCAATCCTTCACAGCATTTACTTTATGATTTACAAAGACGGAAGGAATGCAGCTCATAAACAGCATAGAACATTTCATACTTTTACAACATGTGGGTGAACTTCACTTCTGTTTGTTCAAGGTGTGCTGTGCTGCAGGGGAATCCTTCTGTTGAGACAATGTGGCGTCATCTTGTGGAAAAACCCTATAAAAACCCTATTCAGGTCTTTGCAGTGAAGAACCAGCAGAGGGAAACCCAGGCCCGCGTATTGCTGTGCAGGTGCAGGTTCACCTCCTGAAAAGCAGTGGAACTGAATGAACTCATGTCTGTAATGTTGTCTGGCATTTATCATCAGAACAGGAATGCACATTGTGCTTTTCTTACTGCTGGATATCACCAACTATCTAAAAATATTACGGTGTTTAGTCTGAAGATTAGAGTTTCAGAATCCCCCTTCATGCAGCATTACACTGGCTTTAAGAGAATGGAAGAACTGCAGATGCGAACAAGAAGACACGCACTTCTCGCTAAGTGCAATACCTTTGATGAACGGCCATGTCCTCTACCATGTTGACATTTGCAGAGCGGGGCCCCGTGCCAAGCTTTGGCAGGATGGACTGGGTAAATGAGCGGCCCCACTGATGGGAAAGGCAACATTAATTGTAAAACAGGCTGTGATCGGAGAACTGGGGCAGGCACCTGCTGCAGAAGTGGGTGAAGATGAAGAATGCTGTCCTAGATTGCCCACCAGCTCACCTTAACCCAACCCACCAAATTAATCAACTCTTCAGAGGCCATCCGGTTGTCTGGGGCAGGCATCCGAGGAGGAAGAGGAGTCTGTTTTAAGGCACAGGTCACACAGACCTGTAGGAGCCTCCTTCCATTTAAGAGAAGGGAAGAACAATGCCACGCTACAGTGGTGCTGAGGCACTGGGGTTTATACTTGGCCTGCAGGATGGAGCGGTAAGACGTAGCTTGTCTTCAGCCATCTGTCTCTTTGTCTCTGCATATTCTCTCATGAGAATGAACGTGCTGGGGTTGAAACGATGCTGAGGAAGGTGATGTTTGATGAGGTGCACTGAGACAGAGGGGGTTTAGGAGCCCCACAGGGAGCACAGATGACTAACTCACTACTCCTCCTAATCTAGGACAAGCACACCTAGACATCCTTCATGACTCTAATGTTTTACTCGTGTCGGGCCAAAAATATGTCCGCTGAGGTTAGCCAAAGTGGGTCGCCCAACGGCTTTTTTTGGATCACAGAAAAAGAAATCGTGCCATCTAAATGATCGCTGTCTTCTAAAACCCACCCTGGATGGCAAAAAGCCTTCCCCGCCAGTTTATTTTTACAAGTATCAAAATGGGTCAATGACGCCACAGAATATGACAAAACCCAATTTCAGTGGTGTTTAAAAGCCTCCAAAGACAGCAGGAGTGCCTAAGAATCATTTTCAAAACATTTTATTGGTCTTATAGAAAATAAAGTAAGCTGTATCAACAAACATACAATATATACATCAATAACTTAGACACCTCAGAGAATCACATTTAAATCCACAGTTGTTACTGTATATATGAATACATAGTACTTATCTACAGATTGCAAAAAGTACAATAATTTAATTTATAAATAGTTACAATTAACTATTGTCTGTTTTCATACAAATTACTGCAATATTTTTATTACAACCCATACAGAAAAATAACAAAACAGATTATTAACTTTGTATTACTCGCTTTAGTCAGATTTGTATACCTTTTAAACACAGACCCACTCCAGGGAGTAAGAGGAAAAAACCTGCACAGTCAAATTGTTTACAAAGCATAATTTCATGAAAAAAGCCAATGTCTGGACAGCTATTAAATTCAACTGCCACACAAGTGCTGTTATTTATCCTCTCTAATATGTTGATTGTAAAAAAACAAACAACAAAACAAACAAACAAACCCCCATAACCAATTAAAAATGAAATCTGCAGAACAAATTACAGTGTTAAGATCAATTTCAAATACACACTCAACAGATCATGAGAAGAGAAAAATGATGTGGATGATGCTACAGCAAATAACGAGCATCAATGACTGGTGTAGCAGCAGAGGAACTTCAATCACGCGAACACGCTCGCTCGCACAGGCATACCACAGGAAACAAACAAACAAAAACAATATTGCATGTGGCCCTTGTGACAGAATCTGTTGTAGCAACAATTTTACTCAGTGCACAAATCCTAACATAGTCTATGTGTTACAGAATATTGGTCAGTCAGATATTTTAAGTCCAGATTCATAAACCTATAATTTAGCTAATTTAGGAACAAAGTAATTAGTGAGTAAGGGTTGACAAGCTGTACATCTTTACTATTCTAACAATGTTACCGAATAAAAGCAAGGGCCAACCGCACTTCCATTAAGAGATGCAAAATCTGAGGGCAACATAAACACACATATTTAAAAAAACAAACAAAAAGGAAATTTTTTTTTTTACAAAACATCAAGAATGACTAAATAACAGACCATAGTCACTTCGACAATATTGATTAATCTTATGTCTACTCTTTCACACACACCTTTCCACTGAGTTGCATATTAAGGGTCACTTTTTCACAATGGTCATTAATATCTACTGGAGTTACACACTATACACCTGTATGTGTGAGAGAGAGAGTCGTCGTCTCTAGCGGAGATCGAAAGATTGGTCGACGGTGCCACCCGAACACCTCAAAGACACTTGACACGAAAAAGATTCACTCCACAAGACTGCCACAGCAATAAGGACGCCAACATCAATACTGGGCTATGTCAAGAGTCAGATATATATTTTCCCACAGTTAACCAGTCAATGTAGATAGCTAAGCGTGTAAGATGAGGATAGGATACTTGCGCGCAGACAGTATAACCCGCACCCAGGTCTCTGGCGTGGATTTTTGCTGAGGCGTCAACACCGTTAAGACGTTCTGACCAGCAGGAGAGTGAGATCTGGATGAAGTGCATTCTCTTAATGTCTTTACATAACTACTTTCACCTTGAGGTGTAAAACTGCCTCACTGTTAAATTCCTTTTAGAGGACCAGGAGAGCGATGCGACACTTGGCACAAAAGGAGCACTGCTGGCAGCTGTTGTTGATTGTAATTCTACATGGTCGTGCTGTGTCTCTTTCTGAGTGTGGATTGAAGCCCTTTATGACATGCTTATTATAAAACAAGAAAAAAAAAAATGAACAGAGCTGCCATCCCTGCCTCCCTGCTTCTCATTTAGAACGGTTTGTTCATTTTTAGAGTGACCTGTTTTGTCCTGAGCAAAACAAGCAGGAGCTTAGTGCATACAAACCTTTAGCCAGATCCTACCGCTTTTCATCCGACAATCTCAAGTAATTTGTACTAGTGATGCCGCACCATTTGGGAGTTACCCTACAGTTTATAATGCAATTTTATCTTCGATTTAGAGAAAAAACATTTGCACATGTAAACTGTTCCTTGCACATTTAATTTAGACCGTCAAAAGCTAAATTTGAAGGCTTATAAGTTACATTCTCATAATCTTATTCAGGACAATTAAGTGGCTGAGACGCATACAGTAATAAAATCCTCCCATGAATTAAGTAATGTACGTTCAGGTTACAGAAGGCGCTTTCGGAGGGCATCAACCATCAGGTGCAAGCTATATTGATTCTGTAATGACAGCATCACTTTTAGCTTTTGTCAAAAGTCTCTGAAATTACGTTTGCTAATGCCATTTCACCCAATTCTGTCTCACACGGCTCACGTGGTAAACTCTTGATGACGATATGATTTGTAACTAACACCGAGGAAGCGGAGGAGATCACAGATGCCAATAAGCACAAAGACAATTGACCTTGTTTACACCACCTATTTTAGCTCTACAGATTTGTTTTAAATAGCACAGCATTGACATCTATACAGTGAACGACACTGCCAACTTGTCACTTACACGTCACATCACGCGCTACCCCACAGTACGCGCCTAGTCACTAGAAAAAGCTATCAGACTTCAATAGTAAGCCACTTTCGGTACAATTGCAAAAAAGATGTCACAGGATTTTTTTGAGGTTTTCTTTTTCTGTATTTCTATAAACAATGGAAGGTAATCTACCTAGTAATAAAAACCAAAAACTCAACATTAGACAAAATTTTCTACACCTTAACAATTCAAACAGTAAAGCTTATGTAAAGATTTTCTTTTGGAAATATCTGACGGCCCTGTCAACAATTACAAAAAATGCATTATAGATCTATTAAACAAAACAACTTGAACATAGTTTTTCTAAGAGCAAAAATTATGTTTCAAAATGTTTGTGGATTTCACTGTCCCCACAAAATACGAGGATATTACTGTAATAACATTCAGGTTTTCAGATATTGTAGAAGAATCTTGTCATACTGGAATGGCACTCAGCTCTGGAACAATGTCATTGCTGAACTGCTAAAGAACTGCTGATCCTTTTCAACGTTTCCGTTCACTTCACCATAAATATGCAAGACCTCTTTGTATTTTCAGTGCATACATATATTATTGCATCTACCAGTCATATTGATAATGACAAGTTCATTAAAGCCTGTCACAGATGCATAAACAGAAATCAATGCTAGATTTGGGAGCATTAGAACAAGCTTATATTCTTTACAGACGACCAACAAATCACAAATTGGACTAATTTACTGGTTTTGGATTAGTCGGGTTGTTCTGAAGACATCTGTAGCATCCACGCCAAGAGTTTGTGACCATTTCGTCATCCTAATTTAAGTCAGTGCATGATAACAAGCAAAGGGGTTTTGAGCAGTGACATACGATCGAGTCGCCATCAGTTTATTGTAGGATAGGCCAGAAGGAGCTTACTTTTTTCATATTACTAGCTAGGAGAAGATGTGGGACTGCAAATTTCAAATCTTAGGACGGAAACGACTTAAAGGAAAATACATCGTAAATGGGAGTTTACAACAAATACGCAAGCTACTAACAGTCTTCTTGAAAATTTGTAATCAGAGTTGAGTTTTTAAAGTAAACGTTTTGATACATCACCATATTATTTTCATGACCAACTGTAATATTCTTAATTGTACAATTTTGCATCATTGTGTCACGCTAAAGTAAAACACGTCTGTTGACGAACACAGACTAATGAGTCGTTCGTTGCGAGTGAACTTGGGAAACATTATGTTAGTGTTAGTGAAAAGGGGTAAAACGGAGAACTTACACAGGTAATCCTGCGCCATGTTACAATGCACTGACCAGATAGATAGTCTTGTAAATCTTCCTCCTGCCCTTTCTGCTACTATGACCTAGCCTCCGTTTTGGATTTGACGATGGTGATGACGCTGGTGGCAGCTACTTTACCAGGAATGAGGGGCCCTATGACAGAGGCCATAGGTCCCCTGGCTGAAGTGACAGGATTGCGCGCCACAGTCCTGGCAAAGCTCTGGAGGGCCTCGTACTTTGAACGGAGAGCGTCCAGCTCCACCTTCATGCTGGCATTCTCTGTGGCCAGCTTGTCCACTTCCTGCTGCAACTGAGCCTTTTGCTTCTCCAACTCCTCTTTCTGGGTGACACGCTTCACCCGGCAGCTGGCAGCGTAGCCCCGGTTTTTCAGGGTACGCCGCCGTTGCTTTAACTGCAGGATTTCCTCCTTCGACAGCCCTCGTAGATGCTGGTTTAACTCCCGCACTGACATTGACACCAGCTCGTCATCTGTCAGGCTGGTGCCATTTTCCCCTGGCTCCCGCTTCACCTGCAAATGGTGAATAATTTGTGTTGTTAAGTTAAACTATAAAATTCACCACATTCATCACATGGACACACAAACAGCTCTGTTTCAACAAAGCTTTTTACCTTCAAGGCCTTGTTTCCCTTGTTTGTGGTAGTCATGCCACGAGAGCCGCGTCCACCTGTACTGCTGGTTGGTCTGCGAAAAAGAAAACTCACCATCAGTTTTTCACTATACACAGAAAATGCTGGATAAACGTTTCGGTGAATTTTCTGGCAAAGAAACAAGACAAAGTCCTTGAATACAAAGAGACATAAAGTGGGTCAAGGACTTCCGAGTTCCTTCCAAGTGATGCACTGTTTGTTCTGTGAGTGGTACCTAGACTATTACTGCACCTGTCAGAATGTAGAAATAACTTAGTGGTATTTGTTTCCCTCTGAAAGACAGGTCAGGTTCAGTATGACAATTCAGCAGGATGTGCTTTAAAGATTTCTTACTTAATTTCTGCTATGCTTTACAACAGCAGTGAGTCACAACAAGGAGGGTTACATTAAGTTCGCTGGCAGCAATTCAAAATTTCTTGGAAATTAAAAACTCAAGAAAAGTCACTTCCATTAAGTGCAGCCTCTCAGAGCAGAAATAGCCGAGAACACGGATGGACTGAAAATGACCAGTCTTTCTGCTGTACACACAAACTCAGCTACTGCGCGAGCTATCCACTCCAGACAGTCAAACCTGTCTACATTTGGCCTCTGTGCAACTTTAATCCCATAAATCAATAAAAAGGGATATGCTGTAACCACTGCAGAGCCTCAGCGACCATCCAGAATAACAGGGCTGCACTGCAGTTTATTCTGTCACGTCGATACTGAGGGAACACCAAGACAAGCTGTGCAGGCGAGAACTCTACTGAAACCTACTGGTGTTGAGACAGACAGAAGGTTGGGTGCCTTCCACCATGTGAGCGTGCACGTACGCACACACACACACACAGTTGTGGCCCTGGGTGCTTTGCTTTACACTACGCACAGTTAATGCCGTGTCAGCAGCACAGGCACCCACCACAGTCAGCCCAGCCAGCACATTGCCTTGGTAAGCTGATTTACACAGCCCGGCAGCATGTGCACATAAACAAATGCATGTGGACTCTTACAACTTTTCAGCATCAAAACATGAAACAAAAGAATGCAAAAAAAAAAAAAAAAAAAAAAAAAAAAAAAGGAGAGAGTAGAATCCTAAAAGGAACTACTGTTAACGTGTGCCTGTGTTTATAGCCTACATGAACTGAACTAGTCATCATGTATGTGTGCAGCGAAGCTCGGGGAGGGAAGGAAAGAAAACAGATGAGTCGGAGCTCTGAAGTGCACTAAGATGGCCAGAATATTTCCATGGCAACAAAGGGTGCTACAGGTGGACCGGTCACCTGAGCCAAACAGGGAGAGACAGACGCTTGTTAAAAATGACCTGAATACGACACTATCACACAGGCTGGGGACATAACATGAGGTCAGATTGTGACTTGCATTCTTGATGTTTTCCCTTCAAAAAGTCCTCTGGCTCCTCATAAAACAGGAATGTTTGTGCTGCGGATGCCCATATGAAAAGCCTTTCACGTTCTGCAGAGGACTTTTTAAATGTGATACTTTCATCCCTGTTGGGCTGGCTATGAATAGCTGACTGATAGTAACACCTACCTTTCACCAGCCTTTCTAGTGACTCATTTCCAGTAAGCATTTGGACCACAGATGCAAAACATAATGGGATAATGGTCTGCCTGATGATGCACAGATAATGGAAAAATAGACAGGAAAGTACTCCACTAATAGCTACTGGGATGTGAGCAGAAAAAGGCAGCATCTTCCAAATTTCATATTAAGCCTATCATTTTCTCCTCAGCAGCCTAGACCCAACATTGTTCAAAAGCAGTTGGAATCTTGAAAATGCAGAGAGATGGCACATTGTCCAGGTTGAGGAGGCGTATTCTGTCACACAGCTGTGCAGGGTAATGTAGTAGGAATGGCTTGATATGCTGAAAGCTCACCATATGACACTGTGGAAGGATTGTGCCCAGGCTGCAACCCTCCAGCACAGGCTGCTGCCAACAGACGGCTACCAATGACAGGGCATGGCAGCACAACACAGACAAGGTCCAATGCACAGCTGCTCCTTTCCACTACCAGGCATGTCATACCTCACAGACACAAAGAGGCACGCTCACACAAAAACAGAGTCAAAGAAAAGAAAAACACACCTATAATTTTCCATAAAAACTGACAGGGAAATTTCACTCTGCCTGCATTGATTTGATCACAACTGAATGCACTTGCAGTTGACAATAATCAAAATCAGTGGCACAAATAGATGCCAATGTTTTCCAGTGCATTGCCTCCTATGAGGGATTTCAGGTTTTTGTGTATGTCTAGCAAAAGGAGCGGGAGGTGAAAGCAGTAGCTTGGAGCACTGGGGCAGGGGAGGTAGGAAGCCACCGCAGGGACACAGACGTCTTTTGTAGGTACTTGCTGAATTTTTATGAATCGCCTGGAAGAACGCTGACAAATCAGAGCTGATTGCTTGTGGAGGAGAGACATCACACCCACAGGAAATAGAAAATGCTGAGTGTGGTCACCCAGAGAAAGGGAAGGAGAGGATGGTGTGAGGGACAGAGAGAGAGAAAGAAAGAGAGGGGGAGAGTGAAAGGATGAAAGAGAGAGAGAGAGAGCGAGAGAGAGAGAGCGAGAGAGGGCCTTGTGAAAAATGCACGCTAGACACATTTAGAGGAGCTTGAGAAGAACAGGTTGAGAGAAAATACTGATCTCAGCAAGGACCAAAATCAAGGTGCCAATTAGGAAGTTGTGAAGTTGAACTAACACGATGAGAGCAACCCAGCCAACCTTCAAAAGCTGTCTGTGTTCATCTAAATCTATAGAGGGCAGCTCACAAAGGTGGGATCGGCTTAGGTTGAGACTACAAGGGGGAAAAAAAAAAACTCTAGTGGGATAAATGCTGATGTGACATGATAGGTCCGGCCTTGAGCCTGTGTCATGCTTTAATGATCTCATCCTGTCCACAGGATCTCTCCAGGGGGTTGCAAAGGATGGACACCATTAGCTAGGGGACCCTTTGTTGAGTTGGAACGGGGGCTTCGGCAACCACGCACTGCATCCCCTGATGAATATTTATCACTGTCATTCACCGCCTAAGGTGGGGGTCGGAGACAGGGGTGGGGGTGGGAGACTGAATAAAGATGCTCAGGAGGTGATTCTTCAAGGATACATCCAAGGCTCTTCCATCAACTGCTGTCTCAAAATGGCGGTAGGCTGGTGGGGGTTGTGAGGGGGTGGATTTCTGGTGCTGAAGGTGGCACGCATGGTGGTTCAGGGCTGCAGGGAGAGCCAGCTCCACTTGACAGCAGTGTAACAAGATTATCAGGGCCATAAGAGCAAACAAAAACCCCAGCAACCTGTCTCAGAATCCAGATTACGACAGCGCCTGCTCTCTGAATACTAAACACGGCTGGGGAGAAATAACAGGACGCAGGCTTTACTGAGACTTAACAGTGCATTGATTATCATGTAGGGCAGTGGTTAGAGAAGAGGGCTTGTGACTTGAAAGGTTGCTGGTTCAACTGCCCCCGAAAGAAAATCCTGATCTTTAGCGAGGGCCTTAATTCAAACTGCTGAATGTGATTAAAGCATTGCTGCAATCCTCAGGCAGTGACACTGCCCTGAATAAATAACATAACAAAAAATGAAAATTGTGAAGTGATCACATGCACATGTATCCACAGAGACAGATTAACAAGAAAACACACAAGCACTTATAAATTTAAGCTGTCCTGATCAATTCTTGAAAAGAAACGTCCGAGCACTTGGCACCGGCAGCTTGCTAATGAAGTGAATAAAACTAGACAGTGGAGGTGCATGCTGATGAAAGACTGTTTTCAGGAAGGCGCAGGCAGCATCCAACAATGGCAACTCAGTTCTGGGAGACTAACAGCTGAATATCATCTCACACCAAACAATACATTACACACCAAAAGAAGAGAAACAATGTGGCTCGTATTGCTTATAGCCCTAGTTTTAAAATTCTTTCTTTTGCAATGACCAGTCCAGACTTGCAAAGCAGGTCTGAACAGCCACAAAAAGAAAAAAAAAAAAAAAAAACACAGTACTGGATATTTTTGGCCGTGCTTTCAAGTCGCTGTCTTTGAAAAACCTGCACATCTTAGACGATTAACACAACACAAAAGAAGAGAGCTGGATGTGAAGTCAGTATGATCACCTATTCAGTTTCCCCAATCAATAATGTATGAGACTTCTAGCCTCTCACTCCATTATCATGGACTTTCCACAGGAAATAGAATGATGATAACCACAAAGATACTGAAAAGTACATGACGAGGTAAGCGGTTGAAAAATAACAGAACTTTCAGCATTCTGTCGTTGGGCTTTGGCTCATTCATTTTTACTCTCTGCTTATTTGTTGTGCTGTCCACTTGCTTTTTCATGTTTGAGATGCCCAACCAACATTTTCACTTTGTATGCCACAAATAACCATTCTCATCTCCTCATGCCTGATAAGAGACACAACTTTTTACTCCCTCCCTTCCAATTCAGAGTTGAAAAGATCGCCTAGATATTCAGATCTAATCATTCCTCCCTACAGCTGAGTGAAGTCAATTATCAACCAAGCTGCATGTGTCGGGCGCCATTTAACTGCAAATTAAAAATCAGACTCCTCTGATAGTTCTGGAAGAGTTACTGGAAGACTGGTGTAAACTTATGTATGGAGACAACAGTGTGAGAGAAAGGTAGGATGGGAATAGGGGAGGGAAGCTATTAACTACTAAGTATTCAGAGCGTGAAATAAGAGTGACAAAAAGAGGGAGAGGGGAAATCATTCACGGGCTTTCAGAGGGAAATATGATACGCTTGTAGCAGAGAGGAAATACTAAGCAAATACTTTGACCAGTGGAGGTTTAGCGCAACGTTAACGCAGCAAGCATGCCTATAATTGAGAGGGTAACAGTTGTTAGTAACAGTCTGTATTGTCCTCGACTGCAGATGTAGTCAAGCTACTGTGAACAGGGAGATACTGAATACAGATCAAAATGAAATAATAATCAATAATCAACTTATGCTAAAAGAATAATTAAAAAAAAAAAAAGGTTGAAATTAAATTTGGGATAGATGTTCTCTCATAACATTTAGCACCTTCCTGCAAAAATGCCCTTTTTTATCATATGACAATTTAAAAATAAATGAAGACTGAAATAAAATAAAAAAAAAAAAATAAAATAAAATAAAAAGAATGTAAAAATACATGGGTGCACATGATTCAGCAGCCTGCACATAAAACTGGACTGGTAATTTTGTCTGTCCTTCTAATTTTACAATGGACTGCATTGTAACTAAAACCAGGATAAAAAAAATACATGTAATATTTAAAACACTATTTAATTAAAAGATTAAATATATTATAGAATTGACTTGTTTAAAACTGCAGTGGAACTTATTCTTTAAATTAAGGCATCAAAACAATAAAGATTTTAAAATTGCACCAATAAAATTAATAAGAATACTAAGCAATTCAAATGGTGGCATCTACATTTAAAGTGCCTCGGGTTGCCTTAAATGTAGACATCATACTGTACGTTAACGTGTTTCTGGTTAAAACACTGAACCCCAAAAGTGCCCAACCTCAGCCACTGAGGTTGCACAAGTCAGTATAAATCCCAGCGCCCAAGCCCGGGCAAAACTGGGGAGGGAATCCAGCCTCAAACCTGTGGCAAATCGATATGCAGACAGTATGACCTGCTGTGGTGACCCAGAGTAGACGGGATGAGGCCAAAGCTTGTGCTAAATTGGTAAAAATCAAACTATGAGAAAACCTTTCAGGATTAGGTAGTTTTAGGCTAATAATTCTTTACTCAAATTAATGCTTATTGTGTTGCCTGTGTTGGTAGAAAAAAAATTATATAAATAGTGGCCAGATATGAAACCATAGCACATTGAATAACAAACAATATCTGTCACAAGGTGAAAATAGACTTAACAAAAAGAATGCTTTATGAGATGTAAAAAAAGTCCCAGACAGAAGATAGTAGCTTATATCACGCAGAAGAGCATGTGGGACATTTATGTCAGAAATTTGCATCCAGTTCATGTGGTTTAAAGTGAAAACATGAATCACTACCCTCAAGGGATTTTCTGTTTTCTGAACTCACTGATAATGTGAGGCTTATTTAAAGAGACTTGAGTAAGGCTGATTTGCACTAACCAATGTTTCAATACATACAGAATCCATTTCCAAGCTTGATAGTTAGTGTTTACACATTTCTATGTTAGTATAAGTAGTAAGAAAGGAGAAGGGACTTCACTGGCCTTCCAGAACATCTGCCTGGAGGACTTGATTAAACAGGAAGAGAATAGCTCTTGATACTCCGGCCTTGCACTAGCAGAGCAAATAAGGGTTGCAGGCAGCCCACACAGTGGCAAAAACATCCAGGAGCCTTATTCCACTGGTTGCATATACACTAAATGCATATGTCACTGAACAACCAAAACACAGCCTGAACAACTAAGAGTCGACCATAATGCAATTCAGCACATTTTAATGCAACGTCAAGTTAAAAGTATGAATGCACATATTTAATTTGTGCCACTGCACATTGCAATACATGTTTTGAAGTGAACCATCTTCAACTGAACGCCTCCCTGTGACAGAGCTCAACAGCATCACCAAACAAAAGAAAAAACAAAAAGCCCAACAACAGATGTATCATTTCATTTTTCCTGTGGACTGCTCGGAGAATTAGGAGTTAGTTATTACCTCAAAGTACCAAAGATGCTAATTTCTAATAATAACAGTGCCACCACTCCGTTCAAATTATGGCAAGTGATTGATGATGTCTGCATACAGGATATTTGATGGACCCTCATACTCAATGTGATTGTCCACAAAACCCCACACAATTACGTCATTGCAGAATACATTGTGAAATAGCAATTTAGTGTTCAGTACAGAGAATTTTAATTTAAGTCGGGCAGATCATAACAATCTGTAGAGTTCTTCAATGTGACACTCATCTCAGTTCCTCACATGTTTTAACCTGAATTAAAAATGAAAGTGCCTTCCTATTGAACACACAACAAAGATGATCTATGTGGGGAAAAAACAGTGGAAAACACCTTTATGTTTGGGATTTTTTTTTTGTTTGTTTCTCACAGTAAGGCTCCAGATTTGCATCCTACATGAGCCAGTCTGTCCATTCACAGAAGAAAATGTCAGTTCATGAGTTAAAAACAAACTAAACAAAACCCTGCTTACTCTTTGTACAAAACCAACTTCTTAATAATAGAATTTAGCAATTAAGACTGTTTAGGTGCAGGTTTTGCTTATTTTTAATTTGTTGTAAATTAGGATTATTATAACATTAGATCTCTGTCACTGCTTTTATTTACTAGTGCAAATTAATGAAAAAAAATATTGGCTAAAAAAAAAAAAAAAAAAAAGGGATGCATTTAGATCTCAATTTAGCAAGCGAGACTAAACATATCATATATTCAATTGGGAAACCCAAAGCCTTTGACAAAGGTTCTGATACTTCTCTTCTGAACATGTTTAACACTGCTTCCTTGGATGAAAGCCTATCTTTAATTTCCATAGCAAATTTTACACATATCTAGCACTCAACATATCAGAACATCAGTACAATAGTCCATTTTGTTTTGAAAGGGAAACATGCACTTTTTTCCCCACATGATTCATTAGTTTCATTTTGAGTTAGCTTCTAACACAACCATGGCTACAGTTAATTCACTTGTTTTTAATGTCAATTTATCACTGATGTGTCCTACACAAATGAGCCAAGACAAAAGTAGGTTACGTGTAAAAGCGCAGCAAGTGAACAGCTCCATGTTCACGCCGACCACATTCTGTCCAATATTGGCTAATCTATATAATAAACAATCAGAGGGCAGTAATGAACACGTAAAGTCTAACTCGAGATCCAAACAAAAATTCATCAAAGACACTTACTACCCTGTCTGGATGAAAGTATTACTTTGTGAAGTGGAGCCAGCGTATCGCAATGCTAAGCAATCATAATCCGCACTACACTTGCAAGAGGTTTCATCACCAACATTCCCTCCCTATTGCAAAAAGGGGAAAAACTATATTGATCTTTTTCTCCCTTCCTTCCAGGCATTCCCATTTCCCCATGCGGCTTAAGCAGCACTTTTGTGGACAAATCCCACATTTGTGTTCCTTTCTGGAGGCTATAAATTGTCCTGAATAGGTGTAACTACTCCCAAGGCACAGCTGTTTTGGCAAAACAGAGGTGTTGGTGGCCAGAGTGTACGCTGTGCTTTGTAAAGTCTTGCCTCGTGTTTCATCAACCTCACATATCCTTTTCCACCCTCCATCGGCTGCCCATTCTGAGCCACACCACTGGGTATGAGTTGTGCACTTGATTCACCTCTGTGGTATCCGGCTTTATTTTATCTTTGCTACCTCAATGCAAGACGTGATAAATCTCAAAGCTGATCTCACCACTCCCTGCCTCCATCCACACACCACTGCCAACCCCATTGGACTCTTATATGTGCCCTCATCTGTTCTTGTTACCTGCGGAGAAAGGCAGAGATGGGCATTACGCTTTATTGCAAATCCGAGCTTCTGATGTAGGGCTGGCCTGTCTGCTAAACACACTTCAATGCCCTGCTTGCATGAACAGAGATGATGAAATAAGTTGGATATCTGAGCAAGAATGGGCAACTTCACTCTGTTTAGCCCTGCCTATATGCTCAACAGTTTCCAAGGTGACTTTTCAAATTGCACAGAGATTCTCCATGGATAATTCATTACCTGCCCTCAATAGGCGTGCACTCTAATAGGCAGCAAATTTCATCATGTCACACACAGGGAAACAAGAGCATCTGTCAACCCCCCCCCAAAAAATAAAACAATAGAAGTACTACACCACATTGAACACTGTCATAAGAGGCTGATTCTCTGTAATATTTTGTGTACTCTTCAATAACAAAACTACAAGTCATTGGCAACATCTCACAGAAAATTTCTATTTTATTTTGAAATACTACGTAAATTAAGTGTTTTTAACTTCATATACATCCCATACACACATGACCCAATTTAAACAGCCACTCAGCGCAGGCCTCCATTATAACACGGGCATAATATATTGCTTATCGTGCATTTTTTTTTAATGAATTTGACATCGCAGTTGACACCTAAGCACTTAGTCTAAATGTGCTCACACCTTATTTGTTGACATGCATCATGACAGCACTGCAATAAAATGCACATTCTCAGCTGAATATAGATGAGGCCATTGATAAATGCATGATGGTCAACACTTGATGCTCAAAGCTTGATGACTGACTTGCCTCGGCACATCAGCACCATTTCGCCTCATCTCCTTAATAACGGCGGCTTGGTGATAAACATCGACCCTTGTCCACCGAGCAGACCTTTGTCCGGTGGTGCCATATTTCGGGGTGGGTTCTGAGAACGTCTAAATACATCATTGTGATGATTCAGCATGATAAAAATACCGCTGCTTGTTTGTTGGATCTGATAATAAAACAATATTACACCTAACTGCCTGGTTGCACTATTAAAGCCAAGGACAGCGGGATAAGCTTTGCCACTGCTATTGTTACAATTTTAACCGCTGGTTAAACGAATTGTCACTTCAGGTTCACCAAATTCAACACGAACCGATGCTGTGGATGCGTCCCCAAAAAAAAAAAGATGAATATCCACGCATGCATCTCCATCCCGACTTAACAATCACATTCGCCTGTGACAGATCTGTCATGAGAAAACATTGCAACCAACCTGATCGCGCTAAACCGCTGCCTCGGCTCGCTCTCGCTCCTTTTCACAACGAGGTGATGAAGCAGCAGGTTCGAACAGCAAGAAGCGCATGAGTTGACAAAGCGCCAAGGATCGCTACGATACAGCGGACACCAGGCGCCTCGGCGAACTGTTGGACGAAAGCAGCCCGGGCGGCCAGTTGTGACATTCCACGACTGCGGTCTCCAGCCTCCGAACGCCCCGCTTGTGAAAGTGGCAAAACAACTCCCCGCCTACAAAACAAGCGAGCGAGGAAATCCCCGAGCTCAGGCTTCCTACTACAGGAGTAGCGGCGGAGCAAACCACGAGTGATTCCACAGCTGGAGGAGGAGGCGGCGGCGGCGGCGGCGGCGGCGGCGAGGGGGAAATCACAGTTCACATGCGCGACACAGCTGGACGTGGCGCCGCAACAAATCCCGAATCTTCACTGACGGCTTTTATTCGTGTGTACAAAAGATTAGCTGCCATCTCAGCATTAGTAGGACCCGACCGGCGTCGCTTCACGCCGACTAAACCAAGAACTTCCGGTACGAACTTTCAAAGTAAACCTCCCGCATGCGTGGCACGCTTAGCTTGAAAAGCCGCTTTAGCCTGAACTATACGTGAGCGGCTAAGTGTGCTAAGCCGCAAAGCTAGCATCGTTCAGTTTAGCAGCGCCGCGGCGAAGGCGTGCACACTCAGCACAACACCACCACCACCACCAACACCACCACCACCCCACCTGCCTGGGAAAAAACGACGCTCTGCGGAGCTGCGGCTGTCGGGATGGGCCAGCACACATCGGAGACCCGGCCGGAGTTCGGTTCCTCTGACAGGAGCGTTCCCAACCGTCAGCTCGTGCTCGCCTTGTTGATTCCTTTCTCTTGTATCGAAGCCAGACGTCATCGTGTTTGGTCACGTGTTTTCATTCATGAAGGCTCCTACTTCCTCACTGAAAAAAAAAAATACATTTAACAAAAAAAAAAAAAAATCATCACCCATTACTTTAAATAAGTGACAGGAAAAGAGGACTGCTTTCTTTTCCTCTAGCTTGTCTCCTACAGTCATAAAAAAATTACAACCATAGTTTTCATTAATATTTAATAATAGGGCTGTGAAAAAATAAAATTTTATTGCGTCACAGGAATTAAGCTTTAAGCCTAATTTGTATAATTTAAGTAGTAAAACTTCGAACTATATATTATGCATAAATGCAAATTGAATTGTAACACCACCTACTAAACAACATTCCCTGTCATTGTGACAAAAGGTTATAAAATTGTATTGTACAATTCTATATAAAAAAAGGTACAACAAATCTAACAGGATGATCTTCACACAGAACACCTAAGTATGGCTTTTTCCACTAGGATTTTCTTCTTGGGCAATTGTGTTCACAAGATTGCAACACACATTTCCACACAAAGACATTTTACAGAGCTTGGTATTTCATTGCATTATATTGACTGTATGGTTAAATAATAGGAAATGTTGGCAAGTGCCATCAGAAAACACCAAGTGAAATAAGATTTAGAAAGCTATATCAACCACAGTTATTAAAATTCTTATTCTTTCCACTAACTGACAGAGAGGAGATGAAATTAAATAGAAGATAAACATAAACAGTAAGTTCACCAGTTACAAAACATTACAAAGAAATGGATTATGAGATAAAGAGAAAATATTGCTCATTCGGTCCTTCCTAATGTTAAGTGTCGCCACAAAGCATATTTTTTCTGAAAGGTAATCCACTAGGTTAGCTTCTGCTTCAACAATCCCCTGCCAGTGTTTTATTGACAGAATATGCTGCATTGCCAGAGATGTGCCAAGTCACATCACAGTCTGCAGTTTCACTGCCTTCTGAAAAATAATAATCAGTTCTTTTTGGTCCGAGGTTTAATGTTGTTGAAGACACTGATCCCAACAGATCTGACCCCAACATCGTCTGCAGTTACTCCCGGCTGCTGCAGCACTTTGTCCAGTGTTGTCTTCTTAATGGCAGCTGGGGAGATTTTCTCTTGGTCAGCTAAAAACTGGAGTTCCCTTTTAAAGAAAGACAGTAACACAGACACAGCATAGTATGTGTGAACTACAATATGATATAGTAAGTTAATAAGAGTCTTATTGTTGAATAATGGTAAAACAAGGAATAGACATACTAAAACGTTTTGAATCTAGCTCCATCTACTGCCTGAATTATGAACTTCAAATGGTTACAGTTGTGCTGTTTAGGTACAATAATTATCTCATAATAAGTTTTTGTCAATCCCCAGGGCAAAAAATATGAATTGTTATCCTCACTTTTGTCTTATCAACCTACCTAGTCCTAACACAGGAGGCCTCCACAGCATCGATCAGGAGGCTGCGAAAGCCACCGCTCTCCATGACGTGCAGGGCATGAATGGTGGCTCCCCCTGGTGAACACACGTTATCCTTGAGTTGTCCTGGGTGCTGCTCCGAGTCCAGCAGCATTCGAGCAGCTCCCTTTAAACAAAAGGGGAGATCCACATTAGACTGACAGAACAGTCAGAAAGATTAGGCTACATATATGTTTAAAATGAAAATGTGCTAGATTGAGTCGAGAATTTTTTTTGGTTTGAATTTCCTTGCCAGAATTTTAGATTCCTATTTGAAAAGATTATAAACATTTATAACACAAGTATACCCATATTTAAACTACCCAGACAAACAGTAACAGGCTAAAACTAGGGGTAGAGTAGTTGCAAAGTGCACCAATAGACAACACACACACCCCTCTTAAAAATAAAGGTCATACCAGCAGTGCCTGGGCTCCAAGGCGTACAGCCAGTCTCCTGGGCAGGCCCATTTTCACTCCACCATCAGCAAGAGCATCTACCGCTGTGAATGCCTGCAAGGCCACAATTGTCAAAATGAAGGACATTGAAAATGTAATTTTTCACAATTGCAACAAGTAAGACAGTGTCTCAAAATACACTACAAATAATAAATGAACTCACATAGGCAGGGCCACTGCCACTCAGGCCAGTAACAGCATCAATCAGGTCCTCTTCCACCTCGGTGCAGTATCCTACACTGGCCATCAGCTGCTCCAGAAGTTTCCCATCTTCTACCTGTGCATGGGTGCCTGTGGCATACACAGTGGCCCCTTCACGCACCACCACTGGAGTGTTGGTCATGCATCTCATTACTTTAGGAGAAGTGCGAACTGCTGCAGCTTCTGCGGTGGGTCACAACGCACTGTTTCATGGACAGCCTATTGTGCAGCATTGTGCCAAAATGCTGAACCTAAAAAAGGCCCTATTTCACAAGCATGACCCAACATCTAGAGCTAGGTGGGACATGTGGGTCAACATGATGTTACTGTGAAACTGGACTTCAGTGGGTACTTTTTATTTTATTAATCTTGACCTACAGCTTAAATAACACTTATCACTAGTATTACCATTATGTAATTACACTTCAATACTTTAACTAATTATTTGATATATATACACACACATCTCTACATAGAGCATATTACATATGCATTACTCGCCTGTATAAACCTCCAGTTTAAATCCTGTGTTTTTAATTACTGTGTTACCAAAAATATTACAGTGACTATTGAGTGAGAAAAACATAGATTTTCCATTATCGTCTGGTTTTGCCAAAACTTGCCTTTTCTATTGAGCTGATGGTGACACCTGCTGCACAAGACACAATAAGGTGACGATCTTCGATGTCTGGTCCAATCTCATCGAGTACAAAAGGAATGATGTGGGGCTTGACGGCCAGGAAGAGAACATCACTCTTGTTCACTGTCTCTTTGTTGCTAGTGGTAAAATTCACACCCAGTTTCTGTATAAATGACATGTCTTTTAATATTTAACTGTAAAAAAAAAAAGGAAATCATACACAAAGCTTGCTGTTTTAAACACAGTTTTGATGACACAGACATCATTAATATCCATCCTTTATGGTTCACCCACCCGCAGTCCCTGTACTGTAGGCAGATCTGTGTCTGGGGAACTGGCTGTGATTCTGTGGGAGGCAATCACGCCTTGGAGGGGCAAAAAAATAATAATAATAATAAAAACCCAAACATCACTTCAGTGTCTGACTGCAATCAGCATACATTAACACAAGTCAAGTCTGGATCCATGCACAGGTGTTACTGCAGCCATGGAACAGAAACCTCACCTGCAGCTGTGAAGCCTCGAACCAGAGCGTGGGCCACCTGACCCGCTCCTATGAAGCCGACACTCATCGACCCTGCGTGTGCTCGATCTAAAACGGTTAGACAGTCAATCAGCTCAATGACTCTGATATTTCTGCAAGTTTAACATCGGTTTGCAGCTTCGCAGCGCTGCGTGGTGGCTACAAACAAACTCACTTCCTCATTGTGCGAGGCGACATTTCCGACAACGCGTAGAAGTCGTATTACAATATTTATAGTAAAGGTTTTATTGAGAAAACTTCATACACATATTGCCAGATAGTTGTTAATTTTAGCTACGAACCAATCCACGGATTGTAGCAAACCCCCAACGGAATTACCTGAAATTATAAAAAGTCAACGTGGTCCAGCTGTGTCGATCTGCGCTTAACCTGCGGGGAGAGTTTTGATTGACAAGCGGGCAAGCCAACCAGCTCGCATGTTTTGCTGCCACGTAGTTCATTTGACCAATTGCATCGGACGTAAATATACATTTGGGGCGGGGTCTGTAAACGACGGGCCAGTTGGATCCGGCTTTTCCGTGGGACGGGGAAGTTGGTCCGGATTCCAGCACTACAGGATCATCTACTGTCAAAAATCCTGAACATCGTGATAGAGACACTCGCTGAAATGAAGACAGGCGTGTTTTGTTCACTTATATCAGTCTCCAAACAGCATCATACATGTCCAAGCTGCTGAGCATTGACCAGGATAAATGCAAAACTTCAGTAAGCTTTGATTTGGTTGTCCGTCCCTCAAAAGAGGCTTTCATTAAAAAAAACGGGTTTTCTAACACTGCACATTTATTCTAATGCATCTATCATGTAATGAAACAAATGTACACATAATAAAAGACCTATTAAAGTCATGTAATAAATTTTAATCTTTAATGATTTAGATTTCTGGTAATATTTTGTCATGCAATTATTTCATGATAGTGGCTTCTGAAAGATGAAAGTGGCAGGTCACAAATTAAACAAGATCTATTTCCTGGATATCAAATGATAAAGATCATAATTATCATCTTTTATTTTATTAAATATCAGAAACATTGCAAAACAAAACAAAAAATACACTACATGATTGTGCTTATCTCAATTAATATATATGATACTGTTGTCAAAAGTTTGCCTTGAAAAATCAAGTACTGGGTTAACATTCATTGGATAACAGAACAACCCTAACATTTTTTAACTTTACATATCTGAGGAATACAAATTTGAGGAAAATACAGAAACCCGGGGATTGCATTACACTGGGGACCCCGGAAGGGTCTTAGGCAGAATATGGCTATATAGTCAAAACCAAAAGCTTTGTTCAGTGCACAATCTGGATATAAAAATGTACAATTTATCTCAATTATATTTATTTCAATTATTTTGTTGAAGTACAATTAAATAAATGCCCTATTCTATACTGCAACACTGTTCTAATTTATAACACACTCCCACAGGGCCACCTTGTTTGAGAAGAACAAAGCAGCTTGGAGAGGACGAGTGCATTTGGTGCTGAGATGGACATATTTCTCAGGCTCCTGTGTGGACAGAAGTGCTGAGATCAGCTTATCTTTACACCTGGCAGGCTCTCTCTAGTAGGTCACTGCAGAACTGGGGAAAGGCATTAAAGTCTGTATCGTGTGTAGTGTTCGTATCGTGGGTAATGTGAGTTTTACTGGTCGCCACACATGCTCAGTACCAGATGAATACTAATGATAAGAAAAGTCACACATATAATTGACACAACTGATTTAATACTGCCTTCCCTTTGGTTGCTTATATTATATAAATTCAAAAGAGTGAGGCTCTCACAGAGACATGACTGTGGAGAGTGTGTTGAATGTCACCTCAGTCTTTTCTCTGTGTCAGAGGCTAAATAGTCTAGGAAAATTGTTTATTAGACAGCAGATCTGGAGACAAACCGAATCCTCTGGGAATAAACCAGGTCAACAAAATACAGGATAAGGTTAACACTGGTGAACACTGCCACCACCAGCTTACTGTCCCAGGGACATTGTCCACGTGGGCAGTCGTCAGGACGAGTAACCTTGCCGTACTTCCTGTCAAAGCTGAAGATGGGCCAAATCAGTGTAGTACTGAGGTAGAGGATCACAGCAAAGAAGGTGTAGACAACCACAAATCGGTCAAAGGGAAACCGCAGCGCAGACGTCCTCCCAGAGACTGTCAGTATGATCACGATCACAGTGACAGAGAAGCACAGGCTGTACACCACCACACAGTACTGCGTTGCAATGTATTTGTTGTATTCACTGTCGTTAGCCAGGGCTCCAAAAATGATGCAGGCCGAAAAACTCTGGACAACCTTGAGTAGACCTGAAACAGTGGCCATGTAACCCACCACGGCTCCCGGCTTAGCTCGGGTTAGGAACACCTCAGTTCCGTAGGGGAAGCAGCAGACACTTGAGCAGACCGTGACAGCAATGCGATAGATCTGGACCTCACAGGCCTCACCAGAGCACTCAGTCTGGAGGAAGTACACAGGGTAGACTACAGAGGCGGTGATGTACATGAGGGTTGCCAGCATGGCAAAAGCCACGGTGAAGTTATCCCAGGAAATGGGCATGCATGTGTGGAGCCGCGTGATGTCCAAGGTGAAAACAACCAGTGTGACAGCAAAGCAGAAACACCACACAAACATGCAGAAGGTTCCGTAGGTGGCACTGTAGCCCGCGCTGTGGGACACAAGGGCCATTATGGTGCAGCCAAGCAGCAGCTGGCACATTCGGGCTGCACCTAAGGGTGACAACACAGCCTCTTTGTTGAGGTAGTGTCCTCCGTAAGAATCCATGGCTTGTTTCCTTGGTTAGATTCTCAATGTCCTGTTCTTTGTATTGACGTCCTTGTGGCCTTCTCTCTGGTCACAGACCTCACCCTCTCCCTGGTTGCCTTTTATAGATGCTCCCTAATTACCAATGTCTGTAATTTTTCCTGGAACTTGCTTTGTAATTACAGCCGTGTGTTTAAGATCCAGCTACATTTATACACTGCAAAGTAGAAGTTTGTACAGTAGTAGTATGTTGTAGTAAAGGGCATTTACTTAGGCCTTAAACATTAGATATCTTTTTGATAAGGTGATTTTCTTGTTTAAAACAGCTTTTCTTGGCTGCACAAGTCTATAAACTAAACATATAAAATCTATTTCCGGTAAATCATGTAGCCAGTAGGTGTCAGTTCCTTCTAGAGTTTGTGAAATCAGAGAATAAAGTGATCATCCTGTTCTTACTGAAGTTTGTATGTCCTTAGAAATCTTCGTTTTCCTTTGCTTGCTCTCTTCATTCACCAAGATTCCCAGTGTATCAAAAGTTCAAAGTGAAGTAAGGTCTTGTCCAATGAGCTGTCCTCTGTTCAGTTATGCCCAGAGATCAATCTTCCAACAATAACCCTCAGTGCCAAACAGGTGGACTGGTTTCTTGTCCTGTCAGTCAAGTTCCATTACCCAGTGAGTCGTTCCTAGTCGTATTTTCCTATCTGCTCGTCAGAATCACTCAAACTGTTAGCTGTGTCACTTGCTCTTTGTCTTGCTGTTTCAGTCTCCTTTTGCCTTTCAGATCTAGTCGTCGACGCCTTCTTGCTCACACTCCCTCTCCCTCCTGTGTTCTGTTTGTGTCAGTGTGCATTGGTGGACTTCTAGGGTGGCTGTCTAAATGAAAGTTTGTGCCGAGCCCAGGTTGCAGGCCTCGCCAGCGCTATAAATAGGGGGTCTATATTCCACAGAGGGGTGGGAGGCTACATGTGGCAGGCAGTATGGGAGTCGTATGTCTAGGGAGCACCCAGAGAGGCTGCGTCAGAGCTCCTCAGTAAGAAACTGGCATTTATGCGCAGCATAATGACAGGGAGAGAGACTAAGACTCCCATTAGAGACAGAAATTGCATACAGGTCCAGAGGGATGATTATACACAAGTGATGACAGATTTGAGCTATGCATGTGAGAGGGAAGTGGATTAGCAGTTACTAAGAATACATTAAACTGTTTTATTAGTGTGCTGTGATTTTTGATGTACAGTGCACAATATTGCTATGGATTATTAATATAAATTACAGTAACTTAACTGGGCTGCATGTTGGCCTTATACTTTAAATTACGGATATAGATAGCGCTAAATGCCAGTTAAGTGTAATTTTTTTACAGGTCTTCAAGATGCAAAATGCAAAAAAACAGAACCATTCCTGGCTCCTGATAGCATCTGCGAAAGCTGATAAATTACGTCAGTGATGTCAAGTAATTGTTCTTCAGTTAGGCCTGAAGACTGTCAGTTTCAAACTGAAATGAGATCTGGCAGTGTACAGATAGACCGAAGTGAGTAAGCAGACTTCTGTAGCCCACTCCTCGTGTCTGAATCACTGACCAGACTGTTGAGCGACATTGTGTGTAGGTGTTTGACATGGAAGAAGTATACGTAGAGTAAAAACAGACCGTTAATCACGATTCATCCGTCCATCCATCAGTTATATCTTTAACTGCTTATCCTGTGCTGGCTTACAGGGAACCACAGCTCACCTGACTTTTTTGAAGACACCTTTACACATTAATTCCCAAGTAACTTAAATTAGCTGGCACATTAAAGTGTACTGGGCTGTGATTTTGACATTCATGGCTCTGAAACAAAATCTAAAGTTAATATTGGCTTTAGGTCAATACCAGGGCATCAAAGTTATGAAATCAGGGACTTGCTTTAGCTAGTAAATTTAAGACCTTTGGTGTTTTATGATATTTTATAACTGTCATTTTCAATTAAATAAAAATACCAACTTTTCTTAATTAAGTCTTTCAGGGAATTGACAATTGACCAATTTCTTAGATTGAACAACCTGCTTGGATCATTAGAATGTCTACAATAAAGCTTATATATCTGTAAAATATGTTACAAATAGTGACAAACTACTTTGGAAGCCTGATGGAGGTTACCATACCTCATTATACTACTATTGATAATAAGAACAATTGTAATAATACAATTTAGCATGATAACAATAACAACAAAAAGACAAAAAGGAATTTTTACCTTATATATGTAATGTGTCCTTTCTTTTATGTCTGATACAAAGACATGCAATCAACACAATGAAAAAAACAGCAATGTATTTACAATTTACAAAGAATCACTTCTCTGTGAAAATAGCACTTATAAATATGATTTACATAACAAAATAAATATGTAAAATACCAATGTAGCTTGAGTTTTTTTCTGTTTAAAAAATATGTTACAGAATAAAATTACAATTTGTAATACCTTTCCTTCTCTGGTGTGATGCGAAATAGAGGTCCTTTAAAAACATTATTTATAAAGACATCATTACATACAACATTGTCATTATATTATAAAGTGATCTCTATTATGAAATATAAGAAGGGAGTTACATTAGTGAACACTTGAAAGAACATATACAAATACCCAAAAATATATATAATACACAATATTTGTCTCCCTTTAAATGTTCATTGCATTGATCTGAGTATTGCTGAATCTAACATGAATGTGTACCCTTCCATCAGGTTTGAACAGTCTTTTTGTGACGATGTGGTCTGTGACAAAGGGGTGTAGGCTGGGTGTAATGGCATATGATATAACTACTGACAACCTAAAAGTGTTTCCAGGTCCACTTTAGCACCACAATCACCTTCAGAACCCAGCTGAACCAGATCTTCACATCTGTTCTGTGGCACCTTCACATTTGTTCACTTAAATCCCAGCACTGAAAGGAATGAGAGATTCGGACGACATGCAACATTCTCTCTTATTCCACCATAGCCACAGCAATAATATCAAGTGTAGATAATTATCTTTTACTCTTTTTAACATTTTTCCCTCTGAGACTATTTCCTTTGTGTAGTTTTCAATAACAATAAATACCATGTAATATTTGTGTGGTTGTGGCTCTCGTTTATGTGGCCTAATTATGCCATTGTGAGGGTATTAGTCCAACTTGGTCTTATACCACGTGATGATTAGAGGAGTATTTTGTCTATTTTGGTCATTCCTGCCATCGATTTAGTCTTGAAGACAAAATTGACTTCCTGATCCAGTGCATTTGTCACCTTGTCCCTGTTTCTGCCTTGATGTAGATTATTGCGTGACTAGCCCAATAATTAGATTACATCATCCTTACATTATTGTGGTATTTTCCTTTTTTTTAAACAATGACTAAATATAATCTAAATGCAAGGATGGAAATATTATAAAAACAATACAACACTGAGCATCCTTAAAACTGGATTACATTCATGATATATATGTTTTTTTCTTTTACAAAGCAAAAGATAATTTAAATGGAGAGTAGCAGAGTTGTGCCTTGTCATAGCAGTGTGTCGCCCCTGTATTTATCGCAATTACTGATTTGTGAGGAAGGGGATTGTGGGACAAAGACCCCTTTGTATGACTGAGGTTTGGACTATAGTAAACAAAAAGTCAGAGGGTAATAAATCATAGGTAGAATGGGTTATGAGAGTGAATGTGTAGTTGGAGGTATCCGGCATGGGAAACCGGCCAGAGAGACCAGCCGGCCCTGCTCGGGCTTAGCTTGGAGATACTGAGCATGTGTGTGTCCCTTTAGCTGCCACTGCTGAGCATGCCCAGTAACTTGCTAGGGTCCATGCCTTGCTGCTGGGCCATCTTCTGTACATCAAAGCCCATGTGCATGAGGAACTGAATGACGTTCATCTCCTGTCCCGTGAACTGGTCGCGGATGGTCGGGCAGGTGGGGTTGCAGTGTGGCCATGGGCAGCTGTCGATGAGGTGCACTGGGCAGCCTTTGGGTGGAGCTTTGTTGTTCCTGTTGTCGTGCAGGCTGCGGTCCCAGCAGTGCAGCGCTCGGGGCAAGGAGGTTCCCTTAACCTGCACGTCAATCCAGTAACTGGAACACAACACAAGGGGGAGCTGTCAGCTCACACGTCCCGAGCACAGAGGTTCACGTCAGGCGATAATTACACACTGGCAACAGAGGTGTGAAAATGAACGTCTACTCACTTTCTGTTGATAACTTCATGAGAGAGGCACGCTGGAGCAAACATAGCCCTGAATATAGAAATACATTTTAAAAAACAGGTCACTTCGCAACAAAGGCCCCTTAGATCCTCCTGAAACACAGAGTCAGAAACTTACGGGACATCTTTGAGTGTGTTTCTCAGCTCTATGCCAAGATTTTGGATGTAGCGCCACTGGCCTTCCTGAACAGGTTGACCTGTGAGCTGAATATTGTCCACGGTCAGCTGGGCTTCATCGAAGAGCCACTGCACCACAAACACAGGGCCTACACCGCGGCAAGGGAAACATAATATACAAGTGTTTGTATAGAAAATAAGGAAAAGATGATTTGTATGCAGTGGATATGTTGGATATATGTATATAAAACATTGTACTGAACGAGAACACAAACTCACTTTTTATTGATGGGAAGACTCTGTATCCGAAGAAACAATTCCACTCCTCTCCTTCGTGGGTCTTCCTGCACCTCTCGGGTACCACCCCTCCCCAGTACCTGAGGTGAAAAGTAAGGAAGTGGCGTCTAAATCAGCATCCTAATTATTTCATCGCCTGACTAAAATATTATTAGTGCAGTTTACAAAATCTCGTCTTTTATGATTTGTTGGCTCTCTTACTTGATGCCTCTCTTGATGGTCTCAGTGGGACCACAGCTGACAGTGTCCACACAGTCAGTACATTGGTACTGCTTGTTGTCCAGGAACCAGCCGGAATCAGAAAGACCTCGCACTTGTATTCCGGTGTGCCCTAGGCCCTCTAGTAGCTCAGCCACACGGTCAACATTTAGCAGGACCCCGGTGCCTCCTGCACTACAATCAGAAACATATTCATATTAGTACCTAAAATCAAATATAAAAAAAATTCAATATTTCAATTTAAAATCTCTAGATACATTTTTACACATGAACATACCTGCTTCCTGCTAACAGCAGCACCTTAGCGTTGTCCAGGCCCTTGTTCAGCAGGTCCTTCACGACCTCCTGAATAATCAGTGAGCCCATAAACGCGTAGCCACCTACACACAAAACAGCAGGAATGGAACTGTAGAACAGCATTTCCTGTAAGGACAGATAAATGCTTTGATTTCATTCTTTAGTTATTTCTTACTTGTTTCTGTTTTGGCTGTAGCACCACTCCACACGTCGCTGGAGCAGTATGGGATGAACCTGCGCAAGCAACGTAAAGGTAAAGTTGCCAGGTGGGCTTAAACATTTAGCGTCAGTAAGCGCACAAACACAAATCAACTTACACCATGTTGGCATTCCACCAGTGAGGGTTTTCCTCAGGCAGCGGAGACAGAATCCCAGTGCCTGCAGAGACAGATCAACATGTATCATTAGGCTTCCTGGCACTCCCAGACAGATCCTCCGCTTCTTCATCATCATTACCCCATGGATTACTGTCATTACACTGCAATGAGAGAGGGAGGCGTCTCTGCTCCTGCAGAAGCGGGCGCCAGGTAGCCCTGCACCGCAGCTATACGACCGGGTGTCAGTCTCAATAACACTGCAGATGAGCACAGATACATCCGATCCTTTTAATTACCTATCACATTACCTGTCACTAGGAGAGGAGGTCAGAATGTTGTACAGACAGGTGGAGTATCAGTGAGTGTGTTGAACTATACAGACTAACTGAGGCTGACCTCTTTTAGTTTGCGCCCACTTGGACGAGCTCATCAGTCTCCTCATGGTCTCATATCGGCTATCGCAGTTCTCTTTGTTGAAGCAGTACCAGCCGCCTAGACGTAAAAACACACAAAAAAACACAGCTAGTTATGTTTCCACATAACTTTGGCTTGGAAATTAAATAAAATGAGTTTAGTTAATTCTCAGTACTGACCCTCTAAGAATATCAACCACCGTCTGCTGCCTCGAGATTCTTTCAGGTAGTACCTACAAGAGACCAGAGAATATAAAATCATCCAATCAGAGCAGGCATGTCAACTATGCTTGACTTGTATGCAAACAATAAAAATATGTGAAACAGATTGGACATATTTAAAGGATTAGTTTACACTCCCTGCGTGATGGTATCTCGCAAAGATATAGCCACATTCGCTGTGAGATAAATGCTAGAAGGCAAAGCCCTCACTGTTTCCACCATCAGTGATGGTTTCTAAGCATGAAAAATAAAAACACACATGACATCACCTTGCTGTCTACACAACGATGACACGTTAATTTCTTGATTGCACCAATGTAAATTCAGTGAGTACAAAAGACTGTGTGTGTGTGTGCACCTGGGAAAATGACCTAGTGATCAAATAGGAGATTAACATCATTCACACTATTTTTTTGTACTTTTGATCGTTAACTTAACTTAAATAGGAAATGTACCATCATAGTTTCATCTCTCTGAGCTCCTCATTCTTTAGCAGTGTCCTCACACACAACATTGATGAAGATCAGGGCTTGTGTCCAGGATAATGATGATGATAAGATGAATATGTTATCATTTGTGTATGTAGGACTCACATACTCAAGTGTGTCCACCTTAAATGCACTTTTGGTAAGTTGAAGTGAATTTGTTTACCAGGTCATATATGCTAGAAAATAATAAGTTGTATGCCCTATGTTGTCAGCCCAGAATAAAGGCAATGCTATTCAAATGCTGTCCCATGCAGGACATTTTGATAGGAGTTCTACAGGATTTTTATTAAATATCAATAGCAGTTTAGTTTAATCGCAACAAATGAGGCCAATAAAACAGCCTGTAAAGCAGCTTTGGCCACAGGAGTGAAGTTGTGCCCGGGAGGCAATTTTTATTATTTCATTGAGAATCCACTGGACTCCAACAATGAATGAACTCAAGTGAATACCAAAAAACATTTCAGGGACTATAAAGAAAACAGACTTGGCTTAAAGTCTGAGCTTTTGCTCAGACATTTTGGCTGCAGTTAATACTGTTTTTATGTGACCACAGTCAATAATGTAGGCTGAGGACAGTGCACCTGCTCACTACTTCCAAACAACAAAGTGAAGGCGGGTTTGGCAAGCTGAACAAACCAAGATGGGAAGGCGCTGCTTCAACCTACACACTCTTAACAAGTGCAGATCCAGAAGAAGAAACACACAGCTTGACCTCCTTGACCAATGAATGATTTTTTTGGATCAATTTTTTGGATCTGTACCTGTGACAATATGTTTGTGGAAACACGACTGGGCAGCTGAAGGGTGACAGCATCCACCGCTGTGAATGAAACAGCCATCTTCCAGTAACTGTCCCCTTGCGCTTGTGCTCATGCTGCACCTCTGAAGAGCTGAGAGCTTCACTGAACAGACAGCTCTCGCTACCAGGCACTTTAGGGTTTAACACGGATTAGACGGTATACAAAATAGTACATGGCATACACGGAGACATGTATCGCCAAACCCATTTCCGCCCATCATCGAACTGGTCCCAGAGAGTTTCCTATGCACGCCAATCAAATCATTAACACAAAGTATTTATACTGAAAACTGTAAGTGTCATTCTACCCTGTATAATACAAATATTAATGAGCAGTTTGACAAGTAAAATCTACAGTCCTTGGCCATAGCTTTTAGAGCAGTTATTACAATAAAATACACCTTTTAGCAACTCACTGCCACCTGCCATAACTTTGTTTACAGTGTTATCTGCATAAAGATATGCTTTACCCACAATATGACTGCTGACAACCGGAAGGACGTGATTTATTGAACATTGTTTATTACTTATAAAAGAGAGGGTGTGTCAGTGTGATGAAAATATGCTTTAAGTGTGCGGCTTATCTTTCATTAGTAGAGATGTCATGTAGGGTTTCTCACTGCTGAATAGATTTCTGCTGATTTGATCTATTGTTTATCTCACTGAGCATTGATTAAAATCTTGACCAAACTCAATCCCATCAGGACCCACTGACAGAATATAACACCTACAGTGAAAAGTGGTGAACTACAAAGTAATGAGACACTGTTTCACAGTTTGTGTTCTGGTTGACATGATCAAAGAGATGGAGATGGGCGGGGGTCTGAAAACCTACATCTAAACTTTCTGCAGAGCAAATGCTGCATTCTAATTTGAAGCAAAGGAAATGAAGCATAGGCCGTGCGGCGATCCGCAAATTTCACGCTTTGCTGACCCAAAGCAGCTGTCTGTCTTATCCCAACTGAACTTTATTTTGTCCTGAATCACTGGAATTTCTATTTCTGTATTTTTTCTTTTTTATTTACATTTTTGTGAGTTAATCATAACGACTTTTTTTTTTTGCGCCCTGTCCAAACTGGCTGATGAGATGCGTCGGATCGCTGACCCGGCTCTGACCTGCCCCTGTTCTAACGTTGTACCTACCCCGCGGCACTTCCGTCGTTGCAGGTGACCGACGCGTTCTCCAAAAAGTTCAGCTTCATGTCGTGGTCGAGCTTCTGCGCCGAGCACGGGTACAGGGACTGCGCCAGGTTCTTGACCTGCGTCATGAAGTTATCCATGTTCTCCTCCACGGCGGTGAAATCCAAAGGGAAGCTCTCCGTGGTGTCTCCGCGCTCCGCTCGGTGCGTCGGGGGAGGCGGTGGGCGTCGCGGCTGCGGGTTGCGGCCACCCCGGAACCTCCGCGCGCAAAGAGCTCCAGACTGCATCAGCATCAGCAGCAGCAGCAGCGCGAAACCATCCCGATCGCTGTCATCCTGTGTCCCCGGCGTTCGGTGTCCCAAAGTCAGCGTCTCGTCGAGGAAACTGCGGCACTGGATGGAGCGACTTTTACGCACGATTTAAAACGCACTTGTCGTTCTCCCCTCTCGAAGCAACAGCGCTTAAAGTCGCCTAGAATTACCTGCACTTTCAGATGAGATCACAGCCAGTCGCGGAACTCTCTGAGTATATGTCCAACTTTCAAACAGCGGTTTGCCCGTCTCCACTGAACCGCTGGACCGAGCGCAACAGCTGGAACGACAACACTCGTGCCAGGCGCTTGTATTTTATTCAAACTTTCCCCCCTTGTGTGTCCGTGCAGCCAATCACAGGAGCGGGGCCGGACTCGGGGCATGATCAAGCGTGGCAGACGACCCCCCCCCCCTTTTTTTTTTATTTATAGAGGGGAAAAATGTCCCGGCGTTGGTTCTTTTGATCCGCGATGTTTTATTTGATGTGGTGGTTTTATTGCCCATTTCCCATTCCTTCACAAATTTATGAAGTGAGAATACGCATCTTGTTACACACTTGCCTGAAAATCAAGCGAAAAAAACAAAACAAAAACATGATTAAAATATGTTAAGAGAAAACAATCTTTGGCCAGAAATGTATTCTGAAGGTATTATCAAGAGACACTACCTGTAATAGCAAAGTTATTATTTCTACTAATAGTTCAGTTTTCTCTTGTTGAAAGAATACCAGTAGTAGAAGTGTCTTCATCCTTCACCTCACAAAAAAACCAAACACGCATCCAGTTCTGTTTGGTTGACTTGCTCATGTTTCATGTTTTGTTAAGGTTAAGAAAAGAAGGGACTTGGACACTTTTTTCTTTATCTCCAGACAGGGCCTCCGAAGATCAAAGCAGCCATCACTCTTCCCCCTCCTCTCACCTCCTTCCTCCCACTTCAGTCTCTTCCAAACTTTCCTGGGCTACTGTATATTTTAAGTTGAGCAGAACATAGTGATGGGAAGCCAGCTTTTTAACAAACAAACGCTTCCCAACGGTCAAGGTAGGCTTTCCTCGAACAACCTGTCATCTTAAGAACGCGTTCACATTGAGGTTCAGACCAAACATGGTTTGTAACGACTTTAGTCTTAGACCGAGCTCATTCCCTTTAAATGACTAAATAATAGGATTTATGAGACAGATACAATTTATCACTACTTATGCACACTTTTGATTTTGTCTGTTTGATGTATTTGTGCTTTTTTTCTACATAGATGCAACGGGGCACTGATGTGGTGTCAGATTAAAAGGACTTAAATCAGCTTTCTGTTGTGTCTACTATGCTGTAGCTCTAATGTAAACCCCCGTCTCAGGCAGCATATCGATTAATGTTGGATCGGGTTTGTTGAAGTAAAACAGAAGAGTGCTGCAGGGATCTGATGTTGTGGCTTTCAACTGAGGTAATCACCAAAAAAAAGGTCATTTTTATGGAAGCAGCTGCCAGAGTTGCTAGTGTTGGTGAACCAGATGCCATTAACTGCTTCAGTGTATTGTTAAGGACGATCTCCTCTTGTGAAAGTACAGACAAACCACAAGCGTACCATGATGGAAATGGAAATTAATTTGACACTTTGCTGAGAGGGGAGGGGGCTCATTACTGTAGAAAACATGTCACGAGAGATCATTTGAAAATAGTGACAGAAACTAAGCTGCAAACTTCCTCTCAGAATGAGCTTTCTTAATCAGTGTGCCTAAAGAATGTTGGACGGTTTTGAGCCAGGTAAGATGGATATAAAGTCAGCAGCAGGACCGATGGTATTCATTGGGAACTTCAAATAGATGCTTGTATAGATTAAAACATGTGGTAGGGCCCGGGAGGAGAGGCTCTGTCACAGATTGAGTCTAGTCACTTTGACCCATACCTCTCTGCTTTATCACACGTCATCCTCCAAAATGTAAATCACTCGCAGATGGATGCCGGTTTCTGACACACTCACTACCACGAAGAGATGACCCAGTGGTGTGTCGAAATGTCCTCTGACCCAACTGAGCGAGAAGTGTGAAGTGCATGTGCTTTAACTTCAAGGGAACGGGAACATGAAGGATACCTGTGTTAAGAACCGAATGAGGCTAGAGACTGAGGTGGAAATGCTGGCTTTGCTACTGGTTGCGCCCAGCGGTTTGTTCTCCACTGTGTCTTGTTTGAACTCTGAGTGCTAAGCCTTTCTGGCTTTCGCTGGTAATTCTCTCTCTCCCTTTTTCTTTGCTTCCCGCTGTCAGTATTGCGTAGACACAAACGTAGCCACGCAAGTCCGAGTGCATTAATCCTAGATTTAGGTCATTTGAAAATGACCCAGCTGTTCTGATGGCAGTCCCCTCAGAAGTGCCCCCGTAGCCTGAACCCCAACTCCAGGCCTCCTGTGAAAGTCAAAGCCTGTCTTTCATCTCCGATCAGTTGCATGTGCCCTCACAGATCCACAGGTTTTACTGCTTAAGTCTGGGCTGGCAGCATTGATCATGTGACCGTTGCCTGCCTGGCGTTTAGACACATCACAGCGCTGTGAGCGCTCTCCATGTACAAAGCCTGCCAGTTGTGCTCACACATCCTCATTGTCCATCTCCCTGTGCCTTTTACTTTTGAGTTGCACATGCTGTTGTCAAGGGTTCATCCGTGATCATCAAATCCTGCTAGTTGGAACTGTTAGGTCAGGTTACATCAAAGAGATCAAGCGGGATCAGCCTCTTGAAAGGGACAGGCTCTGGCTCACATCATCAGAAACAGGTGGAGGTCCTCAGTGGAAGAACAAAGGGGAGAGCACATCTATAAAACCTTTATATTTCATTTTATTTTCAGACGAGATTCTTTAAATTCCTTTAAATTGCCACCCTCTCTTACACGGAGCGCACAAACCTGCATAAAATATATTTCAGGTTGGGAATTGTGGGACTCAACCGCAGCTCTAAATCGCATGAAGGTCACAGCAGCAAAGCTTGAAAGTTTTTGGTATAATACCACAAAGGTTTAAAGTGTGGAAATCCACTCAAAGCCAGCGGGTAAATGGCAACTGGAAACGTATGACTCAGGTGTTACAAATTAGTCCAAGTGTTGTTAAGACCTTGATGAGTTCTGTGTTTATTTTAGTACTGACTCTTAATTTCTTCAGGTTTTTAACATTTAAAAAAAGAGTCACGGGATTGCACGAGCTGATCTGACTATTAGCTTTGACATTTCAGGCTTTCCACTCCTGTTTTGAGCTTCCGTTTCTGTTCTGTGTCACCTTGAGGCAAACCTCCGGAAGCAGGTCCCCTTTAATTTCATGTTGAAGCTATTGTTCAAGCCCCAAAACAAACACGTACCGAGTTTTCGAGTGTTAACGCACCGTGGAGTTCCTTTCATGTGCCCTCACCACATGTTCCTGATATTGCCCAGAGAATCTGTAAACAACCTTGATCCTGACTGAAGTCAAGAGGTGCCATCTAAGATGTGGATGTAAATGGGGAGTACGAGAGAGTAAGAGAAGCAGGAGACATCTGTCGAGCAGGCTCTCATTTCGTAAGAGGAGGACGTCTATTGGATACAGATGATGCCCTGTTTGATAAAAAAATGAACTCTTTCAAGATAGGGCCGCTTGTATTTGGGGTCTCTCTGGCACCAAGAGGTAACCGAATAGTTCAGATGCCGGGTCAGCTGTTTGTCGTTGATCTTTAATCTGAATGACGGTCACAAAATAGCTGCTGTTGCCTGTAAACAGTTCTGTCACGTCAGTCACACTAAGCAAGACGAATGTCTGTGTCTGTCGGGGCGGGGGTACATGCGTGTTTTGCCTGTGTGCCTGCATGTGTGGAGGAATGTGTTGGCTTGAAGATGAGTGAGGTGGACCAGGCTGTCTTGGAGGTACAAACACGTGCATGTGGAGCCTTCCTGCAGACGTTTTCCATTCATGCCTAGTGCATGAATCACCCCGTGTAATGCCCTCTGCCAGGTAGCGACAGAGGAGGGCGCAGAGACCAATTACCATTTGAGACCTGCTATTATTATCATCAGAGAGGCGGCAGTGCTGCTTCCCCTGCGCCTATTCTCATCTCCACACAGACAGGAGATTCACGTCAGTTTGTTTTGGAAATTTTTAAGCCACAGATTTGCCAAAGGACATGGAAAAGTCTTTATTACAGGTCATGACAGTAGACCCATAACACAGTATTCATTTTCTGTCCTTTAACCTGGTCTCTATGGGGAAATTCTTTTGAAGTCCACACCCTGCTGTAAAACATGGCCATTATTCAATTATATGAGAGCTCTATTTGAAGCAGTTCTCGGGTCTGTAGGCTTTAAAGAATGTGTCATTATTTTAGAAAGATTTCTGTTTAATTTTGGTTTTACATGTAGGAAAAAGAACTTTTGGCACTCAGCAAAAATCTGATGTGTGGTCAAAACTTGGTGCCAGGTTTTCAGACGGGGATTAGTCTGAGACTAAAGGCAAAATTCGCTGGAAATATCCACTGAAAAGCACCGTAGTCTGACTTAATCCGGGAAGCTGGCCCATAATGTTGTGAGTACACAGTACGCGCTTCAGTCTACTGAGTCACTGGGGCACCATTAGCGTACGGCATGTGCCTCATTATTTTTTGACACTCGATTTACACCAAGCAGCCGTTTTCTTTTATCCCTTCGGCAAGAAGATGACTCGGCTGTAATCAGAGAAGACAATGATCAGTGCCAGCCTATTGGCCTGGCCTGGTACCTGCTTTGATGTCATATTTTGGAGTACGGCGGGCTGTGACCCATGCCAAACAGCACCCATAGTCGCCAACCATCTGACAGGCTCCCTTTCATCGGAATGACATCACTCCGCTACTTGATTACTTTCCATGGGCTCTTCCAGACCTGGGAATTTTCTCCCATGAATCTGAAATCATCATCATGGTCTTTACACCATCAAAATAAAAGAAACACAGCTGAGAGACACATTGTGTGGCCTCATTCTGCAAGAGAATTGGCACTTTTTGAAGATTCTTTAATACGGTGTGCTCTGTGACGTTAGTGAAACCAGATGGAGCGCAATAAATATTAATTGCCAACACGAAGAGACACAATGAACATGGAACATAAAAACAACTGTATGCACTGCGATCTTTCAGCTCCACATTTTTCTTCCTTTGATTTTCCCTCTGCATGGGGAGAAAAAGGCGATAAATTACAATGTAGAACATAAACTGTTTGCCTTTGCAGGAAACTGCTGTATGAGGTGGATATTTTTGACCAACTTTGGTGGTTTCGCTGCTTTTCTGCTGAGTGTCAGCTTCACGGAATCACTGTCTGTCTTTACCTGCAGGTACGGAGCTCCGCTCTCCGCTCTACATCATACCGACTCTCCTGTAGACACTCTGTAGGATCAAATGGTGTCTGGGGGCCCCCTGACTGAAAATTAGACTTTAAGATTTTCAAAAGAAAAACAATGATTCAAAGGACTTGGGAGTGTGTTTGTTTATTCTCAACAAAAAGGATATAAAGGATGACTGCATATGTTCATGAGGCCGAAGTGGGATAGACAGTAACTCATGTGGCTGCCAAGTCCGTGCTGCTCTTTGATGTACTGAGATGCATACAGCAAATATCCTCTTACAAACACTGGCAAGTATAATAATCATTGTGTGATCTAATTAGAGACGCAGACTGAGATACACTGACGGCAGTTTGGCTGAGATAGAGCACACTTCCTACAAAGCCACCTTAGCCACTGAGATCTGTGAGTCTTCCCGTAAAGATCTCATCTTTGTTTTTGAGGTCACCTGTGGTCAGCCAGTGGAAAGACTTATTCAAAACAAGGTAACATATCTGTTTGGGAATATACGGCACACACTTCCCTTTCTCCTGTGGCAGGAAGAAGTGGTCATTTGTGGGAAGAAGAAAGTGTTACTCAGTCTTTGCTCATAAAGAGAGCGAGAGGAGCCAAGAGTGGGCCATATCGTCTTGTTTATGATGACTAATAGGCAGAGCACTCGCAGGTTTTTATCTTTTATTCGTTCACATCTCAGTTATGAGACGCAGGAATATCAATAAATGGGAGCTCTTTGTAGATATGAGTTAGTTTTTGAATAATTGCACTTAATTATTTGTCTCATCACTGTAGGCCTGTAAAACGAGAAACTAATGGATGTAAACCACAAAAGTAAATAATTGGCACTAGAACCGTTAAGCAATGTTCCTATAAATGAGCATTACTAAGAAATTTAAGACCAAACATCAAGAGAATAAGTAGAAATTCCATCAAAGTGAATGGCCTCACATCTGGTGGACAAGTGTAGGCCTAATCCTCATGTGTCAGATCCTTGTCTTTAAAGAAATAGTTTGCCATTTTTGAAGCTGGTCCTAATACAATATTAAGGTGCTCCCACCTGTCTCTTTTTGGAAAGACTGTATGAAGTTTCACGCCATATGAAATTTCACCCAGAACACAACTACGCTGCAAGAAGCCAGGGACACTGTGCGCAGCCCACTGTCTATGCAAAATGCACTTCAAAGTTTAGCTGAGACTCGTAAAAATCTTCAACAGCAGCACCGAGCCAAACCGAGTTGTCATTTTTTTTAAAAGATACAGTCTGTTTAAAACAAATCAGCCGCATCACGGGCAAAGCTTTTTACTTACGTGTGTGACTTTGAGGTTTTCTCAAAATTTAAACGTACTTAAAATGCATGAACCATGATTTGTGAACAAAAACAGGTGGATTGATAATTAGTGCAACATAAATGCACAACCAGTATCTCTCACGTTTACCATGATATGGGCCTGGTATGATTTTTTTCTGCTGGAAAGTTGGGGGAAATATCTGTCAGTCAACTGCAGCACTGTATCCTGAGCGAGCTGCTAATGGGAGCGAATGAGCATTTTGGCATCGATATTGTGATGGGGACCTTTAGTTTGGTTGATTGATGGAAAAGGAAAGAGAGCTTGTTTATTTGCACTCAGTTCTTCGTCAGCTGTTAGTTGGTGATGTTTGCCGCAAAGAAATGTAACTGTTTCTGCAAATGGCATATTTATGTCCGTTTTGAACGTCATCAGCCAGAAATTGAACATTTCGTTTGTTTCTTTCTAAACAACCTGCGTAGTTGCCGACATGAACCGTCTTTGGACAAACACATGCAGGATGTCTGGACGACAACGGGAGAAATGCTGGAGCGACACACAAATACAATCCAAACACGGAATCAGAGGCAGTTTTATTAAATTATCTGTGCCCTTAAACCACAAAGAAAGTAAAAAATCTTGCTATTGAAATTGCAAAGTACAAATTTGCTTTCAAGTTCCACATTTACATCTTCAGAAGTAAAAAGCCGGGGTTACAACAACAAAACCCTACACACAACGGGTAGTAGATATGCCTACATCAAAGCCTGCAGGACTGATAACCGCACAGAAAAAGGGAAATGTGTGTGTAACACACTAACTTTTAAAGACACTGACTCAGTTGAACTTAGTAGGGCTGTTGAAATTTTATGAGCCTCAGCTGATCTTGGAGAGCATGTTGAAAGGAATAAAGCCTGTGCATCTTGGCCCTTATTTCTTACAGTGTAGTCATGTTCCAGTAACAAATTTCACATTTGTTACAGCACATGTTCCAAACAGAGACTAACCCCCCATGTATATAAAATCACATCAATATCGTATTAAGAGCAGCTTCAAAAATCATAACCTCATCCTCAAAGGTACATCTGTTAGAGCCCGTAAAAGTGCTAGTGAAGCAGTTTTGTACCTGTGCATCTGAGATTTGGGTCTAAGGTAAACCGAACGTCACGGTGCTTTTGTCCGAATCAGAGCGTGGTAGGCAGGTAGAGGGAAGGACAACTGTAACGTGTCTGAAGCGTAACCTGTTCTCTGGCCCTCGCTTTGAAAACAGATGAAGATCGGCTGTGGCCCTGAACTCATTACACCTTCAAAGGTAATTAACACATGGCTTTTGTTTGGGCCCGATCAGCCCCAGATTATGTAGGTACAGATGTTCGGGGCAGACGACAGATACCAAGAGTAAGGTGCGCATGGATGTGCTTTCATGTCAGCAGGAAGTGCTTGACCCCTGACCCCCTTTTGACCTCAAATCTAGGCTGTCAATGCCACTTCCTTGAGTTCCCTGGAAAGATGAACATGTGGACAGAGACAGGAGGCCTTCAGCCCTGTGCAGGATGAGCAAGGAGACCAGCTGGCATCTTTGCCCTGTAACACCGCTTGGCATTTATGCCAATCTACTGTTATATAACATCAAACGCTTGTTTTAGTCTTTTTTTTTCTGAAGAACTGTGAGTAAAACTACATTGTCAGTGTGTGAGAACTGTAAGAGGACAGAAACTGGAGTCAGTGAGGTGCTTCGTCATTACCACCAGTACCAGGTTGGTTTCTGCTCTGCCTTGGGATTTTGTTCCAGTTTCACAAAATCCTGGACATCTACGGGAAGGAAGTCTCGCCTTGACCTTGACGATGCAGAAAGCTCCATATTGCACGCGGATGTGCCTACATTTGGAGAATATTTAGATGAGTCAGTTTGCCCTTTAGCTCATTCTAATCTATGTCTCACTGCAGATACCACTGGGACCACGTGCAGCATTTTTTGAGTCATCAATCCAATAAGACCAGTAATCGTCTGTGATCACATCTTCTCTGATGAAAAACAGAAACATTAACATTAAATTGTTTTTTATTATGTTTGTTTTATTAAGAGTTAAATAAGATGGTTAAACTTCTCTCCTGCTGCCCATTTTTCATCTAAAATACAATTACAGTTATCTATAATTTCTGTTCAGCCAAATCCGGAGTCCACTAACAAAAGAGTAGACCAGACTTTGGGGGATAAAACAGTTTTGGCGGCAGCTATAACAACAGTTATCAGGAAAGCTAATAGTACAAGTTTGGGTGGAATTTGATTTCAAAATTACTTTTGGCAATTAATTACTTTTAAATCTTATATTTTATTTGTATTCTTGTTGGTATTGGTTAAATTATGCTTCACTAGTTTATTGTGTTGACTAATTTTGAGCTTTGCCATTTGTGTAACACAGAAATGAAAAGGGAACTTTTAGTTTTGTCTTCAGCATTTTTTTCAATATTGAGTGTGACGGCTGTCCATGCTGGAACAGCCAGAATGTTCAATTGGATCAAATAATTACTTAACTTATGTCAGAAATATTCCTTAGCCTAATGATGATGAAATAATATTATAAAAGTGTGTATGCTAAATATGCAATGAGTCTGGGAAGATACGCTAGATTCAAATCGTGGCACTGTCAGACTACACAACAGTCATACACAGTGATCCCTACAGTTTAATATGAATTATCTCAAGCAGACACTTGGATTTGTGGGTCAGCAGTCTGTCTTGGCAGAGCGTTTGATGATGGCATTTTATTGTTCCAGAAGGTCAAGATGTTCAAAGCTCTCCTTCTGTTCTCCGCAGGGCATCAAGGCAGCAGCTGTCAGAATCCACTCGGCTTTGTGTTTTTATATGAGAGAAGAGGTAGGTCAAGCCCACTCTCACAGAGCTGTTTTTACTGGGGGGCAGGATCTCAGCGGACACCCTAATATTGTTGTTCTGCCCTTTTGTGCTGGAGAGCGGGGAGCGTGTGAATTGCCACTCCCGAGTTTGACGCTGATCAAATTGCCTTTTTGGCAAGATTCAAAAGTACATCTATGTGTGTATCCCTGCGTATGCATGTGAATTATTATAGACAAAACAGACCACCACTCGGGCTTTAGATCAAATGTCTTAATTCTCATGCTGTAAGAGCATTTACACTCTGGTGTTCCTAAACCATTGTACAATGTAATTTTGATAGGTTTACACAACAGATGATCTAACACGACCTGTTGATCATCAGCTCTCTGCTTTGTACTGAACGGCTGTTGTCAGGACGCAGCATTGTTAAAGCTGATGTTTGCAATACTACAAAATCCTTCACAAATACCTGCTAATGGTGGATATTTACAGAACATGCAAGGCTTTTAGCAGACAAAAAATTGTAAAAACTTTTGAACGGATTGAAACAAAGAAGAATCTGCAAATGCAGATAAGCAACAGTAGAACAACAGCCAGCGCACATTGCACCTTTTTATTCACTCTGCGCCATTTAAAAAGACTTTACACCGTACATTTTTCTTTTAACATCATCTAGCACAGACTTTTGCCACAGCGGGTGCGCTAGATAAATAAAAGAAAAAGAAAAAGGCTGAAGACAGAAAAGGTGGCATTCCTCTAACACCACTTAATCACTTAGAAGACTTAAGGCCCAAAACAGCGCAAGTGTCCGTGGCTCTGATGTGCCATTAACAGTTGATGGCCCCCCACCGGCTCAGAAACCCAAAACCAACAAGGATGCAGTGATAAGACCTGAACGGGGCGGCCTGGTGCAGAAAAGTTCACACACTGTTTTTCTGACCTCCTGCACCTTTCAGCTGACCACCCTGAAACGTTGACTTTGCGCACGCTCGCTGTGACGCCGCTCTCTCCCCGCACCGTTCCCACTTGACAGGATGTCCATGAAAGACTCCCTCTTTCCCCCTCTGCCCTCTGTTTTCACACCCAGAGAACAGTCTCCTTTTACATGCTGTTTCTTTGCATTTGAAGGGTCCAGTTGCTGAGCACATACACTGGAGACAGTCTGCGGGTCTGCGCCTTTGATAGCAGGAATGCTGTTTTGGACTTTTTAAAGTTCACCAACCTCCAGTGATTTGATTTTCCTTCTTCACACACATGCAGAAGATTTGCTTTGTTAAGCAGTGTATCTATTTCTCGTAAATGCAACTGAAATAACAATTTGTTGTGCAATTAATCTGCTGTAATTCACACAGTTTTGCTTAATTGCAACTCGAATTGAGGCGATGAAAGTAGCAGCCACCCACTCTGCTCCCCAGTGCATCAGTAGTTTGTCACAACTGTCACATAGAGATGATGTTTTAGCTGCATGGGGTGAAATCAAATTAAAGTGGTTTGGATAATTCCTTCTCTACAATAACAGAGCTGTTTTATGTTCCCCCCGAGAGCATCTAACATTGGAAACAGTCTGCTGACACAGTTTGCCAGAATTCTTGAATTTGCAGTTTCCAACTTTCCCCAGGCATTTTTAGTTTTATAATGCCAACAAATAACAGAATGCAGATACATGCAAATATGGCAAGACTCAATTGATCAGATTATCCTCTTTTCGGCATTAGTATAAACTGGATAACGCACGCTGCAGCAAACCAGACCCTTGTCATTTGATCCGATCTGTACCGAAGAAACATTGGCGAACTTGCCGGAGAGCCTCGCACAGTAGCAGGAAGGGCTTAGCGCTCAAACAAAATGCTGTCACTTTGATCATTTCCTCCTCGTCTTTGATCTCCGCACTCAAAGGACCAATGATAATGTTTAATTGATTATGTAGGATGAACAAGCTTGGTTTGCTCTCATATCATTCATTCCTCCCCTTTTTTGTGTGCTCGCTCTCCAAGAGAAGATCGCTCGCATATTGCCCCTTTCCTTTCTTCTTCTAAAACAAATAAAGACGTCAAACATCAAAGCTGTTCTTGGTTAATAAAAGAAGACCTCAAATATTTTCCATTATGTTTGACATGGTTTTGGGTTTCGCCAACCAGAGGAATAACAACAGGAATAAAATAACGCGCTTTTTTTTCTTCTTGTTGCTCTGTTTCTGTGTTACAGAGGTTAAGCAGACCAAACTTGAGCCGCTTCTTTGATCTTGTTGGCTCTAATTATTCAAAGGTAGTCTTTCTCTTTTCTATTTCTTTTCAGAGACCCCCCCTCCTCCTCCTCCCACCACCACCTCTTCCCAACTCCCCCCAGCCATCCATACAACAGACTCTGCTGCACGTTCTTATTGTCCCTTTTCCACTCTTCTGATTATGATATCCAGAGTTCCCAGCTAAAACAACAGTGTGTCGTAGGATCACTTTCCTTTGAAGTCAACGTCAGTCAGTTGTGTTTCTGTCTTGGGCCAGAGTAGTGACCCCTGACCTGCAGTGATTACTTCCGTGGTGCAGCCAAGCAGAGATAACTGTAAATGCAGGCCTTTGATATCCACTTGAGAAAGGAAGGTTGAGCCTGGGGGGAAATACAGTGATGCTCAGGCATCTGTGTGCTCACACACACACTCACAGATAGGCCGGTCAGAGAAACATGGGAATGACTTTCTAATCAAACAACCACTTTTTTTTTTAATTCTTTATAAAAAAATCTAATTTTTGTTATGTTTTATTTATTTCATATTTTGTCTATCTTGATCAAGTTAGATATTTTATTTTTTATGTGTGTTTTACATCTCATCTAAAATTAAATTTGACTCGACTTCACAGATGTATTCTGATCGGCTGAACCCAAATCAGATAAATATTCTTAAGGTGTGTTAAAGGAAACTACGTCATAAGTCTTTCTACTGGGGTCAGGCTTTAGCAGTTGAAGAAACCAAGCTGTTATTGATGTTATATGAAATCACTTAAGGCAATATTTTTTTTAGAAAGTATAAAACTGAAGCCAGCTTTCAGTTACAGTAGCTTAGCTCAGCACAAAAACCGGAGGCAGGGGAAAAAGCTACGCTCTGTGTCGTAGAGTTTAAAAATGACATGTTGCGGGGGAATGGGTTATGTGCCAGACTATTTCTTGGCTGGGAGCAGCAACATCCAGGAGTCTCTGGTTGCTTAGCAACTGCCCAGACACAAGAAATAGTCTGACACATAGACAAATGAGACACTATGTTAATTAGCAGACTTGAGAGGTGCTGATAGATAAATAGTTTCCTTTGGACAGGCCAACTGCTTTCTCCTGTATACAGATAGATACATATTCATTGTTTTAGAAAAGTATCTCTGTAAAATTCTATATTCATGTCAGTTTTTTCATAATAAAATGTTTTAGCTGTTTCTACTTAGTTAAAGTCTGAGTGAAGGCTGCGAGACAGCCCAATTCAATAACGTCTATCAGTGACGGAGAACAGAGAGATGAAAAAAAAAACAGAGATGAGATTATTACTGTTCAAGGAGGAACCACTTGTTGAAGTGTATCAGAAAAAAAAATGTGGCATGAATCAAAGGAGAGCAGAAACAGAGAAGTTAGGAGTTGCACAGTCAACGCACACATCAGTGATGCGAGAGTGTGTCTGTTTTGTTATTCAGCTGATTTTTTCCCCGCTGCAGATGTCTTGTTTTTTGTAGATATTCTTTTATCTTTCAAATAAGTGTTAGTCAGTGTGACAGTCCATTTTCATCTCTTTCCAGATGGCGCGTCCACAAAAACACATGGACAATATCCATCCCACTGTAAGGTACGTAGAAATGTAAACAATTGCAAATATTCAAGCTGCATTTGGCTCGCGAGCCAAAAGTGACTGTCACCACTTTGAGAATGGTGCTGCAAAGCTATGATAATCTTATTTAGTCTCAATTAGGCTGATGAGTGGATTTAGGCCTTTGGAGAATGGCATTAAGGCTCCGACACACTGGCATCGGCATATATAGTCATTACTGGAATGACTGTTGACATGTTCTGCTAAACAAGACCAGAGCCCCATGTGAGGGACAAATGAAGACAAGCAGATGAGAGTTCCCGATGGGGACTCACTCTCTCCCTCTTCATCCTCAGCTATAATTATGGCCTGCCTCTTTTCACTCTGTACTTCAGTCGACTGTGGTATTTTCTTTTTTCTGCAAAAAGGGGGGGGAATAACTGAAAGACTAGCATGCTGCTGGACTGAATGTCATGTTCGAGCTCAGAATAGTAAACACAAAGCCTTGTAATTTGCAGAACGCCTTTGTCATCTTTACTTCTAATTTCTCTTTCAGCACAGAGTGAGTGCCACATATGAAAAGCGGAAATCAAAGGAAGCCGTGGCATGTGTCAGGGTAAAAATGAACACAAAAATGAATGAGGGTTGCTCTGACCACTGGTCTTACTGTATGTGTCACTGCTCTTTAAATGATATGCAGTTCACATCAATTTATCATAAAATACAGTTGTGTAATGAAATGGACTGATTTGCATATTGTTAGAAGCGCAGGACAAAGTATAGAAGAAAAAAGAAAATATATTCATACAGTATAACGTATCTTTAATAAATTTACGTCTGCCAATATGTATTTGAACTTACTTTAGCTACTTCCATCTATCATGAGCCCAATCCACACCTGGAACACAAATGAATGCAGTTTAATGCTTATTAAAGGTCTGGGTGTCTGGCCGGTACTGTACTATCATCAAATCTGTGCAATAAATACAATATGTATCATCACCTGGCATCAACTACACAGTGGAAACTGGTATTGTCTAGGTTTTGAAACGCTGCCAGGTGCCATGGAATGAAGTGTTTTCATTCCAGCGTGTCACCACAGCAGGTGATTTTCTTCTTGCGGTTTTAAACATATGTTATTCATTATACCAGTATAACTATAATCATTGAAATTACTTGGTCTATAGTTTGTGGTAAGAATGAAATCTGCATGCAGTCAGCACTTCACAGCACATCCCTGCAACATCATCCATGGTACAATGCACACGTTGACACACATTTCAACTGTTGATGCTTTGAAATGTAAATCAGCTGACCAGATGTGGACCAAATTCCTGCAGCCCCCCCAACATCATAACTCTATAAGCGCTTCTGTAAGGCTTTTATCCAAAGACGTACAGGTAATTTCCTCATTTCTGCTGTCTCTGAGGTGTCACATCTTCTGAGCCTTGTGAAACAGAAATTATGGGATGAGGCAGATAGTGCTGTGTCAGACAGCCACCTCAGGAGGGAGCTGCAACTGCTCGGGATTCCGCTCTAAATCCAGCCACAGTTATTGACTGCAGTCCTCTGACACCTGTCACCTTTAGGACACGCTCCTGTTTTCCACACGAGCTTCGTCCTTCCTGACAGCTGCAGCTGTCCTGTTTGCGGAAGAAAAACTGACCTATTTAATCTGCTTCCTCGCTCACGGAGCCTAAAATGTCAGCACTGAGTGTCAGTATTCCACGTATTCGTGCCCTCATCTGCCCAGTCAGTCCCCTTGTTGTGATCTACCCGCTTCCTCCTGTCATGACATGGGAGGCATCATCCTAACACGCTGGATGTTTTCCTCTCTGTGACAGATAATGAAGTGCTACAATTTTTTTTAATCTTCATCTTCCTCTGTGTAATTTTATACTTTTGTGCAGGGGGCAGCTGTGTCTAAGGAGTTAGAGCAAGTTGTCCACTAATCAGAGAATCATTGGTTTTATCTGTGGTTCCTCTTTGCTCCACATGCCATAGGCAGGACAGTTGCTCCCTGTGGGTCGGGCCACCGCCTTGAATGGCGGCGTCGATGTGTGTGCAAACAGATGAATGAGAGGCCTGTTGTGATGTGAGCTGTTTGTCTGATGAGGTATACACGGCATTTACCATTTCGCAGCATTGTCCTTGCTTTCATATTTTTCCTGTTGGGCCAAGTGAAGAGTTGATATAATGCACTCATTTAGTTGACAGGGCAGGGCACGTCTTTCATGTCCCTTCTGTAATTACTTCAATTAGTCATATGAGGGAGGGTTTCGGCTGCTGTCTCTGAGATGTAATTTTGTTCCCATGCCAAGATAAATGGCCCTGGTTACAAGTGTCCATGGCATATTTATCATTTTAATTTATGCCATTTCAATCCAGGGGTAACAGGATGAAAGAAGCTCAAAAGGCCAGCCTTTCATTCCTAGATATTATATGAAGTTGTTACAGTGATTTGTGAATAGCACTATTTTAGAATTAAGGCCTGCACTTTCTTTCTTTTCTTACATTAAACAGGGGCATGTCGTCCTCCATCTCTGACATTTAAAAATGTGACTGTTCCCATGGTAACGCCTCCCATGTAAACAACCTCTGCGCCACCGACTCTCCAGTGATATGAACTTTGTTTAGGGGTTGAGTCCGGGCAAAGAAAGGTGACTACTCCAGGAGATGTAACTTTGGAAATCCCTTTCATGTGGGGGAAAAGCGATGAACTTCTGTTGTAGTTTATTGCCGGTGATTTTTTAAAAAGGATCCCCCTGCCTCTTTGAACTGAGAATGGGTCTGTTTTTCTTCTGCCGTGGTGTCACCGTGTCACTGCTCGTCTGTTTTTTGTCTCTGATTGGATCAAATGAAAGTAAGTTTTTTTTTTCAAACTGGTCAGAATAACTAAGGCAGGATTACATTAAGGTGATTTAGGTTTTAAAAATGTCTGCTGGTGTTATACAGTTTTAATGTAAGTAGGTAAGTAAGACGAAATATTCACTAAAGTTATTTTTGTCAAACTTAGATGAAGAAAATTGTAACTATTCTCTTGTACAAACGGATTTTCAGAAAAGGGGGGACATTTTCTAAAATGCAATTAAAGCTAAAATCTGAGATTTGCCTTTTTGTATCTGACAAAAGTATAAAGAACAGATTGATGTGTTTTCTCTGACCAACTTTATTGTATTTTATAAATATTTATAGATTATAGATTTTATAGAACATACATTTTGATGCCTGAAACATGCTCAAATAACGCTAAGACACATGTCTGCCACTGTGTTATTGTTATAGGTTGGACAGATCGGGACTTCACATGTGGAAATATGCAAACACTTAACAAATCCAAGCATCTTAACAGATCCTGGAAAAAAAAGCAGATCATGGCTTTTGCACCTGTCACTGAAGCCTGAATAGTATTTTTTTCTCTGGCACAGAAAACTAGACATCTGTTTTTCTCAAAAATCAGCCGAAACGTGGACTTGTCTTATGCATTTCCATTTTCTTTCGGCTCATCTGACATGAGCTTGGGCCCAGAGAACTCTGCTGTGTTTCTGCACAGTATTGGTATATACATTAAATTCTTCTTTGCATATCAGGGTTTCAGGCTCCATTCCAGGATGCAACAGTGGACAATAGTGGAGGTGAGAGTAATTCGGATGTAGTGAGCGTCTGGTAAGTTTGGCCTCCATGATGGATGTCTGAAGTGGTCGATTGCAGAATGGAAAATCGGGGACAGACTGTGTCTGAGGTCTCCTCCTCCGGTAATGTTGAGAGAAGCCTTCTCTATCTGAACATCTCGTACTTTTTGTCTTCTTTGTCCAAATTGTGTATGCATCGTTGTCGTCCAATGGGGGTCCTTTAGTCCACCATCCTTTGCCTGATCGGGACGCTGTCTTGTTTAAGGCCCACTTAGGATAACCACAGGCCTTGTGAGCTGTCCACAATTGTCCGTCATTGTTTTTGTCTTCCATAAACGTCAGGATGTTTACTCCCCTGTGGTGTGTGTGTCAGTGTGTGTGTCTGGGGGGGGTAATTAGTGTTTTTTAACAAGTGCTTAGAGAACAATTTTACATCCAGCCACATTTACACATAATTTAAAATTCTGCATTTCTAGTGGGCTGATACTGATAAAAAAATACCCCCTGGTCAACGTCAGCTTTGCAAAAACTAATCATGTTTATCATTTCTCACTTCTGACTGACTTTGTCATACTGCCAAAGCCAGAGCTTCACTATGGTTTATGGCCTATTCCGGTCAAAGTCTCCATGCTGCGGTCGCATACGTCAAATTGTTCTCCTGACAGCTGTCTGTGCCTTTATAATAGCTACTTGAAACAGAGTGTTTTATTTTTCTTCGGAGCATTATTTTTACTGATTGATGTGTCTTTTTATGATGTTATTTTAGCTTCAACCAGGTTTAAAAATAGTCAATAAACATGCCATTCCCAAGCATTTATATACCTAACATATAAACATTTTTATTGCTCAAATGTAATTTTGTGGGCAGAAATAAGAAGGAAGACGAAAAGACGTGCATTTTTTGATTTCCTTCCAATAAATGTTTGGAATTGTAATAACCTCTGGGACAGACAGCCCGTTACCGTCTCATGTGGCTAGAGGTTCCGGGTTGCTCTCTCCCTCTGTGGTATGACTGTCCAAGGGCTTGTTACTCTTTGAGTTCTTGGTTAGTTTAACGAAGTGGTAATCTGTCTACACAGAGGATCACCCTTCAATCTGAAGTTCGCTGTGTCAGTCCAATCTGCTCAGAAACATCTTAGCGTCTAATGAAAATGGCTCTTACTCCTCCCTCATTTGAGAACACTGCGTCCGACATAATGATGTGTTTCAGCGGCACTCACTGTGCTTTGTGATGCCACCAGCTCTGGGTTTTGTATATGTTCAACCCATTTCTGACATTATCGAACCCTGTGCTTGCGGCTGCACTGTGCCGAGGGCCAAATGCAAATTGCATCTCATCGGGCAGCTGGCAGAGGAGTCCACACGGGCCAGAGGAGCCCGCATCCCGCTTGACTCTGTTGTGTTTGTCCAGCCATTTTTTTAAGGGTGCTGAAGACTTTCCAGCTGTGGTGCTTCAGTTTGCCCTTGGACCATCAGAAAAAACATCAACATTTGAGTAGCAGAGATGGGGACTAAAAACACAATCCTCTCTGCAGTGCGTTTGAAATGTTAAGTTAAAAAAACAAGCTGACTAATGCTTTTGTATTTATACATTTTCTTTAGAGGCTTTGAAATCAGAGTTGCATGCTCGCCCCAGGCAAGCCTAATTGCAAATGGAAAGACACCCAGGGAAAAAAAAGACTTGACTTAGAGGTGAAACATACAGATTTGGTGGTCCTTGATTTGAGGACAAGCCAAAAAAAATGTTTAACCAACAAGTTTTCATTAATTTCAGACTCTAAATGTTCAAAGTATAGACATTTCTTAGCATTAACACATTTTTTCATGACAAAAAAGAGGATTGTTTGCTATGAATTGTCACCTTACTAGAATTAAAGTTATGCTTGAATCACTTTCCATTTTAAATCACATGACAACTTCACAAGTTGTCTACATAAGACAAAATTGCTGACTTTCAGTTGGCCATAATGTAACAGAGAGACTGCTGAGACATAAAATGCACTTCATGACTTAAGATTCAAAATTTACTTTACACAATGAAACAAAATACAGTTTCTCGTTTGCTTCCAGTGCATTAACAGACAAGAATAAAACATAGGTGAAAAAGAATTAACATCTAACAGCAAAGTCCATAAGTACCCTTAGTACAGGACTAACTTGCAGGAGACAGACAATAGTACTGCAAATAAAACCCATCACAGATAAGGCAGGTAAGTTTTCAGGCAAGTGATTCTCTGTGGGCAACTTGTTAATGTCTCAGAATGCAAGAAACAGTAGCGTAAGTCTTTCTCAGGACCAAACAAGGAAAAACTTAAGAGAGGGTGGCCAAAGGAGGAAAAACACACGGGTTAAATCCATGAGATAAATATAATAACACATACAATATATACAAATCTGACTGAAGCAGAAGCAAGATCGTGGTGACCAAAGAAGACAAAGGTTGGAAAATCAGACAGATCAAAACTGAAAATAGTGACAATTTAAATACTGATTGACCTGACTGCAAGTGAGTGTGTGACACAGGATGGACACACAGTAGGTGTGTGTGTGTGTGTGTGTGTGTGTGTGTGTCTGTGTGTGTGAGGCAGGGCAGGGACCTGAGGGAAAGAGAGGGGAGAGAAACGGGCTGAAAATGTGAAAATCAAAAGAACAAATCAAGCACAAGACGCAGGCTTGTTTTTTTTTAATTGAAGTCTGCACAACTTCATCACAATAAACTAGTTATTTCGGGGTAATACTGAGTTTTTTTTTATCTCTTACTTTTGAGGCTTCCTCTTTTGTTTCCCATAACCATATCATACTGTATCATATCCTCTGTTTATTGTAGTCAAATAATCCATAATGATCCCCAATCCCTTCATAATAATTGTTTTTACTTTTTAAATTTTTAATACCTTGTTTTGCACAGTTAATACTGTTGTTCTTTTTATCCTTTATTTGTTGTTCCTATTGCTGCTGTAACACAACTTATTAATCCCCACGTTGGGATCAATAAAGTCGTATCTTATCTCAATTTAGAGGTGGAACTACTTTCTTCTATGGAATTAGTCCCCCTGAAACTACCCAAGGATGAGCAATGAATTAAGTGGAGGGACAGTGTCCTGAAAAAAAAAAAGGAAAGAACTAAACAGTTAAAAGATTTCAAATGACAATATAAAACACTGAGCCACGCACGCAACATGTCATTCACTCCCACTATGACGTAGAGGCAAAAATGTGGTTATAGACATCGGAAAACAAACCTCCAAATATCTGTATGTCTAATAGCCATTAGAGTTACACGAGAAAGAGATTTTTTTTCTTCAAAGTTAATGTTCTGAAGATTCAGCCCAGCCAACTAGACCCCTGCATGTGTGTCTGTGTGTTTGTTTGGTTTGCTTGTGTGTGTGTGTGTGCAGGGGTGTGTGTGGGCTGGGGGGGGGTTATTACTGCTCCTTGCTGGTTGCGGCACAGTCGTGTCTGTTCTGTGGGACATCTGTGGGTTGCGTGATGGGCTTTGTGGAACAGTGCTCTGTTAGTGGAGTTAAACAGGCGCAGTCACGAGCTCTACCAGACGCCGTGGGCACAAATGGCCTTGTCTTTTTGAGGCTTCGTACACACGCACGTTTGCCGAAATAATACAACATAAAACACAAAGTAACACTGATGATGGATATTCATTCATAACTTCAAGCATATTTTATAATAATATCAATGCCATGATTATTGGTCCAAGTCATTAATTTCACTCATTCACATACTGAATATTATTCATCAGCTTATACACTGCACTGTTGTTATTCTGTTATGAATTTTCTTAATGTCAATTGCACTAATGATACAACTTGCACATGATGACATGTAAATAAGTTTATAGTTTCTGCTGAGACATAACACCTAAAAACAAACTCTCATCTGTACAGTACTCCCATCTTATTTGTCCAAACCACTTCCATCTGCATATTTTGTCCACCTGTACATTTTGCCTATAATATGCCTGTATTATTTCCATAATAGTGCCCATCTTGTACATACATTTAGCAGACAACTTTATCACAAAGAAACTTACAGAGTAATTTGGTACATACAAACACACAGGCAACGTCTGCTATGCAAGGTGCTCATCTGGCCACCAGGAGCAACTTAGGGTTCGGTTTATTGCCCAAGGACACTTTGACATGCAGCAAGGAGGGACTGGGAATCGAACCACTGAGCCTGTGGTCCACAGAGGACTGCCTTACCTTCTGGTTAGATACTAAACTGCATTTCATTGCCTTGTACTTGTACATGTGTAATGACAACAACGTTGAATAGACTGATTAATTATTGATTGTTCACTGGAGCGTTTGTTGGATTTCACAGAAATGTCCTAAAATGTCTAATTTTGTGCCAGCTTTCCAAAACAAATCGATATATGATACTTGTTACAGAGTTTTTCTGATGTTTTAACTTGCAAGGTCGTTCGAAATGTAGGGGTATGGGACGAATTATTTGCTGTGATCCCATCGGAACTGATCCGTGGTCCCTCGATACAGGCCAAACTGGCCAAGTCTCAACAAGCTGTAAGTTTTCCTGCATGTGCCAACATACAAGCACATGTTTGATACAGCCCAGCCTCACCAGCAGCCACCATTCATTTTCAGTCCTCAAAGTCTTTACACAGCAGCCAAAATCTTAGTTTTGTTCCTTAATGTGTAGCTATCCAACACTTTAAAGGCTCCTTTTTTATGGTTATTGATTTATTTTATTTCGGGGAGGGAGCGGGTGTCTCTGTGTGTAAGCGTTTTATCTCCCTCTTGCCCATTTGTCAAAAAGCGAGCCGTAAACCTCCCTGGAGGTTCAGAGCAGAACATCCATTACCGCTACCAATCATTTCTTTCAAAGCGAGGCGCGATCCCACATAAGATGTGTAATTTGGTAGGAGATGAAGTGATACTGGCTGGTACAGGCTGTGTCTTGGGGTGGTCACTGCACGTTCTGCCTCACTCTGTAGCTGACACGCTGCTCTCTCTGCCTTCTCATGTCAAAACCCTGATAGATTTTATATGATTTTAAGGGCAGAGGGCTATAATGAAGACCAGAGTGTAAATGGGACAGAATGATGTAAAAAGAGAGGGAAACTTGGGGAGATCAAACAGCTCTTCTATTGACTTTGATGTTTGTCTCTTTCATTCTGAGCTGCGGCGGTTTCAAACAATTTATTAGTCTTCCACCACATCGCTTCATCTCTTCTTATTTCTCACATGCAAATATATGTCGGACTTGCAAAAAAATGGCATGTCTTCCAATAGGTTTTACTCAGTGACGGCATTTACAATCAGGGCACAACATTTACATGTAGTTAAGGAACCCCGGTTACTGGAAATGCACATTTCCATGCAGCAGAAGAGTAAACTGTTTTCTCCTCCACCTCACACTTAGTTTGAAAGGCTGGCTCAAAAATTCCATGTATAGTGACAGAACACGCTGCTTTCTGACTTTGCCAATTTTTCACATTCATTGTTTCTGGTTGACACAAATTTGACATGTGATATCAAAAGGCCACTGAAATCACATCTACCTCTTCATGTGAAATCACGGACTTCACGTGTTGGGATGGGATGCTCTTCGTGCTATTTGTAGATCTTATTTTTTTTTTCTCTGAGCTCTGATTTTAGGAATAAACCGTTAGAGCCACACACACCGAGGTGCCAGCATGGGAGGCCCGGCCAGCTTGGCAGGCAGGCTCAGACCATCAGAGCGGTCGGCCTTTTATGAGATTACATGAAAGTGCGTGAAATAAAGACAAGCGTTTGATCATCAGAGACCAAGCTGATTTACTGCCGAACCCAACACCTCAGCTCAGACCTGGCAGAATATCCACCACGCTCGCCTCGGAGAAAAGATAAGAGTGAAACACGGCCCCCAGTGCTCCGTTTTCACGTTCCTGCATTTTACTACAATGGCTTCAGGTAGAGGTTTGTTGCCAGGCCATTGAGAGGAACTAATGAGCTAGTGCAGAGGAACTCTTTAACTTGTTTCAGATATCCACATTAAGCAGAAAGGAATTAACAGCATTCCTGTGGAACAAATGGAACAGTCTGTTCTTTACTTATGGGCATTATGTCATGGGATCAAACTCCATCTTTGAAGTTGTTCTACCTGAGTGAGTGGGATTATATCCCATATGTTTGTGTTGAAATAGCTGATAGATGATTGTGTGGTTTTGTTTTTAAGTTGGCAACTTGGAGCACTTTGTAGAGACGCACCTGGCTAAGTTTTAGATGCTTCATTAGAACATAGCGTCTTAAAGAGTCAGAAGAAGTTAAAACGTGCAACAAATCATTGCAAATGCTGTAGGTCAGTGAGCTGATAACTAATGCTAAGGAAATCACAAAGCAACGTATTAATTATGGATTTGCGGCTGTTTTAATGACTAACATGCTGCAAACAAATAGTGTTTGGTTATTTTGTAAAATATCTGTCAATTCTGAACCACTTATTTGAAAATGTGGCAAAGGTCAACATCCTAACTGGGGATTTAAATACGGCTGCATTCCAGTGTGTGTCCAGATGATAGACCTTTGATGAGCAAATGCCTGACAGAGATGGAGACAGACAAAAAAAGACAGAGACCCACTAGAAACCACAGTATTCAATGGCATGCTACACAAGAGACAAAACATCGAACAAAAGAAAAAAATAGGATGCATTTGCTTCAAAGGTCTTACTGTAAGTGTAATTTCCAAAAGGGCTGGGTTGCCCCCGTTCTGTAATTAAGTTCTTCACATTGGGTTTGTCTGGAATTAAAAGGACTATTGCCACTTTTCAACATGGATGTTTTTATATGTCTTTGTTTGTCTGTGGTGAAGGATGAAAGGGAGATGCCTTCCCCTGTCTCCTGAGAAGCCTTTACGCCAGTGGAAAGTAGACGAGGAAGAGGCTCTGTAGTGTTTGAACTCGTGTCTCGTGCCGTCCTCGTCCTCAACCCGTCAACAGAGGTGGTTTTGTTTTTATTGTGTGCTTGACATTGATGCTTTTGTTTTCTGTCCATAAACTCTGCCCAGATGACTCTAGATGACCCCAGCAGTAAGGACTGCGTCTGTCTGGAGGTCTTCGTGTCTCCTCGACACTTTATTTCCCAGAAAGACGTTGTGAAGACGAGATGAAGGTCTCATTTATTTGTCAGACACACGACAGGCAAGCTAAATCGTGTTTCTTGTGTTAATTGGAAATGCATCTATCCACCACCACTGTCCAGGTTCCAGGCATCAATTTAGCCGACATCGACATCAGTCTCTGTGATTTATTCTCTACAGTGATCATCTGTGACTTTTTACACACGCCTCATGCTCCTCAAAGCTTGTCTTTAGTTTGACATCAGTGCAATGCCTCATGCTCTGGAGGAAACTGGAATGACAATCTTTTTCAAGTATCTTACAAAGTGAAAATCTGATGACAGTAGTTGAGACTAGTGGACTGTAAAGCATTATCTGTGGTTCCGTGGTTTCTTCTTCAAAGTACAGCTTCGGGGCAGGTCTCAGAGTTCAATCACAACCCCTGCTCTGCTTCCAAGACTACTCTTGAAATGACAATAATACACTGACGTCAGACCGGGGTGTTTTGCTAAAAAACTGAGACAGAAAAATAATAATGATACATTAAAAAGAGGGTTCTGCTGATTTTCCTGGAACCTCTGATTCATTGGAGCCAATAAACTGAAGCTTTTTTGCTTTCTTTCTTCTTTTGCTCCAGACATTATGTCTTCCTGATGAAGACATAATGTCTTCAAAGGCACTTAAGATGTATAATTAATAACAGAAATCAGTAATTTGAAATTATAGCAGAGGACACCCAGGTCTCTTTGAACCCATTACATTTCTATGGATGACTTGTGGTCCTTTAATTAGCCAGGATTGAAGAAATTGGGTGGGGTCTGTCTACCCCATACCCCCCGCCTACTGCAAGCACCTCCACCCAGCACTTCAGACTGAGCACAGCTATACTGGATGTGCAAATGTTTTTTGTCTTTGATGTGACAACATCAAAATCACGTGACAACAGTGATTTTGTCTATTTAGAAAATGATCCAACTGACTCGACAGAGCCTGCAATTGTTTTTTGCACGACTTTTTTATGAGCCGCAGCCCAAGGTGATGCCTGCGATAGTGTCTGTCTTGGTTGCACTTGTCCTTCCATCACTCACCCCCGTGGTCTGACAGCACAGTTCAGCTGTCGCTTGCTTTCTAAGCTCCCAGTGTTATTTACTGGAGAGAGAAGAGATAAATATAACTGTCACTTTATTAGGTACACCTGTTAAACTGCTTATTAAGGAAAATATCTAATAAATCAATCACATGGCACAACTCAGTGCATTTAGGCATGTAGACATGGTAGAGATGATCTGTTGAGGTTTAAACTGAGCATCAGAATATGGAAAAAAGGTGATTTTCAGGATTTTCCCACACACACCCTCTAGGGTTTACAGAGAATGGTCTGAAAAGGAGGAAAATTAAGTCAGTGGCAAGTCCTCTGGGCAAGAATGTCCTGATAATGTCATGATGAAAATGACTGGTTCAAGCAAATAACCACTTGTTATAACTAAGGTCTGCAAAAGAGCATCTCTGAATACATAACACGTTAAAACCTTGAAGCAGATTGGCTACAGCTGTAGAAGACCACAATGAGTGTCACTCCTGTCACCTAAGAACAGGAAACCGGCTATAATTTGCCATGGTTTGCCATATTGCACAACAGAAAATTGCAAAAACCTTGCCTGATCTGATTAGTCTCATTTAAAAAGCATTTTAAAAATAAAAAAAGCAAAATTTATCCCAAACTGGCTGTTCGAAGACATCAGTGGGTTTACTTTGTTCAAATCGCCTCCATAGCCTCAAGATCTCAGTCTAAAGTCTGTTTCACATGTACACCTCACGGGAGAGACTGTGACTGATTTCACATCAATACGCACAGGACCGACATGATAGAAAACTTGTGGGAAACAGTGTTCAGTTTACAGCACATCGGAGCCGTGCATCAAATTAAAAACGGTGTCATCATCATCATACCCATTCATTCACTTTTTTCTTCTGACAATTCGGGACAGAGCGGTGTGCTTCGCACGTGAGCTCGCTCACACAATTGGGACATTGTACTAGGGGCTCGAAGGATAAAGTCTGGATAAGGTCGGGAATCGTCAAACATTTCACATGCACCCCCTCCAGACAAATTCAGGAGAATTTCAGAATTCCAGTGCGTGTGTGAAAGGGGCTTAGTAAAGCGCTTTTAGACATGGTGGAACAGGATGTGCAACTGGCAAACCTGCAGCAACTGCGTGACGCTGTCATGTCAGTATATACCAAAATCCCAAATGTTTCAATCACCTTGTTCAATCTATGCCACAAAGAATTAAAGGCAGTTCTCACGGCAAAAGGGGGGTGTAGAAGATTGGACCAGTCATTAGAATCATTTGAGATTGTTAGTAAAGCTGGCACCCCATTACGTAATGGTGATAAGCCAAGACTCCAAACACTGTGATGTGGGATCATGACCCTACACTACGGTGAAATTCGTGATGTCTGTCAATAATACCCCAGACAGACATGTGGGGGGATCCTGACATTATCCTGACTTTTTAGGAGGGGATGTGTGTGTGAATGAAAATGTTTGAATAAAACTCTATATTCTTTGTGCCGAATCTTTTGGAGTAAGAAAAGTCATTCAGTGTGTGACATTTCTATCACTCAACAACTGTTGAAGTCCTGATTCAATCATATTTTACTAGTTGCATGGCTCTATTGTGCTATAAACAAAACACTGTATTCAAAATTAAACATTTTATGTCAACTTGCCTCCTGTTCATACTGATCACGCACGGAAATCGGGCGGATTTTCCCACTTGTCATCAAGGCCTCTCAGGATAATGTCTGAGGCTGAGTTCTCCAAACACTGCTCAAATTTTACGTCTGAAACAGACTAATGCAGGTTGCAATGATAATGATATTTGTGAAAATTAAATAAATAAAATGGATGAAAACCTTATGCCAGTCTCTCTCTGGTGCTCGTAGGCCAGGGTCTTGGGAAAAACACAGCAGCTTTATCTGAGGGGTCCCATGGGGGAATTTGAATTTCCTGGGGTAAAATTAATTTAAATTAATTAAATAAATTTAAAAAGTTTTCAATGATTTTACTTGTTCTTTATGTATAAACTGATTACATGAGCAAAAGCACAATCTCTGCTCCACAATTAAAAAGAGTTGTTATTGGTTTTAATGTCACATTTTCTAAAATCCATTTTTAAGTTGATGTGTAAGTATAAATTTGAAAAATAGTCCATACATACAGTATATGCACACTTGCAAGAGGCCGTTAACAGAAGAAAGATGACAGAGCTTTGAAAAAGGATTCATGAAAAAAATAAGTGTTTAATCTTGAAGACATATTATTAATTACAGACTCAACCAAAGTGAGAGTGAGTTTGGCCCTTGATATTATCTTCAAGACATTCCAGAGCGAGTCTTTATTTTTCACCGTTGTTACAGTGTGAAGTGGTGAACAGGTGCACCTGTGTGTGCAAATTCAAGCACAAATTGTTTTTGTCTGGAAATGATGATGCTCTGACATAATAACATGTAAGGATGCAGTTGAGAAAGTATCTACTTGCCCCACCCCGTTTCCAAACCGTTTCCATTCTTTGTTCCACCCACTTCACTGTCGCTTTTGCTTTCTGTGCCCATAAAGGGACAATGGATTAGCCTCTCCAATTTCCATGTGACCTCATCTGTGTTTGATTTTTGCCTACTTGAAATTGGCCATGGGGTTAACATTGAGTCCTTTGATCAGTCCTGCCAGGAATCGGTCTTGTTTATCTTGTTTATCTGATGATGGCCCCATAATGGGGGGGGTCACATTTGGCAAGGACATGCCTTGATGTGGGCCTTGATAGCTGCAGGACACAGAGAGTAGAGAGGACGAGGACTCAGTAATGGTCGGAGGTGAAGGAAAGACGATTACAGATGTGCCTGGAGGGCACGTGAACCTCGACTCTCTCAGCCTCTTTCCTCTAACACTTATCTGACCCCGTACAGATGGCCCCTCATCACGATCGAATAGCAAAGATATCCAGCATCCTTTCTTTTCACTTGTTTTCGGTCTTCAGCTTCTCTCGTAACAGTGGCTCTCTCAGATTGACAGCGGACGGCACTCCACAAGTGCAGGAAATGGCACGTAATCAACAAGCTTCTCGAAAGAGATGTTGCCCTGTTGCTCTCTTCATTGACTTGCTGATGGAGATGTGGGGAAATGGTGCGGGTAGACAGCCAGGCCCCATCCCATCACTTGCCTGGCTCGACCTCAGCCCTCTGAAATGTAAGCTTTCCTCTCCTGCACCGCAGCTGGACTCAAGGGAGCCTGCAGAGGGTCTGTTTATTTGTGCAACAATGCAATCAGGGGGTCTGTCGTTACAGAATCTAGCCTTTGCACCTTCCCTCTCTCCACCAGCCCCATCCTCTCCTCAGTTTCCATCAGCTTCTCTCCACTTCTTTTTACCGTTTCCATTTCACCACCCTCCGTCTTTTTCTTCGAGCCACATCTTTATCCAAATCTTTCTGCTGACCCCTGTTGACCCGAGGCTTTGTTTGATGTGGTCTTGGCATGACCAGAGATTAAATAAAGTTGAAGGTTTATTGTTTAAAGGGGAGATTTCCATGATTGGGGTTTTAGAAATAAACGTTACATATCTATAGCTGTGAGATCGCTGAGTCCTGTGTGTTTCCGTGCATGTGCATGTGACAGCAGGGGAGTCACGTCTTGCGGCTGCGTATCTGTACGTGTGTCGCTCTGCCAGGATGCCCACTGATGCCGGTAGACACACGCACACTTTCCCCTGTTCCAATCAAAACGAAATAGTGTGTAGTGTGGTAACATGCTAATAATCTAGTCTGTTATGCTGTGGTTTAAATCATGACATTCCTTTAGTTAAAAGCTAAGCGTAAGTAAACAAGCTCACACATGTGGCCACAATATTGCTGTACTTCTGTCCAGAGAAGTTCTCTCTGTGGGAAAAGTGGGAGTTATCCATCCATTTTTATTCAGCGTTTCCCCCTGATGTGTGACAGTCCATGAGAGCCTTGAGACTTTGTCTAAATATATAGAAATATTAAGCCTGAAAGTAAAAAGGCATATTTCATAAGATTTTTCACATCCACTCATATTTTTTATTCAAAGTAATGTATTTTTTACCATTTCATTCTTGATCTTATCAATAGAGACATTGTTTTACAGTTGCTTTCATTCTCCATGCTGCTTTATCTCCATGACGTGTTCATTTAATGTACCCATTATTAAAAAATGTGCACATTTTGGAGACATACATGCTTTCATCTTTCTTACTTTATAACCTCGTGTGTTTTACTCATGTGAGCTACAGTCTGCGGCTCATCCTGCTCTCTTAGTCAGACTGAGTTCCAAGTGCTTTGCAAATCTATGGTGTCTCTTATTTGCCTGTTTGTCTCAAGAGACAGACAGGCGGGTTAGTTTGGGCTGGTCCGCCTTCTGAACAACAGCATCCTCAGACTGTGCCGCTCTGCACAGAAGAAGCATCTTGTTTTTCAACTGGTGGTTTTCTTAAGCCACAGTGTTTCATGTGGGCTTTTCTTAATCACACAACATGCTCTCTAAACATGGACTACATTCATCTTTGCTCTGCGACTTCTGGACTCTTCACAACCACTAACCCCCCACCCCCACCCCCCCCAAACCCCGGTCTGTCGCTGCTTTTGTTGAGTTATTGTGCAACAGAGTAGTGAGACAAGAAGAAGACAGCGGCCTTGATCTGGATGAAGTGATTTTGATCTGGCCAATCCATCAATTAGGCTACTGAGGGAAGAGTGAACCTCTAATCCTGGATGGGACACGTGTTCTTTGTAGTCCTAATGTCTCTCTTCCTCCTCTGTCCACATCACTATCTGATGGGACGCAAAGTAAATATTAAACCAATGCCTTAGATGGAAGCCTACCATTACGATGGTGATGGTGTGCCCTTTGAGGCTGAGGACTTTTAATTAGAAGCTGTGGGTCAGATGTAGTTGTGTTTCCTCCATTTTGCTGAATAGAGGGTTTGCGCAGCATTGGAGGCTGGAGACCTGGTGCCAGGCTCTGGAGTCAGAGTGTCACTGGCGGGTACTTTGTGGGTACGAGACAAAGCGTGCAGGAGACCAACATGGGGGCAGAGATGAAAAGCTTTTCTCTGGCTCATTCCCCTCCTTTCCGCCGACTTCTTCCCCTCGGAGATGTGACTGGCAGGCCGGTAGGTGGAGGGTAGAACTAGAATAACTAGATTGGTTGTTAACATATCAACCCTTGTTGACCCCTCAAGGGCATCTAGTGAGATCAAAGCAGAGCATTGAATCCAAAAGCATGACATTGTCTCGCTCCACAATCCATCTAGCCTCCAATTCAGCTGTCACTGAATGAGGAAGTCTTCATGAAGGGCTATAGAAGGCCTTTCACTGTCCCCTAATGGGCTTTGATGAAGCAGTACAAAGAAAGTGTCATAATGTCCTCATACAAAGTCTAATGTTGGTTCTAATGTCATGTGTTTATTGTTGCCATAAAGCTGAGAATGACTCAGCCCACACCTTTGTGTATTCGGTAAATGATGATGAATGTTTGACAAATGGCTCCTACTTTTTCTTTCTTTCTCTCTGTCTTTCTTTTCTTACACCTTTCTTTATTCCCTCCTGTACACAGTAGCTCTTTCCCCTTCCCTCTCCGGGGTGCTGTTTTGAATATCTCTATCCCCAGAGGGGAGACCCCACCCCACCCCCCACCCCGGAGGGGGTGGGAGATTTATTTTTCAGTTTTGTTTTGTTTTTCAGGCGCTCTGCATTTAGACCCGACGGCCCCTTTGATGTTGTTGCCTGGGTGCTAGTGGACAAAAGAGCCTCCATCAGCTGAACTTAAGGATAGGATGGCGGGGGTTAGGGGGTGGTAGATGAGGAGAAAGAATCAAAGTAACTGGAATGGGGTTTGGAGGCGGAGGACTCTGTGTGAAACTGTGAACCATGTTCCCCTCTTAAATATGGGCCAGGAGTTCACAGTTGTCATTGCTTTTCTTTTTTAGCTCTGATCTCTTTAGTGCTTCATTGTCATTGTAACTGTCTCCATGTGTCTATTCGTGGCCATACTTGTTCATCTCTCTTTCTTTTTTTTTTCCTGGCACTGTACAGCGTGTCCTCAGTCTTTAAGCCTCTAAGTGGGGCAAAAAGGCCTATATCTTACTCTTTGCATTTAGGGTGATGTGAAAGACCACCAGCTGCTGTTGGGCCTAGTAAAAGTCTCCTCATTCAGAGCTGATCAACGCTGCTTGTCTTTTCCACAATGGTCCATCCCTCTGTGACACCTTGCTCTGTGTAACTGTGGTTACGATGTTCTGCCCACGTAGCCATGCACAGCGAGAGCCGCTGATGCCACTCACACACCCCACACAGAGAGACAGTCTGTGCTCTCTCAGCCCATCAAATCCCCTCAGGACCACTCTGGTCCACTGGAGGTGAATTCAGGGAGCAGCCTTTGGTGGTGCCGACACAGCAGCCCTCTTTCACCGAGGGCCTCATTAAACCTGACAACATCCCCTCGGCCTGGGCTTTATTGTTCAGCCAGCTTAATGCTAAATGGCAATTAAAGGCATCACCAAGGTGCAGGTACTAAATGCCTTTGAGGAGCACAAAGGCTTTGCAAGATAAAAATGACAGCTGAACGGTAATTGAAAGTTTTCTTTGCCATTGCTGGCAAGATACATTCAGTGTAAGCTGGGTCACCCTGTCTAACCTTTTATTCACGATTTCAATGTGCAAAATAAGAGCAGTAAAGCGAGTGACTTTCATCATTTTCTTGGTGTCATTTGTGTCCCACAGAGCCTAAAATTAGAAGGAATTTTGAGCTGAAACATGATTCAAAATGAACATTAATTGCGCTACATAACAGCTGGATATGTAAATATGCAACGTTTGCTCGTCATATTAGCTCAAAATGTCACTATATTTTAAAATTGTCAACTCATTTCCTCCAAATGGCCAAAAAATATATTAATTAGTGAAAAAACTGAATTTTAAAAATGGGTGTTGCAGTTAGCATCAAACTTTTATTTTTTTATTAAATTGTCTTTCTGCCTCTAGCTGAAAAACTAGAGGAGTTTTTAGATCATATTATCATGTCGATCAACACAACCAGCTCTGTGGTGTGAGAAACCACATAGATGCAGCATATTCTAACACGTGAAAAACAAAGGGATGTCCAGCAACATTCATATATTAACTGTTCATATACTGCACAAAGTCTTACTGTCAAGGGAAAGTCAGCTGCCCTTCAAGGAGTGTTTTCAGAAATCATTGTAGACTTGTCTGTGGTTAAATAAACACTGTAATTGAAAAAATCAACTAGGTCAAACGGCTTCACCTGCTGAACCTTAACATTTGTGTCTCGGAGAGATTTGTTGTTAGCAAGGTGGAAAATTTAGGTAATGATTTCAAACTGGTCACAGCAGTTTTGTTGCCAGGTTGTTTTCCACTATAATTAACAGATCAAAGCATAATGTTCTGTGTCTGTTGTTTAATTTACTCCATATACAGTCATCAGAGTCTGTTTAGATCCCATACCCGCCAGGTCCACTCATCTATGGCATACTTGTGGACATACATCTTCCCTTTTCATTTATTCACTCACGAAACAAGCAGAGGGTAAAGAGCGTGGGCTCCACATGCCGGCGGGGGGGGCTGGGGGGGCTCTGCTGTGTAAACCACCACATTCAGGTTGGCAAATGGATCCAATTGGGAACGGTCATAGCACAGACGAGTGAAAACTGTGTAAACAGTCTGCGAGCCATCAATATGTACTTCAGCGAGGTGGAGGGATGCAACTGTAACATCTGTCCAACCAGCTCCAGTGATTAGACCATATTTATAAGCAGCACAGGAAACAGACCCACAGCTTATCTTGTTGTGGACAGGTTTAACACAGCTGTTTTGAGAGGACAATAAGAGATTTCAAGGAAAGACAAGGCTCTCGCCGCCTGTGCGCTATTTGGTGGACATATAATGTGCTGTTGAAGCACACCCCGTGAATCCTGTCCAGCTGATTTTATCGTCCCTTTTTTTTTGATTCAGAAAAAAATTGAAGATAGTTTTCTAAGATTTCACTCGATCTCTCAAGACTTCAAACACACAGTGAAATAACAAAAGGAAGTCTGGCTATCAAACATGGCCATGTTTGTGTATCTCTGTTACCACATTTTAAGGTTTTTCCATTTCAAAAATCATGTCTGTAGGCTTCATACGATAGACTTAAGTAGTTTACTCAGCTGTGGATGGACAAGCTCGGCTTCCCCTCCCAACATCAGAGATGCAGTGAAGAATAAAATTGCACTGATGCTTGTGTTTTTACATTGTTTCTGAGCACCTGACCTTCCTTTTCATATTGTGACAATATTTCTTCAAACAAGAAAGATGAAGGAAGGGGATAGGGCTGCTGTCAGCAAATCCGAGGCTGTGGTTTCAAAACCTGAGGAGGAGTGTGCGCATCACACCCAGTCCTCTCCGTGCTTTCTCTACCTGGGTCAGCAACTCCACACCGTAGGATGTGCTTTCATAAGACGGCCTGTGTGAAAACGTTTCCCATGGCTCGGATTCAAACGTACATGCTATTGCACCTGAAAATCTGGAAAAAAAAAAATTCTAAACAGTTCTGAAGGAATAGATGAGTCATTAATAAACTACTTAATAAGTCTGCCAAGATCAGAAGGTTAAAATGGCTTTGCTTCTAAAATTCTTTCTCTGTTTTAAGCAATAGTGAAAAAAAGTTTAGTTGCTGCAGTATGTGAAGGGCTTTTTTGTATTTGTGCCGGTTAAATAGTTTATTTTCCAATTTTCAAAAAATCGCTCAATAATCAAGTTAACTCTGCTTCCCATCTATGACTGAGTGAAGGCACTTTCTATCACTTTTTGACACATTTCATAATCCTCACTCTGACACATCTCTCAGTGAAGCCCAGAAAATACAAACCAGCATCTCACTTTAAAGACCATAATCATAGACACATTACAGTAGATTTGTCACTTTTCCCACTGCTACATGTTTCAGTTGAGCTTTTTTTATGTTGAGGTGCCAAAGGGAAGAGACAGTGGATTCCACTGTACTGTCAATTTACAGGATGTAATCCCGTCAATACTAAATTGGCAAAATCAGCGTTGGTTATGTGGGACAGCTCACTTCCTGAAAATGCCACATTACAAAACGTGTTTTCCTCTTTGGGTTCTTCTTCTTTAAGGATCCGGGGTTCTTCTGTGAGGCAGCTACTGGAAGTAAGTCCTCACTCCCACACACTTCTACAGTCCAGTGATCCGGGTTCCTGTACCAGGGGTGGTAGCTCCCTGGTGCTATTCGTTAGCAGGATCAGTGCTGGGTGGCGGGGGGGTTGAAGAGGAACGGGGGGGACACCTGGTCTTTTATCTTTGGTCGCTCAGACATGTCGCGGCTGTGCCTCTTGACAGAATCAGGATGCAGGATATTGCCCTTCCATTGATGTGCATCCTGAAGCTGCTCAGCCTGTTGCTACTTCCAACAGCAGCTACACCTCTGGCTTATTTTCTGCCCCTAACGACACTGATTTGGACCGTGGAGCTCAGGCGACTTTGCTCCTTTGTTTGATTAAAGCACCATATTAAGGCTGACCGAAAAGCTTTAGAGAGAGTTGAAGGAAAAAGTGAGAAAAGAGAAATTAGATTAACTGTTTAGCCAACAGTCCCTTAGTCAGACACCATAAAAGCCCTTGTACACTAAGTCATATTCAAAGAAGTGTCTGTCTTTCCTTCGCCTGCTTCATCACTCTCTCATTTTCTTTTTCAGCCTGTTGTTAGACGTGTGTTTCATTGCAGGGTGAGCGATCGAGTGGTTTTAGAACATGCCGGTGCTTTGTTTTATATAGAGAAATGTACGAACACCAGAGGTCCCTTTGAAGCGCTTTCAAATTTATTGTTGTTTTCCTAGCGAAGGCATTTCTTTTAAATTACAGCTCGTTGTGAGAGGATCTGCTTCTTTTGCTGTTTTTGGAGAGGGTTTACATTTTATGTCTGGAAACATGTCTTGTCCTCGCCACAGATTACGGTACAGCAATTACAGGAGAGAACAGTGCACTACACCTGGCTTCAAAGGTCACTTTATGTTGGCAGCCTGTACTTCTATATTAATATTTGTTTGAGCAATAATCGCCATATGATTTAAACATGTATTTCAGAGTGTTCAGTATCCATACAGCATCAAAGCTCTGGCTGTGTGATGTGAGAACGGGCATTAACTTCAGCCTCCGCCTGCTACCTAAAGGCCGGCGTGTTTATTTCCAGCCTGATGTGAAGACAGACTGATAAATTACTTCTCGCCGCCGCCATTTTTTCATGCCAGAGAAACAAAAAGAGTCACACTCGCTCTCAAAGAGAAAAAAAAGCCACCTCACAGTGGAGCACCCTGCTGTGTCTCCTGACCCTGGAGTTTCACCTTCCCTCCGGCACTACAGAACTACACGTGTGGAGAAACAGGTGCACCTTCAAAGTCCGAGGGCGAGCGGGAGCGTCGGCTCAAGTTGTTGCACATTTTGAAATGAAACATTCATGTCAAAGATCAAATGCATTATTGAGTGTAGACCTTGAAAACTCAAACGCTGTGGTTCAGGATTGGTTTGAAGTAAATCAATAGCAACCTGCCCACAGTAACACTTTTATCGCATAGATGTTCAGCAGATATTACAGTTGTTTACCAGTCATGTTCACCACATGTTAACACAACACAAAGTATAGCAGCTACTGTTGGGAGTTAGTTTTATTCATAAGTCATATATATATAAATACATTCTGACAATGCATGTAGCATTTTAGTTTATATAAAAACATAAAATTTATTTACATTTTGATCCTAAATCTGATGACATTGCTAAGAATGTGTAACTTTAAAACCGAACTCAGAAACCTAATGTCAGATTGAGTGTGTATTGGTTATGTTAATAGCTCACCACAGCTAGAATAATCAGATATTGATTGAAGATCAAGTGTAAAACCTCGTATGGCAAACATCACAGTAAAGGGGTCATCAAAACCGAATAAGAGTTGGTTCCAAATGTCTTCGCCATCCATCCAGCAGTTTTTGTCATATAGGCAGCCCTATACCTGAAGTGAGGAAATCTCTTTGCTTTGAACCCGTATCACAAGGGATTACTGCTCAGGTTTGCACAACACAGCAGACAGGAAGCTGTTAAAGACAAGGACCAACACTGCATCCTGACCTCTGACCCTTACATCCTGACCTCTCCAGCAATCTGACATGAGCCCTTGTTCACATGAAAGCTGTCCTGTTGACTTGCCAGGGCTAATTTAGAGTTCCGGTGCCCCTGACCACTGTGAGGATAGACAGTCAGCATTCTGGCCTTTGGACTTGTGGAGGGAACTTTAGGCAGATTTTTTTGACCCCAATAAAAACGAGATTGCACCTAGTGTGTACTCATGTTTATCGGGCTTCCTTCGGGCTTGTGATTTCACTAAGACAATCTGAGACAAAGTTGTACGAATGCTAAAGACACATATGCCCCAATTCCCACTTCTGTCCACGTTATGTACAGTGTGGTGTGACTGGGGTGATTATTAGCCCATTGCTGAAGGTTTCACATGTTTGCTGGTGACGTCCTTTAACAAGTATAACAAAGGCCAACCTCACACTGCGCCACCTGCCACCAGCTAAAGAGATTTCGATCATTACATGCTCCTTTTTAAATATCATCAAACATCGGCCCTTTCATCATTCTGAGTGCGTGACCCGAGGGTTACAGCTTCTCTAAGCCTGACTGACAGGCCTTGTGAGGTTAAGTGGTGGATATTTTTATATTAGGGCTTTTGATGGGACCTAAAAATAGAGTTCTCCACTGAGCTCCACTCACCAGTAGCTCATTTGGGGTAGGAGTCCACCTCCCTTAACACACATGCATTTCAACATCACCTCAAATGAACTGCGACTTTATTTTTAGACACTCCAAAATTTAATTGAGTGGTCTTGTTTCATTGAGTTTGTGTGGCGTTATGTAAGGGGATTACACTGTTGTTATTGCCCATGTCCTGACCATGTAGGACACCACACAAAAGAGGGAGGTGGGAGAGAGCAGAGGGGACCTGAGGTAATACGGTTAAGGTAGTAGTGCAGGGATCCAGAAATAACCCAGCTGCAGGCCTAATTATACATCTCTCTTGCTCCCTGTTTCCCTCTTCAGCCGCATGCCAAGGTCTTTGACCTTATCATCCACCTCACTGGTTCCGGAAGAATCCTTTCCGCCCCCTGTGGCTACCAAAGCCCCGGCCGATACACAGAGCACAGCAGCAGACCATCTCCAGCCTCAGACTAACGGCCAAGCGCCACAGCCAGTTAGGACTGATCCCAGCAGAGAGCACAAGTAGCTCAAACTTCCAGGTATGTTCTAATCATCCCCAGCGTGGGCCCCGTGGCTCCTTAACAAAGCTTAGCCTGAAGACCCCGGGACCCTCAGAGAGGCCCGGGGCATCTAGAAACCCCAGATGTCACCGCAGTATATACAGTGAACAGAGATGGTGACTCTGGGGTTGCATTCTGTCCTCACATGCAAGCTCTCTATAAAATGCATACACACAAATCCCCTCCGACGGTGTTTTGTTTGTGTTTTTTTGACAGCGCTGTAAACTTTTCATGTGTGAGTTGCGTGTGGAGCATCTCAAAGGAATGTGCTGTGTCCCCTGCAGCATTCCTCCATGGTTAGACAGTTCAGTGCCCATGAGGGGGCCACAAGGGCCTCTTGTCTCCTGAGCACTAATGCATCACAGCCCCAGATCAAGCATAACATGCATGCAAGCACATATATGCACACGATATCCAAGAACAGATGCATGCAATCACATATTTATAAGGACCCATAAACACGTGTAATTGAAATGATGGGGGTAAAATGGCATTAGTGGCAGATGATACCTTTTTATGGATTATAACTTTTTTTCTTGTCTTTTTTTTCTCTTTTTGCAGAAATTATAAAATCAAACCAATTTAGCCACTCAGTTTTTTTTTTTTATAACCAAGTGCTTTAAAAAGAAGAAACAAATACACGGTCTGACAGATAAAAGAGCAAGTACTTACAGCATTAATACCAAAAGTAAATGTTTTAGTTTGTGGTCACAGGGGATGTTTTATGTGCCATGTATGCCTATAAAGTTGAATGTAGCCTGCAGGCCTAAACTTCACATTTAGTCTGCTTGGAAGTTACTACAGTGGTTTCAGAAAGGCCAGCAATCAGGAAAATAAGTGTATTATAATCACTTGTCATAGACAGAACCATAGTTTGGGCCAGAGAAAAAAGGAACTTTTGAGAAAGTTGGAAAGATGGGAGACGCTGTGTCATTTTTAACTTGTCAGAGGAGTTATATCTGACATAATCCGAACATACCCTCACAAGAACTTCCAAGAGTGATGCTGAGAGCTCCACCCAGAGAAACATCACCCTAAACCACGATTGCTGTTACCACACTCTTACAGACATGCAGCTCTGTAGTTGTATTAAAAAGGTAGAGTAAAGCTGCAGGCAGCAGGAATCCCAATAACATATCAGTGGACATCCTTTATGTATTTTATGATAAAAAAGTTTAGCCTTCTTTAGATAAGTCACTCTTGTGTCACACCTAAAGTGTTTTACTATACAAGTCTATGCTGTAATAAAGAAATTGCTTCTATAAAATCTATAATGATAATAATTGCAAGAATAAGGCTCATATCTTCATTAATGGGCCTTATCCTGTGTTCTGCGCTGTCCGGCCAGAGAACTGGAGACAGAACAGCCTGTCTGCTGGGAAAGCTTCTCACTCCGGAGCTTCTCCAAAGTGCCTGGACTGGCTGTCGTCACTCCCTGCCTTTAATGTATGATCAAGAAAAGCTTTAAGTCATTACTCTCCTCAATGCCCCTCCCCATTTTTCTCCTAACTGCTTTCGCATGTTTAATAATACGACCTTCAGATGCAATTTGATCCACTAAGATGCATAAGTGGAAAAGTTGTACAGTAGTACATTACTCTGCCAGTACAGAGACCTTCCAACAACTTGGAAAAAAAAGTAACTGAGCAAAGTTTTCATTTTTATTTCATCTGCAAGGAAGATCAACTGATTCATTTTAGCTCTAATATACAGGTTATTAAATACAATTTTACAAATTTCTACCTTTCAATGGAAATAAAGTTTTTTTTTTTTTAACACATTATCTGGTTCCATATCTGCATAAGAAAATGGAGTTTACATTACATCACAAATTAGAGGGCAGAACTTGCTGCTATTAAAGATTATAGTTAGTGTAATAACCCAACAAGGTTTTTGCTTCAAAATACAGTTTTATTTGTAATAATTCACACCGCATTCATTCAACTAAACATCACTCAGTCAAACCAACCTTTTCCTAAACGTCCGCTGTGGAATTTACTCAAAACCAAAATCAATTTCGGGCCCTACTCAAAAGGTGCTTGGTCAAATTCCAGGTGCTGTGTCCTTGAGCACCTACTTGAGCCTGGACTCCTGTCTTTAACCGAAGTTGCTTCCAGCTGTACGCAGCAGCCTTTGTAAGCACAGTGAGTCATTCCACCAGCCGCACAAATAGATAGTGTGAGGTGTCGTACAGCTATGCTGAGTCATACTGTAGACACGTTGGTCAAACACACCGCTGCTAGAAAACCATCAGAGGCTCTTGGGTTAGAAAAGCCCACATTGCCCTCTCCCTCACCGTCCCAACTTCTCTGTGCGCTGTGATGAAAGGAGAGAAAGCATGTCTACTACTCGCCTCTTTTGTTTATTTACCTTCAGAATTACACCCTGCTCTTCTTGGACCATGTTCCAATGTGTTTTGTTATGTTTCCTTTCAAACAGAATATCTATGCGTGTGGTCTCAGGCTATGTTTAGCTAACACATGCAGACATTCGTGCACACACACACTCCCATTCAACTTTCCCCATGTGCCAGAGGTCCCCTTTGCCCTTCCCCCCACCTCTAACTAAACATCGCAGGACAGCAAAAGGGAACTTCAAAGTGTCCGGAGGGGGTACTCCTTTTTTCCTGGCACTTGTCATCATCTAAAGGACTGGCTGCTCCCCTTATTACTCTAATTGCTTCCAACTGCTCCAGGAGGCTTTGATGAAGGGAGCCATGGAGCATGCTGGAAGCACCTGTTGTTGCACAGAGGAGCACAGGTGGGCCGTGTTGGTGGTGGCATAGAGGCAGGCGGACAACACCGCTGCTTGCTAGTTAGTCACATAAGTCAAACAAATAGAGAGTAAGAATCCTGATGTAATCTTAGATATGATTCATTATTATAATGTAGTAATACCAAAAATAAATAAACACCAGTCCAAATAAATGTGGAGCTGGAAGAACTGCAGCTGTTGAATTTAAGTAGAGACATCCAGGTAGCACTTTGGCTCCATCTGGTGGCATCTGTGGACTAGAAGTCCAGCAGCTGTGTTGGAAATGAGAGGAAGATTTTGAAAAGTGTCAGTGAAATGTCCAACCTGCATTTTATATACAACCAACAATATACTAGGATTTTTTTTTATTCCAACATGAATTCAGGAAAATATTTTGAACTCATACAATGTAAAAACACTAATTCTAAGGTGGTAAGTGTTCTAAAATGTAAATTAAAATCATGCAATGATTTGCTACTGTATGTAAATATAGAAGTACAACATTTAAATAGTTGAAACTGATTGCTTTTAATTGTTTGTTATTTTAATTTACTTGTTTTAGATTTGATCCAACACAAAACAAATTGAGAACAGGGCATGTTTACCACTGCATTGCTTCTGTATCTAATGACACTCTGCAAGGGTTTGGGAACCAAGGACGCCATATGTTTTCCTTTTCAAATTAAGCATTTTTCTCATTCTTTGTAGATAAAGTTTTTCAGCTGCTCAACAGTTCTGAACCTCCTTGTTATATTTTTATCCTCCAAAACTACTTATTCTACTATGGAGGTATGCTGTTGCAATACATGCAAAATGTAGTTTGACATTGTGTTGCTGAAATAAGAAACTATGTTCTATGCTGCTCTAAAAGCTAAATATTGTTCAGTATTATTGGCGCAATTGCAGATGCATTAATGCACCAATAAAGCATTACACATGATAATCTGTATGCCCATAACAAGCAAGATTGTTCCTCTCCTCTTTAGCCCAGAGAACAAGCCATCTATGTTTTCAAAAATAATGCCAGTTTTCCAAATCACCTTTTTATGATCTTGTATAAAGAAAATTATAGCATTTCTGGATCTTATGTTAATACAATTGTGTCTTTGCATGGCAAAGTTTAACTTACATTTGTGGATCTTATTCTCAAGTTAGAGAAGGAGGGAGTGCTCTTTTTGTATCTAATCCCTGGATTTAAACAACATAAATGTTGTACGATTTATAATCAAAGATTCGTTTAAAATTATCTGCAAATTATTGCATTGTTTTTTTATAACCATTTCACACAATATCACTTTTATGGCCACATTCACCTGACCACAAGTTATGGCTGACATTGATTATCATGATTAGTTGTGACCCTAGGAACAGTTCTTAGAGATAGAGATTCCATTGGAAAGGCATTTACGCTGCATTCAAAGAATTTATGGCTGTTTAATAGTTATACATAATATAAGCATTTCTACACAGCAAGCTGAGATACGCACCAGCTGGGGCAGGATCTTTTCAAAGTGCTCAATGTCTACTTGGTCACAGTCTTCAGATTCAGCTTGTTTCTGTGATCTCACAGCGGCCTCTAAAAATATGACAACATTTTCCATCGTTAAGCAATCAGATACTGTGTCTCAGACTGTCTCCAACTATACCCAACACAACTCATTACCTTGGACAAATATTTTCAGCACCTCCGCCATAAGCAGCGTAGCATCGCTACTTACTGTAAAACAGTGAGATTAGTTAAGCTTCAGACTTGAAAACTACAACACAGTTTAAGTGAGGTTAATCACATGGAGAGAAAATATTTATCCAACTCACGTCTGGTTTTGTCTTCCTTGAAGAAACTACACAATAGTTTGCTTACAGTGTCCTGCATTACAGCGAAGGGAACACATTACCATAACGTTATATTGTCAGCGATATTTACGTTTTTAAGTGAAGCAGTATTCATCTAAAGTCACTAATGTTATACTAGAAAAGGAGACTACAGAGCACTTATTGAATCATAAAGATCTAGACATCTTTCAGCTTACACAGAATGTTAATCAACGGAATAATATCACAGTCATATGTAAACATTTAGCACTAGCTAGGCTACTGTCAGTGAACTAGCTATGTACTACTAACAGTGTTAATATGCTTAATGGAGATGAATAAGAGGAAATGTTGGTTTTATTTAACAACGCCAAAGACCTTCTCACCGTTACTTTTACATAACATAATCAAAGAAACGAAATATTCCTGATCCTACCTTCCTGAAGCTAACGTCAGCCTCCTGATGTTCCGCCATGTTTTTCACGCTGTGGAAATTGGCGCTCTGTCTAGGGATTGGACGTTGATCGCTGACGTCGGTTCACAGCACCGCCCTTTTCTGACGTATGTCAACGCCCCTTATTTTTCTTCTTCTTTGGTGTTGGACAGTTAACGTTCTTCTTTTTGCATTTCCGCCCCCTAACTACCTTTTTTGTTTCCTTCAGTGTCTGTCAGAACATGGGATCTCACAGGACCATGAAATGGTCTCCGTCCGTTTAATATCCGCATTTAAATAACGAAGATGAGTAAAAAGTGCATGTGTGCGTACAGATGTATATGAAATCGCCAGCCGTCTTCACTTTGACCTGTAATGATTTTTATTTTCCAAATTGTAATTGTTCTTAGATATGTCATGTTTGGATGCAAAAAAAGACGTATGGTAGAAAAACCCAGGACATGAAATATTAAATGGAAGTCATACAAATGTGAAGTAAATGTCAATTAGTTTTATATTATAGATATTTTCTTTCTTAAATTATATATAGTAAATCTTATCATCTCAATATGGTCTGTACTGTCACTTAACTCAGTACATTTAAGTTATTGCTTTGGTTAGCACTAACTAGTCTGTTAAATTTCTTTTTTTGAAACATTTTACAAAAATTTCATTCATTTAAATTTGGCTTCATTATATTACATGCCGCAATTTATTTTATGTATATTTATTTCACTTTAAGCAAGATTAACATAAATTCAAACATATTGTATATGCCATACATTTATTAATCTTGGAAGCAATAAAAGTGCATCAGATTAGGGAAATAGATATACTTAATGTTTTCCCAGCAGGGACAGCTGCCATTTGTTTGGTTTGACAAGAACAAGAGGTGCCTAATTCCAAAAACACACACATTTTAGTCTTTTCATATAATAAATTAAAGATGTTTTCCTGTAAGCATTAAAAGCTCCAAAACATTGCTGGTTCATTTATGACAATAAATCATTCAGTTTGTGTATCAAGGATAGTAAAAACTTGACATTATGAAAAACTTTTGAAATTAAGTCATTCTACTGGTGCAGATTCCATCTGCCTGACACAGACATCCATCTTAGCATATGATATAATATCAAACCTAAGATGCATGATGTTGATGATATAATACTGCATGGTATGAACACTGTTGAGCAAAACTGTAAGAAAAACAGGAAAAGCCTTTAAATGGACAGTGCTCACAAAAAACGCGAAAAGATACAGTAAATTTCAACCACAATAAGGAAACTGTAGTGAGACAACAAACCTCATCAGGGAGAGGAAGCCCGTTCATTCATGTCTTGCAGTTTAGTGATGAGGAACTTTTTGTCCTTGCCCTCCTGCGTATGAGAGAAGAAACATGTATTATTAGCCAGTCTAGCTTTTTGGCTCTGTAACAGTCTGTGCATTGGTTGGTGAAGTACTTTAGTCCAGGCTTAAATCCATCCACCTATGTTTTACATTATGTTAAATACTAAATGTTAACAAGGTAACATGCTAAGCTACAAAGTTGCACATTTTAAACATATGCAGACATCAGCATGCAGGCATTGTCTTTGTGAGCATGTCAGTAGCATGGCTGTAGGCAATACATACATTTTCAATTTGCCTCTCCAACCGACTGATGATTTTCTGTTGGCCATCAACAACCTGAGTGTGAAAGTATATAACCAATCTGGACGAAACAGAAACCACAAAGGATTATAAAGCAAAGCTAAAATGAAGTCATGGCAGCTTGAGACTGTTAAAGGTTTCATAAAGGAAGACTCTCAATTTTCCATCACAACACTGTTAACATTAAAACGTATTATGACCTCATGCAGTATCTCTATGCTAAGTTCTGAGAAATTTGATCTCTCCTAGCATCATAAGATAAAAAATATCTATAACAGAAAATACAAAAGATAATATTTTGACAGAAGAAAAAAGCAACATTGTGATCATGTCACCACTCACAAAAAAACTCCAGAGGCGAGGAATAAGAACAATGGGGAGCAGAGCCAAGACAGCTGGGCCTTCTTCAGCTGCTGTGCCACCTCCACTGCATGAAACATTGCGGTGAGATTCCTGAAAGGGCCGCACCCTCGGGAGGGTGGAATGCTGTGGACCATAGATGGGATGTTGAAGACTAACAGTGCAATTTATAGTTACTGTAAAATGCCTGAAACCTATTTTAGAATAAATGAAAATCTGAGGTTGGCTATTTTGATGATTAGCCAAGTCCAAATTTTTAAAAATTTAAGGAGATTATATTTGCCACATGTAGTTATTAAAGGGGCAAACAATATGAGGAGTCATGTTGATGAAATCTGCCTACAGCAGCTGTGAAAGCCCTCAGATTAAGTTCTATCTATTTAATCCACACAAAAAAAACCCACAAAGAGTAAAAGCTGACTAAATTATTTAGAGTGATTGTGAATAACATGCATTGCATGTTGCTTGACAACTGGTCCTGGCCAAGGCTGTTTGTCAAATATCCTACAACTGTGTCCTTTTGTATAATAACTTTGGTTAATGGTTCGATGAATAGTAGTTACAAGTGTGTAAAAGTAGTTATGCAGCAGAAGAACTCTGAAGATCTTAAGTGAATGTGAGACTAATGTCTTCAAACTGATCATTAACAGTGGGGACATTTCTTTTGCACTCACTTCAAGGCTGTGTAAGATAAAAAGAAGGCACCAATGAAAAATGAGGGGAACCACAAAAGAGAGTGGAATATTGTTGTCATCTGACTGGCCCTCCAGGGCTTTCTGGATGCCTGGCAGTTGAGCATCAGACTGTTCTGTTGAATAAACCAGCAAAGACAACAAACGAAAAGCTACATTTGTCAAACGATCCAGAGACACTGCGTGACGGAAACAACCCCACCTGCTGTACCAACCTTTTTCATGTAAAACAGCACAAAAAGTTTTATGATTTGGAGTGCAGGAAGCAGTGGGGCGAACAGCACCCCAAACCTGGAAATAACACAAGAAGATTAATATTTAATTCACCTTTTTTGTTTAAATATGTGATAAAATGTCAGTATTAATTACCAAATAAGAGTTTGCCCATAAATGAGTTCCAGCACATTACGTGCAATGTCAAACACTGGCTTCCTCTTCCTTTTTAGGATTTGCTGAGTGAAATGCCTAGAATGAAAACATAAGCAGGCTTAAGAAGCTTTTCAGAAAGTAAATGGTTTTTATTTACAGTAAACTGCAGAATCAAGTTACGTGATTCAAGGGTAAAATACGCTCTTGCCTCCACATGAACTCTCCCATAAAAGTATAAAGCACTGTGACGAAGAAGTCCATCAGGAGCAAGCGATACAGTTCTTGTCCAACAAAGTTTTCCCAACACTGCGGTTTACAAGAGAAACATGAATGTAAAGAATCTGCAAAAACATTCTCAACGTATAAAAAAACACCAATAATAACAATAATTGTGTATTGTGGTTTATTATAATAGAATTCCTTAAACAATGGCAATCCATAACAATAACTATGAGAGGTTCGATTATGAGGATGATAACCTTTGAATTGTCCACAGCTTGCTTTTGGTAACACAGCCAGCGATAACCGAGCACTCCAACAATACTGACCTTTAACAAAAGGTTCCTGAAAACACAAATCATGTTTTAATATGATGACGAAAGCAGGTAACAGTTAGGAGAGGTTACACAGAAATCCTGCAGCAAAAAAGGAGCCGTCAGTTCTTTACAGTAGAGCCTCACAACTATAGTTCAGCTACTAATATACAGTGTGGGCAATGATTCTTCTGATGTATATTTATTATACATACATAATATCATACATACATTAATATACATACATCTGATGTATGTATATTGACACCTGATATTATCAGGGGGAAAATTACAAATACCAAAATAGGCATAAATCCAAATGTGCTTTTTCATTTTTACCAAAGTTTTATAAAGGGATCCAAAGCTAGGCATTCATGGTAACATTTTTTCAATTCACAAAATTAAGATAGTGTAATGTGTATTGTAGTGGGATATTCTCAGAGTAGTTTTGACTTCATCCCTCAGTTCTTTGCTGCTTTGTGAATTTTATTTTCACCCCACATCTCTCACCTGAAGATGGAGACATAGACCTGGACACTGGGTGAGTTACGCCTCTCTATCCATGCACACAGGTTGAAGAAGCCAGGGAGCAAGAGGTTAATGCCCGACACCACTGCAGAAAACAGCAGCAGGTCAGAGTCTTCAGTGCTTTCATTCTGTAAAGAAAAGGAGAACTTTCAGTGAGTGCTCATGACCAACACCTCATGACCAGGGAAATTTGCTTTGCCTTTTTAACAGTATTTTACATTATTGATCACTGCTTGGCAATGATTAGAATGTAACTGCATGGATGTTGTTAGATAGATTTGGGACAAACAATTGCATCAAACTGGACTATAAAAATAGTTTTCAAAGTCACCATCAGTGTATTATAGCAAGATTCTTAGATATGTATTAAAAGCTTGTGCAGTTTGAATAAATTCCCCTTCTATTGTTCAATTACACAAAAACGATGAATTGGAGTTGTCGCACACATTGTAGACAGAGAAGAAACGGCTTGAGAAAATGCTTCACTGAATCACCATGTGAGATTCTATATTGCATGAAATGTGTCTTTTGAGGATTTACCGGTTTTGTTAGAAACTTGTTTGACAGGTAGTAGATTCCCATCGCACTCAGGAAGATGCCTGCCAGACATGTGACCCATGCAAGCAGACGCACCGTGAGGTGACAAAATCGTTGCATGCAGCTCTTTTTATCTTCCCCACTGATCATCTCAGACAGCAGCTCCTGTTGGAAGAGCAGCAGCCGTGATGAGCATTTAATTAATCTTCACAGAGTTTGGTGCTCAGTGTTCAGCTGCTAATGTGCTGGCTTTGTCTCAACAGCTGCCATAAATTATTGTAGATGTAGATATAACTCGCCTTAATAATAAAAATTTGCCTTTTTTTGGCCTCCCTGAACAGGCTAAATTTCTTGTTTTACAGTCATGGGGGCGGAGAAGTGTAACGTTTCTATTTCCTGTGAGCAACCACTACTAAAAAAAGAATGAATTGTGACCAAGAATATGTGACGATGTGATACTCGTCTGAAATTATTTTGTCTGACACTTAATCTGTCAATGACTGTATGCACCATATTTTTGGTACCATACCGTTTTGTTCATGTTTTACAATATCAAACTGATGTTTGGTTTTGACTTTTCAACCCTGCTTCTGAAATCTATTTGCCTTTACTGAAAAAGCTTCGAATGTCAGTGAAAACATTCAAATAATTGCATACTTTGAGCTGAGTGCTGATTTTTTCAGATTGGAGTGTGACAGGCGTCTTCTTGCTGACTTTGAAGTCCCAGCAGCAGAAAACCTTCACTGCCAGATCCCCCTTGGATTTTAGGACATGAAAACCTCTCCCAATGGCCTTGGACATGCTGCAGGAGAACAACACGGCCTTAAAATGCACAGCACACATCGACTGAAATAAAATGAATGTATGTATAGTTTGCTTCATGTCCAACCTATACACTAGGATCATGCAGATAACGAATAAGGCAATGACGATGGATAAGATGTAGGCTGCAGGCACTGAGTATTTCACACAGAGTGATTGAGCAGTGAAGCCACAAATATTTGGACAAGTTTGGGTGATGTTAGTGTAGTAGCCATAAAACATCGGACTCTTGGAGAGATAACCCTGCCAGAGAAAAAAGATGGAGGAGATATCTTGTTCAAGAGAAATATACATGAATACACCGCTTTGATTTAATGCATAGCCACCGTACTCTGCCTGTCAGAAGTTGAAGACCATTGAAAATGCCAGGATCAGACTGAGACGGGGGGCAGATCACTTGAGGAAAGATCACAAATGGACCGATGATGACAAAGAGGAACAGGTTAAAAAGCAGGAGGGTTCTGAGAAACAGGAAGTAAGAGAGGACTCCAGTTCCGAAACGTCCACTCAGCCTTTTCATGGGTGAATGCCACAACTGGAGGTAACGTAGGACAGGGAGGCAGCTGAACGTGCAGTGACGCCAAGTCTGAGAGAGAGGAAAACATGAGTGATGCACACAGAGAAGAAAGTCACTTGTATCTTATGTCGCCGGCTGATTGTACTCACCCTTGAAATGGACACTTCCAGAGGAGTGCAGCAAGGAATATTTGTGCCGATGAGTGACCTTTCAGCTGTGTGACCGAAAGCAAGTCTCCTATTAAATAATAGATAAATGGGTTAGTAAAGCGAATGCTTAATTTGGAGATAATTTAATGTTTTCTTTACAACACGTACTTAAGCTCCTTCTTATCTGCCAGGCTAAGCGGCATGGCTTGCAGCTTGCGCATGCCCTCGCTGACTGAGAGGCCTCGAAGGCTTGACAGCAACTCGTCTTTCTTGTTTTCTATAAACCAGAAGTTAAAAAAATGATCATTTCCACTGATGAATGTTGTGGACCCACTCAGAGGCAGCAGTGATCGTCTCTCTCCCACTAAAACAGCAGCCTTTGTCTAATTTTAGGCGTGGTTAGTTGTAAGTTTTTTCTGTTCACCCTCAGTGCTGGTTTCTTCATCCACATCTGGCTCGCTAACATCACCCTGGACTGGTCTGGAGGCGTCAGAAGAATCATGGCTGGAAGTCAGGAGTGGCTGAGGCGAGTGTCGGGGTCGGTGAGAAATGACTGCGCCGCTATATTTCCCTTTGTGGACAGTGGACAATTTTATTACGTACGTGGTACCTTTTTTTTACAGAAAAAAAAATTCCACAAAAAGTTTCCGTTGCATGACGACGTCTAATGACTAACAAATTTAAATCTAACCAGCAGTGCGACTCGGCATGGAAGAGATGACCCTCATGGTGGCAGCTGACCAGTTGTGCCTCTGCAGAGAGGAAATCCGCTCAGTGTCCAGTAAGTCCTCTGTCTCCTGATCTGAAACAAACATAATGTGGAAATATCTCATACCAACTACATTTCCATTATCCATTGTGATTCCTTGAGGCAGGTTTGTAATTGCACCATTCCTAACATCTATTTGGCAGCAAATCTACATGTAAAATACGCTGTTGCAGGAAAAAGAGATTTCCTGTATAATTACCTGTGCATTCTCGAATAACGTCCATCTGCAGCGTTTCAGGGAACCTCTGGGTGCTTGTTGCTGGTTGTCTGTCCAACTGAAGGAGGACACCTGACCTGGTGCGTCTTCTCCCAAGTCTCTGTACCAGAATATCCATCAGACAGAATATTGACCCAGAGTCCAAAATGCATTGCACCTAGCACAATTTCTCAACCGTGTATCTTAAATTAAAGTTGTAACGTCTACATTGTTAAAAAGGCCATCAGGATACAGTAGTGCCACTTTTCTAACAGCTGAGCAGAAAGCTGTAATAAATCTGTATCATCTGTAATGCACATTGTTCTGTGCAGATTCTGTGTTCCTTGTCTATGGCTGCTAAAAACACAAGAATTTCCCCACAGTGGGATTAATGAAGTTCTATCTTATCTTATCTTAAATAAAGCTTCAAGCCTTCAAAAGTAATAAAAATGGAAACCTACTCATAGTCAGAATCCGTTTGACAAATGTCTATGTTGAAGCTCAGACTGTCTTTCACAGTCCTTGATGGTGTCTTTTTACTGAAGCCTTCATCAGCAACATCTTCACAGAGAATGTGAGATTAGTGATATAGCTCCTGCATATTTAAACATTTTATATAAAAATCTGGTCCTTATCTGATTTGTACCTGTGCTTTCTCCAAAAACATCCATCTGCAACCTCTGTCTGCTTGTTGTAGGTTCTCTGACCACCTGAAGGAAAGACTCCTGACCTGGTGCATCTTCTCCCAAGTTTCTGTACCAGAATATCCACCAGATGAAATAATGACCCAGAGTCCAAAATGAATTGCCCCTCCCACAATTTCTCCAGCATGTATCTTAATCTAAATTTGTAACTTCTACGTTGTTGAAAAGGCCGTCAGGGTACAGTAGTACCACTTTTCTAACAGCTGAGCAGAAAGCTGTAATAAATAAAGCTTCAAGCCTTTAAAAATAAAAAAATAAAACCTACTCATAGTCAGAGTCCGTTTGACAAATGTCTATGTTGAAGTCTTCCACGGTCCTTGATGGTGTCTTTTTACTGCAGTCTTTAACAGCAACATCTTCACAGAGAATATGATATTAGTGATCCAGCTCCTGCATATTATAACTTTTTATATAGAAAATCTGGTCCGTATCTTATTTGTACATTTGCGCATATTTAGTAATTCACTTATTTTTAAGTTATATGTTCTTTGGATTCTCCCTGTTTTCATACCATTCAGAAATAAATTTTGCACTTACTCCACATTTTCATTTTAGTTTGCAATTGCAACATCCCTAACATCTATTTGGCAGCAAATTTATATGTGAAAATACACTGTTGTAGGAAAAAGAGACTTTCTGTATTTTTACCTGTGCATTCTCTAATAAAATCCATCTGCTGAGTTTCAGGGAACATCTGGGTGCTTGTTGCTGGTTCTCTGACCACCTGAAGGAAAGACTCCTGACCTGGTGCATCTTCTCCCAAGTTTCTGTACCAGAATATCCACCAGATGAAATAATGACCCAGAGTCCAAAATGAATTGCCCCTCGCACAATTTCTCCAGCATGTATCTTAATCTAAATTTGTAACTTCTACGCTGTAGAACACATGAAGGTAAGGTACAAATAAAGCTTCAAGCCTTCAAAAGTAATAAAAATAAAACCTACTCATAGTCAGAATCCGTTTGACTAATGTCCATGTTGAAGCTCAGACTGTCTTCCACGGTCCTTAATGGTGTCTTTTTACTGCAGCCTTCATCAGCAACATCTTCACAGAAAATGTGAGATTAGTGATCCAGCTCCTGCATATTATAAAAATTATATAGAAAATCTGGTCCTTAATTGATTGTACCTGTGTTTTCTCCAAAAACATCCATCTGCAACCTCTGGGTGCTTGTTGATGGTTCTCTGACCAACTGAAGGAAGGACACCTGACCTGGCTCATCCTCTCCCAAGTTTCTGTACCAGAATGTCCATCAGACAAAAGAATGACCCAGAGTCCAAAGTGCATTGCCCCTCCCACAATTTCTCCAGCATGTATCTTAATTCAAATTTTTAACTTCTATATTAAAAAAGGCCGTTTGTAACTTTTCTAACAGCTGCTGTAGAACACATGAAGGTAAGGTACAAATAAAGCTTCAAGCCTTCAAAAGTAATAAAAATAAAACCTACTCATAGTCAGAATCCGTTTGACTAATGTCCATGTTGAAGCTCAGACTGTCTTCCACGGTCCCTGATGGTGTCTTTCTACTGCAGTCTTCATCAGCAACATCTTCACAGAGAATTTGAGATTAGTGATCCAGCTCCTGCATATTATAATATTTTATATAGAAAATCTGGTCCTTATCTGATTTGTACCTGTGCTTTCTCCAGAAAACATCCATCTGCAACCTCTGCGGGCTTTCTACTGGTTCTGTGACCAACTGAGGAAAAGACTCCTGACCTGGTGCATCATCTCCCAAGTTTCTGCAGAATAGGATCCATCAGATGAAATAATGACCCAGAGTCCAAAATGTATTGCCCCTCCCACAATTTCTCCAGCATGTATCTTAATTCAAATTTTTAACTTCTACATTGTTAAAAAGGCCGTCAGGATACAGTGGTATCACTTTTCCAACAACTGAGCAGAAAGCTGTAGAACACGAGGGTAAGCTACAAATAAAGCTTCAAGCCTTTAAAAGTAAAAAAATAAAACCTACTCATAGTCAGAATCCGTTTGACTAATGTCCATGTTGAAGCTCAGACTGTCTTCCACAGTCCTTGATGGTGTCTTTCTACTGCAGTCTTCATCAGCAACATCTTCACAGAGAATGTGAAATCAGTGATATCGGTCTTGCATATTTAAACTTTTTACATAGAAAATCGGGTCCTTATCTGACTGTACCTGTGCTTTCTCCAGACACATCCTCCTGCAACCTCTGGGTGCTTGTTGTAGGTTCTGTGACCACCTGAAGGAAAGACTCCTGACCTGGTGCATCTTCTCCCAGGTTTCTGTACAAGAGTATCCATCAGATGTAATAATGACTCAATTTGCATTGGCCCAAAGAACCATCGCTCCAGCGTGTATCTTGAATCTGTAACTCATTGTAAAAACTGTCGGGCTACAGTAGCTCCACTTTTCTGACAGCAGTTACAAATAAAGCTTTAAGACTTTAAAAGATAGACAATTTACTCAAACTCAGCATCCACTCGAGAAACGTCCACGTCGAAGCTCAGACTGTCTTCTACGGCTGTTGATGGTGTCTTTTTACTGCAGTCTTCATCAACGACTTCTCCACAGGGAATGTGGGTCGTTTCTAATATCAACAAGAAACTGGTTATGAAAATGTTGTATTAATTAACCAACATATTCTTCCTCTATGTAAAGTCACTGTTGAGTGACTTTACAAGTGTAACTCTGCTTCCTGTGAAACTTCTGAACCTTGTCAGAGAGCTGCAACTTCCTAATGTGCTAATTATAAATGAACAGACAACGTATTTGCCAAAATGCATCTAGCATCTCTTGCTGTCAACCAAATGTGCCTTACTGGTACAAAGTTACCCGCCTGTGTGTTTGTCAAGACTCGTAGCAAGCAGTGGGACGTGGGAAATAAAATCAATAAAAATGTAACTTTTATTGTTCGTACATTTCTAAGATATGATATTGTTATGGATTTTTTTCACTTTAAGTGTCAGTGTGGTATTTATTGGTAGTGAAGATATTTAGAGCATAGTGAACAGAGTGTTTTTGAAACCACAAATATTTACTTCACATCTGTGGTTACAACTGAAGCACAGCAACACGACATCACATCCCACTAGTGGTGATGTAGACATTACAGCAATAAGGTCACTTAGTACTTAAGCCAACAAAGACGGAAAACAGAACGGGGGGTGGGGGTTGAGACCATGAAACCTATGAGTATAAATGTTGAGACAATTTTAAAACAAAATGTGGATTGTTCCATTCATTTGGAATGGGTCACCTTACGTGACCCTCTAGGCCCCTACCACCCTCACTGGAAAACAACTTTATGCTGATGAAAATCCTATATGATAACCTTCTTATTACATTTAAGGCTACAATGTTATGTCATTGACATCACATACTTCTGCTGCTTGAATAATAATCATAGACTTCATAACAGATCATGCTTCCTCTTTTTTACCATAGCAACAGACAGTGTGAATAAACTTCTCTCGAAAATTAACAATGTTTTACTAGAGTGTATGTTCTTAAAATAAGCTGCAGAAAACTGGAGGGGAAATTGCAGGAACTTAAAACTGACTTACTCTATCTTAAATGGCATGAACTTCTTAGTAAGTATAAAGTGACCAAACCCACTCAAAAGAATCCACCTCAAAGCTTTTCATCATTAGTTGCCTGGGATTTTCTTAGTTAATATATATCTTAATTATAATGAATGTTTCTTTGCCTATTTCCTTTGAGATTCTGTCTCAACTAGTCACATGTTCAAAATTGGCTTCTAATATGCTTGTTCCATTACCAGCCAATATTTCTAAAAAGCTCTGGTCAAACCTGGGTCCTGCCATGCTGAATATTGTAATCTGTCCATTGCCACTGAAATTGTGCCTTCTAATTTCAAATCAACTGTTGCTATACCTTTACTAAAGATACCACATCTTGATCCTGAACGGCTAAATAACCATCATCCAGACTCCAATTTTTCATTTTTTAAAAAGTTCTTGAGAGAGCTGTGTCACATCAATTGTTATTGTACTTGTGCAGTATGCTTTTATTTTTTTCCACGCCACCGAACAACACTTCTTGAAGTTGTTAATGACATTTTACGGAATCTGTTCTAGAATCTGAATCTAGTGTAGTTTTTTTAGACCATTCCATTTTATTTAACTTACTTGAAAGAGAATTTCTGGAGTAACACTTGACTGGCTAAAATCTTACTTAGCTGACAGAACCCAGTGTGGGTTTTAAAAATATTATGTCACCTTTTTCTTTTTCAGTTTGGAGTGCCACAAGGCTCTGTCCTTGGTCCCCTTCTGTTTTTTCTGTTTATATATATCTCCCATTGGACAGAATGGAAGTATTGAAGTATGGGGTTAATTTTCATGGGATGAATTATCGCTGATGACACTCAGCTTGCTTTGTTTGCTCATGTTTTTATTGTTTTTTTGTATTATTTTGTTATCTGTTTCTTACATTGTAAAACCAGATACATTCTATTACCTTGTCTTATTATTATGGACATTGCACAATTATGTTATTATTGTTCACTTTTATCTATTGTTTTTATTGTTAGTATAGGTTTTTTGCTGATGGCTATGCAGCACATTCAGATGCTTGTACATGAAAGATGCTATAGAAATAAAGCCCATTATTGTTATTATGAATAATAAAATAGATTTCTGTTAGAGAATCAGGTGGTAGCATTTTTGGAATAGGCTCCAGCAGCACTCCAATATTTAACAGAATGAGCAGTTAAGATAACTGTCACATATGTTGATTATGAAGGTTATTATTTGTTGCCAGATGGCATCATAATGACATTGTCCACCAAGTGCAAAGCTAGTGGTTCAGTATCTAACTTTCTGTATTTTTACCTGTGCTTTCTCTAAAAACCTCCGTGTGCAGGGTTTCAGGGAACCGCTGTTCACTTGCTGCTGGTTCACTGACAAACTGAAGGACGGAGTCCTGACCTGATAAATCTTCTCCCAGGTTTCTGCACGAAAGTAGAGAGGAAACAGTGACCCAGGGTCGAAAATGCATTAACCCGAGCACCATCCTCCAGCACATATTTAAAACATTTAAAACATTTTTAACATCTAGATTGTTTATTAGACCATCACGCTACAGTAGCTCAGCTTTTCTGACAGCAAGTTTAATTCCTATTCTAAAGTGTAAGAGACTTCAAAAACTAAATTTAGTCTAATATATTTTGTCCACTGTACACATTCGACTGTTCAAGAGAAATCTGGATATAGATCTAAAACTGAAGTTATGAGCATCTCCTTTTGTAAAAGATAAAACGTTTTCTAACAATTCTAACTTTTGATCACAGTATCTGAAGATAACAGCTATGTGCCTTAGCTCACCTGAGCAGAAAGCTGTAGAACACATGATGGTCAGGTACAAAAACAGCCTTCAGACTTCAAAATAACTAAAAAGGAGCTTACTCATAGTCATCATCCATTTGATCAGTGTCCATGTTGAAGCTCAGACTGTCTTCCATGGTCCTTGATGGTGTCTTTGTACTGCAGTCTTCATCAGCAACATCTCCACAGGGAATGTGGGTCGATTCTAATATCAACAATAAACTAGCTATGAAAGTGTTGTATTCGTTAACCTATTGTTCCAGAATGTAAAGACAGTGCTGAGTGACATTCTGAGTTAGCGGTAATGTGCTTCTTGTGAAATCTCTGAAGCTTGTCACAGAGCTGCAACTTCCTCATCTGTAAACCCAATTATAAATGAACAGACAATGCAAATGAGAGACAAGAACAAAGAAAGTAGCAGTGTTTTTCTGAGTAAACACGTCTAGCATTTCCTCTCTCTGTGCCACTGATCTGCGCCTTATTTGCATTCGGTGCAAAAGTTGCTGGCCCGTGTGTCTGTCATGACTTGTAAAAAATGCTGGGACATGGTAAATACATAAATAAGTGCATTACAAATAAAACTTTTTAAAGGCATACTTCTAATATATGATCTTATAATTTAATGTCTCATTGTAAGCGACAGCATTTTGTTGAAACCATGAGTATATACTCCCATTCAGTGGTTACAGTGAAGAACTGCAACACTGCATCACATCATACTAATGTTAAAGTAAACATTATATCGATTCGGTAATCGAATATCGATTAGGTTGCCTATGACTTAAGCAAAACAAACAAAAATAAAAAGATTTAAAACAGAATAAGGGGGCTTAAGAACAGGAAAAACATGAGTATAAAAAGTGAGACAATTTTAAAACTATTTCAAATCAAGACTGACTTCAGTGTGAATGTGGTGTGTCGCCTGACAAGACCTTTTAGGCCCCCATCACCCTCACTGTGGCATTTCAAACTTTACCATCCATCCAGCCATTATCTGTAACTGCATATCCTAAATAGGATATGCATGAGGGGGCTGAAGCGTATACCAGTTGTTATAGGATGAGAGGCAGGTTACACAATTCTGATAGCTTTTAGAGGATTGAGTGGCAGCATTTTTGGAATAGGCTCCAGCAGCTTCCCACTATTTAACAGAATGAGCAGTTAAGACTAATAACTGTCACATATGTTAATTGTGAATGTTATTATTTGTTGCCAGATGGCATCATAATGACACTGTGCTGCTGGAAGAAATGTCTGACAGGAGCAACTGCAAAGCTGGTTGTTCAGTCTCTAACTTTCTGTATTTTTACCTGTGCATTCTCCAAAAACATCCGTGTGCAGGGTTTCAGGAAACCGCTGTTCATTTGCTGCTGGTTCACTGACAAACTGAAGGACGGAGTCCTGACCTGATAAAGCTTCTCCCAGGTTTCTGCACGAATGTAGAGAGGAAACAGTGACCCAGGCTCTAAAATGCATTAACCCGAGCACCATCACTCCAGCACATATTTTAAATTTTTAACATCTAGATTGACTGTTGTGACAATCAGTCACAGTTATAGCTACTGTATCCTGTAACATCAGGCTACAGTAGCTCCCTTTTTGACAGGAACTTCCTATTCTAAAAAAACAAGTGAGCTCAAAACCTAAATTTAGTATAAGCAAAGTTTAGTCTGACATCAATTGTCTGTATGCTGCAAACATTTGACTGTTCAAAAGAAAACTGAATATAGATCAACAACAGAGGTTGTCAGCATCTCCCTTTGGAAAAAAATAAACATGTTTGTAACAATGTTGACTTTTGATCGCAGTATCTGAAAATAACAGATATGTGCCCTAGCTCACCTGAGCAGAAAGCGAAAATAAATATAGAAAACTTACTCATAGTCATCATCCATTTGATCAGTGTCCATGTTGAAGCTCAGACTGTCTTCCAGGGTCCTTGATGGTGTCTTTTTACTGCAGTCTTCCACCAGCGACATCTCCACAGGAAATACGGGTCACTTCTGACAATGAAAGTAGTTGAAAGTGTTGTATTAATTTGCCTATTCCCCTCCAAAGTAAAGTCACTGTTGAGTGAAATACTGACAAAGTGCTCCTCTGCTTCCTGTGAAATCTTCGAAGCTTGTCACAGAGCTGCAACTTCCTCAGCAGTAAACGTAATTGTAAATGAACAGACAATGCAAATGACTGACTATATGTTCTGTAATAATTTTGTACTTCTGAGTAAATACTTCACAACATCCCCCCCCCTCCACCCACCCCCCCCGACAACCAGCTGTGTCTTATTTGCAATGGTAAAAAGTTACCTGCCCATGTGACTGTCATAACTTGCAATGAAGACTGGGACATGTCAAATGCACACAATTGTATGAATGAAAAAAAAAAAAAAAGAAATGCATTTTTATAATATATGATATTATTACGGATGACATTTTGCATTTTGCTAGTCGAAGAAAGTAACAAGTGGGACCAACTGTCAGGCTGATGGTTTAACACTTTTCTGGTACGCTAAACCCTAAGTAGCTGTGAAGTGTTGCTAAATGTGCTGAGAAAGCACTCAGCAAATTTAGCTTTGGTTTTTGAAAGCAAATTCAAAAACACAAAATGATGTTTTATAATTTAGGACATTCGGTGATTAATCAGTTTCACCTTTAGCAGCATCTGTGTGAGCAGCAAGTAGCAACCGTTTGTTTTCCTTAATTTCTACACATTCATGATAAACATACCTTTTGAAAATATACTGTAGGTTTATATCCTTGGACTGTATGTTGTTAATCAATTTAAAATCAGTTGGTGTCAAAATAAAAAGTGAGGGTTTGTCATTTAACTTTCTTTTTTTTTTTTTTTTTTGGTAGGTTGACTTGTGATCTTCTTGACAGATCACCCGACTTTTTCCGACGAGCTCCTGAACGCACCATGGCCGGGGGGGCGGTGTTTGAAAAGTTTTCAGGAAGTCGTTTGAAAAGAACGAAACTTTCCCAACATTGACGGGGGCAGTTTACAGGTCGACCTCAGACTGATCGGGAGGCGGATTTAAGTGCTAAAGATGCAGGGCAGCGCTTACGGGGCTTCCTTGGCCGGCGGCGCCTTCGACTTTGTGAGCTTCGTCAAACAACCCCAAACCATCGTGCGCCTCCTGGGCTGGGTGAGTGGCTGTTAGCATCAAAGCTGTCACATCCCCGAGCGTATGTTAACAGATGTTTGTCCCCAGGGTCCACGCTGACCTGTCAATGGTCGGGATTGCTAGTGTTATGAGCTGCTGAGAGTGCATGAGAAATTAATTCATGTCGAAACCGCAAATAAATATTACGTAAAGTGTAAATACGATGCATTATGTGGAGCGCGAGTTGTTGTCATGTTAGCTAGTTAGTTAGTTAGCATGATCAAGTGCTGTGTCACCGCTGCGATCAGCCGCCACATGATGAAGCCTCTGTTTGGCTTTAGCCTATTTTTTATTTTTATTTTTAATTTTCCTTTAAATACTGAACAAATATTAGTTAAGACGCACATAAGGTGTGTCTGTTTTTCGGGAGTGTTCAGTTAAAAAAAAAAAAAAAAAAAAAAAACCCATCAGGAATCGAAAGCTTTCCAGCGTCATCTGTTGCTGTGGCTGCCGAGTTGTTTCCAAACGCACATGATGCCAAACTACAATAGGCTTTAATAATGTATCATTTATATCGTTCGGAATAAAAAGGGGAATTAAAAAACACAAGTATTTGAAGTAGTTAATAAATCACTACAAAGCTTTTTTTTTAAAGCCATTTTTATAGGAACACAGCTTACTGCCTTTAAAGGCAAATTAACATTCAGTTTTGTGTTTGGGGCAACATATTGCAACCAAAAATGAAAAATTGTGTTAAAAGGTGAGAATAATCTAATCACATAAAAAGCAACTGGTGCCCAGTGCAGACAGGATCTGTAGAAATGTGTTGGCACCGTAGATTCTCTTCGGTTCAGTGCTTTGTGTTCAATAGATCAGGAATTGAAACTTTCTAAGTGCTTGACAGATGTTACAGTATGTTATGGATGCACAATTTCTTTTTTGTGGTGAAAGCCTTCCTCTAATGGGAGTCATGTGATAAGAATCAGGTGCTTGACCCAAAACCACGCTTTCCCCACGCTTCTCCTGCATAAACTTTGTCTTATGGTTTCTTTGCAGTTATTTTCCATTGTTGTGTTTGCAACCATCACAGCGGAAGGCTATATCAACCCTGTAACTACGAAAGAAACCAAGTGCATGTTTGCACAAAATGACAGTGCCTGCAGTTACGGAGTGGGCATTGGAATCCTGGCCTTTTTGGGATGTGTTGTCTTCCTCATACTGGATGTCTACTTCCCGCGGATCAGCAATGCCAAAGAGAGAAGAAACATCATTATAGGAGATCTGGTCTTTTCAGGTGGGAGTCAAGTTTTACTGTAGATTATTCGTGTGAAAGTGACTGAAAGGTGGCTGAAAACAGGAAACGAATACTAAGTTGAGGTAAATGCTCTAGGCACATTTCTCGTTTGATCCTGACTGTTTATTGCTCTGCTTTATATTCAACATTAAAACAGCGGCTTGGACGTTGCTGTGGTTCATCTGCTTCTGTGTTCTGGCCAACCAGTGGTCCAAAACCACTATCACTGAAGTCCCTGGGGATGCTGCCCGTGCTGTTCTGGCCTTTTCCTTCTTCTCAATTTTCGCCTGGGTGAGACACTTGCCACCTCTGCGCATGACTAGCATGTGACAATTATATCATAACTTCTACAACGCAGCTCGTTGAAAATATGCTACAGAGGCTCATAAAAGCTCAATTCGCTGATTTTCTTTCAACAGGCTCTCTTGACCTACTTTGCATACGCAAGGTATCGCCAGGGCATCAATGACTTTGAGCAAGATTACAGAGACCCTGCCAATGACCACACTACTCCGTACCCACCCGCTCCATATGATAGTGGCCCCACTGGCTATCAGCAGTCGCCTTTCCCCCAAAGTCAGCAGCGTCCAGGGGAGTACCAGCCTCCGGCATATTGAAGGACTGAGGTTCAAACACTTGAATCCAGCAGGGGGGATTTCTTTTAAAATAAAGACGTGTGCTAATGGTTTCATTTACAACTGGGACTATTCTCTGCACTCCAGTTTTCTTCCAGCAGAAAGTGTTTTCATAATTTTGGACGCACTGATGGTTTTAGTTTGTTTCATTGTTGTAAGTTGTTTGATTTGCTGCATTGTTGGAAGTGCCACACACCCAGCTGGTGAAATCTGAAAATTGTTTTTGTTAGAATTTTTGCAAAGAGAGAGGATGACTGTACTATTGGTTTTACCAAAACACTTGGTTATTCAAGTGCCCCCCTTGTTTCATATCTGAGTGCAATTTAATAATGTCAAAGTACTAAGCAATACAGAGATAAGAATTTTCTTTAGTATCAAAAATTGTTTAATTGAAAAACAAACTATTTTTAATAGGTTATTAGCAAGATCTTTTTATAATCTCAATTCAAATACACAGCAATAATTAAGCATCGTTTTTTTCTAAAATGATTCTTTTTTTACCACAAAAAAAAATTAATCAATATATGCAATGAAACTGTTTCCTCACTACTGTAATGCCATGCTTTTCTTGTTTTAATAATCAACCACTGAAATGGGCTTTTATGCACTGAAAAAGTTTCTTTCTATGGAAGTTCATTGCCAATATCTGATCTGAGGCAGCACCTTTGAATGTTCAGAATATAATACTACTATAACTTAGTATTTAAGAGTATTTTTGTTTTGAGGCGGCCAAACCATTTATTTACATCAGCCACTGTACTGCAGTTGCCTTCACAGTTTTTAAACCACCAAATTTAGCAAATTTTTTTCAGGATTCCAGTGACATTGTGCTAATTAATATATTTATTGGTCCAGGTACATGACAATCAAACCTTATTTTGTTTCTTTTTTGCTTTTCCTTGTTCTTCTCACACTGTATTCCTCTTCCTTCTCATACTGGACCTTTTTAAATGTTTTTCGGTTTTACTTTTTATAAAGGTTTGGAAAGAATACGTGTACAACACAGGTTTTGCCAAATAAAAACCGGTCTCTTTTTGAAGCTCCGCGTCAGCCCATGATTTACATCCTCCTGTAAAGAAATATCCGGACTTTGTGCAGGTCTGTGCTCCCTTGGTAAATATTTGAATACTGATTGTGTCAGTGAATGCTAAGGAGCTTAGGAGTTAAGACGGCACTGTAATAATGTAAAGGCATTGAGCTAGTGTATTTTACACTTCACATACTTTAGAATAGAATCACATATATTCACAGCGTAGAAGGTACAAGGTTTTCAATGTGTTACAGTCTCAACAAAAAGTGTAAAATAACCATGAAATGTCACACACAACTATAACAACTGATTCATATTTTTGTGGTAAAAGTAATAAATTAGTAGTAGTAAAAAATAAATATATACAATTTTGCGGTATAAAACTGTTTCCATGTATACAGAAATTAAAGATGGTGCTGGTCAGATTTTTCTCAGATTTACAATAGCCAACATTGTTAAAATACAATGCATGTAGGTTAAAGAACACATAGTTAGGGTTTGAGTTTAGCAAAATTTGACTAAATAAAATAATGGTTTAAGAATTCACTATAGTCCTGTGTCTTCATGTTCATGTGGCCTAAATGTTGAGGAAAGTTTGGTAAACATTTCTTTCATTTAATGTGTCAAAGCTCAGAGACATCCATTTCACCAAAAAGCATTTTAACATGGTAATTATAAATATGTAACAATTCAAACGCATTTTTCAAGGTGGACAGAATTTGTGCTATCATTGTATTTTAGTGTGAAGTTTTCCAATATTGTCTAGTAACCTTAGTATGGAAGTTATAATAATATTTTTAACTTCTCCCTTTGTTTGCAGGGTATTGCGCAGATGAAGATTGGAGTGTGTATCGGTCGTCATACTGTAACCTTGTGTGGAGAAGATTTAAAAATGCTTATTTACTTTTATAACACTAATAAACCCCGTATTACTACTTATTTGTTTGCGGCACTCATATTACTGATTGCACTTGAAGGCAACGTATGACAGTATCCACTGCGCATGCGCAGTCGACCATGCAGTCGTCACCAGCCCATACAGGAAGTAATGGTCGCTTGTCTGCTTAATGCAAACGAAGGCAAAGGGATTGAAGGAGGAAGCAAAAAATAATTATGACCTCGGAGCTCCAGCCTTCAGCGGACTGTGGACCGAAGATCTAACGCCAGCGGTGAGTAGGAAGCGATCAGCAGGGTGACAAGCGTTTCAGGCCGTTTGGGAACGTTTTGTGTTGGTATGTGTGTTAACCTGTGCGCTGCTGGCAGGGGACAGGGACAGGGACAGGGGACGGGGACGGGGACGGGGACGGGGACAGGGACAGGGACGGTTACCTGGGCTGACACTACATGGACAGGATGTGATGTGTGTGTGTGAATGTGCAGAGGAACATCTGCCATCCGACCTGCATCCACAACAAGTTCCTAGTAGGTTAAAGGTGTTGGAGCGCAGAGATTTGGTGTCTGATCAATGGAGGCCTTCAGGTGGTTAAACAGGAAGTTCCTCTGAATTGGCCCCAGGGCTCCTGAAGGTACATGAGAAATAACTATGGATGAGTTTATTATAAAGAGTCTTCACACTGGACTGAACCACATCAAATCAGCTCTGCTGAGTAAAGAACATCTGTTTGGTTTTGCCTTAGAGCATTAACTTCTTCCTGGATCTGTTGCCTTTGAACCCACCCTGCCCAGAGGTCATCTTTTTATTGTGTCACACATAAACTCAGCAAAGCAGAAATTCTCTTTTTGTTTTTGTTGAAATCAAGTGTATGTTTTTCAAAACATATATTAAGCTGTCATACTTTAAAAAATGTCCTTGGTAATCACAACTTGGTGTTTAATTTCTGCCTAAACTTTCAGGAAGGTACAAAATAAGTTTGAGCACCACTTTGCAAGGGTCAAAGGTGAAGCAGGATATTAGAAGATGTTACAAAATACATTGTAACTAGTTAATTGTTAAATTCTTAAAGCAAAGCAATAAAAATATGTTGGTTTTTTTTTTATAAATGTAAATTGAATTTCTTTGGACTTTGAATAATTATAGTTTGATCATATCTCCTTTAAGGCCAACAGTAATTGTCTGTGACATCCTACACACCAAATCATAAATAGATAAAAACCAAATATTTAAATAATACTCCTCCTGAATGATGTAAATGTACTATTGTATTATACCTGACACTGTGTGCTTCATTCTTTAGAACCAGTTTGTATTGTAATGTGTAGCTCAGTCAATCATAATCCTGATTGCGTCACAGAAACCTCTATTATGTAGAAATGAGCTTGTGTAAAGGCCACAGGTTTGCTGTTAACCTTTAGTAAGCCATCAGGATTTAAAAATTTCACCTTTATGCATGTAGAACTATTGCAAAGGTAACAGATGTTTTCTTAAACCCTGGTTCCGCTAATGACCCTGCTGACCTGTTGCGAGTTTTGCCCCTTTGGACTAGATCATAATCTTCCAAGTCTAGTTAAAGTTCACTTGCATTGTAACAACCTCCAGTGATGGTTAATCAGTGGGGAGAAGGAGAGGTGACAGCTCAGACTTGTTGTGAAGCTCTAGTAAGGCAAATCAAATGACACAAGTTCGGCGTTCAGGCAGGAGGAGACGAAGGGGTAAGCCAGTTCAATCGTTTTTGCTTCGGTGAAGAATTCGAATCCATTTCATAAAACTAGGCTTTCTGATTCAAATGGCCGCCAGTCACAGGCTGGTGTGTACAGGTATGTTTCCTGCCAGTGTGGGGCCCTGATGTTGCTCTCAGAATGGGCCGTTGTTGGACTTGCTGGGACCCTCTGATGAAAGAGTCTTTCAGCTGCTGCTCTCCCCTCAGTGAAATGCAGCAATGTTCAGGCCACAGTGTGGAGTGTGTAAAGTTCCTGAGGCTGGATCCAGAGGCTCGTGGAATTTGGTTGAGAGTAGATTGTAGAGTAGATTTCGCTGAGCTTAAAGAGGACAGAACAGACAGCCCACAAAAGCGTGGCTCTGATTGGCTGAGATTGAAACTCAAACGTCCCATTAGGGTTTTACCTTTAAGAAAATGTCAGCATCGTAGTTCAGGTTTCCTGTGTGTTTAAAGTATAAATTGAGATTCCTTTTTGCTTACAATATAATATAATTTGTTGTTATGAGATTATAAATTATAAACTGAAAACTCTACGTCTTTCTCTTGATACGTTATATAACATTTTATTAAAAGAACCCAACGATATTCAATGTTAAAAAATATAAACCAGTAAATCCTCCCATTAGAGAACCCTGACATTTTTTTTGTTTTTGTGCAACTTTGAAAATACATAAATTATTACAGTTGTTGGTTATTAACACAGTCAAGGCACAAGTCACATTTTGTTATTGGCATTTTATGTCCTTTAATTGAGATTTATGACTTTTTCACAGAAGGAGTATTAAGAGTTACTTCATACAGAGGCATAATCGTGATCTGCTTTATAATTCAATGAACTGCTGATTTCAGCAGTGATATAAAAAAAAAATAGACTTGTGACTTTAAACACCAGTTAGACTGGTTGGATATTTACCTATTTACAAGCACCAATCCTTGATTCTCTTGACTAGGCTCCTCCCACCATCCGCGCTGGCGAGGTACTCACCTTATACCGACACTTATACTGGGCTACTCCCTTTTTTCTCATGCAATGCTTAACCTGATTAACACTTGTGAGCTCTCACTGGTATTGGAATAATTTTTAAACTATAGGCTTGAATGAATAATCTACCTGACATCGGGATTTAAGATTTGATCTAGAGGAGAGAGAAAGAAGAGAAATCATGAACAGTAAGTGAATAGGATTAAATGTAGTAATGTCTTTGGTGCTAGGTCAGAAACAGCTGTAAAGTAATGTCAGAAATAAGATGAGATTTCTGTATATTATCACTGCCTAGTTATTCACACCAGCTTTTATGTCAGTATCATGTATTACATAGTTAAGGAAATTTCAGACAAAAGCCCTACGGCCCAGTTCAGATATTTGCTTATAAGGCAGAGCAGCTGGAACACTTTGTTTTTGCCGGGTGCAATGGTTCACTTCTTTCTTAGGTAATAGGCGTTGTAGAGTATAACCCAAACACACATAAAATTTAAGAAAAAAAATTACCAAGGAGAAAAATGTAACATACTACATGCTAATGCAAACTCAAATTGTCTGGTATGACGACTAGACTTGGTTGAGGCATCTGTTTGTGAAATCACCCCCTTACTCATTCATTCACTCCTTCCTGTGTAATGTACACTAAGGAGTTCCCTCCATAGTGAGCAGAGAACAAATGTTTTGGACACTTGACGCTGCCTCATCACTAACAGCTGTATAGAGCATAGATTTACATAATCTTTGTTTGTATTTTGAACCTACTACAAAATGGTGAACTACCTCTATAGTTAGTAGGGGATGAATTCAGGCGCAGCCATTGTCTTGCTTTGAAATAGTATTTCTAAAAATATGTAGACAACTTTTTCCTATTAAGACACTTTTCCGATAAAAGGAAATTGTTTTGTTGTTTAAAATAACACAACCTTAAGTGGGCACTTTTTTCATGTCTCTTTTTTTTTCTTCAGGTCAGTCCGACCCCCCATCCTCCATGCCTGCTTCCCCAGGCTACGCCCGACAAGAGCAGAATGAGCCTATGACCTCTCTGCACATCTCTGTAGGCGGCCTCCCCATGTTGGCTTCCATGGCCAACACAACTGACCCCCGTTTCCGCCTTAAGTGGAGACCCATCGTGGCCGTGGCCGGCTCCCTGGCCTTGCTCCTCCTGCTCTTCATGCACCTGGCTCAGGCCTGCGCTCAAACTCCTACAACTCGCACAACTGGAGAAGCGCTCGTGACAACACCCAGCAGTCTGAATTACGTTACAATGACACCTACCCCCTCAGTCTGCCTGAGCGCACGCCCCAGGGCACCCGCTACCGCATTGCCGTCATTGCAGACCTGGACACAAACTCTCGGCGTGACAAGCAGATGACGTGGTTCAGCTACATGCGACGCGGATACCTGTTGGTTTCTCAGAGCGGTGACAAGGTGGCAGTTGAATGGGACACCGATAGAATGGTGTTCGAAAGCCACCTGTCAGAGAAGGGCAGGGGTATGGAGCTGTCCGAGCTGGTGGTGTTCAACGGGAAGCTCTACAGCGTGGACGACAGAACAGGTGTAGTCTACCACATTGACGGCGACAAAGCTGTTCCCTGGGTCATCTTACCTGACGGGGATGGCAGCGTTGCCAAAGGTTGGTGTTAACCGGATCTTATAAAGTACATTCTGTAATTTCTTCCCCCTTTGTGGAGTGAAATTCCTTGTGGAACGTAGCAAAGTACTTAAGTTCTGTACTTAAGCGCAGTTTTAGGATAATTTTACTATTTCTAGTTTAAAAAGCATCGTTATTTTACTCATATTGTAATTCTATGAAAATAATCATCATCATTAAAAGTTAAACAAGTGGTTTCCAGCCTTTATGGCTTGCAAAACTTTATTAAAGCAGTGTTTGCTTGTGTTAGTCGCTTTAGTTGTTAAGCACAAGAGGAATTTATTCCCTATTCCCATCAGACAGTTTATTGAATTTAAATAACTGTTAAACGCCCAAAGCATTTCTGCATGTATTTCAACGTTCCCAGTGTCTTCCTCCTCTGCTTCTGGCTGATAAACTCCTCCGGATCACACGGTGAGGTTTCAGTTCAGGTGGTGAATTCTGGAGGAGCAGACCAACCATAAAAGCTCAAAAAGAGTGGATTTGATATAAAATGCCTAACTGAGCCAATATATGTTTCTGATCTAATAAATAATATCACATTATTTTATATTATTGTTATTATTACGTTTACATTTAGTCATTTAGTCAAGACGCTTTTATCAAAAGCGACTTACAAGAGAGGTAGAAGTCAAAGAGAAAACATCAAAGCAAAGTGCAATCAAAGAAATGTTTCTGTTTCGTGAGATGCAAGTCCAGGAGATGTTTTCAGCTGTTTTTTTAATTATTTTATTATTATTACTAGTGATAGGAGTAGTAGTAGGAATTGCTGTTTTACAATTAAAGCAAATATTGAAATATTAACTGCCTCACGATTAATTTAGTATTTTCCAATTCAGTACATTTTGTTTATAATGTATCAACTTTTGTACGTTAAATTATATTAGGTCATATAGAAATGTATTAGGAGAATGGTCCAATTCATAGTTGATAAATATTGGTTTTTATGATTTACTTTGACAACTAATTTTGTTTACACAATGGAAGTAATTAACCTTATGCAATCCCGTGGTGATGCACACCCCTCTTAAGCACACAGCAGCCTAACCATGAAGGCTGCCTTAGTTCATCAGCCCTGGGAAACAATTATTCATTGAGACTCCCACGTTTACAGGCCACTTTTCCCTTTCCAATACTGCAGCGATTTAATATATTGCAATAATGGGCCAAAGCAGTTCATTTACATCTACATATTCTGTAAATATGGACAGTGGTAAACTATGGCCAAACAGTTGGCGTCTTTAGAACCTGAAGCTTCTCCAGATTATGTCATCAGGAGGAAAATAAAAAGCAGAGGGATGTTTTAATCCATGGAAGGCAGACGGATGTTCAGTAACATTCCTATAAATACAGTCCAACTAAAATCATAGAATGCTGTTATTAATGTCATATTTTTACTTTAAATTTAGGACTGTAATTAAGAATTTTATATTACTGTGTGTGTTCTCCTGCTAAAGTGTTTTCTCCCGATAGGCTTTAAAGCAGAGTGGATGGCAGTGAAAGATGAGCACCTGTACATTGGGGGTCTGGGGAAGGAGTGGACCACCACCCAGGGCGAATTTGTCAACAACAACCCAGAGTGGGTGAAAGTTGTTGGCTTCAGAGGGGATGTACAGCATGAGAACTGGGTTCCTAAGTACAAATCTCTGAAGACCGCCGCAGGGATAGAACCTCCAGGTGAGGATGGAAATCTGCTCTTTCTCATGATTATTTCTCTCTTTGCCTTTCGCTCTTTACCCTTTACCGTACTCCTCCGAATCTCTGCAGGTTATCTCATCCACGAGTCCGCAGCGTGGAGCGACACCCTACAGCGCTGGTTTTTCCTCCCTCGCCGCGCCAGCAAGGAGCGCTACGAGGAGACGGCAGACGAACGTCGCGGCGCGAACATCGCCCTTAGCTGCTCCTCAGATTTTGAAAACATAATTTTAAGTCGAGTGGGTCCACTTAACCCCACTCACGGTTTCTCCTCCTTCAAGTTTGTCCCCGGCACAGACGACCAAATCATTCTGGCTCTCAAGTCCGAGGAAGATGCTGGACAGATCGCTACCTACATCACAGCTTTCACACTTGACGGACGCATCCTTTTACCTGAAAATAAGATTGGGGATGTAAAATATGAAGGGTTGGAGTTCATATAGAAGGTTTTAACGTGTGAGGGACACTTTGTCATGGGACACTGTGGTTCTGCTTTGTTTACAATCCAGTCACTGTTACTTACTGTAATTGCTGCTTCCTCATAGAGCTCCTTAAAGATACAACTCCAACCCATAAAAGACCATGTTCACTACAAATAGCAGAATGATGGGCTGTGGTCCTGTTTCGGGCTTTCAGAAAGTGGCAGTTAGACCAAACAGTGCCAGTTTCCCCTGTGGTGGATCACATTGTTCCTAGGCCCAGTGTGGCCCTCAGAAATACTGTAGCTTTTCTTACAATGAATGTACAAAAGATGATTTACCAGACTGTGACATTTTAATGTACACTCTGTACACTCTCAAGTCCAAGGTGTCTGGCCTTTTTTTCCAAGTTAAGAAGCATTCTGCACGCACCAGATGTTTTCAGTTGAATAACTAAAAGGTTGTTTCTATCCTTCTTAAAATGTAATATTCGTCAATCTGTTGAATTGTAATGTTTTTTTTTTCGGGTGGGCTGAGTAAAATCTGATAATTAGTTTCAGTTTTGTCTTTTTGTGTAATTTCCTAGTGAATGTCTACAAAATAAGTACAGTAAGCATTACTCCGTAGACATTGTTCTCAAACTGGTTTTGAACTGTCTGCAAGCTATTGCACAATGCCCTGATTCTTCTGCTTTATTGCGAAACGAAACCTAGGACAGGCAGCAAGTAAAGGGAATCAGGCTATACATTCAAATCCCCCCCTTCCCCGCCCCCTTTTTTCCCCGGCCCTTTTTTCCCCCGGCTGCTTTTAACGGGGTGAGACTTGTATCGGACTTCAAACAAAAGAGCACACTTGAGGACGACACCATTTTGTAACTGGAGGGAGAAAGGTAATGTTTTTTGATATGTGAGATTTTAGCATATTTTGTCTTGCATTTAACTTATAAATATTAAAATAGTCACTTTTAGCTTGGGTACATATTGCATTCCACCTTAATCTGAATGTGAAACTGCAATTTAAATTTATGAAGGTTTTTATATTCACTCACTCATATACAAACAAAACAACCATGAAGTACAATCCTGCTTTCGGTGCAAATCAAAACTTTTCAAGGCATAAAAATGTAAAGTCAGGACAGCTCATTTGTTTTTTTAATGTCATTGTGTCAGAGTGTTGGACGAAAATGGTCATGCAGCGAAATCTTCACACCCTGTGGCTTCTGCTACTTCTCCATGTCTCTGGAAGGGCAGTAAAATTCACCATGTTCAGTGAGTCACCTGAAGTACAGTAAATATCATTCGTGCTGATGATCGTGCAATGGCTCCATTATGCACATTGTCAAACTTTAGCACTGTGCTGTAGGTTACTCGTGTGATCATTTACTCGTCTGTTTGTCCTTGATTAAAATCCACTGTGTTTGCATGCAGAATTTAGCCAGGGGCCACAGGAAGGGGGTGTGAGGCTGTTTGGCTCTCAGAGTATTTCAGAGGGCCGCGTCGAGATCTACCACGATGGGAAATGGGGGACCGTGTGTGATGATGGCTGGGACATTGCTGAGGCCCAGGTGGTGTGTCGTCAGCTTCGTTTCCCCGGAGCAAAATCAGTTGTTTTTGGGAAGGACTATGGACCAGGTGCCTGTTACTTTTGTTCTTCCTCCACCAGAGGGCAGTGAAATGATTGTCTTGAATGAGGAGCTGTGGTTTGAGATTTAACGCACAAAACACCAGCAGTTCCTGTAACCATTTTTTATTTTACATTATGCAGCAAACGGGCCTATTTGGCTTGATGATATGACCTGTAAAGGCACAGAGGACCACCTGTTCACTTGTGCCTTCAAAGGCTGGGGAATAACTGACTGCACCCATAAAGAGGATGTTGGAGTTATTTGTGAAACAGGAGGTAGGTAGTTAACTTCTGATTGTACGTGATCAAATACAGTACAAGTTTAATCTCTGTTCCTCATGCACATTTTCCATCACATGTTCATACCAGTAAATTGTGTTTCCAGGCACAAATTTGACCGTCAGTGATTCTTCACAATGGCTGGACCACAGCTTCAGTCTGTCCGATGACCTCAACAGTATCTTTGACAGTGGAAATGGCTGCGATTTCATGATCATAGCGAGGAGTGAAACTGGAAACAAACAGGAGGACGAGACTGCGGAGGTGGTGGAAACATCCGTTTGTGCACACAAAATAATCCTCTCACCATTCCCGCTCTTTAATGCCTCAGAGGGGATTTCTAACATCACAGTCGACATCAGCCAATCCTGCCAACCATATTTCTCCTCCTTCATCAGGTATACAGAACCTAGTACGGCTCATGTGCTTATAAATATACATATCATTAATATTACCCAGGTGGTTTGTGTGGATGTAAATATAAAGTAAAATCACAAATATATATATATGTATTTATACATCCTACTATCTGGTTCTCAATAGGTACATTTACACTCGCAAGATAGATGTGACCTTCTTGTCTGGGGAGTGTCTTCATTGGATGGCCTACACGTTTGGGGTGAAGCAGCTGATGGAGGACGTAGGCCGACTGTTCTCTAGCTTCCTACCCGAGGACGATTCATTCTACAGCCAGGTGTCCCTTTATCAATACGCAGAAAGGACTGAGGATTTAGCTCTCCAGGAGAACTGTATGCAGTACCTAGCCTGGAACTTCCAAAACCTGACGAAGTCTCCAGCTTGGTCCACCCTGCCTGTGAAGCTCCTGGAAGCCCTTTTAACCCGCTCAGACCTGGTGGTGCCAGATGAGTTTGCTTTGTTTCAGGCTGTGGAGAGCTGGATCACAGAAAAGGGTAGCTCTATTACTTCAGACATCCAGACCGACCTCCTGAGTCATATTCGGTTCCCCATGATCCCTGCAGAGAAACTGAGTGACCTTGAGTACAACTCCCTCTACAGCGCTCACAAGAACTTTTTCCAGGAGAAAATGCTAAAGGCGTTGCAGTTTAATGTTCTGCTCTTCACCAATCTTTCGTCCAAGGCAAAGTTCAACACCGAAGACGAAGACTACAGGCTGAGGATCTACACCACTCAGCCATGGGGGCTTGTTGTCAACCCTCTGGACTTGTCAAACCACTACTCACACTACGGTAATTCACAGAGTAAGACGTTCAGCACACCCGTCCATGGCAGCTTGATCTTTAAGGATAACAGGATTAGCTGGGAGGCCAGTGTTTACAGGAGCCAATATGAATGTAGTAACAGGGGGCTCCGCTGTGAGTCGCTCCCCATGGCCAGGCTACAGTCCTACAATCACCAGCAGATAAAGATCGTCTTTCGGAACCGACTTCTGCTGATGTGCCAAAACAAGTACATCTGTCAGGTGCAGGACTTCAAGAACAGCATGGCTAAAATTGCTGTGAATTCCACCCACTATGCTGACTACCCGTGTCCTGATGACAAGTACACGTACATCTTTGTGGTGAGACCAGAGTATGTCTGACCCAACTTCAGGGCCCGAGGGAATGTTTCACCAAGCCCATTTTTTTTGTCAGAGGATTTAATGCATTACAATTAGATATTAACCATGTGCCTGATTTCAATTTTTTAATGATTGTCTTTTGATTGGCTATCCAACTGTGAATGAGTTCATATGATTTCCTGCTTTCTTTATGGCAAATAAAGTCATGAATCCCTTTCTGTGTGTGTCGGTCTTTTCTTTTCAGGGGCCAAGTTTGTCCCTCACAAGAGCTACTTGAAATATATCTCCTAATCTGAAGTCTATGCACACTGCACATATAAAACAAGGGCAGACGGAGCCAAGTACAATTAGTCATCAGGCTGATTTATAGCTTCTCTCCCCTGGATATAAACTAACTTTCCACTTTAAGGAAGAACAAAGAAATGTTGTAATATTATTCATTTGCCAGAGGCTTTAGCCCAGTTCTGTTTAAAATATTCACTGTACTGATTGTCACACGAACCCTGCTGCTTAAATTGATATCCACTGTCATGACCTCAGCCATTTTGTCCAACTAAATGAAGGAAAGCGCTTCATAGACGTGTACAGTATCATTAGAGATTAGTGGGAAAATGAAGGCCTGTTGGAGAGCAGTGATACACATTTGCACAAGAGAAATAATAAAGGTTAACGTTATTATAAAGTTTGTTAAATGTCTTTGAAACACTAGCTTGAAGGAGAGATCGATGATAAGGTCAGAACCATATTGTGAAAAGATGTGCTGTGCATAAGTAGCCTACAAATTTGAGGTACATTTCTTGTATTACTATATTTTATGTTTCTACTAGCCAAATGGAGATTGTCAATACAAAATATAATCAAAGCATGATGTGTTATAACTTGCTGGCACTTAATAAAGCTTTAAATGTAGATTCACCAGCAGCAACATTAGTGATATTTATTATTAATGCAGAAATGAGCATAATCCAGTAACATAAAGAATATAATTCAGACTTTTACTTTAGGTTGCATGTGTTGGACTTTGTATTTACTCTTCACTTCTGAATATTTGCTTGCACTTTATAGCACAAATGTGAAACGAGATCACAAAAAAACATTTTCTCCTTTTGTTACTAACTAAGGGGTTTGTTTAGGAATACAAATAATTTATTTAATGATGCCTAATTTTCCAATAAAATTGCCAGAAATGCAGTATGTTTTTTGAGGTTGCTGCCTACAAACAGACCCTGAACATTTTAGATTTCTGAAGGAATTTGTTAATAACTAAAGTTATTTAAGAGGCACGTGTTGACCAAATTTGGACTGGGCAACTCCAGCACTTGTGCTTTTACTTGAAAATTGTGATTGTGCACATCTGGCACCTCTGGTGTTAAAGGCAACCCCACCCCATTACAGACCGAACCAACATACATTGGTCATTTGTGAACCTTCTGTTACCTTCCACAGAGTAAGTTTGACTGCTGCTCCATTTCCAGCCTTTCATACATTTATCATGTAAAGATGAAACTTCCACGGTAATGTTCCTTTGAAAAATTAATTCCACCTAAACAACTCATTGCATGTCTCCCCAACAGAATGAAAACAAACTTTAGACATGTGGGATTCGGTCGACATCGGTATCAGAAAAGGATGACAGCATTTTCCTCTTTGTGAGTCATGAAATCTTCCCACCACACTTCATGACAGTAGCAGACTGTCCCCAGGTCTTCCTGAATTCCTGCTTCGCACACACTTGAAAAACCCAGGTCTACGTGCCCAGGCAGGTGGGCTAAGCAGCCACATACTATTACACACTATGACTCAGGAACTACCGAGAAAGTACATCTGTCTGTGATTACCACTCTGATAATAGATGATCTGGGGCCCTGTGTATATTAGAGTAGATGACTGTATAATTCCTCCACATGCATTAAAGTTCCGGATTGTACAAGCTGGCTGCACTCGGGAAAGAGCGCTGCATTTCATTCATAAGTAAATCTGTGTCACGCTGTGCGCTCACTATAATGGATTCTCCAGGAGGTGTTTCATAATAGGGCAGACTTGTTTTGCTGTGAGTAATATCTGGCTGTATTTTCATTGTTGTGTCATTTAACCCACCAAATAATAAACCCTACAAGTCATGACATGTTTTTTCGACTGGTTTGCCCCAGAATTTTGAAATTCTATATTGTTGGTTTGCGAACAATGACTTAAGCAATCTCATTGAACTGCTTGAACTCCAATGCCATCCTGAAATTTCCCAGTTTCCCCTTATGTTAGAAAACAATATTGTGTGTTGTGGTAATTAAAAACAAAATAGCAGCATAATATTTTAATATTCTATTCATAATTAAAGAGAGCTACATGTATACAGTATGTGTGTGTACAGGGACACTAGGAAGCTGTACTGGCCTTGAGACAGGGATTATTAAGTGCAATTTCTAATGTTATTTGTATTATTTTATAGTAATTTAAATAGAGTTCAGTATGTCTTATTGACGTATGAGGTTTAAAACAACACTAGTATTTCTTTTCGTATCTTCAACAGATGTTGTGATTGTATTTATCATAAAAGCAAACACTGTAAGGGATGAATCTACAAAGAATTATCAGATTTTACCATTCCACTCAAATGTAGAAAACTTTAAAGTTGTAAAGCTGTATTGATTATGAGGCCGGGCCCCACGTTGGCGCAGTGGTTACAGCTGCTAGAAGAGTTTGCATGTTCTCCCCGTTCCTCCAGTTTCCTCCCACAGTCCAGAGACATGCGTGTCAGGTTAATTGGTGGATGTAGAATTGGTGAATTGGTGAATTTTTGTTCACCATTTCTGGTCTCACCCCAGACATCTGAGTCATGGGTTGGTGCCATTGTAGTTTTGCGCAGGAAATGACTGTCCAACCATTTCCAAGTTATAATAAAATCATGTTCATGTCAAATAAAAGCGAGAGCTCCTGTAAATTTGTGTTATTTAACGTCAACAATTCCAGTGAAAGCATTTCAGTGTCACAACTCATAAAACACACTGTGGCTTTCTTCTAAAGTCACTTTTTACCACCTTCCTGTAGTTATGTCCATTGTCTAACAACGTTGTCACCGTTCGGTTCTCGCTGTTCCGCTAAGAGTAGGTGTTTTTATCCATGAACACGTACAGGGATTTTGGGAAATGGTGTTCGTTAAAGGCTGCTAAAACATGAATCATAATGAATAAGAGCAATATAAGATTAAAAGACTACAAGCAGTGTGACGGGGAAAACGTCTGTTCCCAGCCTGTATTTTTAGTTATAAGAATAGGTATAAATGTCCGTAGGGTTTTGAATGAGGTTTGAGAAAGTTGCCATTACTTTAATGTTTTTTTCCGCCATCTCACGGCCCCTAAATCCGACTTCTTAATGCACATTCACCATCTCACGTTCTCACCAGTCTGATGTGAACAGTTACTACGAGTGAATGGAAAATGACGGGAAGTACCCCTGAGCTGTGGCTGGGTCACATCAAAACAAAGATGGTAAGGGGGAGTGGGAAGGCGCACAGAAGTGGCTGGGTAGGGTAGCAGAGCTATGTGTTCGTTGGGTCATGTGGGATGTGCTCAGGCAACAGAGCAGAGTGGGAGTTAGAGGATGTGGGTCACTGCAACAGCATCCACCAATTCCCACAATGAGACCCTCTTATTTCGTTTTACCGGACATTTCCTTCCGAGATTATTCCTGGCTTTGTCAGCCTGTAATTTAAAGAGAGGAGGTTTAGGCCATTCCTAAGTCCTAAGTCTGTAGTGGGTGATGTACACAGGGGGTTGCTTACATTGCACTTCTCTGACAATCTGCCGTCTTTCACCGAATTAAAACCAGCTGTTGATACAAGAATCCGCATCTGATCTGGCTCCATTCTCAAGTGAGAGTTACAGTGTGGGAAAAAAAAGCAGGGAATGGTCATGCATGGAATGGTTATGGTATGAGGTCAGCTGCAGCTCAGGTTGTAGCCAGGGGCACGGCTACGGTCTGAGCAGGGCCCACCACATGAGTCAGCATCTTCACGCAAAGGAAGCTGACTGTTTGGACAGGGGGCGGCAGGCTTCGCCCAGAAGAAGGCGTCTGCTGTTCCCCCGATGCTTTCGGTAAACTGCAGCTTGAGACCCGGAGAACAGATCTCTGCTTTTCATCTCTGATGTGTCACTTCCCTTCATGCGTCTTAATTTATGTCACACACACCCAACATCTGTGCAGTTGTCCAGGCTACGTCTTTTGTGTCTATTAACTTCCACTTTTCTTCTCGTAATCTCTGCCTTGCATAATGTATAACAATGGGGGAATTTTCCTAACTGTTGGCATCCAGAGTCACTGAGGATGGCGACGAATGAGCGTCTACATTCCTTTTTAATGAACAGAAGCAAAGGACTATAGTCACGACAGGGATGATGTTAAATCTGTTGTCCCATTTTCCTCTGCTCTGTCGCTCTCTCCCTGCCTGATTTTACACAGGCACCAGAGACCTGTGGAAAAGCAACTAGACAAAAATGCTCGACTGTGGAAAAGAGTGGAAATATTTGCCACAGTGGCCAGAGGACTGACAGCTGGTAGCCAAATATGATGTCAGGGAGCGAGGCAGCCGCGGCAGATACAGCCATCTCTCCCCCTTTCTCATCTGTCCTCTTCGTTATGTGTCGCGAGCATCAGACACACTGTGGCCTCGCCGTGATCTCTTGCTTCAACAACTATTGCAGGAGGCCACGAACTTGAACCTCGCGAAATGCTCCGTTTCCGGAGGTGGTGTTGCAGCGCTGAACTTTCCGACTGAAGAGCTGTACTGTGGGGGTTTGGGTAGCTCATACTGGGGGAAACGCTGCCAGATTGAATCTATTAAGCTTAAGGCATGATGTCACTTCTCTCCACCCTGCCACTCCTCCTTCTGTTTTCATCAGTTAAAGTGTTTTAAGTTACGGAAAGCGATTACTGGCCGATAAACCCTGAATTACACTGGAAAGTTACTCACATTAATTGAAACTAAATATCAAAAGAATGTGTTGTAACAATGTGAAAACTGTTGCTGCGAGACAATTGTCCAACCTTTTGTGATGGCATGAGTATTGCAAATCAGTGAAACGATTGCAAGGTCACTATAACTATTGCATCCTGTTACGTACTACAGTTCGTGATGCAGATGAGATCAAATTAGGGTCAGTCCATGGAAGTTCACCTTCACAGCTACAGGTCAAATATATGAAAAGAACACCAACTTTTTCTTAAATACTTATTTGTTAATTATTACAACTTTAACATCTGTACATTAAATATAAGCTACAATGAGTATTTTTCTAGTTTGATTTCATGGTTGGACTGTTTCAGGTGACCAGTTAGTTACTGGTGCCAGGAAATAAATAACCTGACACATAATTAATAAACAAGTTATAACATGTTAGTCTGACTCTGTTCTGCTGACATAAATCACTAGTTGTAACCTGCTTCCAAATTTTAACACCACTAATTGGCTTTATGAAATGTTATTGTGAGAGTATCAAACAATTTATGTGTATTAGTCCACTGAAATTCATCCTAAACATGATTTAATATTGTGCCAAAAGTTCCTCATGAACTGAAAATATTTTACACAGCAGCTTATATAAATACTCCAGATCACGTTAGTGAGCCTGTCTACTTAGTTTGTGAGACTCGCAAAGAGACGTAAGGAAACACGCCGAGAATTACGACATTTTGTGTGCATTTACTGTTCATTTAAGCTTGTTTGTTTGTTAGTTTGGTTTTATTAAATTGGTTTAATGTTTGTTTATAAGTTGAAAATTCTTAAATGTAAAAATTGCGATTATAGTTTATATTGGGGTATTAGAAACAATGCATGTGTGTGTCTGTGTGTGTGTGTGTGTGTGTGGGCGCGTGGCTGAGGTCAACTTTACAGATGCAACATGTGTCACCCCTTGTTTTCCTATAAACAATTATCTCGTCGTTGGAGCAATAAAATTGTGACATAGGGTGACGGGGTTTGTGGGTGGATGTGTAAACTTCGGGAGCCCCTGACCTCCACAGAGCTGCTGCTCTCACTGGCTGAGAGGACGGCAGGGGAGGAGTCTGCTGCCAGCCTGCAGCCATAAAACGTGGCTGCTCCTCACAGTAGTGGAAAACAGATTTAGAGGAGGTGTCTGAGTGCAGTCCTAAGTAGGAGTGAACTTCCTCTCATACCCTGTGCATCTCATAGTTTAACGAGAGGATTGTCTTATATTCGCTGAGGTCATTTTAAATCAGCTTTTCTTAAGGCTTGCTGGACTGCTCAACTGCACTCTTTTTATACATATACATATATATATATTCTAGCAGAGATTTCTAAGATGACCTGGACGGTGAACAGTTGTTTTGTCACTCTGGCCATCCTGTTTCTTTGGCGAGTGGAAGAAGTAGCAGAAGCCTGCAGCTGCTCCCCAGTGCATCCTCAGCAGGCTTTTTGCAACGCAGATGTTGGTAAGTTGATTCACGACTTAAAAATGAATGAATCCAAAGCAGTAATGTCATTAACTCTTTAAATCTGTAACCCTGAAAGTTTGTTTTTGACTAAAGAAACTGTAAATACTTAGAGAAGAATCTTTGTAAACTCGCTCAAGTCCTGTGTTTACAGTTACAGGGGGAGGAGGATGGAATTTTCTGACTCTCACTCTTCTTTCCACTGCCCTCTTCTATTTTTGTCTAATCATTTAACCTTGATATTTACAATACTTTAAGTGCTGAAATAGTTTATACCCTTTTTATCATAAGTGTCTGAAGTTTGTTACAACATAAATATCGGACCATTTTACTTACTCACTTGTTTTCTTGCGAAAAATGTCTTACATGTAATGCTGAATTGTGCAAAGAGTTTACTTCCTCAAAGCCTACTGAAAAACTAAGCAACTCACTCTTACCTAAAAGTCATGAGGGTAGTTTCTCTCTTATTTTTTTATTACAAAACTCTGCTTGTTACAACATTCATCAGGCCTTAAGCTAACAAGATCCTCAACAGTGACCAGCTTGTGTAGCTATTTAAATTGGGGTTTGCTGAGGGTCATTTTTCTTGGTTGTGAGCTGGCTGTGTGTGTGGTAGGTATACAGAAGCTGCTTATTCAAAGGTTTCTCTTTTACCACTGGATTGCTGCCTGAACATTTATGGCAAAGGGAAATGAGATTTCTTGGCGAATCCTTTGAAATGTTTATTAAAATCATTTTGACTTTGAAGCTTTGCAAATAGCCAGGTGGCATTTATAGAAGAGGATCCATCTTACTTGTTAAAATTATCAGTCAGTAGGTTACTGAACAGTATCTAGTTGTCATTATGAGGCATTTCACACATTTCCCTCAGTCTGCAGTGTAAAGATAATCCTTTACAACCATGTCTGGGTGCATTTATTTACATTTAGTCACACGATGCATAGCTCTGACTATCCTGCGAGTTGTTTTCAAATGGTGCTTATAGTCATCTGAACTCTGACTGATTCATTTTATCCATCACAGTCTCTAAGATCAGGTCCTAACATGACCCTGACCCCACTGCTCCTGGTTCAGCACCATGGATAGACCCTCCTCCCAATACAACAGCCTTTTTCAAAGCCACAGCTCACACAATTTAGGTGCTCACAGAGTTGCTGTCACACAGGATTCATTCAGTATTTGGGAACTTGCACAACTTTAAAGTCATTGCAGATGCATAGACAATGACTGGGTGGCTGACTTTGGGAAATTAACGGTCTGTTTAGCCTGCACGCACTTCATGATGGTTGTTATCTACGTTTGGTAAAAACACCTAATTTCCTTGGCTGTGTGAGCGTCTATGAATTATTTTAATCTTATTTTCTGATCAACTTTCCTCTGAACTGTGGACAAGTGACATGCGTGGTGTGGTAATAAATGTTTCGTTTGTTATTGAAAGTATTACCTAAGTCTACAAAGAATTACCGTGTCTCAAGTAATTCTTTTAGAAAACAGAAAGAGTCAGAGTTTGCCTAAAAACTGCAGATTGTGGTGAAATAGTTGAATCAGTGAGCCACTTGCAATGTCAGATCTGATGATGATTCACTGCACTTAATATACAACAGTTTCCACTGTGGAAGCAAAGTCAAGATACAGTGCACAACAGAGGCCAAAGCAGAGACTTTGAAAAACAGTGGCAGCAGTACAGAACCATTAATGTAAAAGTCACATCAAAGAAACTGTAGTTTTTATTGGTTACTTTCCACTTTTGCTATTGTTTAAGCGTTATTTTACCAGAGCCAGGCATATTTCTTACACACACCAAAGCCAGCCTTAGTTATAAACACGGAGTTCCATTTGTCTTGTCCAAATAGATGGAATAGGAACAATAAAAAAAAAGTCCTCATAAATTAAAATCCATCCCTCGGGGGTTCGGCTGAGGCAGAGGAATGCTGGACGGTCATATGCTGTGCTCGTTATGGATTTGCAGTTCATTTCACAATTCTGGGTCATTATACGGTGTACCTGTGCTGCTTTTTGGGAAAAAGAAAATGGGAATCATTTGAGACCTTGAAAGGAAAGCTGGCTTTAATGCGACTTCCGGTATAAACACAACCCTGCAAGCTGTGTAAACAGAGCTGACATCAAAACCAGATTCCCCTTCTTTGAGGCAGATTGACTGTGTTCTTTCAACTCCAGTTTCACTAGTGATATTGGGTTGAACTGACCTGTCGAGCAGGCCGGTTTAATGTGCTCGGTCGAGCAAAAGCCACTTAGAATTTAAGCACCATCACGACTATAGGAGAAAACAATAAAATTGAGAGAAGCTGATGATTTTGGTGGCAGACAGATAAACTATTGTCATGTTTGGGCACCGATGGGACCGGGAAGGATTGATAAAGGCGAATCAATCCATGTCTCTTTAGAAGGGAACAGCAGAGGAGTGCGACTGAATTCACAGTGTAGTTTTTCTCCGTCGATGTCGAACTATTTTGTGGCTTCTCCGAGAGGAAATGCATGTACTGGGCCTGCAATTACATGACATGGTTTTGCTTTTTTCTCTCTTTTTTAAACACTCGCTTGACCACAACTACTACAAACAAAATGTGTTTATTGTTTAAGTAAGTAGAAAAGCAGACGAGTCCCTCAGTCTCCAGTTCGTGAATCAGTAAAATACCTTCATGTTGTGTGATAATTCATTGTACACTGTACTTCGGGACAGAAAATTAGGTCATTTCTCTAAAGTACTTTTTGATTAGATGTTTAAAACACACGCTGTGCCACCCTGAGCAATAACCATGGACGCAGCAAATGAATAGTAATCCAAATTCCACATCCAACAATGTACATTTTCCAGAAACTTTTACATACAGCTCAAGTGCTAAAACGATACGTCCGTCAGCTCCATGTGTCCGTTTCTGACGACCGTGGACACTTTCTCCTGCTCCACTATAAGGCTTTTAAAATAAGGAGAGATCACTGTGTGTGTCTGCACACTCAGGCAAAGGCGATTATCACTAATCCACTTCGTATCCACAGAAGTTGACATTTTTTCATCTCCGCTAACTCTGTGTGCACAAGAGTGTGTGAAGTCGTATGCGATTTGTACAACATGGACAACATGTTGACTGGGTGCAGTCTGTCATTGGAAATCATGTGTTTGTTTGTCAGGGGATCTGCTGCTTCACAGCAGCTCTGAAGCACACAGAAAAGCTTGTGGCCTGCTCAGCTCAGTGTTTTGCACATTTTCCTGGCTACAGACCTAATCCCCCCCCCGCCCTCTCTCTCTCTACCTCCTCTTCTCCCTGTTAACTTTGTGACAGCATTGCACTGTTTCTTTGTGTGCCTGTCTTCTCCTTGTACACACAGGACGCTGTTCGGCTAATGCAGCCTCTGCAATGTGACTTCTATTCCTGTCCGTTCACTCTTCTCTTCCACTGCTCGCAGAATGCAACCAACCTCATCACTCCATCACGCTCTCCTTCTGTGCTCACACTCTCCTTTTTTCCCTGTTTTCCTTTCGATAAGGGTCGACTCTTTAGACCCTTAAAAGGACATGTTCTCTAAGCCTCTATTGTCATCAAATTAGGACACAAATGGCTTGCAGCTTCCTACCTTCGTCATATAAAAAGCAAATAAAAAGGCCTGATCTTATTTGGTAAGAAAGAACGCAAGTGATGGTCTGAGGCGGTCAGTAGCTGCCACCATGGGAAAGAGGACTGAACTGGGACTTCACAGAGAACATCTGGTTTGCATTAGCTCTGTTGCTAGTCTCCTTCACTTAAGAGCTTAATTTCAAATGCAATTTTTTAACCTGTTTTTTTTTTCACTGTAATAGTCACGTGGATTACCATCATCGCCATTAATCCATAAGTATTTAATGACTGGCAGATGACCCATGGTATATGATGAATCACACGAAAGAGACAGTGTTTACGAAACACAAGTCACATTTTTGTTGAACACTCAGTATTTGAGCTCAAAGTTCATCCGTATGGCTCTAATAATATTTTTCCACTTACACTTAGATTTTTTCCCCCTGATCCAAACAACATAAGAGTGCACAAGAGAGAAAGGCAAAGGCCGCATGCGAAAGAGAGAGGTTGATTTGCATGTCAGCACCTCTACCCAGACAGAGAGGCAGGCCGGCCGAGAGGCCTGGGGACGAGGGGAGCGTTCTAGTTCAGCTTTTCAAAGATTGCTGACTGGCTTCCTCCTGTGCCGGCCCAGGAGCCCAGGGTGCAGGCAGCACACATTCCTCCCTCTGATTGCAGCTGATGAAACACTCATGTGCTTCTGTCCTCCCAGCACCTGGCACATGCAAACCAAGCCGCAGCAATGTGTTGTGGCCAATTTCTGCATGCCAAGTCTGGGCAGGGCTTAGATGAGATACAAGCAGACCCAGATGCAGCTTGGTCTTAACATGACACCACAGTGTTCCACTTTGCCGTTAAACACTGTTGTTGTTGTGTCTTTTTGCAGTTATCAGGGCAAAAGTAGTAGGAAAACAGGAGGTTGAAGTTGGCAACAACATCTACGGGTACCCGATCACGCAGATCAAGTATGACATCAAACAGCTCAAGGTACATACAGATTGTCTTAAGTCTCATTTTGTGAATGGCTAAACGAATTGCAATATGAATTCAACTTTCTTTCTGTTTCATATAGATGTTCAAAGGTCCTACCCAGGATATTGATGCCATCTACACTGCTTCCTCCTCTACAGTCTGTGGAGTGACTCTGGACTCTAATGGCAAGGAGTATCTTATCACAGGTATCACTGAAACCACATTACCATTCTCACATAACGAAGTTTGGAAAACATTGTTCCTTTATGCAACACTTTCTACATCACCTCATTGCCTTTTTTACTGCCTCCCCCCTTAGGGAAACTAAATAGTGATGGGAAGATGCATGTTACACTGTGTCAGTTCATTAAGCCCTGGGAGGAACTGACTGAGACCCAGAAGAAGAGTCTGACTCAGCGCTATGAAATGGGCTGCGATTGCAAGGTAAGAACACTGAGACGATATTAAGCAGTAGAGGTGTAAGTTGCATTGCTTGTTTTAAGGTCTCTCCCTGATCTTGTTCCCTGTTCTGACCCTCAGATCACTCGGTGCACCTCCATCCCCTGCATGATCAGCAGCCCAGTGGAGTGCCTGTGGACGGACTGGGTGATCGACAAGACAGTCAACGGAGATCAGGCCAAACACTTTGCTTGTGTTAAGAGGAGTGATGATTCTTGTGCCTGGTACAGAGGGGCTGCACCGCCCAAAAAGGATTTCCTAGACATCGAAGACCCTTAACTCCACCACTTTCTAAAGGTCGGAGGATGCCTGCAGGGGGTCAAACTGTTATTGTTTCTTTTTTTTCTGTTTGTTTTTTAATAAAGCCTTAGGGTGTGTGCTCCATGGTGAGGTTGAACCAAAGTGGAATTGTTATGTTTTTTTATTACATAAAGCCTTTTTATTTTTATCCACAAATCTTATGAATTCAGCACTTTCTCATGTTTCTACCCCCCAAACCCAAAGCGCTTGCTCACAAACCACTTTTCCTTCGGCTAAAATAGAGACATAGCTATTATAATTCAGCATTACTGTATATAGAAGTTTTTGATTCTGCACCACTGAAAGTGAAGATATTTTTAAACATAAACTTAAGGTATAACTCAAAGCGTAACAATAGAAATAGCGTTAGCATCCCAGCCCTTGCTTGCCCTGCTTCACATTGTTTGCTGAATGTGCAGATCATTTACCTTCTGTTTTTTAAGGGATAGAAAATTTGTTCATATTCAGAGAGTGGCATGTTAAATAATTTCAGATACCTGTCACGCACCTGAACACAAGACGTGCTTTGGTAATTGTTAAATAATTCTGAACAAAAATGCACTCTGAGCACAACTGTCCACTCCATAGAATTGTGTCTTATGAAAAAGGACTGAACAAGAGGATTGAATCCTTTTTTGTATTTTTTTTTTTAATATTAAAGCTCTTTTCTTTGCTTCAGTAACAGAAAGAGCGAATTTTATTTAAGGAGGTTACAAGATTATAATCTATACAAACAAAATGACGTCATTATAATAATTTGTATTTTAGAGCAAAATACACATTTTACACACATTAAAGATGAAAGTATAGGCCTGAATGTTGATTGTCTGACTGGCTATTCTTTGTTGTTTTAGTGTTAATTAAAGAACATATTTAATCAATCGTTAGCCAATTTATTGCAAAACCATGGACGTGACCATAAAGGTGTTGGGAAAATCAAGTGATTTCATTAATTAATACAAGATTGCAAAGTGATTCTTCATTTAAAACTGTATTCAAAATGTCTTGTGCTGGTTTCACGGAGGACTTTTGAGATAAGATGACTTTTGCATGCATGTCCAAATGAAACAATACTGTACATTTGACAACAAAATTAAATACCAAACCGGTTTTGATGCACTTTGCACTGACTATTTCTCACCAAACCTCAATGCATGCACATTGACAAGACAAATCAGCAGGATTGTGCACATAAAATATACAAAGAATCCATTAACTCCTAGGGGATCATACTAAAAGACAATGCTTGATTTAACTGTCTTTGTTTCCATTATGTTCTACATTTTTGAATAATACTAAATGCATCTAAAGTATAAAATAACACATATGGAAATGTGTATATGAGTAAAGCAAATAAAATGTTTATAGTTTTAGATTCTCTTTGCTCAATCACAAATGGTCTTAAACACAATGAGAAAGAAAAACTTTTAGTGCTTAATTATATGGCATAGCTGTTAAACAATATCATGTCCAGGTAACTGCCACATGAAGCAAAAAAGCATATTGCTAATCATGTAAAAGTTGTCATCAATCACATATTGATTTTATCTGTAGCCTTTTAATCATGTTATGGAAAATAACAGAAATAAAGGGTCTAAGCTTATACTTGAATTATAATAGTCCAGACAGGCACACACGACACAGAGACATTTTAGTTTTGTCCAAGGATGGTGGGGGCCATACAGTACTCGTAAATAGAAAAAATATAGGCATTGTACATCATTTATGTTTATGAAATTCTATTTAAGACTATGTTATAACAACATAACAGTGATCTGCTACCATCTAGTGGAGATACATATGATTCAACTGTACTTATATGGCACTAACTCACATACACAATCATTTCTGGTGCCTCAGCATAATAAACAAAAATTATCCAGATTTATAGAGAAAACCCAACAAATCCCCTTTGAGCAAGCACTAACGCAAAGGTGCAGTAGGAAATCTCCCTTTAATGGAAGAAACCTCTGACAAAACCAAGCTTGGGGTGAGTGAGCATCTAGAAAAAAGAAGAGCAACAAGAAGCAAACACCAAACAATGGGCTGGTTGGTGGCAGAAAAGTACAGAGAGGCAGAAGCATATATGTTTTCTGTCTCTCGAATCTGAGAGATTCTGTGGGGGCTTTTGTTGAAATTCTTGGATCTGCAACAGATCTACTGGGATAAATTCTATTCTGGATATCAGGGGTTGCAAATGGAGAAAAACTAATGTCTTTGCTTATTCATTTCTGGCACTACTCTTGCACTTATGTTTACAGACATTCATTTACCAACACATGCTTGCAGTAATCAAAAATTCTCTAGAAATACATACAGTGCAAAAGTGCAATATGTTGCATTCAATTAAAGACCTTCAAGGATAAATTCCATTTAAACTACTTTAAACAATTTTATATGACCCTGACGTCTACTCCAACATCCTCATCAAGGAATATCAAACTGTAAACCCACAGGCATGGCTGGATTATGTGAACTGGATTAATTCTGGCGATATGTTACTATAATTTAGCAAAATAAATCAAAGGCAATGAGGAAACTTGTCCAGCTTCTACTGCATCAATGGTAAACAGTGGTGGCTGGAAGTCACGTGTGGCTCTCTCCCTACAGTGCTACGTCAGTCTGCGCGCTGATTGGCTGAACCTTTCAGCTACGGCGTGACCTGTTCTCTGATTGGCGTTTACTCCCTGTCCGTCATGTACTTCGCCGCCCTCTGATAATGCAGCATGGGCGAAAATACCAGACCCAAGAGCTACAGCTGAGGAAGCAGACTGCTTTATTGTCATCGATTCTTGACGACTGAACAAAAGGTGAGTGAGCAGATTACTTGGGTTTGCACCTTTTATTTGTCGGGACGTATCTCCACGTAGTTGCGGATACACAAACAAGACAGGAAGCGGCAGCTAGTGGATGTTAGCCACCTGGACGCTGAGATGCTAACCCACATTGCAGCATTGGGGCTGGAGGCTCTCGCCACGTTAAGTTAGCTCAGTGGCTAAGTCGCTGCTGCTGTCAAGCATTATGAAGCAAAAAAAACCATACGGTCGACAATAGTAAAACGCAAATGAATAAATATCCCACAAGTTACCTATATATTGAGGTAATGGTGACGATTTATCCCCAATTTTGCGACCGTTCAGTTCGACATTAGCTGTGGTTAAGGTTAGCATTGAAGCTACGGGGACTGGCCCGAAGAGTTGAGTTCAGCTGGTGAGCGAAAGGCTGCCAGGCGCCTCCGTGCTGTTTAAACGACAAATGCAGGAACTTAAGATCTGTGAAATCAGGCTGACAAATCAATTAGCAATTTGAAACGACGGTGCGATTTGAGACACGATGGCAGCCGAGGTGCTGCTGCTGCTGCTGCCTACTGGGCGCTCCGGCGCACGCATTTCTAGTCCCCGAGCAGCGTAATAGTTATTACAGAGAATATTGAATAAAGAATAAAGAGTCGTTGCTCTGTGGTTGCTGATTTTGTTCTTTAGATTATTACTGGTACCAGGTACGCAGCTGTTTTAATAAAACAGTTTGTTAAAAGAAAGTTGTACCTACGAAATTAATCGAAAGCATACCTCATAAAAGCAAGTACATCGAAAAATATCGACATGCCTATTCACGTGGTTCTGATTCCTTTTGTGATAACAATATTTCTGAAAAGCCCCCTGAAATCATCAAACGCCCCCCACTCTGCACCCAGTCACTTACTGTAGGTTTAGGGCATAGTTCTGCTTTAGGACCTGCAGTGATATGAATATGCAACAAAAAAGGTCAATTCACTATTAATTTAACAAACATTAAAATGTAATTTTAGTAATAATAGTATTAATTTGTTGGACATTTCCTAAATCAGTTAGACTACTTATTTCCCCGACCAACAGTCTCAAACACTAGGATATTTAGGATCCTAAGTTTCTGTCCTTTGGTCTGAAACAATAGTTCCTGATAAAGAATTAAGTAATGAGTCAGCTCTAATCAGTATTTTTCAAGTAATGATGTTGTTTCAAGAAATCTTTTGTTTTTCTTATATTTATTGTTGAGTGTCATTGTTAGACATTGCAACATCTAACACAAGGCTGGGCCGAATTAACTTATATATATTTTTGAGATGATCTAATGTATGTAAAAGCAGTTTTTTTCTTTCTGTATAAATTACAAAGACAAATACACCATCCAATCCAGTTTCTAGGAACCTGTGCCTTCAGATGCGTTTTTCACATATGAAATTGATAATTAAAAAAAAATACAGGACAGAAAAATTCTTACTGGTAACACAGTTTGCTTATGCATCTTATCAGTATTAATTTTGGTTTAAAGAAAACGTAAAATGATTGGTAATCATGAATCATAAATAAATCAATCATGTATGCCGTTGATACTACAAAATTAAATTTTGTAGTATCTTTTGGTAGATATCGGCACATGTAACATTAGATAATTGTGCATGGATATCACTGCAAGTAGTAACTCCCCTAACATCACTTTTACAGTATCAACGTTGGAGTCGACAGTGACAGAAATTAAGACATTTGATTATTGCTAGTACAGTGAGTATTATTATTTTTTATTTTTTATCAATTATCATAACATGTAATAGGCCATTTATACACCTTTTATTACGGGAGAAGTATCAACATAGCTGCCTGGTCTTGCACTTAGCTGTGCCCCTCCAGGCTGTGTTGTTAGTTGTATCAGTATCAGCACCACGTGAAGGTCAGCGTGCCCTTGTGCACATAACACATGTTGAGCCCTCCTTCTCATCTCATGACGTCACTGCCCACTCTGATGAGCACGAGTCTCATGGCACCCCACGCCTTCTTGTTTTCATTGTTGAGCTATGATGCTGCCACTTATAGGAACGTCTGTTGTGCTTAGAGCATCTCGGCTACATCCTGAGCACACTGCCAATAAGAGACTGAATGATTGGTTTACTCACTATTTAGTCAGTGCTGAGCACATTTTGCCAGCCTGCTGCCTTTTGTAGCAAATAACACGTCAGAAGTCATTCACTAGGCTGATTCTGGCAGATGGTTGTTGTGGAAATGTGCGCACACAGTTATCACTGAAATTATCTTTTTTTTTTGTGTTCTCTCAGTTCCAGTGTATTTAAAGGGACAGCAGGCAGCCAATGAAAATATTTTTTCTAAGCCAAATTTGTTATCATTCATACAACTGATCGTTGATGTACAGTAGAAACATGACACATGGTAGATGATAACGAACATATTGAGGCAAGCAAAAAATGGTACGAGAATTTGCAGGAGCAGTTGACGGCAGCTGCTAACACCTTATGTGCTCTAAATGCTTATCCTTTCCTATCTCATGCTCACACCCCCACCCTATGTTACCAATGTCTGATGTCTTGCATAACTGTGGAGACAGCTGCCAAGACCCAGCTGGCTCCTCAGATGCACTTACATCGCTTTTGGAGCCATGTCAGGATCTGTGGCCTGGAGAGGTACCTACTGAAGCAGAAACAGAAAGGCGTGTTAATAGGCACATAGGTGAAGAATAACTTAAACATTTAAATCATAAACAGAAGGTTTCTTTTGGTTCTGGTAAGCTCATACACAGTCAAGGTATGTTAGGGGCTACAGCCATAATACGATGATGTGTTATCAGTTTTCTTGGGGAGGTCGAATAGACAAGCTTTATTTTTTTGTGAGACTGTTTAAAAAGTTTACGACACTGACTCCTAATCCGTCGATCTCTGCAGTGATGTTCCAACAATGCCGATAGTGGATAAACTCAAGGAGGCATTAAAACCCGGTCGAAAGGAGACAGGCGATGAGGGTGACCTCAACAAACTGTTGGCGTCTTCTGCCAAGAAGGTCCTTCTTCAGAAGATCGAGTTTGAGCCTGCCAGCAAGGGCTTCTCCTATCAACTGGACAGCTTGAAGAACAAGTATGTTATCCTCAATCCCAGGAATGAGGGTGCTACGGTGCAGAAGGCCACAGAGCCTGCCCAAATAAAGAGGCAAGGTAAGCTCTCAAACTGAACTGAAATGTTTGATAGTGTTTAACAGTTTCCGAATTAGCCTTTTATTCTTTGTGTTCAGTACTTTACTAGTTCTATAAAGACAAATCATTGACTGCACTTCTTTTTCAGTGTCAGAGAATGTGGTTGGGGGCCAGAGCGATGGGATCCCTGCCCCACAGAAGATGCTTTTCCCAGGGAACAAGCTTACCCTCAAATGGGAGCGTGTGTATAGGGTGGGAGCCGGCCTCCACAACCTTGGAAACACCTGCTTCCTCAACTCCACAGTGCAGTGTCTCACCTACACCCCGCCACTTGCAAACTACTTACTCTCAAAGGAGCACAGCCGTGCCTGTGAGTATTTGAATCCTGCTCTCTCATGCTGCCAGAGTGGCAGCAGTCATCTTATTCTCTCACCTTTTTTTTTTTTTCTCAACCCTAAACACACACTGACACAAACCCTGCTGATGTGACTCTGTGTTTAAACACACATGGGTCAAGTCACAATGAAAAGCACATTAAAGGAGCTGCAGATGGTCTGTTGAGCAATCAAAGGGTTAGATTATTAAACCAAAGAAAATGCATAGCCAAGACTCATCATTTTCAGTTTATGGGCTTCCAATTACTCCAACATGTTAAAACAAATTTTCCGAGTCCCTGTAACAACAAGCAACAAATAAACGTGTTCCATCTGCTTAAGCCACTAATTATCCACGAAAGTTTAGAATGAATGATACAATCTTGTGGGAAGCACAGTTCAAAATAAACTTCACTTAAAATGAAGTATAAAATCAAAACAGATATGTAGAGATGATATTTTGATAATCACGTAGTCATCTTCACAAGCCTTCAGACTAATAAAATTCTAAAACATTGTCATATTTGCATTTAATGCAAATATGTTTCCATTTTCAGTTGAATAAATAAAATCAGAAAATTATTAGTTCGTCACTGCATGTTAGTATTTTCATAAATGACATTTGCTTGATCCCAACTGACTTGTTGTTAACTAATGTTTATACGTTTCTAATTACTGTGGATTTTTATTCCGTCGTAAACACGGATCGTTTTAGTGTTATGTGAATTGAATAAAATACATCTCCTTCAAGGTTATTGTAACACTTTTCTGGAAATTTTCTGAATAACTCTGATTCTCTTCTGTTGTCGTCTGCGTTTCAGGTCACCAGTCAGGCTTTTGTATGATCTGTATAATGCAGAACCACATCATCCAAGCCTTTGCCAATACAGGCAATGCCATCAAGCCTGTCTCCTTCATCAGAGACCTGAAAAGTGAGTCTGCTATTTTAAATATACCTGTGTGACTGTGATTAAGCAGTTTTATATTTGCTAATAAGGAATCAGACCTGCCTGATATTATTATTTTTTTCTTTTGGTTGAATTCTGTGCCATTGGCCACATTGTCCCATGTGACATTAGCCAGTAACTGCAGTACGTAAGTGGAACGATGACGCTGCAGGCTGTGAACGAACACCCAGCGGAGTGTAGGGATGAAGTCAGAGTTGCACCTTGACATTGTGAGCTACTGTGTCGTAGTCTCACAGGACACCCTCCCCCCCAACTTATTCCTTATGTACTGCTGCAATCATGTCTCCACCTCCCGTGCTTCTTTTTTCTGACTCCCTCCCCTGTTCATTTTCCCTTCTTCCCTCCCTCTTTCTACAATGCCCTCTCTGTCTCCTTGTGACTGCGGGCTGAGAGGAGCAGCTTTTCCTTTCAACCAGGGACTTGTGATATAATGCATGTATTATATAGTTTACGGTTTTTAGCTGATGCCCACCCCTGCAGTGGGTTATGTGCCAATACAGCTAGAACAATGAAAATGTGCACAATGAAAATTTTACATCTGTGCATTGCTCAGCCCACCTCCACCTCACCATCCTAAAGCACAATACAAATGTCAACACAAACAAATCAAAAGAGCTTGCTTCAACTGCTGAACCTGGAATCTCCTCGGGATAGCTGTGGTCTCACCAACAAAATAAGCCCCCGCACCCCACCCTCTCCCAGCTAATGCCCACAGATTTCACATATTCAAGATGTTGCCTCCCTTGTCTCTGGAAAGTGCCCTAACAGGTCATTAGTGCATGGTGTCTTATTCCTTTTTCCCACTCAGCAGTGACTCATTGTCGTAAATGAGCTGGGATGCTATGCTGGGAATGTGGTGATGACCACATTATAACTCTACCAGCTCATACTTTCCCCTTTCTTCCATTAGGAAATAACACTAGAGGCAAAAGGTTTAGAGCTACATTAGCTTTAATGTGAGACTTTTACATGAGACGTCAGTTTGCAGAAGTCACTAAGTGACTGTTAGCTTTTTATTAGGCCATTGCAGAACTTGCTTGTCTAAGATGAATGAGCCTACTAAGGTTGGAGGCCAATTGTAAGTACCCATGAAAGATTGCTTTAAACTTTAACACTTATTAAGCTTTCCTCACTGATTACTACGTTATAATATATTATGTGACTGTTGCATGGTGACTAGTGCATAAATATCCTCAGTCGTTAAAACCACACTTGGGCCTGGTGCTCTATAATGCTGTGGTCAAAATGAACAGTATGTGGTGCAGTGAAAATGTCAATAACTATCATAAAACACTTGAATTGGAAATGCTGAAATAGTAACTAGCTAACATGAATATATTTTCTCCAACAGAAATTGCCAGACATTTTCGCTTTGGAAGCCAGGAGGATGCCCATGAATTTTTGCGGTACACCATAGATGCCATGCAGAAAGCCTGCCTCAATGGCTACCCAAAGTAAGGGTTTGTTTTTGCTTTTTGCAAGTGCTAAAAATCAGTATTGTCAGTATTTTCTATATTATTTAATCTTTTATTATTTTATTATTTCATTCCTTTCTCTAGACTAGACAGGCAGACCCAGGCCACAACGCTGGTTCACCAGATCTTTGGAGGTTACCTCAGGTCAAGAGGTATTGACATAAAGAAATGTGGATAAAAATGTTAATGTTGTGCGCATGGTTAAAATTCTTAATTTGTTGCTTTTGATATTGTGGCATTGATTCAACATAAGACAGCAACAAATAACGGAAATAGATCAATATACAGTTGTTTCTTGGAAAATGTGAAATCTCTGTATCTGTGTCTATTTTAGGACACTACCCAGGTTTACAATCAGTGCATGGGACTCAGATTGTTGTGTTAACTTTTGTCTTTCAGTGAAATGCTCTATTTGTAAAAGTGTGTCAGACACTTATGACCCTTACCTGGACATTGCCGTAGAGATTCGGGTAGGTTTTTAAAGATTCAATCGTCCTATTTGTATTAAAATATTATGTGTACATATTAATCTTTTTTGCTCTAACAATTTTTGTTTTTTAGCAAGCTGCAAACATTGTGCGAGCCCTGGAGCTGTTTGTTAAACCAGATGTATTAAGTGGAGAAAATGCCTACATGTGTGCTAAGTGAGTGTCATTTGGCTGTGCTACTAATCCAGCAACATCCAAAATTTTGGAGTAAATTGGCACGGAACCATATGAATACTTGGATAGAAAAATAAATACATCACATTTTCTCTTTTTTTTTTTCTCAAGGTGCAAAAAAAAAGTGCCAGCAACCAAACGTTTCACAGTCCATCGAGCATCTAATGTACTGACCCTTTCACTGAAGAGGTTTGCCAACTTCAGTGGAGGAAAAATAACCAAGGTTTACACACACGTCTCACACCATTGGATGTTTGAAAGAGCTGCATGTCCTTTTGTATCATGTCTTGATTTTCCTGTCCATCTTTTTCATCTTTGTCCAGGATGTTGGATACCCAGAATTTCTGAACATCCGCCCCTACATGTCTCAGAGCTCAGGGGATCCAGTTATGTATGGACTGTATGCTGTTCTGGTGCATTCTGGCTACAGTTGTCATGCTGGCCACTACTACTGCTATGTAAAAGTAAGGCAAACACCTTTGAGGATCCATTATCGAATGTTTTAGTCTAGAAGTGAAAAATAATCTGGCATTAAGTAGGACGTTGACCTGCCAGTGACCTATCTCTGTCTCTCTGTCTTTTTCCTTAAGGCAAGCAATGGGCAATGGTACCAAATGAATGATTCAATGGTGCACTCGAGCAACATCAAAGTGGTCTTGAACCAGCAGGCTTATGTGCTCTTCTACCTGAGGTAAGGCATGAGAATCCTGCAAGAGATCAAAAAAGATGTCTTTCCTCCTGGATTTATTAAAATACATTGGAGTCTTTATTTATATCTTAAAGGATCCCTGAAACCAAGAAGAATGCAGATGGACAGGCCACCAAGCAGGGCATGTTGCATCCTGGGAAGAACAGTGTGTCATCTGAACAGATAAAGAGATCCAACCTGAATGGACCTCTCTCCTCTCCGCAGGTCACAAAGGTAGACAAGCCATTTAACATACAACATTTTAAAATGGAGGAAGCCTGTGCCCCAGTTTTACCTGTTTGATTAAAATTAGTTTATCTCCTCTTTATAGAAACTTGAGCCTGCACAACTGCGTAAGATCCAGTCTATGGATGGTGGTTTGGGCTTGCCCATTTCTAGGAATGGTGTGGGAATTCAGCAACAACCCAGACTGTCCAGCTGGACGTCGTCTTCTAATGGTCCACCAAAGGTGCCAGGTGGACCCACGGTTATCGAGGAACCTTTTAAGAAGCTGAAGAAACCCTCTCCTCAGAGCCAAGTGCAGTCCCGCAGCAGCACTCCGACCCCTTCCAACAACGGGGTCAGCAGGATGGAGGGAGATAAAAAGCAAAGTGGCGAGGGCAGAGGCATGGCAGCATCTACCTCATTTAAGTCATTGTCTGACTCTTCCTCTGCCGACACCACTGACTCAAAGGTAACATTTACAGTACAGAAACATACATTGTACTTTAAAGGCAGAATTGGGGAAATTTGTATCATCTAATACAATGTTTTGTGTGAAAAACTTGTACATTATAATCAAATTGTATTAACATTACAATTATTTGTCTGGAAATTTAGAAAAATATACACTGCAACTTCCTTAAAATAAAGATTTATATTCTCACATTTTGGAAGCTGGAACTAGGTGGAAATGAATAAATATCAACAATCTAGTAGTATAGTTAATCTATACTATCAGTGTTTAATTATGTAAAATGGAATTTTAAAGTTTTTTTTCTTGTGGAGTTTAAGCATCTAACATAAACGCCAGTTGTGGATGCACAGAAAGCGTAACCGCTGTTTTATGATTGCCTTAACAAGGAATCTGCGGGTCCCAAAAGTGCACCAGTAGGAGAAACTCCTTCCACCCCTCGGAAAGGATCCAATGGCCTGGCATCTCCAGCTAAGAGTGTGGAGCGCTCGCAGAGCACGGAGGAGCAGAAGACAGCAAAAATAAAATCCCCGCCCTCAACAACATTACATCTGAAGCCACCAGCACCATGTCTCCTCCACCTGCCAAGAAACTGGCCCTGTCAGCCAAGAAGGTGAACTTTATTTACGTTCGCAGCAGCAGCAGCACCACCACTCTTTGTCCTAATGAAAGCTCAATACTTTTGTTTCATGTTGCATCCACTCCACACTGATATCCTAAATTTGACCAATTCAATACATACTTTAATTAAGGCAAGTAAATTCCTTTTCTAGTTTGTTTTCTGCTGTGTAATTTATTTCTCCAGTGTGCCTGTCTAATCAACCACACGGTAGCACTTGTTTAGAGTTTGTCTTCTTTTCCTTCAGTTTGTTCTTTTTCTAACCATTTCTAATTCTTCTCTGCCATATCCTGTTTGTTTTCCTCCCCATCTTTTCCTTCCATCCCCTTAATCGCCCCCTTTCTTTATTTGAATCTTTTCCTTATTTTTGTCACATTCATGACTATTTTCTTTAGACCACCAAGTTTTTATTTATGTCGATAACTGCAGGCTCGCAGCCGGAGTCCGAGCAACATTGAGGCTCTGTCCCCTTTGCCACGCAAGCTGTCCAGTGACCCCACCCATCAAAATCAACTTAACCCCCTCACTTTTGCCTCACCTTCTCACACTCACAGGTATCAAGTGTGATTATGACATAACAAACGAATTCTTTGAAATTCATAAGAAATTTGTCCATGTGAAATGACAGAAGCAGAACAAATGCAGATGTCTTCTCATGTTTTTTCCCCAGAGCTAGCTCATTCCATTCATCTAAAGTCCAGGCATCACCTTTTGTCCAATGTAGTGGATCCTTCAAACAGCAGAGCCCTCAAAAACAGTCCCTTCTCTCCACACTGCAAGAACCAAATGCCAGCCTTTCTCTTAAAGCAAATGGGCTCCACAACCCCCCCTCACTGAACACCAAGTCTTCCAGTAACCTCAGCTCTGTGCACCAAGTAACAGACTTCAGCAACCCTTCAGCTGAAAAGGTCAACCAAAAGAAGAAGAAAAAGAAACGGCGTCATTCTGAGGTAGAGGGTGACGCAGGGCCAATCACAACCCCACAACAGCAACACAGTCCAACCTCATGGAATCAGCCAGCGGAAAGAAGCGCAAGAAGAAGAAGAAAAAACGAAAGAGGGAGAATGACGATGGGCAGAAGATGAAGGAGAGGGTGTGTGTCCCTTCTCATCTGGACACATCAAGGCAGGAAGAGGATTGGTGTCAGAATGGCATATGGAGTCTAACACCCCATCCAGATGATGAAGAGTTGAAGCAAAAGCCTCAGCTGGCCGCCAAAACCCCAGTGCAGTGTGAGTCAAATCAGACAGAACCCGAAAGGGACTCTGTATTGGTGAAGAAGAAGAAAAAGAAAAAGAGAAAGAAGATGTTGCAACTGGTGGAAGATACGCAGAACACAACTCCGGCATGCTCTGCATCAGTAAGGTGGGTTTTGCTAATTTGCTAGTTTTTGTGTCCTATTTTTCATTTCTGCTAAAAATGAGCTCTTAATTCAGGAGAACTAGTGCCCATAGCTTTGTTTCTATAAACAGCAGCTGGTTCTTCAGTCATCCTGTGCTTATGTCCAACCGATAATTACAGAAATTAGATTGTTATGATCCTCATGCAATACCCGAAAGAAAAAAGTATTTTTCGAAATATGTTTTTAGTAAAGAGTTTAATATTAGGCATGCTTGTCCAAAATATTAAATTGGCTTAAACATGGAAAAACTATAGGTAAACTACAGGTAAAGCGAATGGTTCTGCATTTTGCAAGACATGCGTTGAGCTGACTTGTATTATGTCCCAACAGCAGTTCTGAGCTAAAGGCCACAGACATTCAGAATGATACAGGAGATTTGATACAGTTAAAAAAGAAATTAAAGATGAAGAAGAAGAGACTAAAAGAAGAGGTGAGACTGTGGGAGGAGAGCAGGCGATGTTCCGATGGACAGAATGATGAGCCAGAAGCAGCAGAGACTCCTCCAAAAAAGAACGCAGAAGAGGGCAACAAAAAAAGCAAACAGAGCACAGGTATGTGATTCCTGACTTGCATACATTTACATGCAAAAAAAAAAGTGCATTCCTTTAATGCTGTAAGAAATGTGCAATCTTGTTGCCATGCCAACACAGAACATACCACACCCCTCTATACTGATTAGAGCTAGTTGGTGAAAATCACTCGGCAGCCTGTGATTGGAGTGACTAGTAATTTCACAGTTACACAGCCACAGCAATTTTTTTTACCACATTTAAGGATGCCAGATTTAATCACTGTTTTATTTCAATCTATCTGTTCCAAATCTAGCCACAGTGGTAGTGTGGGACAGCCAAGTGAAGGACGGCTACAAACGCAGCCAGGCACCAGCGGCTGATGGAGGTGCGTTAGGAGACAGCCCCCCGACCCCTGCTGCTCCTGTAACCTGGGATGGGAAGAAGACAAGTGGTGTGGTAGAAGAGTTGCTCAGGAATGCCACAGATAAGGCCTATGGAGCCAGCGGTAAAATGCTGACTGTTGAATATAGTTGTACAGTTGCAACTTTGCTAAAAATTATGAAAAATACAAACTGTTTTCATAAGTCCTAATAATATGTTTTGCTTGCTGTATCTAGTCCTCAGTTGGGATGGAGAGGTCTCTGCTATCAGTAGAGATGCCATTGAAGATGTCCACCACGCCATGCGTGACACTGTGATTGATGAGTGGGATGAAGACTTTGACAGGGGAAAGGTGAGGACAAAATGAACTCCTCAAAAAACTATAAGAATAGTGCCTTAAATTTTGGGAGCTCCCTAGATATTAAGGCACCATTATAGTAAGTCAAGTCTCATTGCTTGTTGTGCGCACTCTCAAACATTCCCTCTTTATACATGAACAGGTGAAAAAAATGAAAAACTATAAAAGAGAGAAGTGGAGAAGTGGCAGCAGCATCTTCCAGAAGATACAGGACAGGAAGAACAAGTGGTCAGTAACACCTGGAGCAAAGAGAGTTTTTGGAGCCCGTCGCTGAGACTTTAGGTGGCTGAAAGGAAATTCACACAATACTGTACACCAGATTTCTCTCCCTCCCTCTCTCTGTATGTTTGTTTACTTCAGACTCAAACTCAACAGTCAAAAGCAGCACAGCAGACTGGATTATCTGTTTGACTGGCAGCCCCTTCAATCTCAACTTTAAACTAACCATAATGAAATGTTGTTTTCATTTGCCGCTTGGATTTGGACAATCCAATTAAATTCAGCTGCCACAGTGAGTGGATTGAGCTTTTCTATGCATGCAGTATTTATCAGAAAACTGAACACATCCATGTCTCATGAATTACTGTACGATGATATTCTTTGAGCCTTGGTTAAATCGCCAAAAGTCAGATGTACCATAAAACTAAATATGGTTTACCATATTTGTGAAGAACAGACTAAGAATGAGAACGTGTATCTGCAACTCTTTGGCTTGTTTTGGCGACAGTACACAATCTCAGAACATACATTACTTTTGCAGACATAAGGGCTCGGTAAGTTGGACGTTTAAAAAGTGACCTTTTTTGTTTTTAAACCCTTCTTCTGGAATGATTATATACCAAATTACAAATCACAAATTTATTATTTTAGATTTTTGTATAATCTTGTTATTTTATGCCTTTATCTGTTGTCATTTTATTTTGCTGCACCGTCTGTGTCACATCGTTTGCTTTTAAGGACCAAATTTTGCCTGCATACTGTTGGTAAAATTAAGGTTTAAAATTTCTACCATTATCTAAATATATACGTTTAAATTTGTTCAAAATGTGATGCAGTATATATTGTTCCAAGGTCTTTCTTTTGTACTATTTGTTTCTTTACCATTCAGATCATTGCAGATTACATAAACCGACCAGAGAAGCATTGGCAACGATGAACAGAACATCTGACACATCTATTACTTTCATCTTATTGGTGTTGCTTACCTGGTATTGTTCTGAAAGTTCAATGTGCATTTGCAGAGTGGAGTTTGTGGTTGTTGAAGGAAATCAGATGTGGAGTGTGTTTTTTTTTTTTTTCTGCTGTGCAGCTATTAAACTATGTAGCTCATCTCATCAGTTCAGCTTTCAGAAGCTCTCAGTCTGGAAATCTGACTCTTTCTATTATCTATAACGAACCTTACCACAAACTGTTCTCTGTACTGACATGAAAGGGTTATGTTTTATACTCAAGGCACTGTGTTAGAATGGGACTGCCACATGCTAATTTCTTTCCCCGTATATCTTGTATCTCTATGCAATTTTCTGATGATCACGCTCGTCACCTAGAAACTGGGCTAAGACTCAGGAACTGAGACATCCTGTATCCCGTCTTCACTTCTGATCAGACTCATCTGTTTCATATGAGAGTAGTCCCTCTCCCTTAACCATCACTTTGCATCCTGTACATCCTGTAGAAACTTTTATACACCCTATTTCAGGTGTGGAAACCATGGGATCATCTTGCACCAATCAGGGCACAGATGCATAGAGAAACTAGTGTAATAACAAAATGCTTTGTCAGTGTAGAAGACTGTACAGTCCTCCTTGTGCTACCTGTGTCCCCCTCCAACGCTGTAAAGATAGGCCCACGCATTTTTCATTCTAGAGCTGTTGCCTTGAATTGGCTATAAAAAAAGTATAGGATTTAGTGTTATAAATATATAATTTAAAGAAGAAAAGACAGATCTTTTATTGTGCTACTAATACTTGGATAAGTTGGTGGATGTTGAGAAATTATCTGCAAATGTGTTTCTTCATTTGTGTATAAGAGAGTTGTCTGCTTTCAAGACCTTTCCTGTGTCACTGTAGTGTGTACAGTATGAGAGGCTGCAACAGTTTAATTCCCACATGTTTTTCAGCTGTGAAATCGACGTAGGGTGTGACTCTCCAAGTGATGTAGAGGAACATTCATTGGTTTGAATGGACGGTCCACACGTTTGCATTGATGGATCTGTATTTTGCACCACCTTTTCTGACCATGGGAGAGACCTTTCATAATGAAAGTGCTTCTTACCACACAATAGTTAACTATGAAGGTGCAATAAAGTTGTGACTTTTGTGAGCTGGCTGTGCATTTTTATGTATTCTGCTGCTTTTATGATATAAGAATTGCTGAGTAGAGTTAATTTAATACTTTGATTTTGACATTACACTGCTACAAAGATTGTTCCTGTGTTAGTGGTTAGAGGGTAAATCCATTCTTCCTACACAAAATGATACATTAAAGTCTGGTTAAATTTATTTGTAGGGAACGTTTTAAAATCTTGGTGACCAAATTCCCCCAATAGAGAAATAAAAAGCAGGTCTCGAGTTAAAAACAAAATTTTATAAAGTACCACAGCAGGCGGATTCGACCACTTATGTCATTAAGTATAACTGGTCTTTATCCTATATGAAAGAATCATATGACAATATTGTCAAGTCTATTAATTGAAAGCGTATATTCTATGATAAGGGTTAGAAATCCTCTACTAAACATGGAAAATAACGAGGTAAACATTTCAGGCCACGCCCCATTTAGTGACGACACAACGGCTATTTGAAACCTAATGTGACGTCACTAATTAGCCAGAGCTGTTGGAGTTCGTCGATGCTGAAATGTAAAGGGTAAAGTAGATATTTTTTAAAAAAAAGTTATCACTAAGACTGAGGTCGTTAGTAGAAAACCGACAGAGAAAATTCAAGCGACCTCTCTGTGTTTGGACAACTGGTAGAAATTATATGCATACTACTATTACTACAACGACGACAATAAGGGAGGTTCAACAATGGAGTCCAACTCCAAAGATTGCTCCTAATTGGCATAAAAATCTAAAGACACTTTTTTTATACAAATAAAAAATTTGAAACAAATTTTACATTCTTTAATCTGCCCATGAAGCTTTATACCGGTAACTGGCTACATAATTACGAACCGGTTTTTCGCCAAGTTGTTGCTCCAAGTTAGAGCGTGACATCACACCTGGGGTGGGAGGGGCCAGCACGTGCGCCGGCTCCTCTGGATGCACGTTAGCGGCCGCGCGCACGCACACACACACACACACACACTCTCTCTCTCACACACACGCTTCTAAAAAGGCAACTGGGGACAAACTCAACAGCAACAACGTAAAAAGTGGCGCCGCAGAGTGAGCTGGCGCCTTACGGAGCCTCTTTATCAAGTTGAAACCCGAGCGGAGAGCGAGGCACGGCGGCGAAGGAGACGCGAGCACGGGAGGAAGGAAGACGGGATCCGGCTGCTCGGCGAGAAAACAGCCCCGAACGGTTACGCCTGCAGCAGCATCAGGACCACCGGGATGGAGGGGGAGAATTACGGTCAGTCTTCACAGAGTGTTTGCCGTTCACATCCAGGTGATTAGGCTGCACCCTCAGAGCTTCTCTTGTTTGTAGTGGTCGTGTTCGGCTGTGCTAAACGATCACAAATGACAGTCCGCTAGATGTTCACACTGCTGCCAGTCTGGCTGCTGGCTGCGCCTGTTTAAATGACAGCATGACATTACTGCAGAATAAGTCCCAGTCTGGATTATGTAACAGTTGATCACCTTCATCTAATGTAAAGGAGTGTATGAGAAAAGAAGTAGCCTACCCAGCTGGGTTTGTGTGAGCCGGTTGGAAAACAGGTGGCCTCTGTGGTACACACAGCCAAAAGGATATAAAAAGATCCGTATGATGAATTATTGAGCATCACACTGCAGCTATGACAGCAGGGCAGACACACAAATTCACACGCTGGCACAGAAAAAAAAAATGCAGTGAGAATAATAAAAGTTTCTGCTTTTAGAGGCGTCAACATGATCCAAGCGGAGTTATTTATATTTTCGGAGACTCTTTAGTTGACACAGTTTTACAGAAGGCGTATTTTTGAAATGAAGCTGCCCTTACTGCTAAAACGAAGAGAAATGACATGTCCTGACATCATGTACAGTAAAGGATGACCCCTCTCTGATGATGAGCTAACTGATGGCTCAGCTTAGGCGAGGACAGAGACTTCATCTCAATTATTTAGCAGTTTAGTTTTTTTATGAGCTTAATGCATCTCAAAATAGAACCACCAGCTATGGCCTCATTGCCAGACTGTCACAGGGAGGGAGGGCTTCCTCTAACATAACCATAAGAGATAAAAAAAAAAAGTTTTGATATTATTGATTTGCATTCATGTTTCTATTGTTTAGTCCTCTAACCCCAACTGTTGGCCTTTCAGTTCAGTTTTGACATATTGCACCTCGCTCCAGCTACACCTATTCGCAGTAGTGTTCCCCTGTCAGTACTTGCAGTTCAGCTGAAGAATAAGTCAAATATTATGTAATTATCTGCCTAAGTGTGAGGCATTAGAGAAGCAACACGCTGAAGCTCTCGCCACATTCATATAACACTTTCACTGTCGCTGACACCTCCTTAGTCAAATCGGCGGCTTGTGGATCTGAATGGGTGAGTACAAGTCAAATGACGAGCAGTGCGTAAATGGAGCCAAAGATCGAGGGAGGGTAGAAGTAATCCATTCGCTGTGAAGACTTGACTTTCATTTTCTTGGGGTTTAGACTATGCAACAAACAATAATAATGTGGAGACCTGCAGGCTGTTTGGTAGCCTATGTACAATCACCTCATACGCTTTATGATGGGATTAGCAAACTGTTCTTTGCACCTTGTTCCAGTTTTGTTGCTAGGTGCTGGTACCCGAAATCAGATATCTTGGGATTTACTGGGTGTGGCTCTGTTTCAAGGCTCACTTCAAACGCTTTGAACTGCAGGATGTCGAAATGTCTTTGTTTTGTTGCCCTTTCATTCCGTGTTGTACTTTTGCCATCTACTTGCACCTGTCAGTGTAGCTCGGTTTCTCGTTGCAAAATGAAACGTGTGAAAACAAAGGAAACGGTTCCTCTTTATAGGTGTGTTGCACTATAGTGGCAGGTACATGTGGTTGCTGTGGTTATGGGTGTCATCTCTTGCTCAGTTCTACTGCTCCTACTTGGCTGAATTAGTGTTATGTCAGAAATAGTATTGCTTCTACTGGTCCTGAAATATGCTGTTTTCCCATTGTATGCTGTCACTCTGTACCCATGTGATGATGAGACAGGTTTATCCCAGCTCCTCTCAAGCTCAAAGCACACTCTTACAAAGACTATCAGGGCAGCAGCAAAAGACAAGAACTTAAAATATGTCACTTAAATAACTCGTCTTTTTAACCGTATGAAGCCAATCTATATGTAAATGTAATTTACACCTGGATATAATACGTACCCCTTTGTGTTCCATCATTAAATCTACAACAGTCAATGTAGAGTCACAAAGAAATAGAGGCTTTAACACAGCTGAAATTAAAATTGAGCAATGAATGTAGCACAGTGCTCTCAGGAAGATGTGACTAAGCACATTCAATATAGGTCCATAGTATATTCAGTTGAGTTGCTCAAGCGGACGTGCTCGTTCTGCTCTCACCCAGCCAGTTATTAATCACTGAAGGTGATGCTAACATTAGGCTGCTATGTAGGAGTTCCACCAACACAGACCAGCGAGAAGCTTTCTATAGGTTTTATATCCAACTAGAGGAACTCCTTCACCTTACAGAAGGCTGACTGCTTTTAGACGAACACTGAGCTGATCTTTAATAGAATCTCCATAGTAGACTGTGCACTGTGGCCCATAAGGTTTTCAGGTGTACTGTAGTACATTTATACAGATGTTAAACTTTAACCTACATGTGTCAGTGATAAATGAAAGCAAGCGTGCTGTTCTGTGAACTCAGAAGCTCTCTGGCCTGATAACACAGAACATGTTGTTGCATGCTTTGTCCACTTGATGGCGTGAATGTGTAACTGCTGAAAGAAACTTTATTTAAATACAGTTCAAGGCCAGACGCACAGCACACAGTGTGTTAGACCTTTAATGCAGAGGAAATCACTTCTTTTCTTTACCTTTACCTCCTGGAAGCACAAATTGCCGAATCTGCAAAAGAAAAGCCAGTTGGTAAATGCTGATCCTATACAAGATTTATGTTGCATTTGTATTATTTAATTATGGATGTGAATGAGTTTTATGCCAGTTATTCTTATAGTGACGAGACAGGAGATGCTACTGCTTTAGTTTCCTACTTCCATTGAAAGGCTGTTGAATACAGTCTCAGTTAATTCAGCGGAGCGTGTATTGGTGAGTGTGTGAATATTTATCTGTCTAAAGTCTATAACTTTTGTAAAATACTGTTTAAAACTAGATCAAACTGTCACTGACAGCTGTCTGCTTCTGGTACTGGAAGTCATTTCCTTCCTTTCCTTAAAATAACTGGTAGTTCATATGAGGCCGTGTCAAGCATAATGAATGGCAATTTACTGTTAATGCTACGGCTAATTTGCCTTCATGGTTTTCATTAGGGCATTTAAGAGTTTGCCGTGTGGAGCTATGGCCACTTGGCCTTTCAGTCTGACTGACTGACTGACAATCTTCCATTTACAGCATGCATTTTTTTTTCAGTGTTGCTCTACCATTTTCTAGTATTGATGTAAGTATCTATCTTCCACCCACCTGTTATAATGTTCATACTTTCTGCAGGTGTTCTGCGAGTGTCTGCAAATACAACCTCATATTCAAAAATGAAGGTGAAGTTGGTAATATGCATACTGAAAACGGGAATGGAAACATTTGCACTGACTGCACTTTGTGCTGTGTATCTGTTGACATGGCTGCTCCGCTCTGTGATTTGCAGCTGCAGCATTTTAAAGAGGCCAGGACTGACTTTGCGCTTCATGCATGGGTCACTGTGAGGCACTCGGCCCTCTGGCAAAGAACTAGGCAGTGAAGTGTTTTCATAGCTTATCACATTCACAAACTGTCACTTAGCTGGAAGAAAGACACGCTGTCCTTGATGGCACGGCTGACACCGAGGACAGAGTCAAGCACTTAATTGATGAATCTGATAGCTTGTTAAAGAGGCACATTGTATGATTGACAGATAGGCTAATTCAGGGTAGCAGGTGGAGCAGCACTGAGTGGAGGTAAACATTTTTGTTACACTCCCAGAAAGAAAGCGAAAATTCAAAATAAAACGAACGGTCATTGATTATAAACATATTTTCGGCTGAACCACGCCGTCTTGATTGGTGTGAAAATAATCTAATCAAAAAAAACGGCTCAGAGTTTTGCCCAGCAGCAAATCATTTCTCCTACCCCGTTGCCAAGCAACAATGAAATCTTGATTTCATGTACAAGTCTTTTGAAGCCAAAATTGATGAATGATTAGATGCTAAAAGCAATAGAGGGTAGAGGCAGAACTGAAAACTGCACCACAGACGCCAGAGCGCCGTGTCATCAGTAGTTCAGTATGACAATCACGCGGTGGAAAAGTTTTACATTTCTCTCCATTTTCTTTGACCAACTTTTCTTATGATGTTGCTTTCTTTAAAAAAACAATCAGGCACCTGCTGGCAGCAAAAGTTGCGGAAAACAGAAATGTGTCCTGAAGCTACACTAATGTATGGTTTCTAACACAACCTGGCTTTTATGTTTGAGTGTGCAATCTGTTAAGTCTAAGAATATCTGCTTGAATAACTATCAAGAGAGTGCAAGTGGGAGAGAGAAGGAGAGAGAGAGACAGAGAGAGAGAGAGAGAGAGAGAGAGAGCAGAAGAGGACAGAGGGAGGCTGAGACACTAGCGCAAAAGGGGAACAGGGAAAAAGCAGAAGTGATTTCATCGTCCTAGCAAGTTGCACATTCTAATCGAGGAGGAAGAGAAAGTAAGTGAGCGGCAGAGTCTGTCCCCAGGGAGCGGAGAACTCCTCCGACTGAGGGGATTAGGTGAAGCGGAGTGACACAGAGCGGGACATGATAGTTGGGAATCTCTCATGGACTGAACGGCCGGGAGCTCAGAGTGACTGTCAGCAGCTGCAGCGGGGAGCCAGGGCCTTTTGCCTCTTCCCTTTTTTCCCCCAGCTCTGTTGAAATCGTTAAGAGCGAGCGTCTTTGTACATTAATAAAGCCTGTAACAGCCACACAAACCTCACACCTTACACTCTGGAGCTATGGGGACAGTGAGTGAACTCTGTGTGTCCAGCCTACAGACGTTCCTGTGTCCAGCAGTGAAGACGCTCCAGCAAGCTTCAGGTAAAGTCACAGCTGTCGGCCTTGTTTTGTACGTACATGCTGCGATGCTGAAAGATGGTGGTTGATTTTTGGCAAAAAAAGGACTATATCATGTATTATTACCTATTACTACTGTTATAATTATTGCGTTTGAATGTCTTCTCTCTGCAACCTGTTGATTGATGGTGCACTTGTGTGTGTGTGTGTGTGTGTGTGTGTGTGTCTCTGTGACCACTGGCATCAACACACGACTCCACCAGCAGAGATGAAAACAAACCGTTGGACAGAAATAGAGGGAGCTTCTTGTGGCTTAAAGGAGCTCTTTCATTTAGCACAACCTAAAGCTCTGCTCTGACAGAGGGTGAGCCAATGTTATTATTCCAGAGCCCATCCACCCTTGAGCAGAGCAGTACAGTGCACAACACCACCGAAACCTCAGGTGAAAACGCAGATTGTCAGCCACACACCATCAGCATGGTCAGCGGCTGGCGTTTTTCTTGTAAACATGTTTTCATGCCCTTGTTGGTAGCGACTGTGTCCTTCGATAACAAGTATGGCGGTGTTGTGTTTACCGGTGATTACCTCTTCTTAAACCTGGATAAACAACCCTCGTTGCTTCCCAGCTGAATTACAGGTGTAGGAGCAGATGGGAGCGGATTTTAGTCTCCTTAGTCGTTTGTTTCTACTCGCCACCTGTCCCCTTATTTTCTGATTAGATTGTTTATCCTGTAGTGGCGACAAGATCTGATTCATGCTTGAGCTGACGTGTGTGTTGTCCATTGTTTTGGGTTGTTGTTAAGTGTTGCAACTTCATTACAGTGCATTACACTGCAGGGGGGTGGGGGGGGGGTGGGGTGCAGGTTCCCGTTGGGAGCATTTGAAACTGTGTTGGCAGTCAGTGTCGACATGACTAAAGCGGCTTTGCTGGGTTGTGGCGAATCAGCTGACTGAGTGCGTAGCGAGGGGAAGCAGCGCTTTCTCAGTGATTTTAAAACACCTGAATCAGCAGCAGGGTCACGCATGTAAAAGGGGGGGGGGGGGGGTACTGACTTTTTGTAGCTTTGCATATTCAAGAGGGAAGTAATCTGGATTGTTCTGTTGACTGCAGCCATTTCATGGACACAATAATAGTTTGTCAGAGGGAAATTCTGAGTTTAGTTAAAACTCTGGTTGTTGCTTGAATAATTAGCCTCTATTCCAATTTGTTGGCTGATTGAGTCGGGATGCATTTCCAAAGCTTTCATCTTTTTGCTGAAACTGTAATAAAAACATTCATGTTTGGATGGCAGCTATTTCATTTTGGGCTTCAAGTGTTTGGGCGAGATTAGGCGGTGGACTGTAAGTGGTGGTGTTTCAGGTTTTAATCATGAATCACACAAGTGATTCATGCCTGACTCATCTAGTGATTGTCCAACAAGTTCACATTGCATCTGCAGCACTATTATATCACTCGGAAAATATAACTTAATGCTGTTTGACATGTGTGGTTACAGAAAGAATAAACATGAGCAAGATGTTTAAAAAACCTCCTGTCTTCTTCACTGCCTGACTTCATGTAGTGACATCATGTGTCTCAAATTGATGCCTCAGTCATCTCCTTTCCATGAAAATCAATAAGGCACATGAACAGTGTTATGTCAGTATCCTTTCTAACTCTAAATGTTACTGTGAGTCAAACATTCACAGGCACAGCGAGTGCGACCCAACATGCGCATTGAGTTTTCCCAGGACACAGGATGAGAGTGATAGAGATTAAAGAAGATGTGGATGAGGATGGGCAGATCTAGAATTATTATAATTTTTTTTCTGTGGTGACTGGGACACACACTGGAACAGAGTGGCACATTTTGAAATAATTCAAAAGCTTCAAACTCAAATTTAAAAACTCTTGTAATTATTAGACTAATACTGTAGTTTGTTTATAAAGTGTTCTTATAGTATCAGTGGATCAGTTATCCACCTGTTTTTTCTTATTTTACTCTAAATAGTAATAAAAAAAAATTAATAAACAGTTGGGGAGTTTGTTTGTATCTGCTATAAAAATTCTATTGTGACACTATATATTAAACCACTTTAAATGTACATAATTAAATGTTATCTATTTATAATGATAGTGATTTATTTCATCTTTAGATTTGGTGAGTTCACCTTGTCACTCTGGGGTAGCAGATCCGATTCTGGCCGCCCGTCTGGCTCTGCCCCTGTGCCCGTGGATCATCTGCCCTGCGAGGCAGGTGTGCCCGGGCGCTGCCGGGGCCTCTTTGTCATAAAAATTACTTGTGTGTCTCCAGGGACAGCTGAGGACACGGGTTGGAACACAAACAAAGTGTGTCAGCAGCAGCAGCGAGTGTTCGAGATTATTTGCTGAGTCAGCTTGTTGGAGGATGGTTATGTGCAGTAGTTACGCTTGCTGATGATGACGATCCTGTGATGATGCTGAACCCTTAGGTTTGTTTTATTTGTGGTGAACAGCAAGTTGATCAGGTCTGACAGGGAAGACCTTCTACTCTGAGGTCTGACTGAACATAAACATTTATAGGATAACAAACTGCACATTCTGTCTGTGAAATAGGGCGACACGACAGTGGATGCTCCTTGAAGCTTTAAATTAATAATGACTAAAGAAAAGCAAGACAAATAACCAGAAAGTTTGTGTTTATTACATGAGCAGCGACTCTGTGGAACCCCAGGTAATATACTTACCAGCCCTTGTTGCAAGTTGCATATATGAGCTCTTCATTAAAAAAGTCCTGTCCTCTTCTTGGACTAGTTTTCTGCCTCACACACATAAAAGCAGCAGTTTTCTAGTATAATGAGTATTCACAGTGAGCAATTACAAAAGCTTGTTTACGCATTTACATGTGAATATCCTGTAAGAATGATTTCATGTGCACTGTCTGTCCTCTCAAGATTTAGGTGAGACTGAACAGTTTTCCTTTGGTTACACACAGTGAAACGTGTTTCGGATGCTGAAGGAGAAGGACTGTGCCAATGAGCTGCTTCAAAGGAAAGTGTGTGGGAATCCAAACAGAGGCACATGAAATCCACACAGCTCTGCAAGCCAAATAAGATCTTTCAGATCTTTTCTCACAGTTCTTGGTTTTTATCTTGGTAAAATGTCATGAGATAAACAGGCGTGTTCATCCAGGAACTGGGAAATAATGAATTTGGTTTGTGATTTTTATTTATTATTTTTTTAGGCAGTCCCAGCCTTTTGTAACACACTCTTGTTGTAGTGTGAACATGTTGACAAGCTGGCCTCCAACTCATCAAACTTTCATGCCTGCAGATGCACCCCATCTTTGAATACCAGGGGTTTTATTTTGCAGTTCCTCAACACTGCTTAGCAGTCAGACTCATGCATATTTAACTACAGAATGAACAATTGCTTTGTCAGCTTGTGATAGTGTTTGTTGAGGTAACCATATCAGCTGCTGAACTGAATGCAAAATGCTTTCAGACGACCCAGAGGAAGAATGACTTGTCTACGACAGACAACCCTCTCAGCTAACCCACATCATTGGGAGGTCTTTGCATTTCACAACCTCTTCCTGAATCTGAATCTTATATAAGTTGCAAGCTGTAACCCAAAGCGTGCACTCTTTCTTGTACATTCACATTAGAAAAGTGACAACTGGGCTATAAGTGTATTCTTGTATTTTTATGGCTCATGACAGCACTTAATCGCTCAGGTCTGCGCTCGCTCTCACCTCGTAAATTATAGGACCGATTCATTCAAAGGTCTCATTAACTCTGGCTGCACCTGCAAAAAGAAACCAATGGTTTCAGAATCAACATGTGCAATGAGTCATGCATGGAGCAACAAAACTCTATCCACTGCTTATTTATATAAAAAAAAACAACCTGTGATGCATGTAGTAATCTTAATGGCAGTGGTAGCTATTTTCCATGTCTGATGTGTTTCACCAGCCTTTGGGCTCTAATAAGCCAATAAGTTCTCTAAATGTGTAGTGATGTGAGACGTTTCCCTACTGACTAAATGTAAATGTCATTGTAAACATACGGTCGATTTTCTTTTATGTGAAATCAGAACTGCAGTTACTGCAAATGATCAGCAGGGGTCAGTCTTGACATCTCTTCTAATAGGACTGTTGCTGGTTGCTTTCCCAGATGAAATGACTTTTAATGAAAATTTATATCAAATTCATAGCATTTAAACTTATGGTTCAATATGTTTTAATAGAAAGCTGGCAATGTAAAGAATTTACTAAACACAGGAGATCAACTGAGCGCATTCTGCACTTTTAGGAAATAAAGGATTAATTTTGGAGCCTTAAATGTCAGGACATCTCGGCTTCTGCTGCATCAGTTTTGACAATTATCATTTATGACCTGTGCCTCACAAGTTCGAAGACTTTATGCAGTTCAAGTGCTTAATATTTGGACCCTTGCCTCTAATATTGAAACCACAGTCTGTTCCCTTATTACCTATGTAAACTTTGTGTAGACGGGTTGACATTACTAAATAGAGAACAAGCTCACACATCATGACTTTTAGTGATTTTTTTACTTACCAATTATTTTGTTCTTATTTTGATGTGATCACATTTATGACAAATGACAAGTACACACTGTAAAGCAAGATGCTGATTAGCAGTTTACAGTCAGCAGACTTATCTTTTGACTTTGGTTAGCTGGTCAGCCATTGGACAGAAGGAAAGGCCCAGTGAGAGAGACTTTTAAAACCTGAAACATTCCTGAGGATTAGTCTTGCCACTTGCAAATACATAGTAATCCAAGGTCCTAGAATATTAAGACTGAACAACAGCTATTTCATTATATCACCAGTTCTGGAGTTAGTGAGCTGCTTTCAGCTCATTCACTGGATGATTCTTATTCTCTGAATAGGTGATTAAAGTTGCATTTTTTTACATTTGAAATTATTTTTTAATCGTATTTTTGTAATTATAAAATCAGTCAAGTATTTCTTTGAACCTCCTTTTTAACAATTTCTTGAAATTTGCTGCATCTTTTAACCGACGTGAGCAAAAAAAATCTCTTTACACTTCGTAATCCATTATGACATAAATTGGCAGTTTGCATAAACACTCCGTTAACATCACTTTTGCTTGAGAATTAGTTCAGCATGTCTTTGTGTTGATGAGGAGGTTGCAGACAACAGAACACTTTGTGTTAATATCAACTCATAATCTTTTGATTCAATGGTCAGACAGCTCTCTGGTTTCACTTGTTCAGGGTTATTTAGTGCAGATTTACAGCGGCGCTCAGGGAAATGGAGGAACTCGTAACAGTGAATTGAAACTTTGTGTAGAAAGGGCTCCATTGTCAGTGGTGGAGTTTGGACTGCAACAAATGAGCCATTCATGTCCCACAGCTTGAGCCCCTTAAATGAAGTGGATGTGCTGGCTTGTCAAAGTTTGATGATTAAACTTTGAGCCCGGGGGTGCATATAAGGAATGGGTAAATTAGGGTATTTGCTTTTGATTTCTGAGTCAACACTTGAAATACATTCACACACGCTTGGCTTTTGCACATTTACTCTCCGGGAACATCGGATAGGGTTGGTAAGAGAAAAAGCTCCCTCCACCTGGCCTCTCCTTGGCCGTGAGCACAGCATTCCTCTTGGCTCTCCTGGATTCATCAACAGGCGGGAACAGGTTCCTATCTGATAGCAGCACAGTTGTGCAGGTGTTATACAAACAGCAGGCTGATTTATTTCTTCATAACAAGAGGCTCCAAGGCTGGGTAGCTCAGCTGTTTTGCCCTCGCAGTTATTCCCGAATATTTGCAGCTTAAACTGTCCCTCAGTTAGAAGACAGAGGCCTCCATTAGAAGCACATGTTACCGCAGGAAGCATAACATGTGAATGTGTGGTGTGTTGTGTGATAAATCAGCAGAGGTAATTGTATCTGGAATGTTACACCTGGCAGATAGCGTGTTTCCTCAATTATACCTGGGTTTGGTAGAACCAGTTTCACAATTCATGATACTTTCATACTGCATACTGTACCAGGAGTATTTCTATATTTCTATCATAGTCAGATTATCTACTGTATGTAGGCGAATTTTGAAATCAAATATCAAAAAGTTTGAAAGGCCAGTAGTCTTTCTGACTTCTGACTGTGTTTTTATTTATATTTTTTGAAAATGCAACAGGTGTTAAGAATTATTTGTATTATGCTCCCTGCCGCAGACAGGTGTTGATGCTATTTTCTTCAGAAAAGCACGTAACCTTTTTTTTTTTTTTTTAAGTAAACGTCTGCTTTCACCGGATGTGGGGACTCAAACGCAGCACTATGCGCTACATCAGCAGCAGTGAACTGTGCCTGTGCGTGTCAGTCACTCCTTCCCTGCCCCCACCCGACCCTGTCCCGACCAACAGCTCAGGGGGTGTGTGTGTGTTGGTATGTGTGTGTGTGTGTGTGTGTGAGAGAGTTGAAGGCAGTGGGGCGGAAACTTGCTGCACCTTCATCAAGCTGAGAGTGGATATAGAGCAAGCGTTCTTTCAAAATAAAAGTTTACACGGCATGCTGTGTCTTTTAGTTTGTCTGTATTTTCAAAATATTGAAGATGCGAGCTGTAATTATTTATATTTATTACGTTTTTGCGGTTTAATCAGTTTACCACGTCAGTATTTGTGCTCTGTAAAACACCTTGGTTGCGAACATGTCTGCAAACATTTACAACCCTGTCGGACACAAAAGCAAAATACATGTGAATGTGATTATGACACACATCCTTCCGTCTTCGCGGCAGTCGCAAAACAACAAAACTCTCCCTAGCGATCAGATGAGATTTATTGCGAAAACCGTAACCGGAAGTGTGTCGTGTGTCTTCCGGTCGCTCTGACAGCGTTTGACGCGCAGGAAGGATCGGTTGGTTAAAGTCCTCCGTGTCTTCAAACCACTCCCTGGAGCTGCCGACCGAGCGGAGCCAGACGAGATCCTTCCCCACAGTCTTTGTTAACTCGACGATAAAAAGCAAAAAAAAAAAAAAAAAAAAAAGCTCAAGATATCCATAAACAAGTGTATCCGGTCAAAGTTTGGACCTTCGTGAATCTCCGGAAACTTTGTGGACTCGGACCTGAGACAGTCAGCATGGTGTTGAAGTCGGAAGACGGAGTAGGTGAGTGACACAGTGACGGAAAACTCGCTTTATTTAGTCCCAATATTGGATCAATACTGAAAACTACGAGCTTGTGTTTATGGATGGGGATTTAAAAATGAACCTCGGTACCAAGTGTGTGTGTGTGTGTGTGTGTGTGTGTGTGTGTGTGTGTGTGTTCAGCGTTGATGTTGTGTTTGCTGTGTTTACTACTCCGCCATTTGTTGTATTAACTACACCGAGATTTGATTATTTGTTTCCAGTAAGACAAAGCTTCACGTGCTTTCCATAAAACTCACACTAGTATTAAAATATTTAAAAACTGTCCAGCCTCTATGTATTATGAATATTGCACAAGTTAGTGTATTCATTGTTTTCGTTGTGGGTGTACATGTAAAACGGCTTAGTAATACATTTATAAATATGACACAGTTTAACATCAGCAGCAACAGGTGGGAAGCCAGACAGTTACTCATTCAGTGTCATTCCGTATGGCAACAACACAATTGAGTTTTTTTTAAATTATTAATTCTGCCTTATCTTTTCTAAAGTCACTATATTATTACCTGTATCACATTGCAGCAATTTTTGTATTGGTCTTAACTCTATTGCAAGATTGTTGAATAATTACAGCCAGTGTATTATTCTGGAGTGATCAAAGAACGCCTTTTGGAAGCGAGTTTTGACCATGACGCTTTCATCTCTTTGGCTTGGTTAGCCTGGCAGCGTTAATTAGTGCCCCTTGACCTGCGTCACTACTAATCGTGTTAAGTGAAAAGTGAACGTGTGATTGACTGATCCTGTTAAATGCTGCTGCTCCTTTGTTCTGCTGCTGGAGATGAATAACTCGGGCACAGCCTTAACCTCGGTGATTCTGTCTGAGGCTGGCTGGCACGCAGCTGTATTGTTTGTACAGGCATAGTGAAGAAGAAGGGCACAGTCAATTCTCTTTGAGTCCATTTGTCTCTGACACTTAGAGATGGGTGGTCTGGAAAGTTAAAGTAGTTGTCACTAATGGTTCCCTAATGAGTGGTGCTGAGAGCACTAATGGGCCCTCCAGAACAACGTGCCCTGCCTGGCACTAATGCCCTGGTGGTTTGATAATCGCCATTCTCTCTTCATAATCTTATTTTAACCTTCTTCCTGCATCAGTTGGAGCTCTCCTTTCCACTCAGGCCTGTGCTTTATTCTGCAGTTACTGCTAAAATGCAATTTGTCAAAATGTATTTACTTTCAAATGCAGTAGGGTGGTGTTGTAAGTCTCGTTGTTTGGTAGCTCAGCAACAGTGCAGTAGGCTACATTGCTGACGTTTTTTAGGCTGGTAGGGCTGCAAACATTGCTATGCAGTATTTTAATGACTGTAGCCTTGAGCACCTGTAAATGTAGAGCTATGACTAGTTGATAGTTTCATAATTTGAGTTTTTTTCAATCGCTCACTTTACAGCAAATCAAAAATAATATGTAACAAATGCCTGTCATAGCCCAAAATCAAGGTCTGTTTTGAGAAATACTAGTATCCACAATAATGTCAGATATCAATATCAAAAAAGAGAAATGCACATTCTTTTGTTTGTTAGGAGTTGTTTGATACTTTGAAGCACAAATATTTCAAAAATCATTATATTTAAGTTATTATCCAAATTGTTAGGTGATTACTTATTCATGTGAAGATTCAAGCAGCAAAAAATTATAGTAAAATTATTTTTGAGGGAGAAATAGTCACAACATTTGCCAGTTTGGGTGACTGAAACATAAGAATCTGCTGCTGTTTTCTCTTTTATATTATTGGAATTGGAATATCTGTGAATGTTCTGACAAAACTACTAATGCTATGACTAACCTTTTGAATTATAAACCTTAAGCATGTTAAATTATTAGTGGCAGTTTTGACAGTTGTGGCTGTTTTGCATAGAAACTGTATTTGTTGTAAATAGCTTGCAGCCCTGTGACAAGCTGTGATTCTCGGTTTCCCTTAATTATTGTCGATCAGGCAGCCCTGAGTTCAAGAAGTAATATTCTGTGGCACAAGTTTCCCAGCCACTCTGTACCTCAATTTCTTTTTAGTTTATACCTTAATCTCAGTCACCAATATATTAAACCATTCAAACAGCTCAGCTTGTCTTTTATTTCTCCTTAATCAAAGATGTGCCAGATTTTTCTGTTTATCGTCTCCTAACTGCCAGCACTGACTCAAGGAAATTTCAGGGTTTGTACACAGCAGGTATAGACATGTCTGGAGTAATTTTCTTCATACAGTTGAAACTCTTTGATAGACCTGTTGATAAGACCTGATTAAAATAGCAAATAGCGGGAAAACTATGATGAAAGCGTGTGCTGATTTGCTTATTAACCACAGCTCAGGTGCAGTTCCGTTTGGTTATGCATGGGCAGTGCTTGAAATGTCTTCTCAACATTACTCATATAGGATTTGTTTGTGCTGCAGGAAACTGAGCAAAAAGTGCAATCATCAGTCCATAACATAGCAAGGTTTGCTTCCAACATTGAAAAGCAAATCAGATCTCTGGTCAGTTGGTTACTTTTTATCTGTCTGTGTTTTGTTTTCAACAAAGCATGTAATGCATTGAGTTATGAGAAAGATCTGGCACCAATGAAATGTTGACAAAGAGGTAAGCAATGCATGCTGAATTGTATAGCTGCTTTTATGGAATCATATTACCACAAACCCTGGTTTCTGTGCACAATGGGATAATGTTGTGATAGACATGAACCATTAAAGTTAAAGAAAGAATAGCTTTTTTATTGTGTTTCCCACAGGATGGGTGGGTTTAGCCATAGCTTTCACTCGTCTTCTGATGTATGAGAACAGCTCACAAACAGGATGTTAAGAATTTGACACTATACTTGACAGGAAGTGACATCCCACGCTGTGACAGAGAGAGAGAGAGAGAGTGTAACATTTCTTCACTGCATTGCTGCAGAAAAATAAACATAAAGACAGAAGTGGAACTGAAACCTGGAAATAACGTAAATCATTTGCTCCTCTAGCTTTCCCATCATATGTTGTCTGGACGTGGGTTTTTATGTATTTTTACCAGCTAAAAAGGATGTTGACATTAGGACAGCCCCGATAAGAATCAAAGCCAGCAGCGTTACAAGACAAAGGCAGGCTTTGTGGGTAGAAATAGCACTTCCGCATTTGAGGGAAAACAACGAGAAGCCTATCAAAACAATTAATGTTGAGAAATGCCTACAAAAAAAGATGAAGATTATTAGAGAAAGCTGATCTTTTGTGTTCATAATGCTGGTTTGCACATCTGTGTGTACATCTGCAGGAAGTTTATGCTGTGGAGTCGTCTGTATGTTTGGTTTATGCTGAAACCTTGTTGGGCCCAACTATACAGTACATTCTCCAGGCTCAGTTCCCACTGAGTCACATCCTCTGGTCCCAACATTTCTGCCCAATAATTTTAAGGCAGTGTTCACACTGACAACACTCTGCTGCACTGGTCATGTTGCTTTCTATTACTGGTGAGACAATGCATTAATATTTGGGAAGGGCAGATGAAGTAACATTTACATGCTTATGCTCAGTTGGTCAGGCAGTCATCCATGGACCACAGGGTCAGTGGTTTGATCCCTGGTCCCTCCTCGCTATGCGTAGAAGTGTCCCTGGGCAAGACACTGAACCCCAAGTGGCTCCCAGTGGGTCACATGAGAACCTCGCAGGGCAGCCACTGCCGTCAGGGTGTGAGTGGGTGAAGCAACACTGCAAAGCGCTTTGGATAAAAGCGCTATGTAAAAGGCCATTTAACCAAAGTTACAAGAATTGTGTACTTGCATAACTTTTATTGCCCAATGGAGTGCATTGCTACATGATTTAGCTTTGTGTTACAGCAAAAGTTGGGTCTAGTTCATCTTTCATATGGGGGTCACCCTGCATTGTTTAGATGGAGGGCTTTATGTTGTCACCCCCTCTGTGCCAAAGTGCTGGCTTTATTTCAAGCCTTTGATCCGGTATAAAGTGCATTCAGACAATAACTGAATCATGAACTGACACCTCTCCTTTGCTTCGCTGATTGGACTTTGATTAGAAAGATTCTGCAGTGTCCTACCAGTTTGAAAGAGAAGGTGGGACTGACCTCATTCAAGAAATTTGTTTTGACCACAAAAAAAAAAAAACCACTTTTGCAACTACTGGTGGGCTGAGTAGGGTCCAAACTTTTACTTGCTCTTTCATTCTGTCATATCAATTTTTTTTCATTCTGACTGTAATTTTCTACATTTCCCTGAATAAAAGGAAAGCACCACAGAGACATGTCTGATCATGAAGAGGAGGAATTTTTTTATTTCATTTTGAAAGAATGCCAGCAATAATGACCGCAGATGCATGTCGCAATGAATATTTTTTTTACCAGTCATTACATTCTGGTATATCTGTTCACTGAGAAGAAAGCACCTCAGCCTTTTGTAATGGATTTTTACCTCCATAAGTTTCTTTACTGCTTTTTTCCATTATAAATTGTATGTACACTGGTGTGTTTTCACATAAATACATGATATATTGCACAATAAACACCAACATCAATTATATATGAGGACTTGCTAATAGCCCACTAACATGTGGATCCCATACTGACACCAGTCAGGGAAATCTCAGTGTGGGGCTGCAGAGTGCAGCCAACACAGCAGAGGGCTCATCGCTGACTCATCGAACTCTGTACAGACATGAGGCAAGAGATCCCTGATAGTCTGTGCTGTTGACGTATCCGTCGTTGTAATAACACGTAGCTTGGGACGTGACACGGAGGAATGCTGGCAATGTTTCACAATCGTTTGGGCCTACACAATTAGATTTCAGAAAACACTCATACACTATACTTTATGATTTTTCTTTGAATCTTTGGCTCTGGTTTATGTGGTTATCGCATGTTTCCCTCTAAAATATTGTGTATAGGGCTTTTAGTGTTCAATTTAGAACTGACAATTTTTGTTTATATTCATAATCCATACTTTGATCCAACAGAAATATAAATCTGTGACTAAGTCACATTTATCCCAAATAGCTCCAACATAGGCTTATACTGTACATTGTGTGTGTTCCTGTAGATACTACTTAGTAGGGACCAGATTTTGTTAGAGTGAGGACATTTTTGTGAAGTGAGGACATTTTGACCGGTCCTCACTATTTTTGACCCTAAAAAGGGGGTTTTTGAGGGTCAAGACTGAGTTTTAGGGTTACTGTTAGAATTAGGTTTTGGTTGGTTAGGGTTAGGCATTCAGTTGTGATGGTTAGAGTTAGGGTAAAGGGCTAGGGATTGCAATATGTCAATGAATGTCCTCACAAGGATAAAGGTACAAACGTGTGTGTGTGTGCGTGAGCGAGTAGTAGGCAGAGAAGAGAACGGCCACTGGGTGGAGCCTCCATGTTAATGGTAGTGAGAATGAGTGAGAGAGATAGAGACGAAGAGGAGGGAGTGAGGTAGTGAGTAAGGCTCCTTCCCCAAATGGGCTGTATCAGTGTGCTCTTAACTGATGCCTGTGCTGTACTGCTGTACAGAAAACCCAGTAGTATCTCTTTGCCTGACTGGAGGAGCTGGCTGTTTGCTATGCTGCTTGACATGTGGACATGTGACCACCAATAAGCAACAGGAGCTGACAGAAGACCAGAAGACAGGACTTCAGGCTTTTGTTGTTGTTGTTTTTTGTTATTCATAAAAGAAAGGGAGCTCTCTGGACACACAGAAAAGTGACACTTTGGAGGATTTCCTTCTCAGGTTAGCAGTTGAATTTGATGATGCTTATTTGGTGAATCCATTGTTATATTTTACAAGCCTGTTTATGTAGCTTATACTCTGTCTATACTCGTATAGTCCGTGGAACTTGCTGTTATGTGGGACTTTGACCAGTTCTTATGGACTCTGTCTTCTCCAGATATGTTTTTTAAATATATATGTGATTAAAGGTGTGGATAATGAATGCTAAACTGGCATTCATCACCTATTAATATAGATGATAATTATCTTGGGTGTAAACTTCTACTGTATTTGTTGGACTGTCATGTCAGTGTCTAGCCTGACCTGGGATTTACCGGTTAATGGAGCTCCACTGACTGACACATAAGATGACGGTGCAGCAGGCCAGTGGCTGGGCAGCGCGGGGCAGTCAGCTTTGTCAAAATGAATTAGGGGTATGGCAGAAGGCTTTCTGTAATTATATATGTTGACACTAAAATTGCACAAGTTCATCTACAGATAAAGGCTTTGTGATCACTTCATTATTCAGCTCATATGAACCCAAGGCGGTTTCAGACAGCTGGGATATGTAAAGAAGTAAATACAGAGCCCAGAGCGATGCTTTTGCAGGCCATCCCTGTGCCTGGGCCTTGTTGAGGAATGTCCTGAAAGGCAGCTCGCAGACACAAAGGGAGAACTGTGATCGTCCCACCATACTTCCCACTGTTTCTGTGTTCTCCTGCCATTCGCTGTCCCACACCTCCCCGACCAACACAGGGCCCCTTCTCCTCTTATCGTCCTCTGTCTGTCCCCTTTCCCTCTTTTTACTCTTGGGCCAGGTCAGGTTTAGTCTTTTGGAGTGCTTTTGATCCAAAGCTGGTGGTCTTTTTCGGTCTATTTCGGGTTCTGTTTGGTGTGTGTGACAGCTATGATCGAGAGGTCAGGGGTGAACAAGTTTATTCAGGCCAGTGCCCACGAAGAGACTGGCATTTCACAGCCTCCACTTTGCTTTGTTACAGTCTGGTTTGGTTTTTGAAGGTGTGTGTGTGTGTGTGTATGTGGTTTCAAATATACATGAAGAAGACACCTCTTGGGATTTGACGTTATAATGAGATTCAGTCTCAGCTTGGAGACCCAATGGACGATGTTGCTCTAAATCATCTCTTCTTTTTCATACATCAAACAGCAGGAAATATAAGGTAACTTAAAGAGACATAATGGACATTAGTGTACTTGTCTGTGTGTGTTTGTGTGTTGTTTTGCCCATCCCCGCCCACATAATCGATTGTTTGTGTGCATGTGCACTGTGCTGAATGCATTAAACCTCATCATGGAGTAGACTGCCGGTGCTTCTGCTGCTTAAGGTTAGTGCTTGATTGATTGGAGGTTGCAGGGACTGCAGGGACAGTTCAAAGTGAGAAATCCCTGTATGTTACAATAAGGACAAAGACCATATACTAGCAACAGCAGCCTTAAGGAATGTGGGGGAGGGGAGCAGGTAGAGGACAGTTGGGGAAAACTGTGTTCTTGGATGCATTTTGCAGATAAGTATGGTTAGCAAAAGAAAAGATGATGGGTTCCAAAAACACGAGGAAGACAGAAGAAGAGAATAAGGGGGGTAATCAAGTGAAATGGAGAGTGTGCGAGCACTAAATGGATGCTGTATCTTCTGCAAATATAAGTGGGATATAACAAAAAACACAAGGGACCTCATGTAGGGAGTGATTGCTACTATCGTTGTCATTCATCCGCTCTGATCAGTGAGTGCAGTGCATTTAAATGTAATCATGTACAAGCACAGAAACATGTGGCCGCAGACACTGATGCATACTATTAGCATATTCCCTCAGTCAGCATATTACAAGCAGCAATTTGTTTCCAATATATTCATTGATGCTTAGAGAATTCATATTTAGATTAAAAATATGTAGTGTTTGTTTCAGAATTTAAAGTAGATATACAACAAATTTTCTCACGTGTCAGATCTGTCTTGAGTATTTAAATGATCTGATTCAGCAGCTGTGTCACAAGGGACAGGCTAGGTGGGAGCTTAGTTGGTTTAAGAATTTTTTTGATCGTTGTGTGCCAAGACAGGTTTGCTAAAATGGGTCACATTAGGTGGGAGGGAGGCTGAGAGAGGTACGAGCTCTCAGAATTCTAATTTACTTATTTTCCAAGGAGAGTTCTTCAGTGATCTGGGTGGAAATGACACATCTGCCTCCTCTGCCAGGATGGCAATCAGGATGTGTATTAGTGGGCTCTGCTGTGGGAGAAGGAGCTATAATTGGTGTCTCCCTTGATGTCAACTCCCCAGCGATCTATACTGACCCAGCCCTCCGTAAAAACTGCTTTGCCCATTTAGAAACTCTCGAGTCTCAGAAGTAAATGATAAAGATATACACCTTTTTAAAATAAGTGGTTGTACATTTGTTCTGAATATTAGAGGCTGAACAATCTAGGCAAATAGTGTCCACTGTTTAAAGTTGAAACAAAAAGCATGTTGGAGAAAGCTGACATAACACAAGGCACAGCGTAATACAGGGTGTAACCGCCCTGGACGTCGCGTGGGTTCACCCGTGTGTGCGTCTGTGGGTGCACTCATTGCATGCACGCCTCCATGTGCATGTGATTGTCTTGAATTGCCTGTTTTCCAGGCAGTGTGAGTCCCTAAAGGAGCAAAGTTGTGGGTGGCCCATCTTTCTGTTTCAGTTTGTGTAAATGGCTGTTTTAAAGAGTTATACCAGCTCAAAATGCAAAATGCAAGTCAAACAAAGACATTTTAGGGGAGGCAGTAAGTGCCACATTATCTCTTAAAAAATCTACTCTTCAAACATTTAACAAGATTTTAATAAGGCCGTGAATGTTTTTTATAAAAATAGATATTCTCTCACTGCTTTCTCCTTACCTCACTTGTTTTTCTGTCTTGCCTGCTTCCTTATTTTTTTCTAAACACAGCTCTTTTTTTTAATTATCCCTGCAAGTGCAGAGGTTTGCTTAATAACAGCCAAACAGCATTCCCAGATAAAAGGGGAAACAAGCATCTCTCAGCCTTTTGGTGGATTAGGTAGAAGGGGTCCCCCCTTCATCTTGTGTTTTCTGGAAAATGACACCCACTCAGTGCTCGCCTCTGGCACGAGCGTGAGTGGGGCCTTTCCCTTCCCCAATGTGGGCTATTAAATGTTTTTGGGGTATTGCCAACAAACCAGTGTTGGGTGCACCTTATTGGCTCCATGAATGAATGATGATGAAGGGGTTTGTAGATGATTTTGAGGGGGCACTGAGGTCTGTTAGTTCAGAAGAAAACGTACCCACATTTAGGGATGTGTATCATAAGTGTCTGTCCGGTTTGTCCTGTCTCTTCTGTTCTTTCTGTAGCTCTTTTCTTCCAACAGTTCTTCTCTTATAAGCCAACTAATGCTGTGGTTGTGTAGTATTCGGTCCTGCTGTCTTGCGCTGTATCTCGTGGTTCCCTTCGGCTCAGGCCAGCCACCCATCCCTTCCATATTTTTAGGGAGAAGAACAGCTTTCTCCCTTCATGCTCATCCTATCTCTTTCTTCTGTTTTTGCTGTTAAATACACAGGCCAGGTCTGGATTTGTTCAGTGTGACATTAACTAGTCTGGGCCGTCGGCCTACATGGTTTAAAAGAAGGCCTACACAATCTCAGACATATCAGCGTGGATGCATTTTTAACATTCGCATGTTTCTGATATGAGAGTTTCTCAGGGGAATAGTGTTACCAAGTGAAAATAAGTATTATGCAGCTCTTTATTTTGATGTGTGTCTTTGCTCCAGACTGCCTTATCTCTAACCTCACTATAGTCTCCATGGCTACCAAGAACATTTGGGATGTTTCAGTCGGATCACAGAGGTAACTGTAGGCTTTGAGGTATGATGTGTGAAAGGTCAACTTCGAGTGGACTGCTACACTTCCCCCATCTGCCTGGAAAGTAGAGAGGAAGACAACAATGCTTTGTTTTGGAGGTCCTTAACAGCTGGTATAAATGTCTTGTTTTGGAATTTCAATGTTCTATTTGCTAAATAAACTTGGGCTTATTTAGCTTTTATAACCTTCACTCTCTGCAATCCAAGACAAGATTTTTCAGTGTCATTGTTCGTCTCAAAGACAGGTGTGAATGAAGATTCCTGTCCTCAGCTTCCATCAATCTATAATCATTAACATGTTAATCATTTGTAGCCTTGACCCATTTAACCTTTTAACCCTAAAACTGAGTTAATACGGAGTGGAGGAGAGGTCACAGGAACGGGTTTTGCGCTTGCTCACTTGAGGGATCAGCAAAATAGTCGTTGAGGAAAAGTGGTGATCTTCAGACCGCTCTGACTGCAACAGCTCGTGTTACTACTATTTAAGTTCAGGTTTTATTATTATGAATGCTTTCCAACGGCGGACTTGTTAGACTTCTTACAGTTATGTATATTATTCTCGGCCAAGATGGAGACATTTAACAAGATTGTTTTTAAGGATCTGCAGTCACAAAGAGCTTCTTGTTTTTGTATTTAATATCATACTTTATTTCCTGCATATCTTCAGCAAGTGAAAACAAGTCTTAAGCATACAAATCTGTTCCTCCAGGCCTCACAGATGTTTTAGAAATGCATTTTAAGTAACTTGCCTGCAGTATTGGCTTCCAGTAAACAGATTACATGCCACCAATCTGTTACTAGTTTATTCTAGACTTATGTGGTCTTAAAACATTAGCTATTATGATGGAAGAATCATCTACATTTTAATAGTAATTAATTCTGGAATAAAAAAAGAGTAAAGTGAGCATTGCTTACATTGATGTTCTAAAGTAAATTAAAATAAAAGTAGTGGTTGGAAAGATGTAATGATAGAATGCTGATTCTAGTCCTCTTGGCCTTTGAGTGCAGACAGTGTGAACACTCACACAGACACACAGAGTCATTGTCCATCAATCCCTTGGCACAGACAAAGCTAATTATAATGGCCTGTAGTGTGAGTGACAGGAGGACTAGCCGCGCTCTGAGACCTGTCACATTTGTGCTGTCCTGGCTCTGGGGATCAGCTCTGTGAAGCTGACCTGAGCTGTTTTGCTTAAGCTTGAGTTAGACTTGTTTGTGGAATCTTTGTAGGTTTCATGTAGGTTCTGGATGACTACGGACCCGACGCAAACACCTACGCCATAGCCTGATGTGCACCTCCCCAGAAACGTAACATCACGTTGGACGTTAAAGAGACCACTCTCATTAGTTCACTCATACCTTCTCTGAACCTTATGGGCTCAGTGGTCATATGGACCAGCTCATCTTTCATCTTTGTCTTGCTGTAGTTTCAGTTAAAGTAGCTGTTTTTCGACTACTGTCGGCTCCAACTTGACATTATCCACTCAGTTTCAGCCACAATTGTTTGTAGAAACCCCCCCCCCCCAAAAAAAAAAACATAAAAAAACAAAACCTAAAATAAAACCACACCACAGTGGCAAAGTGGTGGGACAGAAACCCCAGTGCCAACTACCGGTTTGGCAGTGTAATTGTAGTATGACACAGACACACCAACGCACAAGTATGAAATCTGGTAACACCGTAGGCTGATTGTGTAGCCTGATGTGTAGCCTCAGTGTGGATTTGATGTATAAATTAAACTTCAGTCTATTCAAAGTGTACCTGGCTGTTACCTACTTGGTTCACTGGCAGTATAGGGGTTTTTGTGTATTGTAAAAGCTTGTATGAATCACCGCCATTGCTTTAACCCACCATGTGATGAGTCTCTGTTTCTTGAAAACATCTTACATAACTGTCATTATTTGTTATGTGTGGCATGCTCCACAAACCCTATCCATGGGCATTCAATCTCCTTGTAATATCAGGGAGCTTTAGAGAGTGTGATGTTATTTCTATGCGCTGATTTATCCTCAGGGATATACCTCAAGGGAGCGAAATACACCAAAAAGGATAAAGGTCCCTTATATTTGGGCGTCGCTGTCCTAACACTTTTCTGCTATCCTCACCCACCCACAGTGCCGGACGACCTCACCCCAGAGGAGCAGCAGGAGCTGGAGAATATCCGCCGGCGCAAGCAGGAGCTGCTGGAGGACATTCAGGTAATACTTGGATAGGATATGCGGGTTGTTTTCAACACAAACCGTCACTAGAGACTGGAAAGATACTTTCATGTGTTTTACCTGAAAAAACTCTTCACAAGCTTGTTGTATTTTTTACTAGTTTTCCATAAGTAAAGGTAGCTTGATACAAAGATGCTTTATTTTACAACAGGACCATGATAAAATATTTAAGTGATAGACCCAGTAAAATTAGCAGGGGCTCAAAGGGTGAGAGGGTCTGAATCTTTATTCATACAGTCTGTATATTCTTATCATTACATAGGCAGCTCTTTCACTTCTTGAACTTTTTAATTTACCTCCTCTCTAGTTTTTGCTGCCTTTAAACACGTGACTCATTTCCAAGGAATCCTCTGAACATTTCACCCCGAGTGGAATGTGAGGCATTTCCTACCTAGTATTTACTTCCTTAGCAAACAGTTCCTGTTTATTTTTTAGCCATTATTGTTTCGTAGATTTGCTCTCTCACCAGAAGCCTCTGTTTCTTTTGGGTGTTTTTATTGAAATTCGGTTTGAATATACATTAATATAAAAATAAACTAGCAAATTGTTTTGCATTCAGATAAAACAGGATTATGCTTTTATGAGAAATGTGCTCAGTAGAATATCCCTCATGCAGTCTCTGGTTTCTAAAGAGAGCCAGGAATCAAAACAGCTACACCGAATTTCCCACAAGTGGTTTTTTTGATTCCTGTCCATGGCCATGATTATTTTGTTTTGGCTGTTTCCTTAAGCCTGAAGCTTAGCTGATTATTTCAGCTCGCTGCTCAGGTCAGTGCTGTCACTCACTAACCAGGTCCAAGCAAAATGTTAAGTAGATGACACACAGCGATAACAGACATGTCCAAGTAGAAAGTAGGTCCAGTGACCTACTCATCTCCTACTGGCTCTGACAGACTAGACGTGTGATCCAGCATTCTCACTTTTATGAGCCTAGGCCACCATTGCTGTTACCCCCTCACACACACACACTTTGTGGACCCGTCTGTTCCTTTATCCTCTGCTCCTCTGTGGTCTGCACACTGACCCCTCTCCTTCTATCTGACACACAACCTTTGTTTGCAGAGGCAAGCATCTAAGGAATGTGACTGCACTTTGGCCTATAGCAAGTTGGTTATTCATGATAAATTGTACAGTAACATTGTACTATCATTTTGATGATTGCAACCTTTACTTGACGTCAGTTAGGATCAATAATGAGCTCTGACTATTTACAGGACCTCTCATACTACAGTCTGTTATTCAACACATTTATATCAAGCTGATGTCGTCCTCTCCCTCACGTGTCCTCTGTTATTGCCTTACCGCGCCAGTCTGGCACCAGCAGGCCTGAGTTGATCGACTAAATCTGTCTTTAGGACCATTAATCATTAAAGCACCACGCAAAATATAATCCACTTTAATGCATTTTGCTCCATTTTCATTGAGGTTATGCCCTATTGTTCCCTGCCTAATCAAATTCAGAATAAGAGGATTGTTTAAGGGAGTATACTCACGCAAACACACATTTTCTGGTGTGAGATATAGTCTGATACAGTTTGTAGTTTAAGGGCTCAATGATGCAGGTCTTTTTGTGAAAAAAGGCCACCAGTCTTAATACAAACAGAGGGGATTCAAAGATGATAGTGTCTCTATTACCACTGATTAATAGATCACTCTTTTGGTTTCGTTTTAATTTATATTTTTTGCACGTCATTTCTGTTGTGTTCAATACCTCCTGCTGTGCAGGAAATTGTTAAAAAAATGATGACTTAATTCTTTTTGTCATACTTAAATAATTTTAATATTTCTGGGGTTTTTTTCGACAGCGGCTGAAGGATGAGATAGCAGAAGTGACAAGTGAAATTGAGAACCTGGGTTCCACTGAGGAGAGGTAAGAAAACAGCAGCTGACCACCCACTCCATACATATACTGCTCAGTTAGGCCTAAATTGCCTCGTTGTTTGGTTTCTATTAACTTATCAAATGAAGCTGTTAATTATTCATCCTTGATAGCCAAGTTGGGCCAGACGTAACACCAAATACCCTCCCTAAATTGACTAGGCTTTTAAGGCAGTTTAAATGTTTCATCAGCCACACCCCCATGATGGGAGGTCTCATTGAATAATGCAGTGGGTGTATGCACAGAAGCAGACAATGGATGGTCTCAGGAGAGGAAGAGCTTGGGTATGGCCTACTCCAGTGGATAGGGATCCCATCAACTACAGAATATTGCTAAAGCACTCTCACATGGATCTCAAACCCATTAAGGATTATGGTACCTTTTTCTGATCAAAGTTTCCTGAGATTCATTTATTAAGCACAGTACATGATAATCTGTGTCTTCGTGGAGTGTCTGTTTAGCTGATTGTTTGCTGTTGACAGACAAAGGGGGAAGGAATGCTGGTGAGAGTGAATCAGAAGTGGTGACCTCTTACCGGCTAGGGCTGGAGATGTAGTCATGGTGACGTTAGACTATGGGAGCACACTTTGACCCCAGAATAATGCAAGGCCTTTGAAATGGAGGATTCTCATACGCATGATGTTAAATGTCTAATCAGCACTATGTCATTTGGGATGAGGACGAAGAAAGACCTGTCACAGCCAGACAAATGAAACTTGTTAATAAGAAAGATACTTTCAGGAGTTAATGTGAATATATTTATTCTTCAGCTTTTAGCCATGTTGAATTTCTTGCCTTTGCTGGCAGTTTCATTTGTGTGAGTCATCCAAAAGCTAAAATAGAATCTAAATGTATGCACAATGGAGCAGTGACTGAGTCATTTAACAAACAGGAATGCCAAGAATGACTTACCCGTTCTTAAATGAGACTATTTACTGGTTATTCTTTAATGGTAAAACCTAGGTGTGGACATCACCTCACGTTCTGAGAAGCTGATGGGCTTCAGAACTGGCATTCAACATTCCAAAAGAAACTTTATGTTGTAGCCCCAATTTGCCAAGTATTCAGATAGCAGATATCAGATACTTTCTCACATTTTACAGAACAAGACTTCTGCTACATACATAGAATCATGTTCACATCACAGTAGGAACAACTGACAACCTACATTCTCGTGTTGCAGGAAAAATATGCAGAGGAATAAACAGGTGGCCATGGGCCGTAAGAAATTTAACATGGACCCAAAAAAGGTAGGTGATAACCTGGATAAAATATTGATTCTCCAGAAAAATTAGTTGTTCCACAGGTTCTCATAAGCAGACAGGGTGTGACCTGGGTCTGTGTCTCTTTCTCAGGGAATCCAGTTCCTGATTGAGAATGACTTGCTCAAGAACACAAGCAACGACATTGCTCAGTTCCTCTACAAGGGCGAGGGTCTCAACAAAACGGCCATTGGAGATTACCTCGGAGAAAGGTCAGGATAAGAAATTGACACTTTTTTTGGTTTCTTTCTTACGCTTTCTGTCACAATTCACCAGCACCCATTTCATGTGGTTATTAAAGGTAGCATCAAATGTGCATATTTTTTGTATTACTCTGCTTCCTCTTGGTCAGACACACGCCCATCCTTCCCTAAACACAGTTTATTGGCCCCGTATTTAGACTGTCCTCCCAAGATGATATCTGTTACTCAATAGCCTCCATCTGTCTTTGGTTATCTTCCTTATTCATAAGTATCAGCGATCAAGAGACTCACAACTCTGGAATGGTCATGTATGAAGGGAATTAAGGGATTCGCTCGAGAGTGGAGATTAGCCATGTTAAAGTGAACACTTAATACAGGAAATAGTGATGGATATGAGTGGTATGCACTGCTCGGGGCCTACAGGGCAGACTATATTACAGTAAGGATGTGGTCAATGAGGTCAAACCAGGAAATGGAGTGCAGGCTGTTGATGGATGCACTCTGTTTGATTGTTATCAAGTTCTTTGAGTGTTTCTGATTCTATAAGGAGGGAATCTCGACATATGATTGGTCATTTGTCCGCTCAGAGTAGTAGTGATTTCATACAACTGTCAAAGGCAGCTCTGTAGAGCCATCCCATGATCCCTCAGGGCAGATCATTTACTCTGAAGGGCATAAAGGTCAGGACTGATGTTATGATCAACATCAAATGATAAATGAAAGGGTGTGGGGGTGGGTGTTCTTCTGCCGTGGCTTTGATTGGAGAATCTAAGATCTCACTGGCCTCCTAAGCCCTTGTGAGCTTAATGACGCCCAGAGCCAACCCTCACACCCGTTACTAATGCGGTATAATTTTGAAATTGCTAAAGTTTCCATTTAGCATTGAACTAAACACTACAATAGAAGCCTGGTTTAGCCTTAGCATTTCTTAGCATCCATCAAACAACAATTCAAATTAAAAACTTTGTTGATAGCTTGAGAGCTTTTCTATTTGTGATATTGATTGATCAGTTGATCAGCAAATAAATTTGTTACTTTGCAAGTTTGATTAATAATAAAAAAATTCTTTGTAGAAATCTAAATATTAAAAACCCTCACATTGTGTGTTTGTTTTCTTGTAGTAAGAAAATACAATCTGCCATGTTTTGTCTCCCACAGAGATGAATTCAATATTCAAGTCCTCCATGCCTTCGTGGAGCTTCATGAGTTCACAGACCTCAACCTGGTTCAGGCTCTAAGGTAAGACAACAGTTCCCTGAGGGTCTCATCTTGTTCTTGTTTTGATTCTTGTGCTTCAGTCCCTCTTTTAATGTAAATCATGTGCCTTAATATTGCAGCTTAGAAGGATGCAGCTGTCAGTTTCAGTCTTGTGTCTGAACAGAATAGTTTTTTCACAGTGGAAGTGAGCTTGCTGCTGACTACTGAGCTGTGTTCCCTGACAGACAGTTCCTGTGGAGTTTTCGGCTACCAGGAGAAGCTCAAAAGATTGACCGTATGATGGAGGCCTTTGCACAACGTTACTGCCAATGCAACCCTGGCGTATTCCAGTCCACAGGTAGCGCTGTCATGCTTTACAGACCAGGCTTTTTTAGCGCTGTAATAAGAAGTTTATATTGTGTCTTTTGATTATAAGATTTGAATACAGATATGGGTCACTTGTATTGTATTGTATTGATTGATTACATGCAAAATCTTTTGCCACATCCTCTTCTGTTTATTTTGCTGCCTTTTTAAAAATAATGGTAAACACAGTTCAGTTTACGCAGGAATAATGGCAATCCAAAAATAGCTGACAAATTATCTGTTGTCTTTGTTATTGAATGCAGTGTGTTCCACATTGAACTAGGATCTGATGGCATGCCGATGGAAATCTAAACAACCCTACTGTGCAGACATAAAGTCTGCTGAGGTGTATTATGGGAGAGTGCCTAGCTTTTGAGAAATAATGCCCCCAGCAGACAGCTGACTACCTCTAACATAGATGCAGATGGATTTGAATAATGCATGGAATTTCCCATTGGCTAAACAGGCCAGATAAAGTGCTGCTGTGTCAGCCGTGTGTTTGTCTTTCAGAGTACACACACACACACACACACACACAAAACACTCACGCTGAAACACACATGCATACTTGGCTGCCCACACGCAGCCTTTCACTCCCACCCACACCCCTTGCTAATGAAGCTTTGCCTATCTGTTCCTCTTTGTAAAGCTGTGGTCCCCAAAGTGCCATCCTTTCGGCTCAGCTAATTTACATTCATATTTAAACACCACATTAAACACTGGCAGTAGTTTTATGCTAAACAGCCACATTTTTCTGTGTCGTAAAGTTCATCTCTCCTTCATAGCGTGATCACAATGTTTGTGTGTGTGTTTATTTGTTTGGTACAGACACTTGTTATATCCTGTCATTTGCCATCATCATGCTAAACACCAGCCTCCACAACCCAAACGTGAAGGACAAGCCTACGGTGGAACGCTTCATCTCCATGAACAGAGGTATCAACGACGGAGGAGACCTACCTGAAGACTTGCTCAGGGTCAGTAGTGTTTTTAAAACTGTGGCACCACTTTGGTTCTCTCTCTCATCTCTTTCAGACTGGGTCTGAATTTATGGCAAATTGTTCTGTTGTAGAATCTGTATGACAGCATCAAGAATGAGCCCTTCAAAATCCCCGAGGACGACGGCAATGACCTCACACACACATTCTTCAACCCAGACAGAGAGGGCTGGCTGCTAAAACTGGGTGAGTGACAGTGGAAATACAGGCATTATGACACATGGAAATGCCAAAAGTGATGGTTCTCCTCAGTGTTTGCCACATATCGGCTGAAAATTAGCCCTTGTAGGGTAAGACGAAGTGTGTTCCCTGAGGCCACTGACCTCTGAGTGCATATGTGTACATATGAGTGTACATGCTCTGCTTAGGCATTTCTGTCTGGGTTAATGTATTATTAGAATAGTCTTGTTCAGACAACCACATGTGTAGACATTTGAATTATTAAAGAGAAAGTATTTTCATACACTTGACATGCCTACGTGTATGCACATGCACAAACATGCATATTATTTTCATTTGAGACTGCATTTTATTTCTTAATTCAGGCTTTGTTTTCCTACGAGACATTTTGGTCCTTAGGTGAAGAATCAAATATTTTAATAATAAAGGTTCTTTGGTCTGAATCTTGACTTGGTCAATGTACACACACATAAATGTTCTACATGATATTAGCAGGTACTTTTACTGGTCACTCTACAAGCAGAAAACAACAACCCTGGACCCCTGAAATCTTGATCTTCTGTTTCCTCTAAAATGTCTTTCTGTTGTACAGATTCACAGCGAAGAAAACACAAAGCTTTATAATTCTGTGAAATTTAATTACTTCATCGTTGTGAATCTTTACAATTAGACTCAACCAAGAGAGGGAAGAATTAATCTGTCTCTGGTGACTCCAGATTGGCAGATTTGAGTGAAAGAATCGAGGTGGAAGTTTTTACAAGACATAACTAATGGATCCAAGTGGAGGCAGATTTCATGCAGTGCTTCACAGATGCTTTCACGTTCATAGGTCTCCCTCTTGTGGACTGATGGTAGATCTGCTGTCCCTCATTATGAAAGTCTTTGAATTAATAACAGCACCTATGAAGCAGTGCATCAAAGCCTCCTTGGAACCTGAGATAACAGGACTGTGGTGCTATAATTCCTTATCATTTAATTTATTTATTTTTTCTTTTCCTCTTCGTTTGTTTGTTTGTTCCCATGATTTTGGCTGTTGTCTTTCCTCAGGAGGTATGTACACTTGCTCTTCCCAAACGCTAGACCATTTCTCAGCTCTCAGGTGCTTTTGGTGGTCCGCCATGCTTTTGTTCTCTTTCTAATTTTTTTTTATACATTTATTCTACAATTTTTTTTTTTGTTTGTCTCTCCATTGACTCATTTGAACTTCAGATGTTTATTTGTCTGTTCAGTGTCTCATTGACTTGGTGGTTTGTCCACGCACTTTTATCTCTGTGGGTGGTTGCCAGGCGGTCACTGGGGTTGTTTGTCACCCCGTGGACGTTGCTCAGGGAGCTGATGCTTAGTGACCACTCTACTGAGCAGTTTGATCCTTTTTTCTCTGTATGCTGTGGTGGTCACTTTCTTGATCTCTGTTTTTTGGAAGCTGCATTATACCTTTTTTTCCCATTCAGTGAGCACAACAAAACAGTTTTTCTTGACCCTCCAAACCGATACTGAATCCACCCATTGGCTTTCTGTTGTTTGCTCTCTGGTTGCATGGAAAGGGAATACTGCACCTTTTCAATAATGTGACTCTGCTCTCCTTATCTCGTGCTATAAAACTGAAACGAATAATCTGATAGGTAACAGTGTGGCTGTGGCCTATGTCATGCTAGACTGGACTCTGCCATACTTGGGGAGATAAGTGTTGGTCAAGTTGGTCAAAAGGGATTCAGGCATGGTTGCAGTGATTCACAAAGGCCCAGTAAAAGCAAATGGTTAGAATTTCGACCATGCGTTCTTATGCAGCTTTCTTATACTTACAAAATAGGAGTTCTCATATTGGTGCAGTGGAATCACACAATCTGTTCCCTCTAAACTCCCACCAGCCGAGTCTCCGACTTGTGCATGGGCGACTCCCTAATGGCGGCTTCACTCCAGTCCGGCACTGTCCACCCACCCCTGCAGCAATGTGCTGGGGCATACCGTCTTGTCTCAGACATTCCTGCAGGGGAGGAGGTTATCTCTCTTTATTGGATTGACAGGAACTGACATGAGCATCAAACCAATCACAACCTAAGACAAACCCAATCAACTTTCAGCTATGTGATTCCGACATCGTGTCTCTGTTTTCTGTTTGTCTGCTTCTTTGTTGCGACACGCTGACGAGTTGAGATGTGATGTGAGGCCGTCCATCTCTTCCTGTCTAGTGAAGCGTCAATGGCATATGTAGATAATAATAAGCGTAGAATGAAGCGTTTGACCTACCATGATGGGATATCATATACAGTGCTAATGCTGTTATATGATAATACACTTGTGTATGTCGTGTGTGTATATAAACATTCTCAAAGCAACTTCTCTCCTGGTAGATGGGTTTCACACTCCAGCTTTTTACTAACGGTCTACTATTTGTAAGGCTTTTTATCATAATTAAAAAAAAAAAACACTTTCTGGACACCGTATAACTGAGAAATGACTTACCAAATTACAGAGATGCCTTTAGAGAAGCTGAGCACAGCTCCAGTAGGGGAGCTTCCTGCCTCATCTTGTTGGCATTCCACATAACCAGATTGAGGCTGCCATCTGCTGCTGTGATCAGGTTTCCCTTGACAGGAAGTATGGGTGACAAAAGGGGTCAGAGGTCAGCCACTGATCAGGGAGCTAACGAAGTTACTGGCCTTGAAAGGGGCAAGAACTTAATCCCCTTCACCCCTCACAGCTTAGACTGCTTTCAACATTCAGTCCTCATAAACATTTTAATGCTTTTCACGTTTCTAACTGTTTTCTAGTAACTTCATTAGGATGATATTTCATTATGTTGCGTTAAATCAAAGCACATCAGTCAGCAACTAATGAAAGACCAACAGTTTCCAGACACACCTAGACATTTGTGGAGACGTTGTTGCTTTATCGTATAGCCTCTTAACATTGTCCCCAGTTAACTGTAATGTGGCAGTTATCAATTATTTTAAATTCAACTTTTTATTGGTCCGTAGTTGTACCTGCAAAGTTTAGGTGTTAAATTATATAAATAAACTGAATTTAGTCAGGGTATGAGATTTAGAAAGGTACCCAGGAAGCTGAAGGCTTTGCAGCTGTGGTGATGGTGTAGTGGGTGCATGTTGCAATGTGGTGGATCAGGGTGAACAACAGGGCGTTTTGGGAAAAGACGTCCTCTGGAGCCATCATCTGTCTGTCTGCCCATACATCTGTCTGCCTGTCTGCTGCTTGACTCGGTGCTTTGGTGCTCATTTCTCTCTCTCTCTTTCTCGCTCTCTGTCTCTCTTGCTCTCTCTCTCTCACTCTCTCTCACTCTCTCTCTCTTGCTCTCTCTCTCTCTCTTGCTTGTTGCGCCTCTCTGACATGAGCTGCTTGCTCCACAGGGGGACGAGTAAAAACCTGGAAGAGAAGGTGGTTCATCCTCACAGACAACTGTCTGTACTACTTTGAATATACCACAGTAAGCACAGCTCAGTTTACTCAAGAAACTATATAGACGTTGCTGAGAGTATTCAGAATTTTTTTTCCCCTTGTGCCTCGCTCTGTCATTTACAATTTTTATATTTTTACAGGACAAAGAGCCCAGAGGAATCATCCCACTGGAAAACCTAAGCATCAAGGAGGTGGAGGATAAGAAGCCTGTAAGTACAGGCCCCTCTTCAAGATTATGTTTATGATTATACACATCGCATTGCTGGATTTTTGCTTTTTTAAAATAAATTTGCAAAACAAGGGACATTTTTGCAGTACTGCCGATGTTTACATTTACATTTCACTTTTTGACCTCCACTTCTCATAGAACTGCTTTGAGCTTTACATTCCTGACAACAAGGACCAGGTGATAAAAGCTTGCAAGACTGAGGCTGATGGACGTGTTGTGGAGGGCAACCACACATTCTATCGCATCTCTGCCCCCACTGCTGAGGAAAAAGAAGAATGGATGAACAGCATCAAGTAAATATTTTCCCCTGGTTTGCTAAAGTTATAGTAGAATATAGTGCATGTTCTGACGTTTTGGATAATTTAGGCTTTGTAGGAGATAGGAATTAATGCAGGGCTTGACATTAACACTTGCCTGCTTGACAGGGGCAACAACAATCTATCACAGGGTAAGTAGAATGCCTCATGCAGTTGTCTGATCAGATAAGGGAAAAATAAATGTGACTGTCTGCAGTGCTGCTGAAAGAAGCTGCTCAACTTATTTTATATTAAACTGCCTCAACAGTACAACTACTATAGTAAAGCTCTGTAAAAATAGAAATTTTCTCACAAATAACAAAAATATAAACACTATTTTCTAATAAACTATTTAAAATATTAGCAATAAAGTAATTAGTAAACTAAAACTGACCCCCAATTTACTCTCATTGACATCATGTCCGTGTTTTAAACTTAATCAACAAAAACAGCATTTTGGTAATTAGTTCAGAACTAATATTGTACCCATAGCTGTACAGCCCGGGTGACTCGATTGGAGTGTAATAAAACCTAAAAATGTGATGATTCTTAGAAAAATTCTACAGTTAGAAGGACCTGTTGGGCGTAAGGAAACCCTTTTTTGTATATAAATCTGATGGTAATTTGTGGATATTATTTGCAGGGCAGATAATATTATCCCCAGACAGTGAATAGTAATGCAGTGTAAGAATTTGAAAAAATCAAACAAAACATTACTTAACAAACCCATGCTTTCTAACATTACAGTAATGCACGTTAGCCATTATAATTCTGTGTGTGTGTGTGTGTGTGTGTGTGTGTGTGCCCACAGAGCTGCCATTAGCAGAGACCCCTTTTACGAGATGCTGGCAGCCAGGAAGAAGAAGGTGTCGTCCATGAAGAGGCATTAGAGCTGCTCATTGTTCCCAATGTTGCACTTGACTGAGCGTGGGGTGGGGGGGAGTCAGGATCTGCCCTGTCTAGGCCAGTGCAGAGGCCGTGGTTCAGGTCTCTCTCAGACCTCTCTGAAACGTACAGTACTAGGTCTGGCTGTGTGACTCTACTGGCTGCAAAAACAGGAAGCATGCTGGGGTTTCAAGAGTCCAGGCCAAAGCCTTCTCTAACCCCCTGAATGTCTCTCTTTCTCTCTTAGCTTTGTGTGTACTCTTGTCTATGAAGCCAAAAGTGAATCTTGCTGTGGCAAAGTTCCCTTCAAAGATGCTTTAATAAACACAATTCCCATAAACACTGCAAACATACACAACATGCATACACTCATGCAGTCCCACTGTAGCACACATCGTTTTAACTCAGCAGGTCTGACCGAATGTGGCTCCCCAACCCAAAAATAGTCCTGCTTTATGACAGAAAAGTCAAGAACTTTTCTAACGTGCTTTAATATGTCTGGGTAATATGTGTCTATTTTTACAGCTTTTCCTGTCAGTTCCTCTTGTGTATTTTTCTTTTGTTTGTTTGCTTTTGTAAAATAGAATCGTCTTGCAACAGAAACTGCAAAAGACCAGGTTGAGTAGGGGAGGGAAGGTAGTTAGTTGGGAGGGTATAATTTGTGAACTGTTACTGATTTTATAGAAAAAAAGGAAAAACGAACTTTTCAGTTTAAAAAAAGTTGCCACTCAGGAGATTGTAACAATGTTCTGAAACTTTCCATGTCGCTGGTGACATGGATCCCGTTCACGACACGACAGCCATGCGAGGAACGAAAGCTTCATCTGTCTCCGAGACTGAACTGTTTTTGTAAATGTGAAGCTGCAGCGGGGAGACGTGCCGCTGCAGGCAAAGGTGTCTGGACAAGGTCTCAGAGTTGGATCGACTCTTACCGTTCATTTTCTCAATGGTCCTTGAGACGCATCCTGAGTATTAATCCATTTAATTCCCCAGTGACCTTTTTTTTTTTAAAGGTCTTTGGTTGCCTGGAAAATAGAAATTTGGCACCTTTACATTTTCTCTCCCCATACATGATTTTCTTGCTCTCACCTTGTCTCAAACCTGAGACCACTATTACTGTATGTATTTGTTGAAAAGGTTACATAACTGCTGCACCATGCCTGGTGCTCTAGAGGTTATGATAAATGCTGCCGGTTAGCAACAGGAGTTCACAGAAATTAGTTTTTCCACTCAGAAAAATTTAGTTTTGGTTCCTGCCTTTCAATATACTTTTTTCTGTAGAGCGTTAACTATTTAATGGTAAAACACATCACATCTCCTTTAACTCCTCTGTGCCTCATTGCACATTATATATTACTGTGTGTTTCAGGCTGTTTATGCATAAATATGACATATTGTTGTAGAGGCTTTAAAGAAGCAGAAATACATGTGTGGAAAGAAATGGGTTGTTCCCCGTCTCAGGTAGAACGATGTGAAACAAGACAGAACTACTTCTCATATCAGGAATGCACTGTGGTGAACCGAAAGATGGAAGGCAGGAAAGCTGATTGGTCATGCTGCAGCAGTGATACATCTTATTTTCAAAAAGCAAAAAATTACTTTGAGGTACATTTTTGCAAATGCAGTCTGAGTTGTGCATCAAGCTTTCATCCATTGTACTCATGTCCACAATCATCTTCTCTCTCATCTGAGCCTGCAGGCCATTATCCTCGCTACCTGCCTGTTCTGTTTGCCGGTTCTCTTCTTCCTTCACACCTCTCAGCGCACTAATCTAAGAGAAATAAGCAAAAATGCAAAACAATCATAATTCTAGACAGTATTGGTTTATTTATCAAAGTTGTACATACTTAAATGTATAGTAGGTATTTTGTCTTCATTTTGTTTCTTATTAGTTGTGCCATTTTCTTTTGTTATTCTGTTCTAAAAGGTTTCTGTCATTGCCATTTAATCAAGCCTAAATAAAGACAGATTTGTCACAGTCGCTGGCTGTGAATGTTTTTTAATCCTCAGTTAAAAAAACCTCCATCTTTTGCTCCAGCAGGTGGCAGTATTCGATAGGGACCGTTAGAGGACTCCACTGATTTTGAACTTGCTTCTTTTAGTAGTAGATGTACATCAGTGCTATTAAACTTCCCTCTAAATTCCCTATATCCAAATATCTACTACTTCTACCTCTTCCAGCTGATAAATGCCCCCCGATGACATCACCCAGTGTAAATTATGTCGTCCTGATGCTCGCACTGTGGGGTTTGTAATCATGGTAAACCTGCTTTTCCAGAGCTCCCCCAGATGACATCATCTGGAAGAGTTTTCAGTTAGAAGCACAGAAATATTTTAATATATTGAAGTCAGATGGAAGTTTAAAAGCATTATTGCACATTTACACCCTAAACTAAAGCTATAAAAAGCAAGTCGCCTGTTAATTAACCCTGACGCAAAAAAAATTTCCTGCAAGAACATTTAATGCTGCTTATTAATATAGACTTTAATTATAGAATTCCAGTCCTGCAGATTAATCACTAATTAAATTATAGGTTATGTGGGGCCAGTGTTCTGTATGCCCATGAATACTAATTGAATACCACTTGAGGGCAGCCTTGGAATTGAATTACACCCTAATCTTGCAGTGAGTGTGCCACAGCCTAAGATGTTCACGCACAACTTCCATAGTTTGCGTTACTCCCACCCACATTTACCCTCTGCATAAAAAAAACATACTCTCCAGTTACTGTTTAAATGCAGCCTTTATTTACAGCTTCATAACATTTCATATCTTTTCAAACGCTTGCTTTTAAAGTATTTATGGCACAAAATGTCAGGGCAGCAGGGAAAGGTCGATATTTACCAGTGAACACGTATCATATTAAATGATGCCTGGAAAAGCAATCAATAGAAATGACTTTCTCAATGGAATGAGCGTTCAGGAAACAGGAGGCCACGAAAGCTGTGGTACAGTGTGATGGAGGACATGTTTGTGGGCTAAAAGTAGAAAATAAGGATTTGGATTTATTTTAGTGTGTGCTAAGATTCACTCATTACAACATCCATGACAGAAAACAACAAGGCTGCATCAGATGACTTCTATTTTTGATGTTTTGCTCGATATTATAAGTGTTGTGATTATTTATTGACAGGCCTGCTTTTTTAGCATCAAAAACCGTATGTGGAAAGTAAAACTTTCAGGTACAAGAACACGGTTCTGAAAGTAACACAAATCGACTTCAGATCCAGTTGAGCTGTGCAGAAATTGTAGCTGCAGAGTTTCCACCAGTTTTGGATTGTGTAGAGCAGGTGAAGTCCAAACCAACAATAGTTCTGTCTTTTGGTTTTGAAAAGTTCTAAATACCAGGATTTATTCAAGCCTAGACATGTTTATATGAGCTGCAAAAGGCAAGGAAACCGCAAATTGCTTTGAAAATCTCTTTGATCTGTCAAAGATCACAATCTTTTTTCTTCAGCAAAACAATCAAGGATAAATGAATAGGTATTATTTGTATGTTTTCTTTCTAGGCTATTGCCTGTGGCGTTTTCATAGCTCTAAGCTACAAATTATGAAACAAATTTGTTTCAGATGTGCATTAAAATAAAAGCAAAGACAAAACAAGGTTCCCGCTTTGCATTTGTGCAGTGAGATGAATATGAAATTGCCCCAATCATCTTTACAAAAGAGCAGTCAAACGCTATTTTGCACCGCTGCTGTAAAAACACAATAATAATGACGTTTTTGAGAATTGCAGCAGGGTTAAGGTGATGACCATGACTGATGGGAAGTGAGCGTGTTGCCACAGCAAGAAAAAAGTAGTGAGAAAAAGTTAGACAATGTGTGGTTTTGCTGCTGGTGAGGCAGCAGCATTTGAAGTGTTTTTTCTTTTTTTTTTACCGTCTACACTGTTCTTCACTTCTCGTATTTCTCACTGCAGCGAGGATAAGCAGGCACATGAAAAGCCTTTGTACTTGTACATCTACTCTTTTGTGGAGGTGAGGTTTCTGTACGTGAGAAAAGGATCACGATACACTGCACAATAGGAGGAAAGACTTCTGTAGTTCGCACAGAATGAGTTAAGAAGGAACAATAGGTGGAGCGCGAATGAGACTTTTGGAACAAACAGTACTCAGTGGGTTCTACTGGGGTCAAATGTTCTTTTAAATCACAATATTGAATGGCCGAGTTCAGTGCAGCGTACCTGACCTCACTGCACTGGAACACAGTCAACCACACCACTCACTCACTTACGCTGTCATGACAGGCCTGTTTGGTGAATTCACTTCTTTGTACTTATGCTGATTAAGGGGGAAAGGCCCGGCCCTACAGCAGCTTTGGTATACCATGCAGCGGGATCCTCCGTCTCCCCCAGTAAGTGGAGACATGTGAGACTAGTCAGGCACCAATTAAGCCCAGACTGTTTCCCAGAAGAGCTGGAGGCCTCCCCCTGCCTCTCAGCCCACCGCGGCGAGAGAGGAGCGCACCCCACAGTGTCCGGGCCTGACCTCAGCTGGCACGAGAAGGGCTCTCGCAGGCGAAGAATGTCACACACAGAAATGCAGGCACACGCAAACACAAACGCAACACAGCCGGATGGACATTTTCACGCGAAGCGGTCCACAGCTGCACGGAGTTAACTTTAAGGAGGGAGTTGACATTACGTGGCCGAGATCTGTCGACCACGTGGGTCATAATTGTTGTTGGACAATTTCAAGAAGATGAATGTCAAGGCTAATTCACAGCCTCCCATCGGCTCTCCTGCAAGTCGACTGTCGTGTTTATGCAAATACACATAAGGCGCAGACAGATTGGAGCCATTTGGAGCTGGTACTAAGAGATGCCTCTGCCTATTGAAGTGTTTGAGGTGTACACACACTTCAGGTGCAGTGCTGACAGATGCCTTGCTACTTTACTGGAAGGATAAATCCTTCTCAAATCACTTCAGGAATCTCCTGCAGTGCTAAGGGACACTCAATTCATCCTTGGGGCAGCATTTCTGAGAAAAGGAGTTAAAAAGCAGCCACAATAAAGGCTCCTCGAACCCCTCCCCCACTTTCCACTATGGTTCTCCTTGTATCTCTCCGCCTGGCTCGCTGCCTGACACACACTCATATAACAATGCAAAGATAGTATTTACAGTCTATCACACATCAGTGTTGCTCGCAAGTCAGCTGAGAGCGCATGTTTGCGACAGTGATCATAAAAAGTAGTAAAACTTTTGGCTTTGGTTCATTGTAGGGAGTAAAGTGGTGCTGGAATGTGGATCATAAGAATTACTGATTTAGTTTAGTATATTTTCCCATAAACGTGCAGCTGTGTATGTTTGGAAATTGCCAGCAAAATCTTGAAAAACATGTAATTAAAACTGGCTGGAGTAGAAAAACAAAATTATGATCTATGGCTTTGATTTAGCTGAGTTAATTAATCTTGCAGATGGACGTTTCGAAACAGTGTTTGCAAAATGCTTCACTTATTTGCCTTCACTTATTACAAAAACTATCACTCATCGTTTTGGCTTTGTGTTTTTAATAAGACAATCTCCTGTGTTGCTTTGGTACATGTCAATTTTTCCTTTTCTCAACGGCTTCCCAGGAGGTCGTGTGTACAGTGTAGGTGATCCAGTGACCTAAATATGAGGGTGTTAAGGGAATAATGTGTGAAAACAAACAGGTTCTCTTGATGCAATCTCACTGACCGAAACAGAGGCCCAGTTATAAGCGATAAACAGTCGTGTAGCTAATAAAAGGAGCTGTAAATGATTTAACTGTAGACAGTATAACTGCAGTTACTGGCATTCTTGTATTACATCTGAGAAAACAAAGTATTTGTTCCTCAGCGAAATCAGTTCAAGGAATTGAGTTTAACTGAACAGAATTGAGTTGAGAGATAGACGCTGTCTGGGTGCCACGTTAATTAGATTTACTGGCAAGAAGAATCAACTTCTTTTTTTCTTGCATGTGATTTCTTTTTTTTTTTTTGTAGTGAACTTGCTGATGCAGTGTTATAGACAAACTGTGCGAAGACGACAAAAGGTTGTTTGTACCAGTGGGAAAATGGCAATGTGGGATTTTTCTGCATATTCATTGCAACTGCAAGTGGTTCAAATTCTGGGAAATTCTGTGTGTGTTGGTTTTAATATGGTGTGAAGAGAAATGCTCGTCCTGTGGGAGTTTTGTGATTTATCCTGTGTCTTAATGGAACATCCTGTGCATAATCTCATGTTGACTGCAGCACATTGTGCAGTAGCTTAATAATTACAGGCATGTAACACTGCATAAATGTCAGATGCAGGATAAGCTGGAGCAATTTCTGGAACAGGCACATTGTTTGTTTACAGACGGGTCGTAGGATAGGACAGATTGTACCCTCCTCCTAACATTCGGAGCTGGGAACGGGAAAATGGGGGTTGGTTTGGAGCAACTCCAGAAGAATTTCCTGTCCACTGGGAGTGCCCAGTGAGACGGGGACAAAAGGAAATGTGTTGCAAACAGAGAGGGACGTAGAGGAAGAGGGGTCTGCAGCGCTGCTTTGTGGTCCCTGACCCAGAACCAGCCCACTGCAGCACTCTATTTTGCAATTTATGCCTTTGATACTCTTGAAAAATAAGAAGCAGGGGTATAGTAAAAATTTCCTTTGAGCTCTTCAGTGCGGAGGGTGTAATCAGAATAAACATCTGAAATATGTAGAAGAGGCTGTGCAGACAGCAGCTCCCTCTGTTAGGCCTCTCCGGGAGACTGGGTTGGTATTTTCAGAGGTCACCACATACTGGCAGTTTCTCTGAGCTGCACATCTACAGCACAAGGCCGAGAGGGAAAAATAGGATCATTGTGGTCGTCTGTCTGAGAAACAAAGAGAACTGAGCTGCACAAAGAGCAGACATGTATGAATGGATAATGCAGCTGCGATTTTGCTAAAACATACGAACAAATGCTCGGATGAAAGGCTGCTCGTGTAACCCACTGTGGCAGAACTGGACACACACCTGCACCAGCAACAATAGGCTCCTTTCACCACAGCCCGTGGCTTGTAGTCAGTTTACAGTCCCCCGATATGACTTCATTGTGTCTGCCATGACGGGATTTCGTGCAAGGTCACTGTAGGCGCAGCCACGCACATATGGAATTATTTACTGGTTGAGCTAATAGCTAACTTCAAAGCTTTCCTCATGATGAGTGATGCATCCTGAGTAGTGTCCTCAAACATGTGGGACTGAGTCAGGCACTGTAGACAATATGGAGCATGAGGGAAGAGGAAACGTGTCAGGAGAGGAAAACTTAGGAATAATCTACCAAGCAGCATGACCTCAGATCCATTGAAATGTTGCTGTTCTCTGCTTTCGCCTGACAGTGGAGGCTGCTATCAGTACTCTTATCTGAACCGTAACCGCAAAGCCACTGTGTGAACGTTACACGAAAAACTAAATCTATCCGGAAATGTCAGACTTACTGGCACAGCTCAGGATCAAATTACAACTAGTGTGTTAGAGAGGAAGTATGTGTGTCTGTATTTGCATGTGCTCATGAGTATAGACATAGATAACCCAAATATTATTTTGACGGCATGAAAACCATGCAATCATTTGCGTGTGCGCGTGCGTTTGTGTGTCCTGGCTGAATGTAGGTTGTGGCAGCATGCCCCGTCTCTTGCAAACATTTAAACAAGGTGTTCTCAGTGAGTTGCATCTCTCAGCCAAACTGCTCTTATAGTGTAGACAGATTTATTACCTACTGCCTGATGACATCAGCCCGCTATTTCTGGGGTTTGTGGGAATCAAAGTCCATTTTGAAGATTCCGATTATGTCATTGGCTCACTTTGTCTCCAAGCATTTGATACTGATAAACTGATGGTGGCGGCAGTGGCAGGCGAGCCGAGATAGGCGAGCAGCGTCAGATCAATCATATTATCTGCCATGATGCAATCTCAGTGCCCGAGGCAGCAGTTGATCTTTATCTGGGCTGTTTTAGAGGAACAGGGCAAAAGTGCATTTTCCACATGCAGCATGCACCATCACGGTGGCATGACCTGTTAAATGTTGTTTGAGATGGAAACTGCACAGATCAAAGAGGTGAAGATTGTCATCTTGAATGTGTTGGTTTCTGCAGGGTGTTTATTAGTTTTCCCTCGTAGTTTGTGAAAGACCCAAAACTTGAAAGGTGCAATTTAACATTTCGGGGAACTTGCTTATTTGCTTTCTTGCATAGTATTTGATAAGATGATGAATATTAATATCATGTGTGTCCACTGGATGTGAAGCTACAGTTAGCATAGCATTCAGACTGAGAACAGATGGAAACAACTCGCCTGACAAAATTCACTGCCTAACATGTCTTTGGGCAGATCAGTTGATTCTTTTGCTTTAAGAAGCTAAAAAACAATGCAAATTTCATAAACCTACTCCTTTAAATGTAAATAGGCTTTCTCATGTCATGTATGTGTTGATTCGCACATTGTCAAACATTTGAGCTTCAACCATTCAGTAAATATTGACATGCCTTGTTTTAGCAACCACATCAGAAAACTGTGGTCCACAATGGAAAATAACACAGTGCAGCCCAGGATGTGATGATGTGACACTCGCTTCTTTCTTTAACCCTGTGGATAAAATTGGATAAAATCTGTTTTGATGCTGGTGGGTCCATGGTAATATACTGTATAAACTTTGTCTCCTCTGTCTCCCCGGATTAGATTAGAACACTGTGCAATTAGGGAACTAAAACACCAGGTTTTTTTCATAGTACTTATGAAAAATGAAAGAAGGCATGAGGTGGGCCATACCAGACCTGCACGTCCTTGGACTGTGGCGAACCGGACCTGGAAGAAAGCAACACAAGCACACGAGGCTCGTGCAAACACACAGAAAGCGACACAAAGGGGCAATATATCTAACTTGTGAAACACTGGGACGCCCCTTTATTTGTAAATGAATGAACATCGAGAAGCCGAACGGTATGATTGGACGTGACAAACCTGTGTGTGTGTGTGTGTGTGTGTGTGTGTGTGTGGAGAGGTTCGCCTGTGTAATGTATGTGGGGGTATGTATGAGTTTCAGTCTAAATATGTGATTGTGTGGGCTTTTGTTTAAATTTTGTTTAAGTCTTTCTGAAGAGACGCTCTCTGATTCTCCACTATCAACATGCAGGCAATCTCATCCAAACAAGAAAGCAGGAAACATGAAGTTAGAATGCGTCATGCAGACCTCTCTTCTACAGACACACACACGCAACCCTAACCCTAACATCACAACTGAATGCGTAACACTCACCAACACCTAATTCTAACGCTGACCCTAAAACCCCGTCTTGTGAGGACTGAGGACCAAAATGTCCACACTTTACAAAAATGTCCCCACTCTGTTGGTTAAAAAAATGCTTTGGTCCTGACTGGGAATGCCATACAGTCACACATCGCTCTGCTGACTGAACTTCAAGTTGTGATCCACACGTCAAGCTCAGTTCCTCAGTTCCTTCCAAGGAAGGAACTTTTCCCATCAGTTTGTTTGCTCCTGTAAAGTTGTTCCGTGTTTATTTTCCCATGAGTTTGGTAGACAGATAAAAACCTTCACAGTCGTCATAATTATGTAACCCTGAAATGATATCATCTCAGCAAAAGTGTCTATCTGCACAATGTTGCCCTGAGGCAGCCAATGAAAAAACACAGTTTTGTAGTCAATAAAAGTGTATGCTTAATATGCTTCTAATTTCACATATTTAGGTTTTACATTTAGTCATTTTGCAGATGCTTTTATCGAAAGTGACTTACAAGGCAAAACTCTAAGGAGAGCAAAAGTGCTATCACAAGATGCAAGTACAAGAAAGAGCAGCAAGCAACGTTTTATTTATGTGTTTATTGAAAATTAAGATCATAGTGTGTCCAGAGTTTGGAAGCTTATTCCACCATCGTGGGATCACTGATGGTGGAATAAGTTTTGCTTGGTGTCTTCTTTCATCCAGGCACATGCATGATGTGTATATATATATATATATATATATATATATATATATATATACACATAGAGTAACTCCACCATCTGTTTTTTTTTAACCTTAAAGAGTGTGTGTGACGTCCATAAATATGACGCGTGGCCTAAAGGCATCATCATACCATATACAGTTAACTTCCTCAACACCATGACAATCAACACCAACAAACCACACATTGTGAATTTCCTGTGTCCAATTTCACAAGTAAGTGCTAAACGTCACATTGTGTCAGCTTTCTATGAAATGGAAAGAACTTGTTTCGAAATTCCCGTGCTGGTCTCAGGAATCACTTCTGTAATGTCAGTCTCAATAATAGCCCTGGCCCCCTTACGCCCCCAGTTGACTGTCACGTGGATAAAATATTGGTAACTGACCCACACATTCTTCCTGATGCAGCTTATCAAAACAGCACAGTCCTTTCATTGTCTCATTGATTTATGCCAGGAAAACAAATGCTAACATTTTGGACATTCAGTTATAAAGTGAATCACAATAGCTCTGCTGTTATCACAACGAGAGCTTTTTGTTCTTCTTCTCCTGTTCAGCGTTGGAAGGGCAGAACCGCCACTGGCCCTGAAACTGGGCCACAGCGTTGTGCAATGTAAATATTAGTAAGTAGAGCTGAAAAAGTGCTGGCATGGCCAATGTCAAATAATACCAGAGAGTGTGTCATAAACTCTGATGAGTCTGATAATATCTCATCCAAACACATTTTACATGTGAAAATTAAAACTGGCAACAACTACAGCAAACAAACGAACAAGGAGCCTATTTGAAATATGATAGAAAGGTCACATGCATAAGTTGGATAGTTCTAAATGTCAATAAACGTGTATAATTTTCTGGGCGTGAAAGGTTTGTGCGTTAATGCTTCGCGCTCTGCTTTTAGCGCTTCCCAGAAGCAGCTGTGATACTCGGGGCCATAAATAGAATATGAGGAAAGAATACTAAGAGTCTCATCTGCCATAACAATGCAGAACATAACATATGAACATACTTACAGAAATGTCAGCTCACTTCTTCTGCCGGTGGTGGAATTTAACGTACAATTCGTGCTTTTAATTCGCTTTACCTTTTTGGTGGAAAGTCTCCAACACTGTGCAGACCTGTCACACTGGACAGCAGTGTCACTTCTTACTAAAGGGATGGGGAAAAATGGCTATACATATATATATATAAATAAATAAATAAAAATAACAGCAAAGTTTTCTTCCCTGTAGATTTACAGTAATGCTCTTGTGCAATCAGGGTTAAACAGGCATGCAGAGTGTTCACAGAAGAATTCCTGGCATCGGCTCGCATGACTGAGACTACTGTAAAACGTGTCAACACATCCTACACAAATATGACAAAAGCGACACAAAAGAGCGCACATGAAAAATAATATATATATATATTAATAATAATCACCATAAATCGCCTCTTACGATTCTGCGGCTTGTTGCGGCGCTCACACATGACACTTCCCATAATTCAGCGAAACGCACAAAGGACGACAGTGACAGGCAGAGAGTGAGTGTGTTACCAGGAAACCGGCGGTGGCATGTGTCTGCTGACATTCGACCAACGTCCACACGCAGGTAGAGGAAGGAAGTGCAGCGAGAGAATGACACGAGACGAACTGCGAGGAGGTAACAGGAATTACGTTGGCCCACATGCCAGGAACCTCCCTGTTTATCTCTGATCGTCGTTTCACAGCTAAAAGCAGCGTTTCCTCCAACAGCCCCTTTTTTTTTTTTTTTTTTTAAATAGGTGCTTGAAATAATAATAATAATGAGTTTTATTCTCATGTCAAGCCACTCGACCTGGACGCAGGGCTCAGCGTTCTCAGCTGTGCAAACAATGAGTGGCGCCGTCCCCACCAAGAATTCCTGAAACTGGCAAAAGGTGCAAAGCTTTTCAGAAATCGCCCTGCTCCGTGAATTTCTGCAGGCGCAAAAAAATATATATTTAGTTGAATAACAAATTTTTTTCTTCTCTCTCTCTCTCTCCCTGCTTTTTCATTTCTCTTTCCAGTCGAGAGCTCGGCTTTTTTCCCCCTCGGATCCAACGGGTTTACTGGAAACCGAGAGCTCGAGTAAATTTCTGAGTCAGTGTGGGAAAACCTAAACAGCAGCAGCCTTTTCCACTAAACACTGGTTTGGACACATAAGCTGTCATGCAAATCCCCGTCTCCTCTGCAAAAACCGAGGAGAAACTGCATCATTTTCTGCATCATCTTCCCTTATTCTTTGTGCATGTGCACGGCTGAAAACATGGGGCGCACGCACAGACGAGCGTCTCTGGTTCACTGTTTAGATTCAGGAAAACGTGGTGGAAATAATAATAATAATAAAAAAAAGAAGACAGGAATGTCTCCACATGCATCGTCCTCCACGCCAGAAACAAGCTGCTGCCAAGATTCACAACCTGAGCCTCAGATGTCTGGCTCGGGGCCCGCAGCTCTCTTGTGGTCGCTCCAGGTCACTTGGTTCGTCTAAACCGACTCACCGTTTCACTTCGGAATCATTTCTGGTTGAAGTCTGGGCTCCACTAGTTTATTTTAATGCTTTCTCTATAAAAAAAAAAAAAATTATTAAGAAAGTTGTGACATCGTGGGGAGTCTATGATTCTCACTTCCCATTAAAGGTCTTTTTTTATTCTACATCATTACAAGTGTAATTATCCTGGGAAATTACAGTTTTGTTTTGTTGTTTCACTGAAAAGCCGAGTCAGCATGTGGTAATAGTATGTGCAGTGGTTTCCATGGAAACGCGACGTGAGGGTATTTCTCCTTTCGCCATCTTGCGTCAACTCCGTGCTCCAAAGAGTTCCGTGAGGATCCCGTAGGAGAGCCTGCATTCTGAACGCATGGCTCACAGTGACACAATGGGCTTTCTGGAAACGGGTCCAGGTCTAAGAAGCTACCGGGTCCCATCCTGTCCTGAATCAGACAACACTTGAGTCACCTCTGTGAACACAGCTGGCTTTTACCAAAACCCATCAGGCTGTGTGTGACGTCAATCCTTTGCCCACATGCTCCTCCCTGCGTCCAGCTCGGAGCCGAGGTTTGGTAAAACTAACACCAAAGCGCAAACTGGCCGGATCTGTTTAGGAGGTGGACTGAGAAACGTCTCTGTGTCTGATGCTCACATTTTTCTCTCTCTTACAGGCCTCGCCATCGTAAAAAAACACCGATGCTGATGAGTAAATGCACGAGGGCAAAGCCTGACATGACCCTGTAGCCTGGAGTTAATCGACACCAACTTCGCCACCTGTGAACCGCTGTGATCATACCTGAGTCAGCAGGGCGGAAGCCGAGTGGATGAGCACGCCATCAGTCACACGCGTGTTGCCAAAGATTGTTCTGTTTTTACGTGAAGATCTGAGCTCACACTTCCTTTCTCTCTAACGCTGACATACAAATTAGTGTAAGGTGATGATAAAGAAACGCTTACAGTAAGAAGAAGGAGCAGAGATGGGGGGGCACAGTGGGTGTGAAGCTCCAAAGATAAAAAATGATTAAGAATTAACAAATCATAGGTACACTCAAATACTGTGAAGCAAAATAATCAGTTACTCCCTTTTTTTAAAATAAATGTCCCCCTCTTGAAGCAGATACATGGTTAAATAATAAGTATTATAATTATCAAATTATATAATAATTGTTTTAATATTTAATCACATTTTGAAGTTAAACAGCAGTGGGTACAAAACAGCCTGTTGTTACCTTGGTTACCAGCAGCTGCTATTTGGAAATAAAGTTCCTCCAAATCTAGCGCCCTCTAGGGACGGATGTGAGGCTTGAGGGTTTTTTTGTGAAATTCTCAGAAACTGATTGCACAAAGAGCACCAGCAAAACTGGATCATTACCTCACCCTTATCACTAAAGCGGAACCTTAACCAAAACAAAAAAAGAACAAAGACCCTATAATCATTCATAATTCTCTAGGAAGTCTGTTAATTTTAGGTGTTATTTATAAGAGAGTTTCTAGCTTTCCGAAGGTAAATACGCATTGATTGGAACTCTTTTTGGAAGAACAGAGGTGGGCGGGCCCTTCGCGGAGGAATCCTTTAAAAAAAATAAACACACACTTCCTGTCAATGTGCCAGTGAGAGAGCGAGGATTACAGGAAAGAAGGGGCGGGGCCTGAGAGAACATATGAGCTCCGCTCTCCTCCTCCGGCTTATTGCATTCAGCTCCGCAGCGCAGCGCAGCACTTACGATCAGCCAGGTTTACAACTCTGAAACCTGCTGCCGAAGAACTTAAAAAAGAAAAAAGAAAAAAGAAAATCCAACTTGGCAACAAACAGCCTCCAATCCAGCGCTTGGATTTACTCTCAAAGAGCGAGTTTGCAGAGACATTGAAGGTGAGCGTCTTTACTTTTTTGACTTTTTACACCGATTTGTTCCGATCCACGGATTTGAAGGCGTCTGTAGTGAGCGACGCAGTGTAGTGAAGCCGGTCGTGCAAATTGCGCAACCAGGATTACGGTTCTTTACTGGAACTGACCGTGGTGCCTCATTCCAGAGGGTAGATTACACACACACACGTAGACGCACACTCACTCACTCACTCACTCACACACTCACTCACTCACTCACTCAAAGTTTCCCCGAAATGGCAAGAACTTAATTAGAAGCTTTTTATTTAAACACTGTGGCGAAACCACAAGTTCTCTCAAACAGAGAAAAAGGTCATTTTTCATCTGTAGAAAAGAAACAGAGAAAAAAAAAAACTCGCCCTAGGGCATTTTCCCCAGTCATCACCAGAGACATTTAAATGCTTCATACACAGCTCATTCACATCTGGAAAAGTAGTTTCAATAGAGCTGTAGGAGCCAAAGCGTATTACAATACATGTGATGTGGATGACACAGATGTGGAAATAATGTCTTAACGCAGAATTTTAAGATCCGTTTTTTCATTCCGTCATTTCCACACTGAACCTTAACTCACGACTCCTTTTTTTTTCCTCTTCCTGTGTTTAACCAGCAGACTGAGAGCTGACCTCTTTGTGGCCTCCCCCGACAACCCACTGAACCTTTGTTTGACTCCACCTCTTCTTCTCCTGTCTGCGTGGTGCCCCGGTGCTCCCCAGGCTACCTAGAGATTGGGCACAGCGCCATGGTAACTCACAGCAAGTTTGACTCCGCAATGAGCAGCAGCCTCTTGGACTCCAGCATGCGGCTGCCTCACCGTTACAAGACTTTCTCCTCCAAGACGCAGTACCAGATGGTCCTGGCCACGCTCCACAAGCTCCAGGAGAGTGGCTTCTACTGGGGTCCCATCACAGGAAAGGAGGCCAACGCCATGCTGGCGGCCGAGGCCACCGGCACCTTCCTCGTGCGGGACAGCTCTGACAACCGGCACCTGTTTACGCTCAGCGTCAAGACGGCGTCTGGCACTAAGAATTTGCGCATCCAGTATGATGCCTCTTCTTTTTACCTGCAAACAGACCCTAAGAACGTTCAGTCTGTTCCCCACTTTGACTGTGTCCTCAAGCTGGTTCATTACTATATGCCTCAGAGCAAAGGGAACACTCGCAGTGGGAATATGTACTACATTTACTCAGGAGGGGAGAAGATCCCTCTGGAGCTCATCAAACCTCTGTCTTGCAGCTTGTCCACCTTGCAGCACCTGTGCAGAAAAACGGTGAACGGACACATGGACATTTCTTCTAAACGAGACCAACTTCCTCACCCTCTTAAGGAGTTCCTCCAGGAGTATGATGCTCCCATCTAGAGGTGTTAACGCGATGCTCTTGAAGGGGCAGAGACTAAACAATGAAACTGGATGGTTTCAGTATAGCTACACCTGAAGACATGCACAGTGTCTGAGGAGACACCACGAAGCAAGGGGACAGAGCCCGGGACAGAGCTTGTGAAGAGGAGCAGTTTTGTACTGACAAGATGTGTGTAGGCCTCACACAGAGTCCTCCACATTTCAAGCAGAGACACTGAATTAAGGACTAATCCGCAAAGACGGCCACCAGACCGAAATCACTGTTATAATCTGGTGGCGTCTTCCTCTGCCTCACTGATGAAGTTCAACTGCTGTGAGGCTCTGTCAGCTGTCCTCAGTCTGATGACACACACGTCCCCATCTGCTGCTGCTGCTGCTGTTAACCAGCGTACTGTGACACAATCAGTTAATCATCCATCTTTTAGAGCTGGACTGGCTTTTACGATGAGATTTTCTTTTTTTTTTTTCTTTTTTTTTGCTGACATTGGATGATTATCCTACACTCATTACACATGTCCATCCAGCATCCCGGGGTCTCTGACCAAGTGTTTGCAGGAAATTCACAACGGAAACTTTGAGTGGACACTGATGGGACAAAGGGCTGAACTTTAAAAAAATATTCTAAGCCTCGAAAAGGTGTTCAATGTCAGAAAATATGTGGGAATATGTGGCTATTGTTTTGTTTAAAAGAAGGTTTCATGCCAAACTTGCCTGTCTTAGTCAACAGTGTGTTGGAATACCAGCATGACTGAATCCTACCGGATACTTGAGAGTAAAGCACCACTCCTGAGCTAAAAAGCCACTACTAAAAGTCTATGGATTGTATTGGCTTCAGCGGTGAGGGAACAGAGACCAAACGATAGTGGCAGTGTTTTTGGTTCAGACAGTATCGTCACTGCTTGCAAGTGAATGTATTCGATTTGAAAAAATGTCTTTTCCTATGAAGGAGAAGAGCCAAAAAGTCTATTTTCCTTAAAACGATGTTTACAGGAGTGAAGATGAAATGGTAATTTTTTTTTTTTTTTTTGCTGTACTGTCTTTTATAAAGATGTACTCTTGCCAGCGAGACCACTGGCTGTAGATGCTTGAAGATATGTGAGAAGTTTGACGAAGCAAGCGGACTGATAACTTTGCACCTATTTATATATGTATGAACATTTCATTAATTTATAATAAAAAGCACTATTTTTATAAGAAACATGCCGTCAATGTTTGATTGTCTTTCTGATTACCGAACGTTATTTCCTCAAACTAAAATTGTTTTTTTTTCCCTTCTGGGTTTTTGTAGTTACTAATAGTGACGACATGTTGCACATTATGTGTGTACACCGTGACTTGCAACAGAGGTCAGACCACAAGCTGCCATGACATGCGTTTTCATGGTTTCCACATTTTACCAAAAGTCATCTCCAGATGTGCCTGCCTTTTTAAATGTGTTATCAGTTTGTTGTCATACCTCGAAAGATTTCAGGCCTCCTTTAAAGATTAGCTTCCTGAGAATACTTTCATTAGATTATGTCTCTGTCTCTTTTAATTTAAACAGCTGATAATACTTTTCCTCTAACAAAGAAGTTGAGCAGCTGCTTCAGACAAAATACAAGAGAAATGTTAAACCCAAGTTCAGCCTTCTAGAGAAGCTGCACTCCTTTACTCTGGAGTGACTCATTTGGTTCTTTGTAGGTAACATGCTTGCACATGCACAAATGATGCAGCACACAGATTATAGCATGAATGGTTAATACCTGTACAAGTGTACGCATTCTCAGAAATGTGCCACGCCCTTTACACAAATACTCAGGTAAAAGTATGTCAACAGCACCATTCAAAGACGAGCATTTACCGTTGTACATGAGCCTTATCCAGTAATCACGCTGTGCACTGCCAGCTCTCTGGAACAACATGTTCTCAAGTTTACCAAGTACGTGTCTGCTCACCTGCACACTGGGCTCGGAGACAACAACAAAAGTCAACTGGAGTCTGCTACAGGACGGCATTTAAGCAACGTCCGAGCTGACAGTCGCTTTTTTTACTTCGGGGTGAATTATTCTTACTCTTATTCTCATTATTTTTAGAACCACACATCCTGTGTTCCATGGCTGCCTTTCCTTTGTAAAAGCTTCCTGCTTTTATCTGTGTGTATGTGAGAAACGCTCAGTGTGTGTTTTTATTTTATGTATCCGCTTAAAATCTTAAAACCTCCTGACCTTTTCTTTTGTTGGGGTGGAAAAAAAAGTTTAAACACTTTCTTTATTATTATTTCTCTTTGTGGTATCCCAGACGCAAATGCACTTGCACTCAGCATGACCTCATCAGTCTATTTAGATTTTTGCTGTTGGAGGACAGGCAGTTTTGTCCTCTCAGCAGTCTGACGAGCCCTGCAGTACTGTCACAGTCTAGCACGCTGTGTATAGTCTGTTTATAATGTTTGGCTAGATAAAATTAATCTATTTTTTTCATTGAATGTGTAAATATTTCCACATTCAGGCAATGTTTCAGATACATTTCGACACATCTATCACATGAAGAAAACTAACAAATCTTGTTTGACATGCCAATATGCAATTGCATTTTTATCAGTTTCTGTCCCAGATGAAGCGTCGCTTTCCTTTGACCCTGTGACAGCAGACATCCCTCATGTTTACAGTGTGCACACGCAGTAGCATTAAAAGCGACTGTAGCCGGGAACGCTTGCACATTTACTGCAAACTGCTAAAATGATGGATGAACGGGAATCTGCAATAAGCTCTATATCCAACATAATTACGGGAAGGAGCTCCTGCTCTACCTGCTTCTACAGCACTTTACGGTTTCCTCTCACCCAATGAGGCTCAGCGCAGAGGTTTGAAAGAGATAAAGGGTCTCTGAGGTGATTTGTGCACTGTGAGTGTTTCAGAACAAAGTCTTTTTTTTTTTCTCCCAGTAATGTGTTGATGTGAAATACACAGTCTTTTAAGAGACACTTTCAGATGCCTCTTCATAAATGTAATTAATGTCTCACAGCATGCAGTGGTACTGTTTTGCAAACGCTTTCCTAGTAAAAAGGAATGTAAAAAGCTACTTAGAAGTGAATAATCACAGGATTTGGGAAACACTGTGAATCATCTTTCTGGCTGAATTCATTTTAAGGAGGTGAGTGCAGGACTGGCGAAATACACGCTTCATGTGTGAAAATACCATATAAGCTGAAAAATGTTCAACATTAAAAGCAGCATCACATCATCTTAACTTCCCTGTAACCCAGGACTCAATGTCACAATGGAAAAATGTTTAGGGAAGCAAAAATAAATATTAGAAGACTAACACTGTCTTTCCTGTGCACCCTTCTGTGTGTGTGTGTGTGTGTAATAAAATTTAGCATTTTGGAATGTTTGGAACATGTCAGCTCTTGTTACTTTATTAGATATTTAATTAGAAGTCTCACTAACCCTGGATAAAGCCATGAAAAAACTGCACCTTCGAGGTCTGATTGACAGCTGAAACCTATTTGACCTTCAGTGTAGGACTATAAAAAGCCCGCTAGTTCAGTGTGTTGCTCGGGAGAAATTCTTTGGTAGTTCTTGGTCATGTGATTCTAGAGAACAAGGGCATAAGTCTCTGCTGCGCTGCTTACATAAGCCATAAATTTGTCATCATGGCTACACCCCCAGCCAGTCGCTAGTCTAAGCTAATCTGAAACCATCACAGCTCCCACACCAGGGTTTTCTGAGGAAGTGCCCATATGTCTTCTTTAGTTGTACTCAAAATTGCCACAGAATTGCCACAAAACACAGAACTGATCGCGGTGGAAGCATAATGTTTTTTCCAAACTTCTTCAGAAAGAACTATTTTTATTGCAAACAGCATGCTTTATATACACAGTGTAGCTTAAAAATCAGGTCTGATCTTGCCACTTAACTAACATTATGAAATGTAAATGTGGGATAAGTATTTCAAATGGGCAAATTACATGTAACTGTAGTTATTAATGTAACTGCTCTGGCCAGACTGGAGACAGTTCACATTATTTTTAAATGCATTGAGCCAGACTAGTGCATGAATTATCACACCATGAGGTGCCTAATCTAATGTGATCTTATATGTAATGATACATACAGCCTTCAGACTGGGAAATTCCATTCACATCATATAATTACAAGTGGGACGTGGGATTTTCCTCCCAGACTCCAGTATCTCCAGTTTGATGTAACCGGTACTTGAAGCAGAAGCTCCCATGGAAGAAAAAAAAAAAACAGCAGTGAGATTGTTGCTAAAAGAGACAACACATTTGTCTGCTGTAATGGATTTAAATTTGCAAAATCAGCTTAATAAAAATGAATTTGATGTAGTCTTGAGAAAAAGTTGCCTTGCAACTCAATCAGTGGGGTAATTGATGAGATTTCTTGAAACTAGCACTGAGCTTTCGTCTTGCTTTTTCCATTACTGCATAAATGGTCAGGAACATTCGGTGTTCACAAGAAGGCTGGGCTGGACTTTAGCAAAAATTCACAAGAAAACCTGGTTAAAAATAACTCATACAAGATCATCAGTGGTCAAATACAGTAGGTTTGCATAATCAGATAATGCTTTTTATTCAAAACAATTCCAGCTACATTTGATTCTAAATATAAGGCCGTCGAACTTACATGCACGTCTGTTTCCACTATCTCTGTAACTCTCTTTATTTCTCTCTCCCTTTTTTGCATGTAGCACCACTCATCAGGTTTGAGTTTTAAAGGATCTGAAAAACTAAATTGGACAAATGATCCCATGCAAAAGCAAAGTTCTTCTGTGTCCAAAGTTCCTGGATGCCTATCTTCCAACTCCATGCCTTGCATCTCACCTAGCTGCAATGTGAGCTCTGTCTGGACGGGGGTGAGCTTATCCTGTCCTTTCCTGTCCAACTTCATGGCCTGGTATGACATCACACTTGGAGCAGTTTCAACACAGCTTTCTAACTTAGACTCTCATCGAGAGATAAGAGATCGCAGGCTCCATCATCATCTAAATCCACACAAAGCTTTTTTGTCGTTGTTATGTTTTCCATCTTGAAGTTGTTAAATTATTAATGGGTGCAGCAACAATAATACGAACATCAGAATTGTGTAAACTGCCTGCGAATGGGGGATTGAACTGTGTGGCTCTGCTTCAGAGAAGCACTGGTTTGGTTTAATTCAAATGTCCCAGTACCGGTAAGTCAGGACAGCGTGACAGTAAATTCAAATGCTGGCTTTTGGCATCAGCATCAGGTAGAGTTAGTGCTGCCTTCTCATCATGAGCAGAAATGATCTGGTTGGTAATTAAATGTTTGTTCACATTTCTCACTGCCACCAGAAGTTGAACTGAGATTCTGCCTCTTGACTCAGAGTAAGTCTGAAATGGGTTTAGTGCTAGTTCCTGGAAGAGGGGAACTACTAGTTTAAATGATAGTTCCCCAGGGAACTACTCATACCGTGTGTTGACTGGTGATTCTTTCAACTTTTTCGATAGTACAAAATGAGGAAGGTTACAGAGCATAGATCACTTACTGTGACTAACAGGTGGATGCATGACAGGCAAAGTAGGACAGTTTTTTTTTTATGTTTCAGGCTTATTACATGATCTACTTACTGCTCACTACTTTACTGTAATTCCCAGACTGATGATGAAGTTGAAAAAATCTTTAGTAGTTTGACATTTTTTTAAATCAAGCCAAATTTATTTCTAGAGCCCACGAAAAAGGACAAGGTTGAAGCGCTGCACAATATCTAATAAAGCGGCACAGTGGTGGAAATATTACAGTTACTGTAATAACTCTTACAGCTGTAAAAATAATTTCGCTGACTTCTAACTGCTGCAGAAAGTTGCAGCTCATACTCCTGCTGTGCCGAGGGGAGGGCCTTCATTACATGGTCTGTCTGTGCCTCTTGTCATTTCTCCTCTGACCTCCGCACGTGTGTCTGAGTGAGCTGACGGCACTATTGGAGCACTTCAGTGTGCAATGGAGAAACTGCGAAAGCCAGATTCCCGCTCGCCTCTCCGATCTCTCAGTCTGTTTACAGTTCCACAACCGCTCGGTTGCCATGGAATTATTGTCAGTGAGCTCCAGATGCCAGATATGAGAGGCGGCCAAAGAGAAGCTGTGAGTCACCACAGCCTGCAAGTTCCACCCTTAGAGACTCTTCTCTGGGCATGCTCCTCCTGTTCCTCCTTCAGGCCTACGGATTTACTGTTAGTGCTCCACTCCCTTGTGCTTATCTCTTCTCTGTTGTTACAATGCTATAAAACTGCACCTCTACCTTCGAGTCCAAAGCAAAGATTTAACAATGTGCTGGAAACTTTTCTTAGAGATTTTGGTTCATTACGCTCATTCAGTACTGAGAAGGCCAAAGTGTGTCAGGGAACTATTCCCCACATCATTACACCACCAGTCTGATCTGTTGATACTAAGCAGACTGGACTGATGCTCTCATGTTGTTTTGGCCAAATAATGATCTCACTGTCCGAATGTTGCAGCAGAAATCGAGACTCATTAGTCCTGGGTACATTTTTCCAATCTTCTACATCTTCCGCTTTCCAATATTGGTGAGGCCTTGCAAATTATAACCTTGTTTCCTTGCTTTTAGCTGACAAGAGTGGCACCAGGTGTCGTCTTCTGCTGCTGTAGACCATCTGCTTCAAGATTATATGTGATGTGCATCCAGAGGTGCACGTCTGCATAGCATATTAACGAGTGACCACTGTCGCCTTTCTTGCAGCTTCAATCAGTCTGGCCATTCTCCTCTGGCCTCTGTCATTTTCACCTAGATTACTGCTGCTCTGTGGATATTTCCTCTTAATCAGACCACCCTCTGTAAAACCTAGAGATGGTTGATCATGAAAATCCCAGTAGATCAGCAGTTTTGACCAACCAAGTGATTGGCTGAATAGATATTTGCATTAAGGAGCAATTGAACAGGTGTACCTATTAAAGTGGCAGGTGAGTGTATCCTGACTTGATCCCACTGAAAACATTTGGTGTATTACAGGTGGAGCAAGGCAATGCTGTAAATCTCCTCCAGAAAAACAGCTGAAAATAGTTTTTCCAGAAGTTAATTTGATGCTTTTACACATATTGTCAGTTGAGAATGGAATCATGTAGATATGCTTTGAGTCATGTTACTCCTACTATAAGTCCTATTGTAGTGTGAAAATCTGCCCACAGTTTTACTGGAAACCAGCCATACAAGTACCAATAGGCCACTTGCAAAATTTTCCTCGGTAATGCGATCCATTTTAGTCAATTTATCTTTTTTTGTAGTAAAAATGCTACTTTGAGTCACACTGGAGCTACAATAAGGCCATGTCACAGCATAGTTCCACACCTACACAGTAAGCTAATAATAGTTCACAGATGATAGTGAGATTCAACATATGATAGTGTTATGATGCACAATAAATGGAAAGAGAGTGGTGTGTTTGACCAGGCGGCTTATTATAAACATCTTGTGTTTGTGTGGTTTTGCTTTCAAATCGCAGCGAGGTTACTGAAAATCTGCTGCTTCAGATAAATCATTTGTAGTTTTTCTTTCTTTTCTTTTAATCGTGCACATTTCGAGAAACCAGCGTTTTGGGCTGATTGTAACTGTCAAGCAAGTATTAAATGTAAACAAAGTCAGCTGATGAGAAATCCCTTAACAGCCCTCTTGTACTGCCGGGAAACACCCTCTGAGTCACTGTTGCAAAATGTAGGCTGGTGTAGTCTAAGAGCGCTCTGACGTGTAGATAGTTAGCTGAGCAGATACTTCACTGCCATGTGCAAACACAGCTTTCATTAGCTGCGACATGGGAAAACACAGGGCACCCTCGCACCGACGCAGTGTTACAAGCAGCAGGAACATTTTTTTATCAGAAATCAAACAATGGAAAAATGTGGCGACAAGTTTAACAAGCTTGTCGCTGTGCACGGCTGAGGTGATACCCTGACTCACTTCCTGATCATCTGGTATTATTATCTGAGTGGGAAACACTTCGCATAATTAACGTGTGTTCGACATGTTTGGTTATCATACATTCAAACTAATGAGCTGCAGTCCAGGCAGCCTTTGCTGCACGGATACTGCTCCTTCTGTTGTAGTACTTTTTTTTTATTTATTTAAAAGTTATGAAGTATTATATCATGACTGAGCTGGTGACAAAAGAATTTGGATAGTTTGTTTTTATCAATAAAGACATTAAGCTCTGAATGGAACACATTGTGGCTCTGTTACGTCAGGAAACTTGTGATGTAATTGTGAAATGCGGAATGCTTTCACTGGCTCTCCCTACTCGTGGCAGGGAACCGATTGTCATCACCATGGAAACCAAATAAGCCAGTATTTGTTGGTGAACTGTACTGTACAGTGTGTACTATGCGTAAAATCAAGTCTGCAGAAATAGGTCAGGGTACATGCTGCTCATATTAATCACACGTGGAATTTGGCAGTACAGTACTTCTTTGAGGTTGAAAGGAAGAATTGAAAGTTTTGTTCTCATTATTCAGTGAGTAACAAGACTTGAGTCCCCAAGACGACAAAGCCCGTGACAGAAAACACCTTTGCATATCAAATAGACCAAAGCAGAGGAAGTGTGCTTCTTGTGAAACCTTAACAGTCTTACAGGAGCAGCCGCATAGCTTTCCCCAGAAGCAGCCAAATACTTCCATTAATATTCCAGGGAATTCCCGAGTATTTCTCTTGAGTATAACTTAACGAAAGAAAGATTCTTAGCTCTTGTGGTGTCCAATAAGGTAATGAGTGCTTTTGCAGACACCCACCCACCCACACTTCTCTGGAGGAGAGTCTTACGCGGTGACAGCTGTCTGTCTGGCTGTGGTAAAGTGTTTCAAGCAGAAAGAACAGCTGTCAGACACACACATGAATCACATGGGGGCGTGATCGGCAGTTCCTCAGAAATTTCCTCCGTTTGACTTTTTATAGATGTTATGGTGCGTAATAAATGAACAGATAAGAATACGCTTTGTTCTTGGTCACTTTCAGCATGTAGTTTGCAGATGTGTTGATTAGTGAGTCGACATGCAGGTTGCTGCATTTGTAAAGCGTTTAGAGACTCTTGTGCATGACATGTAGGGAAACATTTTGTCATGTCATGGGTTATAGAAATACATAGAACATGAAAATAATGCAAAATTTAAATTAAGTCATAAAAAGCACTTGATTTTATTCCACTTTGTGCATTATTGTTGTGTGATATTCTGTGTTTTGCAGTTGTCATAAAGGTCACTAATACATGTTGCTCCAAAGATAAATCTTCAAACCAAACCTCTTCCACTATTTTAGGAAGGTCAGCTCCGGTTTGGGGATGCCTCTGGACGCAGGAGGCTGGAGAAAGGAGGATGGTAGCCAAGCTATGATCCGTGCTCGAGAGCGACCCCCCTGCTCATCTCTGAGCAGCTCCGTCAGTGACAGACTGTTACATCCTGTGTCTGAAGGAGCGATGTTAAAGGTCTTTTCTCCCTGCTGCTCTCAGACTTTATAACCAGAGCTGCTCCCAGTGAACCATTATCACCATTGTTATCACTTTAAAAAAAGTTTTTTTAAACCTTGCAATACAAATGACCCATGGTGCAATTACTCATATTATTGTGTACAGGTGTGATATACTTTTATCTTTAGATTCTATATACTGTACCCTGTATATACTGGAGTGTGTATACTGTCTTCTGATATTCTTCTTTGCCATAAGTCTGAACATTCTGTGCTGCTGTAACAAGTCTTACTTTAATGTAAAAGTTAAATAGCAATATTTAGCATATCTTGTGTAAACAAGAACGTGTTTAAACAGTTTGGTGGGGAGCCGGTGAGAGAGCTGAGTTGATAGATGAGATGCTCCCAGTTGTTTTTGTGTGGGAAGCTGCGGTGCTGTTCTTGATTTCATCAACTCTATCATAAAAGAACAGAAGGCTGCGGTCGTTACGTCCGTTGATTGAGGATTAGGGTGTTGAGTTTTGTGGATTTAGAAGTTTGTCAATGGCGGCTGATAACTGATCATTATACTGAGAGTTCATTGTTATACTAACACGACACTTTACTTTGTGATTCACTGGAACACCTGCGTTGTCTCAGCTTTGTGTACCAGTCCTATCGGTGTCTATGGCACATCATAAAGCCACCAAGATTAAATTGACAGTAGTGAGTCACTTGTGGGAAGTTTACACCTTATTAGACGATGTGTGTTCACTTCCTTATGAAGGGAATTACACTTTTTACACAGCAATAGTCTCTTGCTTTAAAGTAAAGCTGCTTGATCAGTAAATCAATTACATTAAGTCGAGCTGTAAGTTAAAGTGAAACAGTTACGTGAAAAAACATGAAAGCACCGTCAAGCTCATTCACCGTTATCATGCCTGTAGAAAGTCTCGTTATCCCTTGTGCTTCACTAGAAATCTGATGTGTTGCTGTCATGCAAAAACTCTAAATCTTAAGATTTCATCATGTCAAAGAAGCACTCTACCAAATTAACACTGTACAAGCTATAAAGGTCTAACAACCTCATTGAAATTCCACATCCCCATATTTTTCAAGTTTTGTGTTTGTGTGCATGTTTTTTCTGTGTGTTCCACAAACCACTTTGTGATTTCCGCAGAAAAAGTTTTTAATTGTCCAGTTTGGAGCATACAGTGAGACCAAATGCTGGAGTTCAGCCACTTAAAGGAAAAAAGACCCAAAGCCACATTTTCAGATCACGTGTGGCTCAAAGCAGCCACAGAGCTTTACTGGAAACAGTCTGATAATGTGACAGCCAGTTGAGACATTCAATACATCAAGCCACTTACTCAATAAGCTATAAAATGACTGGGTGTGTATGTGCATGTTAGTGAAAGAGAGACAGAAATAAAGAGATAACTTTTGACTTTTACATTGTGTTTACACTGTCAGTGCACAAATGTGAAACTAGGTTACGATAAAATAATAAAAAGCTGAACTCAGATCATAGTCAGGTAGCGTAAACACATCTTTCCTGTAACAGAGGTCAGCGGGTGACCAGAAATGACCTTGCATGCACTGAAGAAAATCCGGGATGGTGTGTCAGCAAAGAGCGTATCCACTTACTGGATCCAGTTCTGAAAAACAAACACAAAACTCAAAATGTCACATGTCAAGAAATGTAGTCCCCAACATCCATAAATTTGGTCCTTCGCATAAAGCCTGTAGAGCATGTGACACTGTGAAGTTGTTTTTTATTTGACAGATGTGATGACAGATGCAATATTACGTTATAGAGATACTTAGGTTAGGTTAGTATCTCAGATTTCTCAGTAGGAATATAGAAGCAAATGAAAAAAGAACAAATATGTAATGTACAAATGAACACTGTGATTACTGTGCATTGTATTCAATATCCATTCTGAGTGAATTGGTTTTAACCCAGACTCGTCAAACACATAGGAATGTCCCAATAAAACAGGGGATGTTCCGTTTTTTTGAAGACTTATTAATAAATCTTTGCCAGCTCCAAGTTAGTGTTCAGCTCTGTCAGCTCAAGTAAGATTACAATGTTGAAAAAAATGGGCTCAACATCTGTGTGTTATAACTGAGTTTGAAAAAGGCTCAACATCTGGATGCAGTGGCTTCAGGGCCTTGCTCCCTGTTGGATTTGCTGTTTTTGACTACCAACAACTGCCATTGGCTTAACTTGGTCTAACAACAGGTCCTCTCTTGTACTTTTTGAAAATTCCATGCGAATCAAGTTTTGAAAACAAGTGCAGACTTGTGAGCCTTTGTGCAGAAAATATTTGGGAATGATTGTCAAAATTACTTACTCATCTTCCTCAAAGAGCTCCATTACAAAAACTACCAACAATTAGAAATAACAAACGCCCCTCACTGTAATTAATCTCAGTATCCAGCATATTCATCAGCTGAAAAATCCCTGTGGGTTTTTTATGAAAAGCAACACACAAAAAAATGCACCGGTGTTGTATTTCTAATCCTTTTTGGAAAATCCAACTCTGGGCGAGGTGGGTGGGGAAGGGAGAGGTTTGGCTGGTAGTGTAGACAGACCCCTGTATTCTGTTTTTAGTAGAAAATTCTTGTCAGAACATGAAAGTATCCCAGTAAAAACAAGCGGCTGCCATGGAGAAGTCATTGAGCTTTCTAACGTCACAGGAAACCACACGGCACAAAGAATGCTCCAGAAACAGCTCCTTCCACTCCCATGGAAACACAGCGCAGCAAGCGGGGAACAATCTGATAATGTGTGCTGCATGTTCTTTCTGTCCCAGCAGGCCACACACAGCCCACACACCAACTCCAAAGTACGTCCTGCTGCACACTAGCCCTCACAACACAACAAACCTCAACCTCAAATGTCAGCTCCAGCATAATAAAGGCAACAATTACGGGTTTACTGGCCTGAAGAGGAAAGAAAACCTCTTTTTTGTTTTTGCTCTACTGATGGGAAAACCCTACTACTGTATAGATGGGGTCAGCTCTTGGTGCTATCCATTACTATGTAATGTTTGACAGGTTTTCACTGATTATAGAAAGGATGAGGTGAAATAAAAGCACAGCTGGAGGTAAGATTCATAGCATAAACTTTAGGATCTACGGAATATAAAGCAATACTAAGGTCGTGCTTGATCTTGGCTAAACATTGATGTCTGGTGGGTGCTGGGTCAAGTAACTGGGATTTGTGCACTGCAGTGGCCAGTGTCAGTTAAGCACCGTGCTCCATCTACTCCAAACACCAAGTCTGCAGCACGTATTTAACCTAAAATGTGACAGGGCAAAAAAGGAACGTTTGGATGGCAATGAAACCTATAAGGGAAAGCAGCGTGCACAAGATTATCTGAGCACTTGTTAAAGTGGAAGTAAAAGCGCAGCTCTTTCGAAGCTGCACTTTTACTTGATCGTCCTAGTTACCCTCGTTTTTTTCAGTATGGTAATTCGTAAAGACGCGACAAAAGCTGTGGCACTGTGGGTTATGCTAAGTGTCAATGCAGGTTCAGTGCGGGGGTGTAATGGTGTAGGCAGTGTTTTTACACCATCCTGTCAGGAACATCAACCATTCAAATCTTACCCACTATATTCGCTTGTAGAGGAAGCAAACAAACAAAAACCTGTAGACACCGGCTGGGCTTAACTACATTTTTAAAATGAACACTGGCCTCGTGTTTTGGTGTGTGAACTTGGACAGACACCAGCATGACTGTACTGCTAAAGGATTCATGAGAACTGCATGAGTATGTGATTTCTTTATAATACCTGGCCTTTGTTGGAAGTAAGCTCCCAAGAATTTGGTCAGATTTAAAGGGGAAGGTGCGCTTCGCATAAACCTATGGAAATGAAGCATATCAGCTTATATTATTTGAGGCAGCACAGCACAGCAACACAACATAACCAGTGTAATATCAATTTCAAAAAGGAAAGCAGCAGATCGAGAATGAAAAAGTGTGACTCCTCTTGGAGAACCACAGCACACTGACTCACAGCACTGGAAACAAATATGTCCTGCAAGAAGATGTGTCCAATATGTTTCCTAGTAACAAACCGAGAGAAAATAATAAAGCACAGACTGGACTTCAGCAATATGTGTTGAATTTTTACACTTGCCTGAATGCCATTTCCATGCCTGCGATGTTAAGTAAACACACACTTTAGAAAGATTTGCTCATAGGTCAGAAGAGGACAGGATATATGCAGACAGACACACACACACACACACACATCGTTTTGAATGGATGGACTGACTCATATGTTTAACACATAGACATTTGGGGGCAACGGGAACTTTACCACGTTGCCTCTGCTTCTCTCTGATTCTCGTAACCTTTTCGAGGATTACTGCCTGCACTCACTCCCTGCTGCTTTAGTTCAGGTAATTGTCATCAATATGTAATAGGTTTCCTTTACTTGCTGCTGTATTGCATTGTGGTGTTTGTGGTTGTGTAGCTGGTTTACCAGTGTGTGACTTGAATAAAGTAATCTCCCTCTGTCTTAGACAAACAAAACCACTTGTGTATTTACCACAAGAATATCCATCAGTGTGTGAATTAACTTCCACGAGACACCAACACGGACGAGTATATTTAATGAATGGCTCCCTGAGGACACTGTTAGACAACTCCTAATGGGGCTGCGTCTGTAATTGGTGAAGTGATAATTTATCACAGTCCCAAGCAGCTCCTAAAAATCTGTGAATGAATAAGGCTGATTATTAGACTCTGTTGTTGCATGTTGACTCACAAAATGCACACAGTGACTGTAAACTGGGATGGATCACCATTCCCATAATCCACACACACACACACACACACACACACACACACACACACACACACACACACACACACACACACACACACACACACACACACACACACACACACCCATGCACACACCCACCCACACACACATTTCTTGCGTGGAGACATCATATCTAAAAAATAAAAAAAGTATTTATTCATTTGTCTTGATACATCTTAACATGATAAGCCTTAGCCACAATTATAATCCATGTGAGAGGTGCAACCGTAGACATACTGGAACTAATAATGTAATAATTGCAACATTAGCCAAAACAGGAAAAAACATTGCTACATACAGTATTTGCTGTAGATACTGGCAGAAAGATGCTATAATGTACTGTACACGCTTGCAAAATGTCTCTAACTAGAAATACACTTGCCCAATTTACATGCCAGAGGAAGTGCTGAAAGAGGTCTGTGTTTTAAGATGAAATAGTGAGTGTGTCTAATTTCACAGGTGCACATGTAAAAAAAAACAAAAAAAAAAAACTGTTGATGCGATATGCTGTCGAGCAGCTGTGCACAGATCATTAGGAAACACACCTGCAGGAGGGTCAGTTGTAAATTCTTCATTTACTGGGAATTTCACTATCAGTGCTCGTTAGATTCACTTTTGAACATTTTGACACCATGAGCACAGAAGGGAAGTGGATATATTTTCCAGTAGATATGATGAAAGACTGCTAAAATATTCTGCAATGGTCACACTGGGTTGGTTTGCTCGTAATTAACAAGAAATAGACACATGCTTTATAAATAACCTATCGTGCCTTACATTTATTCTGATGAAAAAGAGTGATCTTAGCAAGATGAATGGTGTGGCTCTTTTAATGTTTTCTCATGAAATAATACTGCAAGTCATGCGTTTCAGAGGAACTGCGTCTCTTTATGTGATAGTATTTGTCTCACTGTAATCTGACATCAAGCGCATATTGTTAGACCTCAAAATAAAACATTTTAAAACTAATCTGTCTTGTTGAATAAGAAAAGGAGCATTTAAATTCTCATTTTGTGTATATATGAGAAGTGGTATTTTATGGTAAATCAGTAGGGAAAGTATATGATACAAGTCAGAAAAATGTACACACATACACCACTTACAGGTATTAGACAGATGGGAAGATGAGTGAGTGGATGTGTGATTTAGAAATGGCAGAAAACAGCAGTGAAACCTTTTTTTGTGACACGAAGGGGTCAGCCACTATCAGAACAGCTTTGAATGAGAAAAGGACTAGAGCAGACACACCAAGGGGAGGAGACGACGGGGTTTATGGGAGGGAAGGGGAGTTGTTCTCTTAGTAACAATTCAAGGAATTGATTGTGCCCTCTGAGAAGTGTGACTCATCCCATGATGTATCAGGAAACCCTTCAGATGTTGCTTACAATCTGTGTGCCTTGAGCAAACCACATTTTATGCAAACATTCTTTCTCTTTTTTTTTTTTTTGTTTTTTTACCTATTCACCTTCTCAAAACTTACACCATCACTGTGTGGGAAGGACAGCACCCACCAGTGCCCCCACACAATTACTCTAAAACACATGGAGGCTATTGACACATTTGTGATTGGAAGTAACACAGGAAGACAGCTTCACACATGCCAAGCCGCTTACATCACTTTAAAAAAAAAAAAATAGCCTCACTTCCTATAACAGAGACGCTGGATTACTGGCTGTGCATTATTTAAGCAAATTATGAAACTTACAAAAGTCTATTTAAAAGGTTAATTGCTCAACCAAACAAAGACATGTTTGGAAAGATCATGTAACACTGGCCAACGACTGAATCATTTATATGGAATTTGTGTGCGTGCGCCCCAGCAGTAACTTTTGCCCCATTTTGTGAAAAATGAAGCGAATCTGAGTCTTTAAAGCTGTGGATTTAAATAAACCAGAGTTTTTAAAGCGCAGAGAAACTTCCCCGACGTTTCTACAGTACCTCTTTCTTTCACTGTGTGTATGACATCAGGCTGAGAGAGGCGAAACACCCTCCCCCTCCTTTTGCTCACATCAGTGATAGGAAGTGACACTGCTGAGACCCCTGCGTTTCAGCTGCGGTGATGATAACACCCGAGACCCACTCCTAGCAGATAATTCCATTTCCTCTAAACTGTATGTCTTTAAACCACAAATGAACGTTGCATTTAGTCAGAGAAAAGTGAAGGCACCATCCAGTCAGACCAAATGATTCCACTGCTTTGTTGTAGGGTGGGCAAATCGATTATGAGTATTCATGATTCCTGTAAAAATCTCAAGGTTTCACTGAGGTGGTACACTGTTTAAAGGTCTAATGAACACAGAAACCCACCCATGTGGTAAGTAGCCTTATCACAGATTGACTAATTTTTTTATTTTTGTGATTAAGAACAGTTTCTTTCCATTAGTGACAAAATTGTTATTGAGCATCAACCAGTGACACATAATGTACATTTATTCCCATAATCAACAAGCATTTACTGTAAAATGGTGATTTAATTTATTTTCTATAAAAGCTGAGAATTGATCAGTTCACTTTGTTTGGTCTATTTTTTTCTCAAATATTCAACTTCTTCATCCGGTGTCTGTGTGGTAAAAGAGCAGAGAACATAAGAAAAAAATCAAAAAATACAAAAGCAATGGCAAGAGAGAGAGATACAGCAAGATAAAGCTGCACTTGCACTGCAAATTGTGGGAAGTGAGAGTGAAACGCTTGAGGCTTTGGACATCAAAGATGCAAACCTCATATGTTTATGCTAATCTGACTCAGGTGAGCTGTGTCAAAGAAGCTATCTCCATGTTTCCTGGAAGTCTACTGCAAAACTAAGATTTTTTTCTCAACACACCAGATAACCAGAAAGCACAAGGTTCCCATAAACTACACACAACATAACAAACCCATGTGGCCTCGCGAAATGAAACAAGGAAGGGATCAAATGTTATGACATTTTCCTGGAACCACAAACTTTTATCATATTATTTATTATTATTTTATATTTTTTGAGCAGCTTAAAATTATTTAATGCCTTCCCTGATTTGGCCTTCCTGGAAATCAAATGAAGAGTCTCATTTGGATGCCAAATATGGGTGGAAGGGTGCAATTCAAATAACTCTAGTTATTCCAGTAATTTAGATATGACACAAGGAAATGCCTCATTACACTCCACTGCACAACACTTGAATGATCCTGTATGCAGCATTTCCTATCATTCATAGCTCTGACAGTTTAAACTTTCCCACCATACCTTAAGTATGGCTTAACAGTAATTCTTTTAAGCATTTAAATCATACATTTGTAAATTACGTCATGGACCAGTGACCAGAATTGAATAGTTAGAACAGAAATAGATGAACTCAATAAAAATGTAAAAATTTTCTGACACGCTGACCTAGATTGACTGTTACGTTTGTCGACAGGTCGGCTTTACTGCGCGGTGGCTCAGGGACAAAGCAGCTGCTCGTAAATGTCGGGAACAACATGTAAATGTTTAACAAATGGGGCTCTGAGGTCGGCCAGCTCCTATTTTGTCTCTGCATAAACAAATTTCAATAATATGTTTCCGACATACGACTGATCTGGAAATATGTCACACATGCAGCCACAGAACAAATTGCATGTTTTTCCGGCACCAAACTGTCTCACGATCATTGATGCAGCCTTTGTAATGAGTGACATTTTCTTATGAAATATTTTCAAAGAGAAAAAAGATTCAAATACTTGATTTTCCCAAATGTTAGACATTATATTGAAAGTCTGGGACAGATTTTAGTTTCCCATGTAGGAGCAACAGAGTCCATATTTATCTTTGAATGTAGATAAGCTGCTTTCCCACCAAACATCCTTTACATGTTAGCATTGGATGTGTGAAAAATGTTTTTGGCTCTCTCATACCCTTATATTTTCCCAAAAATGATTCAAGCCGAAAAAATGGCTTGCGAAATTGGGGAAACTAGAGAATAGAAGATGAATCATTCCGGCATACAACAAAAGCTTCTTGCAATCAAAAGTAAAATCATCTCCTTTTCCCAGATTATGCACAAACAGAAAACAGCCACAACTGAACAGTTGTTTGAGGCAGATGTGGTTTCAAATTTTAAGATTTTCCGTTAGCTATGGGAGTAAAGCCAGTTACCAGCAGAGGAGTTAATATACAAAAGCAGCTGCAGCACATTATTGACCAAATTTCCTTCATACGTCCAGTTATTAGTTATTTGTCATAGATTAGTGTCATCCTCAGGCCTGGATCTGCAGAGTTTCTTGTTTGAGCTTGCCCTCCAAGAGATCCTGAACATGAAAGACTTTGTGCTGCGCTGAAATTACTCAACTGGGATTTTTAAATAACAGAAATGTAAAATCGATTAATCAAAAGAAACTATAAAGAAATTTTTTTTTTATTGAGTAATTGAGGCAGGAAGTTCCTTATGAGAGCATGAGTAATTTTCTGGTGTTGTGGGACTTATCTGGAGGCAAGTCCGGAGTCGCTTCGTGCCAGCAGGCAAGGCAGGCGGCTGCCTGGGGCCCCGGGCCTGTGGGGCCCCCAGGGACTGACGAACGTTAAACTCTGTACAGCAGTAGCTGTGAGCTAAGTTCGCAATGACATTAGCCGTCGCGTAAGACGACGTCCATAAGACGCATGATTCAGGGTAAACGAACGAATGAAACAACAGACGCCAGCTGATGAAAATGCAGAGGAAAAAAACAGGAACAGGAGACAAAAGTAAGGATTAAATATAATACGTAATAATAAGAGCTAAATGTTATTAGTGTAGCAGTTATTGTGGTGAAGAGGCAGTTGAATAACTGAACGTCCACTGGTGTCACATGGTTTCTTTTGTTCAATTTGACATTTAGCGTGAGTTTTCTTAGCTAACTACGTTAGCAGAGTAGGCGTGATGCGTCACCAGAAGTTAACGTGTTAGCTTGGCTAGCAGGCCGCAAATAATCAGCTAACTGTCAAGCTATGAATGCTAAGTTATGACATATAGATGCAAAGTGATTTGGACAAGTGTACTGTAAATGACTGCTCAAGCTAGTTGATTCTAACCTATTTTAGCAAAGCGTTCAGAAAAATTGCTGAAGTGTGGGAATTTGTGAATGCAAATTTGCCATGTGCTCTGTAGTTTTATAGTCAGTAACCATGTGGAGATGGTTCAAGGTAACAGTGGGTTTTTGGTTTGTGCTGCCTCCTAAAACTAAGGTCCCTGGTTTGAATCCACAATCTGGCTGTGGCCTTCCTGTGTTCTCATAATCCGGCTCAGAGGCCATGACAAAAATGACAAAGGACACCAGAATATTCTGCAATTTTAACATTTATTAAAATTAACATAAGTCACATCGTGGAATGTGCTACTCAGTCGTGTCAGCAGCGTTGCGTGCGAACATGGTGTGTGGAACAGCAGAGCGTGTAAGAGACACGCTGAAGAACAACTCCTTTACAGCCAGAGCCATTAGTCCACGTCCTCCAAACCTGGCAGGCCTCCCAGTCAGCAGAGGACTCCAGCTCCCCGGTCATGCCACACTGGGCAGGATCCCTCACGGTGTCGAGTCCAAACACATGCATGTTAGGTTAACTGGCGACTCCAAATTGCCTGTAGATGCGACTGTCGCTGTGATGGGTTGTCTGTCTGCGGATCCCTCTGTGTTGGCCTCGAGATGGAGCGGTGACCCGTCTAGGCCGTATCCTGCCTCTGGGATATGCTCCAGCCCCCTGTCGCCCCGAACAGGATAATCAGTTATGGATGGATGGATGAGATGATATGCAGCAGGTGCAGTTTCTTTTAATTAGTGAAAGACAGGGTCAAATGTTTATGTGTTGGTGTTGATGGAAGGGACATGATCATTAACACGTTTTGAAAGGACAGAAATATCTCTCCTAACATTTCAGCAAAGTCGGCTGCATCTTCAGAGAACTGACCGGGCACACACGTACAGAACAGATGCGGATGGTAAATTCAATGCACGGTGCATAATGTGTCATAATAATGCATCCTAATCTGTTAGCATTTTTGCACTTCTATTTCTCTTACACAAACCTTAAAGTGTTTGGATTTTTGAATCGGCTTTTGGTTATATATCTGAAATAATGACTGTCAAAAGTCAAAAGACCTGTGGACATAAAATTCATACATAAATCCCTCACTAAAAAGGCAGTGGTGCTAACATGTGACTAAATGACTTTGAAACGTTTTCTGAAATAATCCAAATATTCAAAGGAAATGGTCATTTTCTGGGAGAGTGCTTCTAACAATAATGGGGTTGTTGGAAGAACTCTACAGCATTTTTCTGCATTCTGATTGGCTGACCATTAGTAAACTGAGATCATGGTGTCTGTTACTGCAACCTACAGATCTAACTTAAAAGATTAAAATGCAAAACAATTAAGGAGAGAAAAAATAACATCAATAGAAATGCAAATTAAAAAGTGAAAAATTGCAGAATATACATCAGGGTAGTGCTGACAGGAAGTCAGTGGTCCATCTAAATACTACTGAGTTTGGTGGAAAAGAATTTGAAAGTAAAATACTGCTGTTTGAAAACCAAAGGGACACTGGCTTTTTAAAGGAAATGCTGCAGTAGTTAGCAAAGGAGATGCTACAGGTGCAGTATGTGCACACAACCAATGTTGAAATGTGTGTTTAACTGTTTACCAAGTGTGTTTGAATAACCGGTTTTTTGGCAAAGTTGTGTGCAATTTGGGATTGTATCCAATAAAATAGTGTCAAAGGTTAGTCTTAATGCGAATGATCCATCTGTTGTTGTATTTCTATTGTTATTAGCTTAAAATTATTTTAGGATGAGGCGTTTCCTGATTTAGTTTTCCTGAAATCAAATGACAAGCCTCATTTGGATGCCAAATATCAGGGGTGCATTTCAAATATCTATTTATTCCAGTAATTTAGATATGATACATGCATGCTCCTGTATGCAGCATCACTTATCATTCAGTGCTTTGATGGTCAAAACTTTTCCATAATGCCCAAAGTATGAATTAACAGTTGTTCACTTAAATAAGGTTGAAGCATTAAAATAACACATTTGTGTACCTAGTGTTATAGACACAGTGAAAGGAATTGAATAGTTAGAACAAAAATAGATGAACTCAATAGAAATATAACAATTGTCTGATATGTTGACCTGCATTGGCTTGTACAGTCGTCTACAGGCTGATTTTACTGTCCAGTCGCTCGAGGACAAAGCAGCAACATGTAAATGTTTAACAAATGGGGCCCTGAGGTCGGCCAGCTCTTATTTAGTCTCTGCATAAACAAATTTCAATTATACGTTTGCAAACAACATATCTGGGAAACCGACACACTTGCAGAAACAGAGCAAATTATTTGCATGACTGTTCTCCTGGCACTAAATTGTCTTATGATTTATGAACTCTGAGGTGTTTGGTGTCGAAATCATTGTTCAGGTGCAGCTTTTGCAATCACTGGAATTTTCTTCTTAAATAATCAACACGGCATAATAAATAACCACGGCAACCTCATTAAAATATTCTTGATTCTGCCAAATGTTAGACATTATACTCAAAGTCTAGGACAGATTTTAGTTTCCCATGTAGGAGCAACAGAGTCCATATTTATCTTTGAATGCAGATAAGCTGCTTTCCCACCAAACACCGTTTACATGTTAGCATTGGACCTAATAAAACATTTTTTGCTGTCTCATGCTCTTGTATTGAAGATTTGCGAAATTAGGGACACTAGAGAATACAAGATGACTCATTGGGCTTAAAAAGTGCAGCAGTGTGTTGTAATCTGAAGTGACTTTGACTCCTTTTTCCCACAGTATGCAGAAAACAGAAGAGTCAGTCATAGTTGGAGAGTTACGTTAAATGTGTGAAGGGCCCTCGGTTAAAATGTATTTTGTGTTATACATTAAAACCAGTTTCAACTAGATACAGTATATCAAACCAACTGTGGATGCTGCATTAGCTGCTTCAACCTGTTGTTGCAATAGGTCGGTGCTGCAACTACCGTACTTTACATTGGAAAGTGAACGACTGGCCAGAGGAGCCCTGGACTCTGTATTACAAAGGGAAATGAATGGGTTATCCTGCCATCTTTTTTAGGTTTGTTAGTACAATAAAATTGTCTCACCTTTAATTGAGGCAAGTCCCAACAGTAACTTGTGTTGCACAGCCCAGTTGCTCCGGAGCTGGTAAACAGCCAGATCCCTGACAAAGGTGTCAGATCACATTAACCCTATTGTTCCAACTATGGGCTACTGCTTATGAACAGCTTCATCTTTTGCATCCCTTGAAGCTGACTTTGGCCTTTTTGAAGCTTAGGCAGGTGTGCAGGCCAAAAATTTGAGAGGATTGTCCTTGGAACCAAGATGACCAGCTAAACAAATGTGTTCACAGAGGAAAACTTCCTTTTTTATCTTGTCAAAGGCCTTGAGAAAAAAAAAAAAAAAACTAAATTAAGATGTTTTTGTTTGTTTAAGCGCACTAAATTCAATACAGGCTACTATTTATTTCTAAACTAAACCATGCAGATCCCATATAAACAGAGTATGCCTTCAAAGCCATGGAACAAAAATTGTTAAAAATAACAATATTGCAAACAAATATAACCAAATAACCATGATATTTACATCCCCATAGCATGTTTGATCTAGCCCTTGGTAATCTCATGGGTTCAACCAATAAAGAACAGTTGGCAGTATGATTACCTACACAACTCAAAAGGTACAGTACATCCATATGGATGAAAGAAAAGTCCTTGCATGCAAATAGTTGATATGGCTTAAAATGATAACTCACATATTCTGTGGAACCTGCATGGTCAGTAGTGCTTACTTCAGTTTTCTTTGTAATCAGCAGGGAGGATGTCATTACTAAGAAGCCACTGCTTTTATCAGTTCCTTTGTAGTTCATTTGCTTGAGCTGACAAAGGCTTACTTCATGGTAGGATAACTCATTCTGTGACAAGCAGCTGCTTCCTCGGTAGCCCAGTGTCAGCTTTAAAAGTCCTACAGTATGAGAAAACCGTGTCTCCTTTTCGTCTCATGTAAGCCATAAAAGGTCGGTTTGTTGACTTGCAGGAAATACAGATCATTCGTTGGAGTGACAGATGACAATCGTGAACACCTATGAGGTTAATGACCCATGTACAGTGTGGTGTTTGCAATCACCACTGTCAACGGGATGTTTATGGACATCAGCTTGAGACGGAGCAAGAAAAAAGTGAAAATGAAAGACACAAAGAGAAAGACAGGTAGACACACTGTGAAGCTCTAACAAAGGAGGCAAAGAAGCAAAACTGGCTAAACACAAGCACATGAAAAGAAACTAATACTCTCAGCCAAACCCTCCAGGGCTCTTTGTGATGCAGGATATGGATCTGTTATTTCACTCTTTACAGGAAAGACTGATCACGCTGTAACTGTTACTATAACAACCAGGTGACATGGCATGCAATGCACCTATTTGCTGAGCAAATAGGCTTGGTGGTCAGGCAGGCAGGGTTTGAAGACCACAGCTGACCCTGACCAGAGCAGATGGGCAGTAATCTCAAACAAAGGCCCATGTTCACACAGCCCCCCCTACTTACTCAATAAAGCATTTCCAGTCAAATCACCACAGAAATGATCGTGCAGATACATGCCGACACAGGAGAACTAAATCATAATTCATGCACCCAAGAAGATACACACAAAACTGGCAGACAAGCCTCAGCCTGGATAAATCAACCTCAGTGCTGTTTTTCAATAATACTAGAGAATCATGACACATTTAGCCTGTGAAGTCAGATGTGAGATGTAGGTCAGTAGGTGGAAAATCAATTATTCAGTTATTTAGGCTTTGGACCCAAACGTTTCACTGGATAAATGTACCAATGTCAGTAGTTTTAAGTCTGTCAAGTTTTAGGCCTGACGGTTGTTTAACCCTCTGCATAAATGCATTTCATACCAAGATTAAATAACTAGTGTATGTTTGAATGGATAGCTGCTGAGCACATTTTCAAGTTTTATCTGGACATCCTGTTGATAGTGAATGAGCTGCTCTTGCACAATGACTGTATAGAGCCCATGTGCCCGGCCTGGTGTCCACCCTGAGAAATGCAAAGTTCCTCTGCTCTGAGGTAATGCCACAGCATGTGCAGGTGGCTGCACAAGTAGATCAGATGACAGCCGGGTGGCTAGGGAGAGGCATTTCCATTTTTAATCAACTTACTGATGCGCGCATCCTTGCTCTCTTTCTTTCATGGTGATAGATACCGTAGATAGTTTTTTTTTCCTTTTCCTCTACAGCTGCAAACAGCAATGAAGTCCCTCAAATACAAAAGGAGCATGCTTCAGAACAAGCAAATAGGTTCAGCAGGTCAGAAAGAAACAAAAAGGAGATAAAGACCAGCGACAAAGTGGCGAGGACAATTAATTGAAAAGGAAACAGTTCAACCTACATGAAATATTGAAGTGCAAGGTCAAACAAATCTAACAAAGTGTCCAACACCAAGCGTGCAGTCTTAACCGGGGTTACAAAGGGAAAAACAGTAATAGACATGTTTGGGCTTCTGAAGCTAGGAAGCACAGTCGGCAATGACAAAAGGAAGGTACATCCTCCACAGAGTAACTGCAGACAGAAAACAGCTAAGGAGCTTGATACCTTAGGCCGACTATCCACGGGGCTGAGGCAAAGGGGGAATGAAAGTCTGGGAGGGAAACCAGGAGGTTGGAGCGCTGGACAACAGTCAAGCGTAGCATCTGTGCTGCAAAGACTCAGGATTGAAAGCAAGCAGGAGCTCCGTCTCTGCTGAGGCACTTGAAGCTCTTGGTTGCCTGGCTGCCAAAAGTGTGAATATCTGGACAGCAGCTGAGTCTCCAGGCAATGGCTGATGCTCACGGTGGTTGCATCCTGTCGCTGAGACGCTGTTTGACAGTGAAGACAGTGTCACCTAACAGTTGAGTCCAGGGCTTGTCGAGGGTCTGACACTTGGGATCGCCATGAGGCTGGACCTGGGTGTTGTTGAAGTACTAATGGTCAGGGTCACTGGGGCTCCAAAGCTCAGGATCTTTGTCTTTTCAATCTTCTTAAAACTTTAGACAGCTAAGATTCACAGAATCCTGTGTCATTTGTATAGATACACCTTCCAAATAATTTAGTAAATGTATTTATTTATTTTTCTTTATTTCGGATTTCTGATTGATTATGTAATGTTTTGCAGCATTAATCATGATTTTGAAATAACCTGAGCAGCTTTGCAGAGCTTAGGAGATTTTACAAGGTCATGGAAGAGCAGGGAGAGGGTGGGCAGGGAGAAGCAGAGTGGAGTTGAGTTGTTCTGTCATTAGTCTTATTGTAGCTGAGTACCATTCATTAAAGTGTAGTATACCCTGTGTAATTGAGTGTTTAACCATTTAAAATTATGATTAATGCATTAAAATAGAAATATGTTGTACATAGTCCAGGCCAAGTTGTAGCTATTTATAGGTCATACTGGTTTTTGTACAATGGTTTAATTGTTTACATAAAATCCTAATTTTGAAAGTAATAAATGAAACCACATTCATTTACCAGAAAGTACAACACTCCCACCTAAAAAAGGGTGGATGGATAAAGTTTGGTATCTCTATTGAAATAAATTAGGCTAACAGCTTTAATGTGGACAAAAAGCAATGACCTTTGCTCTTTCGTTTAGATTTCTTTAGAAAAAAGTCCTTCATTGTGGAACTGACCTTAAAAGGGATATTTCGTCAACCAGACTTCTGTTTAATTCAAAAATGTGACTACAGTTTACATAACTCCTGTAACCCTCTGAATTTCAAATGAATCATTGTCACCTGCATAATCAGGAACTGTAACATGGAATTTTGTCTGTGACACAATATAAATGATTAGTTCAACAGTTTCCTCTTTCTTAGTAACCAGACTCGAACAACAGGTCCGCTGTTTGACCTGCAGTATCAGCAGATGACAAGTTCCCACCCTATTAGAATCAATATAACAAAGAGTCAAACAGTTAAACATTAACATCTTTCATGTTATATGATCGGAAAAGGCATCAATAGGTGTTAGTTACTTTGTGATTATAACCTCAGGTGACCTTAACCCAATAAACTTTACTCTGAAAATCTTTGAAGGCTTTTACATACAGGCTGCGCCGGGTTGAAACCAGCTGCCTCTATTATAATGTTTTCCTGCCAAGGAAATAGTAAAATTCTGGTCAGGCTTACTCTGTTTCTTAGAAGATGGAGACATGATGGAGGAAAGAAAAGATAAATAATATTGGAGGGAAAAGCTAGAAAGATGTGTGGAAACTGAGTAAGAAAAATGTTTTGGCACGTGTCACCCTTTACTCAAACACCTGGAATTAATTTCAATCGAGCCTGCGACCACCTGATCTGATCCAAATCCACGTTGTCTGTTTTCGTTGGCAGATAGTGGAGACAGAGGAAGCGCAGGGGTGGGTGCAAAGCGGCTGCATGCGTGTGGAGGGTACAACAGTTGGCAGGAACAACCACGCCAACAATGAGCTCATTTTAACCCTTCCCGTTCATCTACCAGGACATGGCATTACAAGATTTATTCTGCTTAGGGCCCCTTTGTTAAACCACAAAAGTAGGAAACTTGTCCTGCCAGTATAAGGCACAGGCCAAGTGGATTAAATTAGTAATTAGCAGATAGCGATCCTGCCGCTACACAATGCATTTTTGCAACATTGCAATGTGAAGGGGAACAAACAAATCTGGCCTAAGCCGAGCTCATTGTGCTCGACCCGAAATTAGATCTCAGCCGACAGCAGTCAGCAGATGTTAGCTGTTTAATGGAAACGAGCGGATTCCTTGGAAACACGGAGGGATTGTTTGTTTGTTTAGCATGTAAGTAAAAGAGTCAGAGAAGCTTTGAGGGGGAAACTGCTCACACACAGCAGAGAGATTATAATACGGGCCTTTGTTCTGCCCCCACATGAAGAGACCAGGAATGGGTCAGAAAGGCAGTCATTATTCAAGGGAATTTTTCTCCTACAGGCATGAGCGTTGACATTGTCCACATGAAAGCTCCCACTCGAGTTAACCAACAGCTTCTGCAGAAAGAGATCTGTACAAGTTTGAGCTTTTCACACAACAGATCCTTGTTTGCAAGTGACACATTTCTTGGTAACTCTTCAACATAACAGAAAGAATAAATGGCTGCAGGGCCATTTGAGTGCAAGCCAATAAAAGAAACATCAGGAAGTATGTGCAGAGAGAAAATTCACATCAGGTGGAAGACAACTGAAAATAATAATCCATTAGGGGCCTTTGGCTGCAGGAACTCGGAATGTGCATGCAAAATGTAAGGAAGTCGTCATTATCCGTGCAAAGAATTCTTATTGAAAAGTAGCGTTTGCGTCGACTCAAATGGAAGAAACTCACCAAATAGTTGCCATTGCAGGACAGGGTACAGAACCTTACTGTAATGCAAAAGAATAAGCGGAAGCGGTGCCAACACCCTACCGGGCCTTACTGGACTGCCCTTTTGATTTACTTACATGACGCACGTGTGTCACCTTATGCTGGTAAGTCAACTAGTGACTGGCACACAGACAAAAAAAAGACAATAGCTTGTAACAGACACCTTAACAATACTGCACACACATTAACTGCACTGCCAAATAAACAACTTGGCCTCACGTGGAACATTTCCTGTAAATTTCCCTAGTAAGGATCCTCATGCTTTCCGTGTTACTGCGTGTATTTATGTATTTTGTACCTCACTTTTAAGTCGCTTTGGACAAAAGCATCTGCCAAATGACTAAATGTAAATAAGCTGGAAAAAATGTCACTTCCCAATTACATAAAACAAAAACTGTAATATTCTGCAGTTTTATTTGTTTAGTTGCTGAACACTATCTCCAAAAAGTACTTATAGGAAATCCACCCCACTTTATGAGTATAATGAATGATGACTGTGTGCATATTCCCACCCTCATAAGCTGTAAATATTAGCCTGTGGAAGGGTGGTGGTGGGGAGAATTGGAGACTGCTGACACCTAGTGGATGATGGGATACGTCAGCACCACAGTGAGTTCAGAGGCCGGAGCAGTGGAACAGTTTTGTGCAGTTTTTCATCTACAGGCTCATTGCATGTTTGTGAAAAAAGTTCCTTTTTATCATAGATAAACCATGAGGGTATTTCTCAATGTGGTACTTGTTTACAGTTTCTTTATATAACCAGAACATTTCATGCCTTTCTGCATAATGTTAAAATACCCAACATTTATTTTGTAAGCCACGCTAACAGCAGTACAGAGGCAATGGTGGTCTATTGGTCCAACATTTTGATTCTGAGTGAAATATTTCGAAAGGCTATTAAATTCTCATGAAATTTTGCAACCTTTGTGATTATTCATGACATTTGTAATTCCTTTTTTCCCGGAAACCTTCAACAGGCAAAATTGATAGATTAGAGAACAAGACTGAGTGACTTGCAGCAGCTGCTTTAAATTACTGTTTCCCACAAAACTTTATAGGGTCAAAATGTGCTGTCTTTGTGATTACTTTAGAATGGTAAAAGTGCCCAAAATTTCATAATGCTGCGGAATTTCAGTACATACCGGTAATCTTCAGCAAGAAAATCTGGTGAAGAAAAGCAAAAAAATGTTTTCCAATGTGCAAAACCTTGTTAGCAGATTGACTTTTACAGTATCTGTTTTGCAAAACACAAGTGGTCTCATCACTAATTACAGGAATTACTGTTTATTTAAGGTGCCTCCAAGAATTTTTCCACACAACCAGAGAATCTGGATTTAAAGAAAGGGAAAGGAAAAAAAAAAAAACAATGACTTTGGCTTTGTAGGTTTATGTGTACGTAGGCAGAAAATGTCATGAGATTTCAGGTGGTGTCTTGAATCAAATTAAAGGCCATGTGGGATGTGGTTTATCTGGTTACCCTGTCTCTGGAAGGCATGACGCCATTACAGCTGTTACACCCACCCTGCATATTTCCAAGTAGCAGGGGACATGTAGCCTGTTTTGCTCTGACATTTTATTTCATACTCTGTTTGCAATATTTGTTGCCTTAATTTAACCTTATTAGCCTCACATGGACTGTGGTTGCTGGCAATTTAGTGGCAGTATGAAGGAAGCTGCACTGCGGAGATAAGAAAATATTTAGCTGTGGCAGGAGCAATTTGTCTATGTCCACTGAAAAGAACCCAGTGAAACAGGGAACGTGAAAGAGAAAGGGGAGCAAAGATGGAGGGAAAATAAACCCATTTGGGTGGTGCTCTACTTGCCCTCTCCTCACTTTCCTTTCTCTTGTGTTGTGGCTGAGCACAGCATTGTGCAGCCTTTCTGATCTGAAAGCGGGATTAGTCTTTTCAAAAGGGAAATGTTTGATCCATCCTATTCATCATATTCTCCCTCCCCAGCTATGAGTTAATCTGCCTGTGTAAAATAACACCTTTTCAATATTTTGCCATATGTTGTTTATGTAAAGACATTATTCTATTTTTCTCTAACCGCCACGGCAGCGTTCAGTGTCGCTTTCCTCTCAGCTGAAAAAGCTGAGATGCATTTAAAACGGTTCGTTCTGCTTCTTTTGTAAACTTTCCAGTCCAAGTCACATCACAAGTCATTCTCTAGGAAATTGCAAGTCACGATGCAAGTCATTCAGGTTTCTAAATGCTTCTCGTGACAATAATTTCCCACCCACATATACCGTGCTATGGCTCCTGAAAGTCTGTGAACTCTTGGGGTTAATGTGGGGAAGAGGAAAGGCTTTGACTTGGCCTTTTCACAACATTAATTTTTCTGCTTTAATCATTCTGCGGTGAAACAACTTGTGTGTTTAGGGTTGTCATCATGCTCCATGATCCACTTTCAGTTGAGCTTCAGATCAACTTGACATTATTCTTCATAATTTGCTTGTATACTCGGAATTAAATAAGTCATGATGGTAAGTCAATTTGGTTCAGAGGCAGCAAAACAGACCCAAATCGTGAAACTGCCACCACCTCGAATGATCGATGGGATAAGTTCTTATGTTGAGGGGGAACATTTGTTTGTCGCTAAACATTTGCTTCTTATTAGAAATAAAAGCTTCTAACTTAAACTCATCCCTTCACAGAGGATATTTCAAAAAGTCATGTCCACGTGGACTTAAGCGAGTTGTACACGGACAGCAGCTCTGCCATGCAGAGCCTGATGAGGCGCACATACAGTAAATGCTGATGTTTCCCAGACATTACCCTGGGGTCCTTGTGACCTTCTAGAATATTACACACCTTTGATCTTGGTGTAATCTTTCTCGGTCAACCATTCAACAGTGATTGTTTATGTTCGCCGTGCATGATTAAGTTAAGATTGGATCATTTTTTACACTGAATAAATAAAGAAATGAAGTGTAATGTTTTTTGTCACGTTTGGTTGATTGGATTTCGGATCATGAAAATCTGATTATACTCCAGTATGCACAAAAATAAAAAAAAAAAGTCTGAAAGGTTCGGAAACTTTCCAGTTTGTGGGAACTAATACACACTTCCTCAACGGGAAACTTAGACTATGACGGGAAACCCATGCAAACCAGAATTAGTAACCCAAAAGTAAAATAGCACAATCATTAAACAATAAATTTAAAAAAATGAACTGTGAGATAAGGATAATATGCAAAACTTGCTGAGCTAAAAACTTTAATATACATTAATCTCCTCATTTTATTCTATTCAGAGACTTTTTGCAGTCACTGAGTTATAGACCCGTTAAAGAAATATGAATTTTATGTGGTACGTGGTTTAAGTCTGCCAGACGTTATGAAAATTTTATCACTTAGATTTTCCCTTTGAAGTGGCAAGTCCTCATCTTGTGACACTGGGGATCACATCCAGGTTTTCTCCACTCCACCCTTTCCAATCTGCCTATGACTATCTCTGTGTTTTATAATTTATGCTGCAATTTTTTCTAATTTCATTATCGCACTTCCAGTTCCCAGGAACGTATTCACGACTTCTCACTTTATGAAACCACTCAGTCCTGAGACACTGGCTCCATGACCCCCTTTAACGTGGGCCTGGAATAAAGCAATATTACATAGAGAAGTGGTCAAATATGTTAAAGATGTAAGCATCCACCTCAACAAGGAAGTGAGACTGCCTGACTCAGAATGTGGAGATTGACGTATTGGAGAATTAATCATCTGGACCTTTGTAATGCTGCTGCCGTAGAAGGAGAGGATTTAGGAAAATGAGCAGAATCGGCCTTGTGAATCACTGTAGCTTCATTTACAATAAGAATATACGACATATACATTTAAAGGCTTTAAGCAAATCGGCTTTCTGTTACTTTGCTTTTCAGGGCTTTGTTACGTATTTGCCATATTTCAACCAGACTTTGTTGTTCTTGATTGGAAGGTTCCAGTGATCTCGGGATGGCTGAGAAGCTTCACCAACAGCGCCACATATTTTTTGTGAGTATTTTCTCCGCTGAGATCTTTTCACGTACAAATTGCAGGCTGTATCCTTTTAATTCAAGGTCACACATGCAAAAATCTCTTTTTTGCTTGCCATCAAAGTGGTTAGTTATTGTTGAAGGTCAATAACTACGCTACTATTTTATGTGAAAAAAAGAAAAACTAGGCACAGCAGTAATGAGCTGCTCTCCCAGCTCTGACACCAGCTTTTCGGGTCAGGTGTGAACCGCTTCATGGAAGCTGTTGTTGGTACGGTCCATATAGGGTGACATGTCGAAGTGTCCTTGAGCAAAGCACTGAACCCCCACTTAGTTGCCCCCTGGTATGTGTTTGACAGCTGCAAAGCAGCTCCACCATCAGTTAATGTGTGTGGTTTATTGTGTGTGTGAACAGGTGAATGAGACGCCGTGTAAAGTGCTGTGGCTACCAATACATGGAAAAGCATAAGTGCAAACCATTTACCATTTATAAAAAGTATTCCGTTCCCTTTTGAAGTTTTTCTCTTTTATTTTCCACTATGTACTTTAAAAAGTTGTCCAAATAATTTACAGAGAACAAATAATTAATATTTGAAGTAGAACTGAAGTATCCAATTGGTTTAAAAAAGACAGCGGATTAAATGGAGATCATCTGATGAAGTGAATGTGTTTTTTGCACACCTCTATCTGTGAGGTCCATTCAGTGAATCAGTACCCGGCCCAAAAACTACACCACGGATACAAAAGAACACTTTAGACTTTAGGCAGCTCTGGAAAAAGGTTATTAAAGAGCACAAGTCTGGGATGGATACCAGAACATTTCCAATTCACTGAACAGCCTTTGGCGTACAGTTAAATCCATCATTAAAAAATGAAGGGAACATGGCACAGGTACTGTATAAATCTGCAAAGAGCAGGTAATCCTTGAAAGTGTCTGATTAATGAAGGAGAACCCCAAAGACCCCAAGACTCCTCCGAAGATCTTACAAGATTCTGTATCTGAGAAGGGAGAGATTTAAAAACGGTGCCCATGTTCTTCACCAGTAACAGCATCTATTCTGTGGTTCGAAAAGCTCCGTTTTGGTCTGATTAGACCATAGAAGCTTCTCTCATTTCAAGGTCTTCCCACATCGTTTTGTAAGCGTGACGTCAAAACTCTTAAATATAAAGTAGCTGGTAAAATCTAAAGTCAGCTTTTGTAAAAACCTGAGCATGACATTAAAACTGAACCTTATTTGCTGAATAAAAAAAAAAAAATCAACCTTTGTCATTTTGTTGTTGCGAAGATACTTTCATTTAACTTCGCTTCCACTGGGTTAAACGGTGGTTCACAACGTGTATAGCTCCCAAGGGCAAAATCATCTGAAACAATGTGAGAATGTGTGTGTGTCTTCATTCAGAAAGATTGTTTCCCTTGAAGCAGTGACACATGTACTTTTCTGTAACATTTGACTAAGTGGCTTGTTCACTGGGATGACAGACTAAAAGCAGGAGAGGAAACACTCCCGTGAATCAATGGATGAATCCGAACAGTTGATGTTTTACAATTTACACCAGCATTTTCCTCACAATCATCATTTTAGAAAATGACTGGGTATGGCAATATTTGACATACAGTATGCACACATTTAGGCCCAGTTAACTTCATGAGCTCCTACATAAAATGTAAGAAAATATATTACCCCTCCCAAGAGGGAAACAAATGTCTGCTGGAGAAATGGCTGCAGTTTATTGCCCACAGGCTGTTGGTACACAGAGTACAACTAAATGCCTCAAACCCAATCAGCAGGGGAGATGATCAAAAGTCCAAGACTGATGACAAAGACGCATTTTCACTAAAAATGGCTTTTCAGCTGAAAGGCAGTTTTACAAAACATGGGGATTGATTTAAAAATGGATTGATTGATTGCGTGTTTGGAAGTCTTAAAAAAAGCAGCAGCCCGGAGACAAATTTTGACCAAAAAAAAAGTAATTCTGATAAAAATAGCCTGTGTTTCTTTAATAAATTCTCAAAACGTAGAGCCTAGAGGTTGTCCAAGTCAAAATTACTGCACTCTGTCAAGGACAAGGACACAAACCAGAGTAATGGCTTAGCACCAACTCTGCTGTTCTTCTGCCAGAGAGGATTGAATTATTATGTTCCATAAAAGTTTAATGGGATTTCAGCAGGCCTAATATATAAAAAGGAGGGCTGCACGACTGAGACGCTGTGCTCGGGTCCTTCTTTTATAGCCTTCTGTTTTCTGTACCATCTGAGAGAGGCTTAGTGGGCAGGAAGCAACCAAACAAACAGCTGAGTAGACATGATGTTTCATGGTTCGGACTTTGATTCACGAGCCGAGGAACACTGAGGCAAACATAAGCACAACTTATATTTCTGCATCGTGCCTTAGTAAAGACTTTTTCACTTTGCTCCTCCTTCTGCCGTGCTGAAGAGCGTGATTTAGAAGTGCGAGTCTTCATCATGGGGTCAAAAATGACAGCTACTGGATGACACCATTAGTCGAAAGTGCATCACATTCTGGTCTGCAACTCTTAAACCTTTTCATCGAGGGTATAACTAATCTTTTCCCCTCTGAGCTTCTGTCCTTTAAGCACCATTGTAAATGTTTTGCTGTTTTCATTTGAGCCACTCACTTTCTCACAGGCAGCATTGATATTATATAAAAGCCTGTCCTGAATTGACATTTCTTGCAATAATTGCTCAAGATTGCTGAATAAGTGCATCCCTTTCTTGGTGGTTAATGATTGTAAATTCCAGTTAAAGTGTTAGAAACACTGATGTCATGCACAGCAGATCAGTCAACTCTGAGAACACTCTCAGTGAATACACAATGACGCTGGCTCAATGCTATAAATACCTTTGTCAGTTATTACAATTGCTCAGAGGATAAACACGTCCCTTGTTTTACCTGTAGTTAAAAAAAAAAAAATACTACTGTACATTTAGTCAGAATTAGTTTTCCAGATTACAGATTCGAGAACTGCATGCAAATGAATATTAAAAAGAACTAGTGGAAAACCCTGGATGACAGGGACGTTAAAAGATGCCAAAGGCTGCCAGTGTGGGAGGATGACCAATGTTTAATGAGAACCCTGTGGAGTTTGAGCTGTTCGTTTTCTTTTTTTTTGGACTTCTTACTAATTGAAATGCATTTTCCTTTAAGCATTCTTCTTTATTTATGATGTGTTTTGTTTTTTGGTGCTTTGGAACCTCCATTGTTTACATTGTTTTCCAATCTTTCTTATCCTTTTTCTAAATTGTATGAATCTACTTTAGTGCTAAATTTCACAATTGTCACAACATCTCCAGTAGTTGGAATGTGCGTAACTCTTGTTACAAAATATTGTTTGGACACATCTGACGCTGGCTGTCGCAACTGCTTAACTGCTTTTCATCTGTCCTGACCTCTGGTGTTCTTCATTTATATTCTGAGGCAAACTTGTCTACTTACGCAAGACACACTGGCTGCGTATTGTATCATAAACAGCACAAAACCAAAAAGGTTATAACATAAGACTTACATAATTTCCATACTCATCAAACCCTTCAGTGCACTACTGGGACGTTGTCAGCCTGAAAGAGACCAATTCCGTCAGGGTAAAAAATGTTTTACAGGAGCACTTAGAACTACTTTGGCCTGATTTGCACTGACCCTTTGCCCTAAAGGGACAAGTGGAACCAAACTCCGCCATGAAAAGGCCCCCCACGGCATAAAAGAGCAACTGGATCTCCTCACTGCAGGGGTCAAGCATTTAGACCTGTACTGTTCCCTTGGTGTGTGCCACACACGCACTTTTCAACTAGTTGAGAGTACGGTGAGGGATGACTCATCTAACCATATCACTATTTTCCCCTGGTGCTCATGATTTTTGCATCACAAAAGTGCATTCATTTTTGTAACGGCAGATTTATACACTGCAGCCCTGCTTTATTATCCGTCTTTATTACCGTCCACAGACTGTTCCCGCTGACACTATCTAATTGTCCTGCCCTGACATCGTCAGTCACCTGTTTTTTTCTTATATGTTGCACTAATGGACACGCATCAGTCATCAAATGTGTTCTGTCGACCATAATTGTTGACAATATTTACTGATTGACTTATTTAGTAAACTGTAGATCAAAATGCACGTCTCACTTTATTCACTCTTCCCCCTGAAACACGAGTTTTCATGACTAAAGCTCCTTTCATCTCTGCACCAACAACAAACCCTCCTTAATTCATCTTGATCCAAAATCAGAATCACCTGGGCCTGCTCAGCGTTTTTGCACGTGCCATGATGATGGTTGGATGTTAATTGCTCAAATGTACCAGTGCACCTGCGTGGAAGCATCTGCATTTGTTATGTCTCCGCTCATTTAGATTTTCCCTTTTTTGTCAGACATCTCTATATCTAATGATACGATGCAAAATGAATAATGTGTTTTTAAAGTTTCTTGATGTTTAGGATTATTGCACTTAGTCACAAAATCGGGGCATTTAACAGTATTTGATCAATGTGTTCTTTATCATTCAAGTATGTATTAACATTAACTGGTTGATGTTTCCCTACATTTTTTTCACATTTAAGACAAAAAAAAATATAAGTGCAATAAATGCAAACACAATACATTTTTCACCATTACAAAGTGCTTAATGTTATGCTTTTACAGTGTTTGTTTTGCTTTCAACTAAGCAGGAATGAAAATTCTCATTTTGGTCAACACAGACAAAATATTATAATATCTAGCTGGTAACTAGTGCAAAGCGGGCAGCATCGCATGTATATTCTGCACTGTTCAGCAGCTTGCAGGAGCCCCAGAGTGCAATTATCTTCAGCCCTGTGATTAACGCTTTTACCAGCAGGGTGGGCACAGAAGTTTGTAAGCGGGAGGCACAGGGTAACATTAAAGATGATTCTTTAAAAGTCACAATATTCAGCAGCCAACATTATCTACATCAACCAAATGCTAACTGCTTTTCAAAAGTTTTAAGAAATACTGGACACTGTGTCACTCTGCTGGAGTTTTGGCGGCTGCATCGCCTGGTTTTCTGCTGCAGAATCAACAATGTTTTCTATGGAAGCAAATATGCTGAATAACTAATGGGGACTATTTTGCCAGACTATATCCAACATATATCAAACTAATATATATCGGTGTAGTAGGTTACTGGAGTCGTCCTCGAGACTACTAGCCCACAGAGCATGCATCAAAACGGAACACTGTCAGAAATACTGTCGACTCTGTGCTGACCCTATTTTTTTCTGTTTGTTCCAACAACATTACTAACCTCATTGTTAACCGGGACAGTAAACTGGAAACGATACTGTGAGTTTGGAGACAACAGGCCAGAGAAAACAATGAAGAAACAGATGTTCAACAGTAGCTCTGTGTCTATGGTTACAGTTACATAAAGCAAGCTTGATTGCATTACATTGTGTTGTCTTGGTCCTTGACCTGCTTGTTGGGCTATAATACTTGCCTGGGTAGTTTTTATTTCCAGCACAAAAAAAAAAAAAAAAAAAAACCCAAAACAAAAAAAAAGACACACATATTAAAAACAACACAACAGCCTCCAACCTGTGGGGCTTTAGTTTTGCCATAGTACATCAATCTATAACATAGCAATGGCCACACCGGAGTCGTAATGTCCCTTCATTTGAGTTATTCTGGCGGCGAGCATGAGCAGCAGACCAGTAACCACCTCCAGACTGTAGGAGAGCCAGGCCACGGCTAAGGACCAGCCAAAAGACACGTCTACATAAGCGAGGTTCTCTGGGGACACAATTCGCTGGAACTCCTCCATGGCCTGGTTGGAGTATTTTATGTAGATGCTGACCCCCGTCAGGGTGAAAAGACCTGTTGGTGCACAGAGACAGACACAAGGCACCGTTGGAAAAACAAAAGCTTACAGCTTTTACAATTAGGCAATAAAGCTAATAAGGCATTAAGTAAGACATATTCCTTTTGCAATTGCCTTATAATGGTGGTATTTATTTCATTCATGTGCAAATGGTTCCAGTAAGGGGCTTTTAAATTTAAGCTGATCATTTACTCTACAGGAGGAGCCTGTAGTGCAAGCATGAAGCTGCTACTCTGTGCTGTTTCTGATTTCTTGTGTTTCGAAAACAACAGACGAACTGTCTCGCACAACAATTACCACAGAGGTGAGCTGACAGAAACTACATACGCTGTAAAATTGAATGTCAACTCCAAAACATCTTAAATACTGAGCAGTCACCACTGCTGAACAGAGAGACAAAGAAACAAAAAGGCACAGCAGGCTCAGCAGATCTCCTTTTCATTGAGGCCAGCAAATAATTTTCATATCTTAAATTTGTTAAATTACAGTATTCATTGCAGTCTGCACTGATTTGTGTGACCTCTGCTCAAGTGCTTGTGAACAAAGCCCTTCCTGTACGCAGTTTCCTGTAGTTCCTGGGTTCTGTATGTCCATGTCTGCTGCACTTCTTGTGAGGTTTGAGCTGATAAACCAATTCTACACTACACAACATCCATGATGATCACTTAGAGTGACAGCTTCTTTATGTCTCCTCTATTCATTAGGTCAAACTGAGGATTAAATAAATATACAGAACACACACATTAATACCATCTGTTGGATATAATGTTGTGTTGGACGGGGGTCACTCAGTCTGTGGCTACGCAGCCAATGGGCACCGTGTGTTCTAACACCTGGCAGCCATGGCCAACATTGAATTTGTCTCATGGTGACCCCTGCCCACCATCATATAAACAACCAGATGGTATTAATGTTGTGGCTGATCAGTGTACAGACTCTTTACTAACATGCATGCATAGAATGGTCACACACGCTGTAATATCAAACACTGCCTCATTATCCCTGGCTGAAACATTTTCCTCTGGTACATACATAAACAGAAACCATGGCAACACTTGAGAAAGTTCTGATAATGATGATGTTAAGATCATGTATGTGGATGGTGCATGTCAGTCAGATCATAGACATCCAACATTGTTGACACCGTTAATTGCTGCTGACCGTGGTGCCACCTACTGGTGATGTGATGAATTGCATCTTGCCTGCGCATCCTGCATCTAATGGGCATGTGCACAACTAACACTGCACACAGAAAACGCAAAGCAGTCACCCAAATGTATGTCTATGCATAAAATACAGCATGTGAAGACGGACAAGTTATACTCAATTCTTAGATACATATTAATAATAATAACAATATATGCAACAGTAGAAAGGCGTGACACCTGTCAAGCTAATTTTTAGAATTGTTATATACCCTTCAAAAATAATTCTGAGAAACATCTACATGAGTGATCCACTAATTCAGTTATAAATAAAAAAATAATAATAACATAACATACAATAGCATTTTTTATCCCCTAGAAGAAAACATTTAGCTGGAAGCTCACCATTTTTTAATCAAATCTTTAGAAACTCCCCTCAAAAGGCTCAAACAAAAAAAGTTTCAGAAGGCTGAGAAGGAGGGTACTGAATGAAAAAAAATGCAGCTCAATATTTTGCCATTATTCAGAATCTAGTTTGCAGAACTTTTCTTTCTGGGTGCGAATCTCAGGAAGAGTTTTGAACATTTTCCCTTTTTTTAACCACTCTGCTTAAATGCTTTACCTTTTGTTTATTTTCCACAAGTCATTTAACAAATCAAAGTTCGATAACTCCAATCGGCTGCTCAATTTCTGCCACAAGTGGTTTTTCTCTTAATTTAACAGTTTTATTTCTCCAGGTGGAGTAAAGCTGCATTTAAATGCTTCCCAAACTTTGAAAGTGTTCACTGTGTCAATGCTGTGTAAAGAGAATTCTTGATAAATATGTCACTCAGAAATACCTTATCTAGAAGGAGGTTCTGATTAAATTTACAATATTCTGCTCCTCATCCATTTTCTATTAATGAAAGATTAAAACCCGATAATATGATCTTTACTTCAACTACTTCTTAGAAAACAAAGCATCAGGATATTAGAAGTAACCTGTCAGTGGAGAGTAGAGACTTGGACACATATCATCTCTCATACTAAACATTATCACAACTAGGCTGCGAATGTACTAATAATACTATTTTAACAAACAAATAGACGGTTAGTTTTACTTCTTTTCCGTATAACTGTAATTATTTTTTCAGAAAATGAAGGAGCACAGTGCTTGCAGGTCTTGTGATGCAGAGACGTTGACAGGACACCATTTCTCTACAGTGAGACACATCAGGAGCCTGGGCCTGTCAGCAGAAACTGTGAGGTGTATAATACGACCTTCCATGTCTGTGACAGATTCATGCATTCACCCTCAGCCTCTCAAACTCATTACTCTTGGAGTTCACACCCATTCAGGTCCATTTCACATGGATATTGTATTAATGTTACAGTCCCACAGCTGAACCCTCTGCAGCTGTTGCCGGTGCGGGCGTGTCTTTAAAAAAACGTGCCGGTCCAAATGTCTTCGCTATAAGGACCAAACCGAGGACATTTGTGCTAAAAGAGAATTTGTTAGTGTTAGTTTTTTCTTTGAGCCCATGTTCTTCTGGTTATGTTTTCAATACTTTTTTGAATCAACAGATAGAAATGTGCATGAATAATTGCAAAGGCCTCATTGGCAGATTATATTTTAGAAAGATTTTATTTATGATTTGACTGTCCAGGATCATCAGGACAGCACTCTGTGTAATAGGCCACAGCTTATCTAAAAGGCTGCCCGTTTGATTACACTCACTTTGCACAAAAAGGAAATTAAATGTTGTCTGTAGTTCATAGTGACAGAGAGAGCAACAATAAAAAGCCCTCTGTATTTCCAAGGAGACTGAATCTTTCCATCGAGTACAAGCTCTTCTGCAATCACTCCACATGCTGTGATCAATACTGTTAATCATTCCCATTTCCATACTGTGAATGCTTGGTGGTGTGGTGTATAAAACATGTTGAGTCTCATCAGGAGCCAGCTTGCAATTATGATTTATTTTATGCAAATCTGACTGGCAAGTGCTAAGATAGAAAAATGCCCTCAGTAAATGATTACTACAAAGTATTTTTATTCACACTGTTCCAGAGCACGGCAAAGTTTGGAAGAGGGGCTTCACGACAACTGTGATTTAGCACATGGGAGTCCCACTCAGAGCAGCATGAGCAGGTTTCACAGGATTGCAATAATTGCATCTGGATATCTTGAGTCACCCGTGCAGTGTCTATTCATAAAACATGACAAATAAATTGAATAAAGACACAAGAGCTGCATTGTCCTCTCATACCAGTTTACAAGTGCTTTGCCACTTATTGTTTTTCACTCTAAAATCCTTATTTCCTCCCACTCTACTAACAGCATGAGAAAAAAATAAGTATTACCTAACTTAATTACATCGAAAACGAATTTTATTTTCCGCACAGATATTAACATGCAGCTGCAGATTGCACTTCTACCAATCTTCTTGGTGAATTGTAAAATAAACTTTGCATAATGTGAATCTTTTTTTCTCGTTGGCCATCATCCTTCCTAAGTATATCACCAAGACTGGAGTTAGGTTTTACAAGTTGCCTTGAGTGATGAGTGAATGAGAGCAGCTTTGGACCGTACATCCAAACAACAATGGCTCCTGCATCCATGCGCTGTGCAGCCCACACACGTTTTCTTGCATTTGTTTGCATTTCGCACCGAGCAAAGGATTTCATTCAGTCCATCCTACATGGAGAGCGCATGCTGTTGCTATGGGTTCAGAGCATGAAAACTAACAACAATCACCACTGCGCGGGGACTTACTGCAAAAGAGAAAGTAGGAGGCAGATCCAGCCAGCAGGTTGGGGCTGCAGGCCAATGAACTGACAAGTCCAAAGATCCAGCCAAACACCAGCAGAACCAGACTGAGGGGCAACAAGATGACGACCACCCTGTGCAAGCCTGCAAACACACATATGCGCATAAGATCGCAAACATGATAAATAAATAAGATTTCAAAGGACTACGTGGTTTTGTCAGTGCCTGAAGTACAAGTCAGTTGGATCGCATTGCTGCAGAGAGCAACCAATTGCAAAAGCAGCTGAGTTCTTCACATTGATTTTTCCCATCCAGAAAGCCATTTGCTTTTATTTCCATCAACAGTGGGCAATGAAAATCAACATACACAATGTTGAGGTTTTGCATGAGTCCTGTCACGGTGGACAATTTATTGTCTAACATCGGAAACAGTGTTATTTTTAAGGACACTCTCCTTAAGAAATAAGAAAACGTGTTTTAAAATCAAATGCCGTCTTTTGCCAAATGTCCATGTTTCGCTCAGTGTGTTTCCTTTAGACGTGATTGTCTGACAGCATTGCTTATAACCCAATGTTTTTCAGCAGGCACCGGTTACTATTGCCAGGCTTTATGTGTGGACTATGAATTTTTGTTATTATCGTCAAATGATAAACAAAACCACTCACCAAGAAGATGCCGTTCTACCTCTGACAGACTGGACATATTTGCTGTAAAAGAAGGGATGAATGAACTCCTGTTTGCCCCTGAAAATGTCAAAGGAAAAGGTTACATGTGACAGGACTTGTGGACAGAGGTGTAGGGCGCTGCAAAAACTGCTCGTGGATACCACACAATTCCATATTTTTGCTTTACAGTAGTAGAAGTAGAACATGAATGATTCACTTGAAGCCAATTAAAGGCATCTCTGCATGACACATTTCACCTCAGCCCTGCATGTGTTAACAGTGCCACAAATTTGTGGCTGTACTTTTGCCAGTGTCACAGGTGAGCACCACATGAGGAGATTCAAACATTATTTATTCTCATTATTCGGTTTTTAAAGTGTGAACTTTGGAAGGAATTGGACACCCCCAGAGGTTGCAAGCTGTGCAGCCAACAAGCAGATAATACTGCAGCTGTACTATCTCCAGCTCCCTGCGTTTTCCTGCCTTTTGGCTTGCAGCTGCTTGCAGGGACTGATACAGGTGCGATGGGTTTTCAACTGCTATATAATTACTTAAAAAAACAAAACAGATATAGATTATAGATTTGTTTTTGCGCACTACGCCGACGTCTGATTGGCTGAACATTAAGCGATTAATACCGTCTATGTCATTTATTTCTCAAAGAAAAAAAATTACTTGAATATATCAGCCACACAAATCTAAAACCCAGTTTTGGCACCTGAGTTATCCACCGTCCTAACAGCGGATTGATGAGAGAAAACGATCAAAGCAGCAAACTGACTGATGATGTACAGTGTGAACAATGATATCCACAACATCACCCACAGTGGGTCGATTTTTTACTTTATGTATAATCAGAAATCATCTGTTATTTGCACAAGTCAGCCTCATTACAAATGTCGCAAGTCAATTCAAAATAATGAACATGATCGAACCGTCTGCGCGTTTTACGCACAGTGTTGATGCCACATGGTAAAAGTCTTTTTTGAAAATTACCTTGGAGAGACGCAGCCCGAGAGTTATTCTGAATAACCGAGGGCTGCATCTGATTTTATTATAGGGCTCACACAGCATATTCAGATTACATAAACAATGTCCTCGGAATAAAGAAAACAACTCCACATCTCTGCACACACATGACATAACCTACCTTCGTTAATTCTCCACAGTCCGGAATGTGAACTCAGGTCCTCGGAACCTGTGTAGTTGGGTTTATTTACATCGATTATATACCAGTAATCAGTTCCAATTGCAACAGCGAGGAGGCTAAAACTGAGCAAACCCATAAACCCCGCAGAAACAACCACCAGTCCGTACCTCATCATGCACGATGCACAAACACAATATGTGGATTATATTTGCTCAATTTCGCGCATGTTTCACTCTGCGATCTGCGTCGACGCTCCAAGCTGTGCGATGCGTAAAAGCTCTCCAGCTGGATGCAGCTTCTCCATGGCTTCGGCGGTCCAGGAAATGCAGAGTTTAGGATGTGAACTGTGAAAAACGCACGTCGGTCATTGTGTTTTCACGTTACTTTGCGCGGAGAGAGAAGAGCTCGGGCTGGGCACTGATCTTTGTGGCTGATCGCGGCTGTAGCGCTCCTACATCCACACCGTCAAGATGTGGGAATGAGGCAGAAAAAACTGCTTCCTGTGACGTCTTCCAAATTAAATAATGTCTTGTGAAGGTTCATGCATCATTTTTTTGATTCAAAATAACCAACATCCGGTGATTGTTCAGTGAGTCTAAGTGACACCGACTTGACTGACTGGAACTTCTTTTTTTACAATGAGTTTCTGCTACAGGCTCAGAAACTCATCGTCTTTTTTTGTAAGTGAAATCTGCTCAGACCAGATTAAATCTATAAAAAGCGCAATTTAAGACTATTAATAAAAGCAAAAAGCCACTTTGTACAAGTCATACTGGAGGGGGCCAGTAGATGGGGCAACTAAGTTAAGTGGGGAAGGGAAGAACAGAAGTGTGAAGTGTGTTTGTGATTTGGGAACCAGCAGCATGTGATGGACATTTATTAAGCATGTTACATTTTGGAATCACAAATTTAAAGGTAGGTGCATTTTACATTTACATTTAATCATATTGCAATTGAATTTTGGATGAATCTTACATTCATTTTGTCACTGTTATTTGAAACAAACAAACAAACAAACAAAACAAACAACAAACAAACAAAACCAGCCCTTATATTATGTGAAGTCACTTCCTTCCAAGCCAGTGTGGAGCAGGTTAACATAAAACCCTTTGGCAGCGCTTGCAGCCTGGAGTCTGTGTTGATAGGCCTGCCAGCCTTGCACGTTGGGACACAACATTTCTAAACCCCATTCTGCCTTGTAAAAATGGCCAAGCTCTGTCAAGTTGCTTGGGGATCGTGAGTGAAAAGCAATTTTCAAGTCCTGCCACAAATTCTCAATTGGACCGAGGTCTGTTCTCTGACATGGTCACTACTTCAGGTTGTTTTGAAGCCATTCCGGTGTTGCTTTATGTGTGGTGTTGTCTAGACAGACAATAAATCTTCTTCCCACTTATTTTGTAGACTGCACCAAGCTTTCTTCATTCTCTGCATTTCTCAAAACATTCCGATGTAGCTTTATTGTCAAGGTTCCATTCTGCAGGAATAGTTGAAAGGCATATTTGGTGTAAAATAAAGACTTTTTAATCATTAGCTTTTCATATTTTTCATGTTAAATCATGAAAATATCTCCTGCCCCCAGTCACTGCACATGGTTAAACAATGAATAAGTAAACAGTTGTTTACTTGGCACAACTGGTTAAAAAATTATGAAAATCAATTAGTTGAGAAAATGTCCTGTTTTGTTTGCCCAACATTTCAAAACCCAAAGCTCTTACGTCAGAAAAAAAAGCAGAACATATTTTGAGCAGTAGTGAAATGCATTCAGTTGTTTATCAAATATTTTTTCTGAACTTTGAGGATAAACTGATAGTTCTAATTTATATTAGTCAAATTGGCTGATTGCCTTCACATGAAAGATCCGTCCACAAGCTGTTATATTTTTACTTGACTGCACGTCAGATCTTACACAGTTTGGGAGGCCAAAATTGAGACCGGACAGGTTACACTCAGTTGCCGGTTTATTAGGTGCAGCTAACACTGCTGCAGTCTAATACACTCTGATGTTCAACGGAGTGTTGGACTCATAATCGTTGTTGCCAGCAGATGCATCCACACAATTAGCTGATGCAATATATTGTTGTATTCTACGTCATTATTGAAGTCTTATTTCCCTTTGTCTCTTGTTAAAACTGTTGTGGATACACAGATCAAAGAATCCTGAGCAGCCATTCCAAAGGTTCTCAATCCATAAAAGGTCCAAATAAATATGACATTACAAACTATTTTGCAAACAAGTGGACCCCTAGTTGTGACTGTGGATCTGTAAAAAGATGAGTATGTATGTAATGGTAGGTAGTACCTGTATCGGGGCATATTTTGTACCTGTATCGGGGCATATTTTCATAAAGACTCAATCTAGACTTTGACAGTAGACATCACTGAGAGGGAGAGATGGATCAAAGTGTTGAATTTGAAGCAAAAATTCTTCTTCAGTGCAACTTTCAGAGGCACCGGAACTCATGCGGCTTATTCGTAGCTGAATGGCTTTTCACTTCTGTCAACACAGATGCATCTGCTCTGCCATGTAGAGACATCAGATAAGTACACTGCAGTAAATAAACTGTGCATTGATATAGAATTAATTACGTTTCTATATTTAGGTGAGGGCATGTAGAAAAGCTAATATGTGAGAGACATCAAGTGACGGCTGCTGATGTCTTCATGAAGACTAAATACATCAGTGTGGGGAGGCAGGTGACTTCTCTGACATGCAGATTCTGTCTTTGGGAGCATCCGTCATGATTGTTGAGTGGGCGGACTTCTATCGGAGCCGTGTTGTCAGTACTAATATAGCATGAAGGGTTTGAAATAATTAGACATTAATACATTATTTCAGCTTTTGAGTGTTGACTAACAGAGATTTAGTTATTTTTTATTTATTTGGTTGCAGAAATGACATTGCCGAAAAGTTTAATTGCAAATTCTTCAAAATATTTAACGGAACATTTCAGTGCACTTGTAAACCTCTGTTACTTTCTACATTCTTTTATTGGAATGACTCCGATTCCATCATAAGAGGAAACTAGCAATGAAATACCATAATCAGAGCTGCTGAAGTTCAGGAAATGATCATTTTAGGTGTTGACACAGACTGGTTTGCATCTTATTTTCTCCACATTCTGATTTGTGTTGCTCTAAACACTTTAGGATCAATAGCTGCATCAATAGCCACAACGTGCATACAGTCCTTTGAGAAAGTGGACCGTGAACGTAAGGTTGTTTTTTTTTTGCTTCTGCAGACATGTTGTGCTGCAGCAATGCCCACTGTTGACCTTGGATCACTGAGGCATTGCAGACAAGACAGAATCGAAGTAAATTATGTTCTTGTGCATTTGGTAAATCACTAAATCTATTGTGTTTTGCAGACTCATTAGACGACTGCAGGTGAAATGGACTCGGCCACATTATATCCAAACGGTGGAGGACAGTCCGAAGATGTGAGAGGACTGCGCTGAACGACAAAAGGTAGGAGAGGACAGGACCTGCCTGTCCCTTGGTTGATGAGGAGAAACCAGTTCTTTCTCCTCATCAGTTTCCTGCCTTGTGTGTAATTTGGTCTTTGACTCTGTGTGAAGCTTTTGTTGTTAGCACAACTGACTCTTCATTCAGTCATAATGTCAGTTTTTGTTTATTTATGATTTCCAGATGAAATTTTTCTGTTTAAACAGAATAAGTTACAAGCGTGTTGCAATAAATGTTCACCTTGTTTTCCCGGTGGCATTTTGGTTGATAGTTGATAGTGATGGTGTTTATCCCAGTTTCAGTCGTTTGGTTTTGTCAGAGTCACGTCCATTTACAGTTGTAAAATTGGTCAGTTATGGATTTGAGTAGTTTAGGTTTGTTTTGTCTTCCTTTCTTTGTCTCTGAAAGCTTGTAATACAAAACCCATGGAAGTAACATGTTTCCATGAATATGTATATGTAGTGCATTGTTTAAGCTCAGTAGACCATGACTTTCCAGGGAAGGTCCTGGAAAGTCATGCAATTTTTTTTGACTATCCAGGTCCACTGTCAAAGCTCATGTTTGTCAGACTACAGTATAAGCACGTAAAGCAGCTGTTTTTGTATTGTGTCTTTATATGTTATTAGTGATATGATATCCTCTGTAACAGAAGTCATTTATTGTGAGTCTCTAACAGGCCAGTGATGCATTGAAGATGTGAGGAGTTAAGATTGGGCTTGTTGATGGATAGTTTGGTGTAAAACCAATCTAGTGTTTGCTGATCACAGGATCTTGAAAAGGATGTTTTGCAGTCGGGTGTTAAGGATGCCACAGAATACAAATGTTCAGATTCAAAGATTGTTATCATTCTGGAACTTTGAACATATTCACTCTTGAAAACACAACCCTATCCAGTTCCACATCCACGCTGACCCCTGTGAAGATGTACGCTGTGTGTGTCATGGATGAATTTGTTTATTGCGCCTGTCGCTAGATTTCCATGTCTGATGCAAGGAGCTGACTGAACTTTATTCAAATCTGATTTGAATGAAAGCTTGGTGTGTCTGTGTCCATCTGTTGAAAACAAGCAGTCTACTTTCAGTCAAAAAGAAATAAAAAATGCATTTCATCCTCTGTGGGGCAGCACTGTGGTGGAGTGGTTAGCCCGACCACCTCACAGCTAGAAGGTCCCTGGTTTGAATTTACCTCGTCGTAGACTTTGCATGTTCCCCCCCGGGCTTGTGTGGGTGGGTTTCCTCCCACAGTCGTGGGCTTGTCAGGTTCATTGGTGACTGTAAATTGCCTGTAGGTGTGAATGGTTGTCTGCGTGTCTCTGTGTCGGCCCTGAGATGGACTAGCGGCTTGTGTGTCCACGCTGCATCTCATCCAATGAGACCCTGAAGTGGATGAGCAGGTGTAGATAATGGATGGATGGATTCCTCCCTGTTTTTTCGTGTGTTTGCTGAGAACAGCATCGACTGAGAACAAAGGCAAACAAAACTTAGACAGAGGAGGCAGAAACTCGGGTCTGAAAAGTTGGTTGCCTAAAATGCAATTGCATGCAATTTATTTGAGATTTCAACTTCGTTTGCACACTCTGGCTCTCTCATTCTTGTAGCAGACAATGTTCAGCTAATTTGCTTCACCAAGAGCAGAGACTGAATCACATTTAAGGAAAGTTAATCTGTTAAAACATCCCCAGTTCAGTGAGTTGTGTGTAATGATCAGGGCCAGTGAGCAGGATATTAATGAGCTGTGATTCTCAAAGAAATGCGTTGCCAGTATAGTTAAAGTATTAAACCAGAAGTGTCACTGCCAAAAAGTGTTGAGCTTGAACAAAGTTTGTGTGTGTCTCTGCCTTTTAATAAGACACAACTGAAACGAAAATACTTTACTTGAGAATGAGGTGACTAAGAAACTGAATGACTTCCTTCGCCTACTGTGAAATCAAGGACATTTTTTATTGTGTTCTGCAATCGACTGGCTCTGAGCTGTTTAAAGGAGGTTGGCGGCACTGTGACGGATCGCTAACTGGTGTTTGTCATGATTGCAGTCAGAATTTGGCATTTTCACATGCGCTTAGCATCTACTATTACTCTAATAGAGCATGAGCTGTAGGTACACACTGCCACCCAGTGAGGTGAACAGGAAAATCCTCTTAGTTATACAACACTGCTCAGAAACGTCTCTGCCTTTTCTGTATGAGTGAATGCAGAAGGTGTGTGTGTGTGTGTGTGTGTGTGTGTGTGTGTGTGTGTGTGTGTGTGTGTGTGTGTTCCGGGTGAAAAATAAAATTCTCCAGCCCAGTAGCTGCTAAGTATACATTTAGGTAATTTAGGCTAGTTATAAAATTGCGACCATTGTGTTTGAATTCTACTCGTGACAAGGCAGAAGTGATGCATTCAAAGTTTTTCTAACTCGTCATTGGTCCATTCTCAACATTAATGGAACTTCAGGCTATTGTTAATGTCTCTTATTGGAACCACATTATTTCAGGATCTCGGAGGGAAATGCATTGAGTGAACATCGTCAGTTGTTAATAGCATCGCTTTCTCTAATATAGCTAGCATTTTTTTAATGTCTTATTTTTTCCGTCATCTGATTGAATCCTAACTTTGAAATTATTTAAACAATATAAAAATAAATAAAAGAAATGATGGGGAAGTTCCATTTAGCTGCTGCAGTTTCAGGGTCCACATGTTATACGTTATGTGTCATGCAGTGTAGTGTAAATCCAATTATAATTTGCACGAAATTGAGAAAAGAAAATGTGAATTATAATATTTTTTCACCAGATACATTTATGTGATTACTGGAAGCTTGGCGCATAAATAGTTAATGATGCTCCATTCAGTCGAGGCTACAATGAAATGGAAAACCATGCAGTGAGTGGCATTTATGATTGTTTTATGTATGGACTTGGGCAACGTTAAACTCCTATCATTGCTCACTTCAAACATCTAATGTCATATCTACTTAATTTTTTTTGTCTTTTCACTACAGTGAAAGCTTGAAGCATGAATCACATGCATTATGTCATAACAACTGAAGCATAAACATTTTGTTCACTGAAAATGTTTTCATTGCCATTTCTTGTAATATGACGATCTATGGATTACCTCAACTAAGGCATTATTAGTAATATTTATGCTTGACCTACTGTTGCAGTTAAATGTATTAATTATATAGGCAGACAATTTTGACAACCTCATATAAGCCTGAGATAAATGTTTAAATTGATTGCTAAATCATATATCATGTCTGTCATGTTTGTAAGTGACGTATCCATATTCAGGTGAGAACATTTAACTAATATCTGAGCCATGTGTCTACAATAACAACAAAATTATTTGTGTGGCAATACATTTGTGCACCTTCCTCTAAAACTGCTTGATTACAATATGTTCCTTTTAGTTTGGCTTGAACAGAAGCTACTTTATAAATATCCAGCAAATCAGAAACTTCCTTATCTGTCTGTTTACCTCTTCCTCTGCTGTTGCTCTTCTGTTTTCATTTTTAACAGATTGTGAGATGCAGACACTGACTGATTTTACAGTAGACAGACAATAATCACGTGTTCACAGAATTGAGAAGCTAAAAACAGCCCACATGAATTTCGATCTGAGTGAGATGGGAAATGAATCAGACATAGGAACACATACTGTATGATACTAGGTCTAGACCAAATTTTAAAAAATCTGGTTTGATTTGTCCACACATTCATGAAAAAAATTGATCGGAGTCACACAAGGGCAAAAAAATATATAAAAGATTATAAATAAATGATACCTTAGTGACAATAATGTCACTCCTTCATGTAAACAAATGTGAGCTTCAGCAGGGTTTCAGTAAACAGTCCTATGTAATAATCGTATGGTTGTCGTTTAAACTACAAATCTCATTCTTTTTTTCATGCAAACCGTTCAAATCCCAAAGCCACCAACTTTTTTGTCAAGTTTTTATTATTTTACATTGTCAAAAATTGTGTCAGAAAACAAAGATGGTTAAACAAGAAACAACTTTCTACAGAGCTTATAAAGAATTCATAGCTGACCAAGACATTAAACATTGGTTTCTAAAATGCTCCTCACTAATAATTGCACACGTCACAAAACCAATGATTTTGAAATTATACTCAAACTATTGTTGATTTTAGTGCTTTCTGGGAAACAAGAGATGGAAAAAAAATCTACGGGATAAATGTGTACAGGTTCAGGTTGCACACCAACATCTGTTCCGTAAAATGTAGGCAGCTCGTGGCCTGCAGCGAGTTGATTGTCGTCAGGAATATGTCATCAATTCAGTGAGTCATGTGAGAGACTGAGTCGAATAAAAGTGTAAGCTGGCTCAGGGCCAACTAGAGGCTGCTGATCACATCTTACAAAGGGCAGGTTGTACTCCCGCACTTTGTGAAATACAGCTGTCTGCTGTCTTAGCCAGGCTTAGATGAGAAGATTCATATCAGTTTCAGTGAGCTGAGCACAAAGAGCGGATGGGCTGTTGGCCCGGTTCTGTCCGAAGTGAAACATGTTTTCCAACAGCTTTAAAAGTGTCTCAAGGTGCAGTTTGCTGATATATGGCTGGGTTTGAAACACTGGGCAAAGCCCAGCACTCGTTTCACGAATGAAATCCATTGCATCTTCTCATCGGAGTTTAGCTTCACATGTGAACAGCATTATTTATAATTATTATTATTTGTTTCTGCTTCGCATTTTATAGGGTGTCACTTTTTCTATTGGTATTTTCTTATTTCACTATCCCGATAGTGTTTTTTTACCTAATCAAAAAAAAAGTTCCCTCATATTTTCTAGTTTCACCAGCCAACTCTGAACATGATATAAAGGGAAATATAGTGCAGTATGGTTTAAGGCCTCTAGGCAGAACACCAGAGAAGCACTTCCTGAGTTCACACCTGGTAGATTAAAAATTCTGTGTTGTCCATAAAGTGTTTCCAGTGTGCTCCCCTTTGGTTTTGTGCTTGTTCCCAGTATAAATAACGTTGCTATAGATGTGTCTGATTCCTGAACATGTCTGATTTCTGTATTGGTGTGTTTGCAGTAATAATAACATAAGTCCTTTTTGTATATACTGTAGATTGTTTGCAGTACAGATGTGCCTGATAGGTTACAGTGTATTTGCTCCCATCCATCAGTGGCATATAGTAACTAAGTACTGTACTTAGGTAAAATTACCAAGTATTTCTAATTTACTTGAGTATTTTCTTTCTTTTCTTTTTTTTTTGGTACTTTATAATTTGACTTTACTACATTTCAGAAGCAAACATTGTACTTTTACTCAACTACATTTATTTCAGAACTGTATAGTTGCTAGCCACATTTCAGACTCAGATTAATAATACAAAATGCTAAATAAAAAGTAATTATTGGCCCTCGTTGTGAAATTTACAGCTTTTGAACAGCATGCAAAGAAATTAAAATTGAGTTCTTATATCCAAAGCGTGATCATTAAAACACAAAAATATGCTTCATTGTTTCCAGCTGCGACTTGAAAGTGATGAACACATTAATGTATTATTAATTATAATCCTGTAATTCCATCTTCTTTGGTCTGAATGAAACATTGCGCATGAAGAATACTTTTAGTTTTGGTACTTTTTTAGCAAAGACTTTTGTAATTTGAAGAAATGTTTTAATTTCAGGACTTTTACAGGACTTTAGAGTATTTCTTCCGTACACTGTGTTACTTTACTTAGGTAAATATATTTTCACACCACTGCCATCCATTTCATTTGCTGCTGGTTTCTATTGACGTTTCACCATGTGCATCAGCCATTTTCTTTATGGACGACATTGCATTAAGTTATTTTAATATTGACGACTAGTCGTCTGCACCAAAAAAGATCCATGTTGTCTATATTTCTTAACTCATCCACAGTGATCTCTCATTGTCCATTTCACATTTGGTTCTCAGTTATGTGGTTGTTGTTCAGGACTGAGGCTTCTTCTAGATTTGTTTCAGTTTTGATGGACAGATGTATTTCACCTCTTTAGCTGGTGAAAATTGGCAGCAACAGGAGTAACGGTTCCTGTTGCTGACATTCATTAACATACCCAATGAGCAGACTAAGCAGAAAATGTGTGTGTTGAAGTGTGGTTGTCACTATACGTCTCCTCTTATTCCACATTTAGAACTTGCTGTGTTTTCAAACCGCTCGTAGCTTCACATAGGCATTGTCATTTGAGAGATAAAACATTTAGCATTTTCAACAAAAACCGCACATACATCATCTGATTTAAAGTCTTCACTTCTTCTCAATTAATAAACAAAAGAAATATTAGATTGGGCACTGGGCAGCTAGTATAAAAACAGGCAGGAAAATGTTCCCAGTCAGTCCACATCATATGAGCTCATAGAAGCGGTTCCTACACTCGCACCTTCAGCCCTCTCTAAGGACCCAGTTGGTGGCATCAGTACTCCCAAAGAGAAGATGCATCGACGGATGTTCCGTCACCCATAAGTGTGCCACCCTGGTCGCCGCGAAGGTATTTGCCATTGGAGCCCTTGATGGCGATGCGTCCATGTTCCAGGAACTCAAGGAAAAAGTCTTCTGGCTTTTCTCCATCAGAGCACACGAGACCATTGTTAGAGACGTACCAAAACATTCCAGTTACACCTGCAGCAAGATGAGAGTGGGTTACAAGTCAGACATTGCTGATTGACGTGCAAAATGAATATGCAGATTTCATATGTGCATGGTGCGCCCATGAAAACACTGACTTTTTATATTGTAGGCACCATCATTGAAGATCAATGAGAAAATGTCATAGACAGAACGGTTTGCGTCCAGTGTGTTGGAGTTCTTGTGGTGACAGACAAAGCCATTCTCTCCACGAAGGATCAGCATAGGGCGGTTGATGAGTTTCATGAAGAATAATTCATCGTCACCTGCCACAAGGGATAAACACGGTCACATGTTTTGCATTGGTCAACAAAGCTGAACCTGTGGTGGCGACACACACTCGCACTCACCCACTGTATCGCTGACGGCTGAGAGCTGCCCGTTCTTCTTTGTACACACATACTTTCCGTTACTTGCTTTGAGCGCCACCCTGTGTTCTCTCCATTCAATGTCGAACATCGTGTTGACCTCTCTGGTTCGGGGGCAGACGGCTTCAGGTTAGATTTATGTGAACACGTACAAGAAAGCACTTCAGAACTTTAGGCGTGTAACTCACACTTCTGTGGCAGTGGACTGGATCTCTCCGTGCGTCACTAGAGTCCAGTAGGATCCACCATTTGTCCTGAACATAGACTTTTTGCTGTCCTTGTCGATCTCCATTTGGAAGGTCTCCATGTCTGTTTCCACATCCTGATTGGCTGAAATACTCACTCCTGGTAGAAAGAGAAGACAGCCTTGTTAATTATGCCTTTGTTCAGTAGAAATCAGGATTAAAATCCATCCTCGTTTTACTCTCTCAGGCAAAGCTCAGGAGATCTTGTGCCTAATAGTGATTCAACATTTAATTGCATCCGCAGCTCTTCTTTTGTTGCACCACTTAATATAGTTTGCTACAATAACTCATTCACTGCTTCTTTCTTTTAGTCAGCAGGTATTTTAAAATTTACATCTAGTTGAATTGATCTTTTTTGATCCCATAGTGACATGTCACGATTGGAATTTACAGAACCTTAAGTTAAGTTTTTGGTAAAGAAAATAAATTGTACTAGTAAAACAAAAGCCAATTCAGAATAGCATCCAGAGCTTGCTGAAAAATTGTGCCGTGTTCTCTTAACCTGACTGGACAAGGGTTCACTTTGTTGCTATATTTGTAATCCACTCAGTGTGGACGATGGGATGAGGAAGGTGATGAAGAATACACAGGCGCACCTAACCTACGGTAAGCGTGTCTGTTGTAGTTCAACATTGATGCCACTGAAATATCCTTTAACCTTTCTCTTAAGCCTGTTACAACCCTAATCCCCGACAGTCGCCCCTCCACCCTCCCTGTTCATTTGCTTGCTGTAATTCCCTGAGTGGTGAAATGCAAATCTGCACCACAGGGCCCACTAAGCAGCTTTCAGTGCCTTGTTCCTTGGAAAAAAAAAAACCTTGAACTGCCACAAGGCCAGACACTACAGTTACAAATTCAATTTTTTTGCACTATATAATGAGGATGGGTTGGCAGGTCGCTTAAATAAAGTGACATTTTCCATGGAGAATTTAATTCTGTAAAATATAATAATAAATAAATAAAACTAAATTGTACAATTTACCACTATAACTGTGAACAAGTCTATAGTAAAACACAATATATATAATATAATAATGCATATAAGACCAGAATGTATCTCCTTACAGGTGTTATTGTAGTAAAATAATTGAACGACCTTTACCCAGTGATGGCGGTAGAGAATGAGTACTTGCAAAGTCTTAAATCCATTGATGTTACTTGACACCCGTGGGGCACAGGAGTCATTTGCACACTGTGTAATCTTCAGTGGACACAGTGGAAATGACAAAGCCCATTACCACAATTATCTTTGCAGCATAGCTGTCAACCCCTCTGGATCCAGACAAAGAAAAGCAGGCCTGCCTCTTATTACCTGCTTATGTAAAATGATACATGTGTGCTTCATTGATTTAACTATAGCTGAGTGTTATGCCTACACCCAACAATGGTTTGGCTCACGTGGAATGTACCATTTTTCTGTATGTCAAAGGCACATATTTTTTGACTTGACTAAGCTCACTACTTACACTAATAAAGCTGCAAAATATGACAGTCTGTTGCTGCCCTGGTTGAGTTTACTAATAGCTTTACAAAACTTTTGTGGAGATTGAGCTAAGAATTGGAAATATAGCCTGCACTCTTTTTATTTTATTATTCTAAAAAAGATATGAAGATGCTCTCAACTACTCCCATGTCCCAGCAGTGGATTTTAATTGTCTTTATCGTCACAAACGCTCAAAAAGACTCGTTCTGATTACTGTACCTTGCTTGACCGAGACAAATCTTTTATTGGCGGCTTGAAAAACTACTTGTGGATGACTCTCCTCCAGGTCAAACAACTCATCTTTTCCAGGCTTAGAACATCGGCCAGAGCGCAGCGTTCCGGTGGGACCCACCGGGGTCAGATATTTCCCATCGCAGTCCTTAAACGTCAGCTTGCCAGATCTCAATTCCAGTGTGAAACAAGTCGTATTAGTGTTGTCCTTCACCAGTTTGCCATCATTGCTTAGGAAACGGTTGTCACAGGTCTTCAGGCTGTATTTGCCATCAAGATAAACCAAGGTGACCAGGGAATCGACCCCCCAGGGGATGTTGCTGTCTACTGAGATCTCTCCATCTGAAGCGGACAGATGGGCATAGCGCTTGCGTGCCACACTAAGCAGGCTGGCCTGTGGGTGTAAAGCCAAGTGGATGGCCCACAGCTCTTGTTCCCCAATGACTTGGGCAAAGCAGGACAGGTAGTCGGCCGAACCTCCAAAGTAACGCAGGTAAAGCTCTGATTGCAGCGCCCAGCGACCATCAGATTGGGCTACAATAAGGAAACGGCAGTCGGGGTCTGGCTTCTCTGCCCCACATGTGATCTTCCCGTCTTTGTCAGAGGCCAGATAGCGTCCCAGGTGGCTGCGGAGAAAGACTACCTGGCCATCTTGCTCATCTTGCTCCAAGGTCCAGATCTGTTTCTTCTTCATGCTGGTGCCGGAGGCGTTCACCTTGAATCCAAAGGCCTCGGCCGTCAGGTAGCGGTTCTCATAGTTGATGAGGCCAAACTGCAACTTCAGGGCCCTGTTAATTCCGTTCGTTGGCATGCTTAGACGGGCAACACGTTTCGATTGAGAGTAAATACGTTTAGGACAAACAAGGGAAGGGGTGATAAGAGAAAGCAGGCATGGGGCAGAAAAGCAAAACTAAAGTGTTGGATTCCTCCCTTCTTCAGTCCCTCAAATTGCAAATTAGCTCCACTTATCTGCCTTGATGGTTTGTTAAGTGTCCTTCCTGCCTGTGTCACTTTCTCTCTTTCCTCTAAGGGCTTGTACAGGCATTTGCTCTCTGTTCCTTAATGAGTTAGGATTAAAATCAGCAGGACACAACACCTCAATCCAACAAGCCACTGACGTCACACACAAGTGCACCAACCACAATTGCCCCCTCCTCCCTCGTCTTCTCTGGTGCACTTGTCTAGTTCACGCTCGGCATACTGCGCTCTCTCTCTTCCCTATCTTCGCCTTAGACTCGACTCTTCTGTTTCTCCTTCATCCTTTCAGCCTTTCATTCCCTGTAACTAAAGCTGACATTTACCAACATGACTCCCTATTAGATTTCACTTTCACATTTAGGTCCATGTACCAGTAACCATACCATCCAGCCGCAGGATTATCCTGGCTTTGATCTGCTGGCGAGCGACGGCCTAATTGGAAAATGTCCAGAGAGTAAAGGTGCTTTTGGTTGCTCCCCACTGCGTCTTGTTTTCCCTCAAGTGTCATTTCAAATAGACTTTTCCTCCAATTAATAGATTTTTTTCATATAGCATTCTGCTTGTAAGATTCAATGTAAACATTACCCTATAATTTTCAGAAAGAATTGCATTCATATTGCATTAGACCAATGGCTAACTTATTCAGGCATGTGGTCTTAACACTCAGCAGTACAGTTTCTATTATGAATTTGTTACCCCGGGTTTCTTCATGTAGGTCAAGAGGAGCAAACAATGACATAATGTTTGCTTAGTCTTTAGAGATATTTACATCTGTTAAGTCTGTGAGCTTGGCTCAGAAGAATTTGAATAGCACAGATTTGAATTTGCAGGCATCACATATTTGCCTTTCCTTCACCTTCACCCAGGTTAATTTTGAACCTGACGATAACTTATTCCTCTAGACCAGGGGTCAGCAACCTTAAACACTCAAACAGCCATTTCAACCCGTTTCCCACAGAAAAGAAAACACCCCAAGCCACAAAACCTAAAATGAAGTTGGCACTGCATAAATCATTTTTTTACCTTTTATGCTATGTATAAAAAACTAGAGTGTGTTGCATTTATGAAATTAATGAACTGCTACAGAGAAAACAAAATTTTATTTCTGCATGCAGCAAAAACATGAGATTTCTTATTAAATTAGATCTTTGTCGATTGACGATGTATTTTAATTTTACAACAATACTGTAATCTTCAAATTTAGAATTAAATTTAAAAAACTAACAAACTAAAATAAAATAAATTTAAATAAAATACTCATTATTTATTTTCGAAAGCCACAGGGAGCCCCAGCAGGTGGATGAAAGAGCCACATGCGGCTCTGGAGCCGCGGGTTGCCGACCCCTGTTCTAGACATATCTCTGCTTCCCTTATTCAATAGTGGAAGCAGCTTCGTTCCCTATGAACTTTGCCTCAATGCACATCCAAGATCAATCTCTTTAAGAGCATTACCACCCTCTTTTACTAAAGTACCTGGGGATGTGGATGCTAATGCCAATGAGAACATTGTAAATAGCAGATCTACAAATGTATGTCATTCAAACCATATTTCAAAATTCTTGGGCTATTTCTACATAGTAATCACAGACCATAGAGAGTTAACACTTTAAAATTAAAGAACAAAGTTTTGATTTAGTTTAAAGCTCAAAGACCACCTCCCTTTCAGTAGTCTTAGGTTCCTCAGTTTTTCAAATATTCACAAGGAGCTTGGAGTAGAACTCTCGTCCTACATGCCGATAGGAGGTAGCTCAGGTGTTTTACTCTTGCAATAGGCTTTATCCAAACGCCTTTCGAAACCCCCTTTCCTCCCATACCTTTCTGATCAGACGGAACCAGGAAATGGTATCTTATAATATAATCCTATCACTATGGTAACTTTCCAAAAGTAACAGATCAATAATTTACACCCAAGACAGAATAAAGGGAGCATGAGAGATATGTTAAAGTTCTGCCCAATTTCTTGCCATTGCAAACCTTCCACTTGGTGCTGGATTGTCAATTTCTGAATGTACAGGGGCTCATCTACCAATGTGAATATGTGTCAAACGGAGGAATTTTAGATGCTTTTTGACCCTCCCACAGGAACTTTGAGGCATTCCAATACCTGGACTTGTTAGAGTTGAATATCAGCAAACATGAATGGATAGAAATTATTGGCACAAACGTGTAGTTTAACCAGCCATAACTGTATAAAATTGATGACAAATTATTTAAGTTAGAAAATGTATATATCACATTCAAAATTATAGGAGTTCTTACAAACCCATGCAGTCCCCTTCATGAGCTTAACACAGTTTGGATTTTATTAGCTCTACATTTAACATTCAGTACAATTCAGTACTTTATTGGGGTAACACACAATGAAAATCAGCAAATAACACAAGAATGAGTTTGGGATAGTCTATTCAATCTCATTCATCAGCCTTGAAGAAGCCTCGGTTTACTCTTACTTGTCTAAAACTAGCTGATTATAAAGTCAAACAAAAACCCTCTTATCATTCAGGAAGATGGCAATACTCTACGTCACTTTCCATGTGCTTTCAGCCTGTGATCACTGGATGGCAGCAAAGTCTTACTCTACAGGCAGATGTGGCATTCCCCTTAATATACAGTAGGTGCAGATTAATTTGCTACAATCAGTCATATTGGTTTTGACTTGTATTGGAGTTTCAGAGATGAGTTGCTCAGTACTTTAGTTGTAGAGACACTAAATCCACCCATTTTTTCATTCAAGCTATCTGTACTGTCTATTGTTCACTGCTGTAGCAAGGTAGTGAAAACTGAGAAATGAATAATGATGCCAGACACTGATACACTGACACGGTGGCCACAAGGCCTTTAAAAAGTTTTAAATTAAGTCTTAATGTCACATTAGATTTTTGTATTCATCCAGACAGTAGAAGAGTATGATTATTATTTCTGGAACGCACTGCATTGTTCATGCAAACATGCACCATTAATGACAAGTGATTTGAGAATTATGATTACTTGATGCAGTTAAAGCTGGTACTTGGTAATATTTCCAAAGAATACTGTGCTGTATGTCAAAGGTGTTCCAAACTTGGATCCCAAATGGAAATCATGATGGCGGGATCAAACATAAAACTAATTATTATCACTTTACTTTAGTGTTCATTTTGCCTTGGCATCAGTGTGTTTATATGAAAAGATAATATTTACTTTTGATGTGAATTTCCATCTCATGTCTGGTCCTACATTTTTATTTCAACTTTTATAACAGAGGTCTTGAATAGACTAGAGTTTAACTTTTATTATGAATGTAGACAGCCAGTTTTGTATATATGTGTATGTTACAGCTGTGAATGCAGTTGTTTGCAAACTTTGCAATTTTGAAAAACATATTTAATTTAACTAGATTTTTGTTGCAGCTGCTGCAAATTAGTTTTTTGCACATGTGCAGTGTGAAACTCCTGTTCCACCACATCCCAAAGGTGCTGGGAACTGTGGGGACAATTTTTCATGTTCATGTCCAATTTGCCATGTTCAAGAAACAAGTTTGATATGATTTTAGTTTTGTTGCATGGTGGACTACCATGCTGGAAGTAGCCATCAGAAGATGGGTTCACTGTAGTCATAAAGGGATGGAGATGGTCAGCAACAGTACTCTGTTAGGCTGTGGCAATTAAACTGGGCTCATTCCGTAATAACCAGTGTGGACCAGTGTGCCAAGAAAATATGTTCTCAAGCCTGAACCCTTGATACATTGCAGCATGGATCAGATCTATGCTTTCATTGTGTTTATGCCAAATTCTGCCCTACTAACCGAATGTCACAGTAGAAATCGAGACTCCTCATTCCAGTCTTTTATTATCCAAGGTTGTTGAGCCCTTGCGAATTGTAGTCTCACTTTCCTGTTCTCAGCTGACAGGGGTGACGCCAAGGAAAGTGGCCGGTGAGTGAATATGTCTGCACATTTATGATAGTGTTCCTTGGATTGGTACAATTGATTCCGTCCAGTAGATGGCAATGTTGACTATAAATTATGACTGGTTTGTCTTCTCTCATAAGTTTGGTTGCTGTGTTCACCAGGTCAAAATGTCACTTTTTATAAGAAGAAATTGCTTAGCTTGTTGAATGCAAAGCAAAAAAAAAAAGATTTATTTCCTGATACAGATATAGTGCAGCAAATCACTTTCTGAGGCTGTATAAAAGGTATAGATGGTTCATAAGTTAATTTACTTATGTATCAGTCCAAAGTCAGCTGAGCAATTTTGTGAATTTACAAAATTAGTATACTATTAAAATAGTGACAATACATAATGGATAATATAGTTTTTTGTTGTTTTTTTTTTAAGATAAAATAAAATGCTGATGATCTGGTTTTGACACATTTGATTAGCTGTCCACTCCTGCTAGTTATTATGAAGACAAGATTGAAAAGAACATAAAACCGTTAAGGAGCGTGCTCTCTGTGTGATGATGGATTCTTCAGAGGCCTTCACGTCTTTGCAGGTTGCCTGAGGAATTCTAAACTGTGCTTATCCAGAGTGAATTTCACATTGCACGTTGTGGCTTAATCTCCCTCTCTGTCCCATTGTTGGGCGTCTTCCTGTCTTTGAATCTACTTCTCACTCCTCCCTCTGTTCCTGGTCTCTTGATGAAGTTCCTGGTTAAAAGCAAGTCAAGAGGAATAATCTGGCTAAAAAAAACAAAACCTTTTGCTGTTGGTTGTAAAAGAATATAACAGAAGGAGGGAACGGAAAGAATGAAAGGGGCTGGTTCCTTGCAAACACACACACCGGCACTTACACACACATACAGATACTGTATACATGCACTCACACACAGATCAAATAGTGGGCTGAGGTCTCCCCCTAGGGTATGAACATGGATTAATGCGCCCAGCACGATTATTTCATTTATAACTGTCCTGGACCTTTTCAGATAAGACCATTTTTCAGGTTGCCATCCATTAGCACCTTTAGAGTGCATCTATTAGCCTGCCAAGCACTCAGAGCTCGATTTAAAGGGCCAGCACCCCCCGTGTTTAACTTGAACTGTAAAGCATGTGCAGAGGCCTTCAAGGTTGTCTGTAACATATGGAACCCAACTAACTCCCAAAGACGAACATACAAATATTTATGTCATCAGACAAATAAGTTAAGAGCTTGATTAACCCTGAAATTACTACTGTGGATGTGGGGAGAGTTCATCTCTGAACCATCGCTCATTGAATCTAGTTCAGTTCCTGTTTTTATTGCTGTGTATAGGTGCACTCACCAGATACTTTATGAACTGAATGTTAACTCAGATATCTAATGAGCCAATCAAATGGCAACAGCTCAATGCTTTTAGCCACGTGGACGTGGTCAAGACGATGTGCTGACGTTTAAATTGAGCAATTAGTAAAAAATGATTAACACGTAAGGGACACAGGTCGAACACTGGGACAAGCGTTGCATGGTTGTTGCTTCCAGATAGGTTGATGTGAGGATTTCAGAAACTGAAATTTTACAGAAACTTTAGGATTTTCATAAACAACATGGCATGCCTTGATTTGCAAATGAGTTAAAATGCCAGAATCTACCCAAGTATTGTTGTTGACCATGTCCATCACTTTATGAGACATCATCTGATGACTGCCTACTTCCAGTAGGATAATGCATCATGTCAAAAAGCTAAAATCATCTCTAACTCATTTTTGAACATGACAGTGAGTTTATCCTATTCTAACGGCCTCCACAGTCACCAGTGTAGGAATTATTAATGCAGCATAAGTGCAGCTGCCATAACTGTAAGATACTATCATGTCAAAGGAGTGTTTCCAGCACATCGAATCTATGTCACAAACAAATAAAGCAGTTCTGAAGGCAAAAGGGGGACAATTCACCACCAGCAACGTGTACCCAATAAAGTGGCCGATGATTATAACATTCAATATTATGGGACATTGACCTAAAACTATTGTAGTTTCTGCTTCAGGTTTGTACCCTTGAAGGGGCAGAGGGTCCGTAAGTGTATAACCACTCCACTGCTCATGTACTATATACAGTACACAGGTACAATAATGTCCTTTCTTTGCTCTCCTTTGCCCCTGTGGGACTCTTCCACTGCGCCCTTCTAAAACCAGCAGAGGAAAACAGTCCATGAGACACGCAGTAAAAGTAAAATTATAAAATGGCTGCCTTGGCTGGGATTCTCCTTCCTCAGCAGCTTGGTGCTTACTGACCCCATTAATCCAGATGTTCATTCATCTACAGGACGATCCTCCCACAGGCCGTTAACGTCTCACCCCACTGTGTTTGCCCAGCCCCAATCCAGCCTAGCTCCAGCCTTCTCACTCCTGCTCTATCCAGGGTAATGAGGGGCTGCCAATGAGCTAAGTATGGGCAGCCATATAAATGAGCCTTGGTAAATGTCAAGCCTTTTAATACTCAGTTGTAATGCCACATTTGTTTTGTAGGCTGTCATTTGTTTTTAGAGTGAGCCAAACTTGTTAAACCACTCACCCCCCCCCTTTCCTCATTCACCAAGGAGTGAAGACAGGAGACTGGTCACGCAGAGAGTGAAGGTGGTATAACTTAATTAGAGGTTACATTGCTGTCAGTGCAATATATTATTGAAAAAAAAAAGCCCCTCAACTCTCAAGGAAAGCAGCTTGTAAATAGGTAAGCAATAAAAGCAGTGCTTCAATGATTAAACTGCAGATTAGTGGAACCCGTTTGACTGTGTGCAGACTGGGCGCTCGTCTCAATGCAGACAGGGTAAGCTTTAAGCGACAGGGGTGCTCATGTTAATGTCATCCTTTGCTCACTGGCTCTGACAGCAGGGCTAATATGAGGCCTCAGCTTCTGCCATTCTGACAATTCCCTGTCTCTTTTATATAAAGAGAATGATCATGTGAATTACAATGACAGGTATGTCTATCTGTCTGCAAAAATGTGCTTGTGTGTGAGCTAACGCCTAAGTGGATGTGAACATGCATGCGTAGCTGATAGCCACTATGTTTGTGTGTGTGTGTGTGTGTGGGGTTTTTTCTTTTTTTTTGGGGGGGATTTGTAAATGCATGTATATGTGATCTCCAAATGTTGAACCTGTTTGCTCACTGGGTTATATAGAAGCTCTGCCATTCTGCAAGAGCCAGGCCTGCGTCACATCGCCTCGCTCTTCTCTCACGTTTTACTGCGTTCCCACGCGCAGAGACCGTAAAAGAGCGTGAGTTACACACAAGTGTACACATACCTTGAGCTGGCAATACTGTACTCTTCGCGTGGTAATTTCAAAGCTTCAGTATAGTCCTGGTTTCTGCGTACGGAACCTTAGACATCGTTATTGGTGCAAAATTGCACAAATATTTCAACCTGATTGTCTGGAAAGACATTAACGAACGTGGATTAAAGTCAGCACTATGACAGCTACTCATGGCGGCATGTGAGGTCAATATTGGCGCGCATAGCTAATGAAACTGGCTAGAAGACAGCAGCTTAGGCCAGCAGTTGGAATAGAGGGGACTACAGTATGTGTGGGAGGAGAGAGTGATAAAGAAAGGAGAGGGAGCCCTTATTATGTAGTGTGAACTCAGCCAAGCTGTATATCCAACGTCTGTCTCTATAAGCCCTGAGCACTTGCTGCGTGTACATCTACAGAGAGAGATGCCATTTGTCCTGGCGTACACACACACACACACACACACACACACACACACACACACACACACACACACACTGCTCTCAAACAGACTACCGTAGCTTGTCTGACAAATTGAGCACATTTGTTCACTGGAGAAATTTTCATTGAGCAACTGGGTCTTCCCTCCATCTCCTGTTGTTTGTCATTCAGAGGTTTCCTCCCCTCTTTCTCCGTCTGTGGGTAGATTGTTTACAGCAGGAAGTGCCTGGCATCCTCTCACTTGGCTTTGGGAGAGAGTGACTTGGCTGGTGCTTGTAGCCCAACATCATTCACAGTCCCAGCGCCTGCTTCAATGTAATTCATGTGCTTTTGGGAGACATCCTTACTAGAATAGAGAACATTTTTGTTGATTATTCCGTCTGTTTTTGATTACATCCTGGCTGGCCTCAGAGAGCTTGCGGACAATTTAGCTATCATTCCTAGATGGGTTAATGGGGCCCGGGCTGGAGGTTTATGTTGGGGTTCAAAACAGTAGCTTGGCTGAAAATTTGAGTTGTTACAACGATTAGTGCTTAGAAATGTGTGTGTGTGTGTGTGTGTGTGTGTGGCATATCTTTTTTTATGTGCGCAGTCATGTCAGTGTGAAATTGTAGTTGTATTAATTTATTTAGTTTGACAGTGCTAAATGCCATTAGATGTTAAATCCATCTTATTCATGTTTGGCCAGGACAGCCCGTGTTGTCTGCCCAGTTATGATGTTGGACATACAGTTAAAAAAAAAAAAAAAAAAAAGCAAAAAGGATACTGATGTCTTCAAGGTGTAAACAGAATGTGTGCCCTTTGACCCTGGAGATGGATGCTGCATGGTCTAAATAGTGCTAGCTGCTGCTCCGGTACTCCAGTTGCTCTCTGCTGAAGTGCTAAGCCTGCTGGGGCTGTTTGTGCTGGGTAAGCTTGTATTTCCTTGAGCATGCACCACCTGTCAGCAAGCAACTGCATGTAGATGTGGGTTTGTGTGCGCCTCTATGTGTTGGTGTACAGACTTTACAAGTGTGTCACAAGCCATGACATGAGTGGCACAAGTCAAACCCATATGTTGTTTTAAGTCTGCTGTATAGCAGTAACAGGTTGGCACTCTCTTATTAAGGAGCTTTTAGACTGTGTAATTATATTCCAACGGCGTTTGCACTACTGTATGCTTATGCGAGTGCATAAATGTACATGCTACTTTCCCAGGGGGCCGCCCGATCATATTACATTATTCAGTGAACATCAAAGGGTTAAGGGCTGTCTGCCTCTGCAGCCATTAAGGCCTCTCTTAGCCACAGTAAATCAAAGCTGTGCCAGCAACAGCTGCTCTGATCACCAAAACTTCCATAATGTGCCGTGTGTACAGAGTGGGACCTGTAAGCCGACACCGTCCAATAGACCTCAGATAAAGGCCGTCTTGAGCCTCTGATCTGGTTCCTATGGTCAAGAGAGCAAGGGAAGTGGAGCTGAGTGGGAGAGATGACAGAAAAGCATTGTCATTAAGAACAACTGCCTCAGGCTTGAAACCATGCAGGATACAAAATGGATATGCCCTATACTGTAGATGTATTTAGATCTCAAAGGACCCAACCATAAGATGTTATCGGGCTTTTAGGCTACTTGGCTGATGTCTTTAGAACTTAATATATTCGAAGCTTGATATTTCAGAGGAAATTCCTGGTAGCAGCTGAGAAAATGCTTCATGCTTGTGTAGTGGGAGCTATACATTAGAGGTCAATAAAAATGAATCATGTGAAGACAACATGGGCAAAAAAATAATATAAGCATTGGTTGTACTCAAGTTTTGTGCAATTGTCTACAACAGTTGGGTTTTAAGCAGAGGGTTTGACCACAGGCTAGCTTTTGCCACTGATCTGGTCAGGGAAATTGTGTGGAAATCAGTAGCAGGACCAGCGCGCTGGACTACTGTCAGTCTGTACAGAAGTACACACTCAGGAGGCCTGTCTCCATGGAGACACAAACAGGGCATGAGGCTGCCCTCAGGTGAATTCTCTGTGTGGCTCCGCCAGCTGAATTGGTCCATTTAGGTTTCATTTTCTTTCTTGTCTACATCTTTCTTTTTCTCTTTTTCTTTCACTTTGGCCCCTACTGTTCAGCAGCAGGCCTTGAGCCCGGCTTTTCTATCTCTTCTTTCATTCACTCACTTTCTGTTTCTCTCCCACGGACAAGTAGCAGGGCTAAAATTCAAGAGAAGATATAAGGTGAAATTGGGTCTCTATACGTAACAACTGTCACAGGCCAGTCAGGGGATGGATGCTGATTTGCCTCTGCCGAGGCTGAAGAGATGTTTGTCAGTTGATCTCATCGCGTGGGCCCCTGCATGCTGCGCTCTTCCCTCACCTCTCTGTGACAGGATTTTATTTCACCTTTTTTGTCCTCGCCTCTCTCTGACATTTTTCTTCTTCTGTTCCTTGCTCTCATGTGCAGAATTTTTTTTTTCTTCACCATCTCACCTCTTTATTAAGCAGACTGTATGTGACTGTGCCTCTGTTTCCTGCATCACAAGGTACATTTAGTGCTTTGAGTTTGTTTCAAATTTAGCACACCAGCCCCAATGGATTTGTTTGAAGAAAATGAGAGATGTCTCCAAAATGTCTGATCAAAGCCTGGTTTAGTTGCCCAAGGGTTTCAACTCATGTTGATAAGATGTCCAAGTGTCAGTCATGGAGCTTACGACTGCCTTGTATCTAAGCAGATTGTATATTTTTAAAGTGCTAGATATAAAGGAGGAAAGGAGAGCAGAGCCATCAGTGAAGGACGTGGATGTGTTTAAGGGCTCTGGCAACCGGCACTGCAGGCCTGGCAGCTGGGCCGAATTCTTTTATATCCTGCTACGACTAGCACTTTTATGCACACACAGGCATACATGCATGAGTTCATGCTGTGCCTGACTTCTGCTCTCTGTACGTCTCTTTCTTTAATGCGCTCGTTCACCGCTCGCACCATTGTACTCGCTGTTATACATCACTTTTCGTCACAACGACGAGGGTACTACAGAGCTGGGGTAAACAGGAGAAAAAGGTCCTGTGTGTGTGTGTGTGTGTGTGTGTGTGTGTGTGTGGCAACATTTAGTGCTGCACATGTGTCTTCATCACCCCAAGAGGTCTGCAGTGAACATGCCACAATTTATGAGTTGCTTTGACCACCTGCATCCCAGGATAGAGCAGATTTTCTTCTTCCCGTCTTTTGAAATTTCTCCTGTGCTGCGTCAATTTCACAACTAAACACGAGATATCGCCTACGATATGCAAGATTTAGGAATCAAGCTACTGTAGCTCGAGCATGAAATGTGAAATCAATCCAGGCAGAGTGTCAAACCCTGTGGTGTCTCATAAACACGTGCAGTATGTGGCTCACCGGGTTTGCCCTTCTCCTACTGGTTAGAAGGGCTAACCTCTCTCAAAAACCTGCAAATACCTTTGCACTGCGACCAATACTTATAATTCAAAGAGATTTCGATGAGCAGGATGGTAAAGCAACTCATTTGGCAAAATATCACCCAGATTATCCAATCAAAAACACACAAAATAAACCTAAAACGTCTGCATAGTCACCAGTAGTTCTTTTGTGCAATTGTAAAAAATCACCACGAGATGATGTTTGAGGATTTTAATAAAAACCTGTTACAACAGCAGCATAAAATGGTCATCGCTCGGGGTCAGAGTATAAGACTGCGCCGTACAGAGCGAGCGCTTTATATGTGTAACTCATTTTATTGCTGTCCTGATATTTAGGCGGAGCAGTGTGCGATTTTACGACACGCCTGTTAACGTGCCGTACAAACACACCATGAGATGTAGAGAGAACAAACGCGCAGCAGCGTGGCGGTTCGTATCTTACCACTTCTATACATGTGAAGGCACATGCAGCAGTAACCCAGGCAGCCCTGATTCCACTGGCCCTAGGCAGTAGCTGTTGTACTGTGATAAATGGAGTGTCTCCTGTCCCTGAAGCCACAGGGCCCTGCAGCGGTCCACTGGGAGCCTGGGTGTGCTTGGTGGCCTTTCTCCCAAGTTTCCTGTCTCCTGACTCAGCACCAGCTGTGCACACCAGCAGGAAAAAGAACATACCAAAAGTAAAAATAATTCACGTGAGATTCATGGTATAGTGTGACCCTAAGGCAGTCAGTTTGACAGTAGTCTTCCTTTTTACCTGACAGCTAGCTCGCCAAAGCGGCTCGGAGGAAGGATCATCACGCTCTGTTGGATGGCCCTTATGGATGATCTCATGCATCCTAGAATATATAGGGCGCTGAGAAAAAAAATGTGCGAAAATGATGAAAATGCAGAGTGTTTTGTAATGACGTACTAAGAAATTCCTCTTTCGCAGTAAAAGACGTTCGCACCATTGTAGACCAGATCATCTGGATGTGATTGCTGCTTGTTTAAATCAACACAGAACCACATTCCATACGGAGACACTTAATCAAAAGCTGAACCTGGCAAATTTATTTTGTGGGCTGACAGATAATTTCTGACAGTTGCCCTGGCTGACTTTATGCCCAGAAGCCACTCTGGCATTGAAGGAGACTGAGCTCTCTGGCAACAATGGCAGACGTTCCAGTGGAGCCAAGCAGCCATCATCGTAGTGACCGTGGTGGGCTGTCAGAGGGAGATGTGTGGCAGCGCCGTGTTAGAAGAAGCTCCTGCTCTCTCCATAATGGAACAGCTGTTTGGAGCGCTTTGCACCAGGGCGCTGAAGCACAGAGTAAATAGAGGAGAAGAGCAGTGTAAACAGAGATGGGATGGTGGGAGCTGCTTCCCTGCTACCGTGAAAGGGGGTAAACACCCCAGAGAACTAGACAGAGGGGTTGTCGAAACAGGATTGCACAAACACCACTACACAGGAAGATTTGGAAGGAGGGCGGGGGGGTTGGGGGATCTGGGCTATTGCTATTGTGAAAGAAGAGAACAATAATGCTCTGCTGCATCATCATGTACAATACCTGACCAGTGTTTTTTTTGTTGTTTTTTTTTTTGGTGATGGGATCGATAATTGCATAATAAGATTTACGATAAGAGTCATGTCTGGTATATAGAATCCCAATTCCAATTTCAGAGATTTCAAATATTAATATTAGGTTTGAGGTCATGTATGCGACTCCTTGGTAAGTTAATCATGCTTTAGCTTTGTAAATAGAAACGCGTTTATTACTGTTATTACCAATCCAACAAAGCACAATAAATATGCTAACTGCAATTTTTATTTTCCTTTTGAATAGCGGAACAGTGCAAGTGACATAGTATTGAAATCAAAGTAAAATCAGGCCCTTTAATTGTAGATAGTTTATTTTGATTTGAAATGTTCAGTGACCACTTTAGTCTATTTTACGGTTTTTACCCAGTACGTTATAAATCAGCCGCATCATTGTCTGGTGACCCGGTCTTGTGTGACCAGTGTGATCAGTCAGGCTCTGATGTGTCAGTATTAGCTGGACTGCACCCCTACAGTGTGTGTGTGTGTGTGTGTGTGTGTGTGTGTGTGTATTCAAAAGTGTACTTCATCTGTTTCTACACTTGTGTAGATCGGCTGTGAATCTATTGATCATCTTTCCTAATTTTTTTGGATAGTTCTCCATTAAATAAAAATGCCTGAGCTACAGGCTTGAAATCTATGTTCTGTTTCGTCATAGTTCTGTTCACATCATAATTCAAATATTGACCTAAATCTCACTTAAAATTATGCTGTTCCATTAATTTTAATCTTTTACATTGTAATACATAACAAAGCAAATTTTAACAACAAAATAATATTTATCTATATTCAACTCACATAGGTTCAACTGAAAAAAACATGGGGAAATACAATCTACAACATTTACTTTAATATAGTATTAGCAATAAAATTAGAAATCTACCATTTATCATAAAATTACTGGAAGGTTTTCAGGTTATTCATTAGGAGTGACTACTTTAAAAAAATATACAAGTCATCTTTCAGATTGTTTTAGATACAGAATTTACAATACTATCTAAAATATTATTTTAATCAACAAAGAAGACTTTCTTAGACTTGTGACAATTTATATATTATTAAAAATATGCTTAAACATCATTATTACTTACTTTATTAAAACACACAAGTTATTGAAACAGTCCAGAGAAGTGACCTCACCAATGCAGGAGAAATGTGGATAACCAATTAACTCTTTGTTCAACTAGCTTATACTTATTAACTATGTGCCTTAGTTTAATTTGATTTTGGGTGCAACTAATTATTTGAGTTCACAGATGAACTGCGTCGTAAAAGAGCCAGTTCCTTCTTATTTATGAGATGTTCAGTATTTCCAGCTGTCGTACAGCTGGGTTTGTACCAGAAGGCACGTAACCTCTTTTAGGACACACTATAACTTTTTCTGCCATGGTTGGGACAGTAGGAGAATGTGGCTGCTGGTGGAGTATCATTCTGTCACGTGACAAAACTGGGAGGTTGTTGATGAAGGTCAGATTAAACCTTTGATTCACGTGGTGAGGTCAATGAGAAAAAAAAAAAGCTTTCGGATACAGAGCCATTTCCAAATGGCATTTAGTTCAGGGAGTTTAGGTTTGTATATGCTGCATATGAACATGCTGGTTTCTACTCTCTGGACCTCTTGTCTTTTAATTCTCCTGTATCAAACAATAGAAAGAAAGACACAGAAGAGGGAGGATCAGAGGGATCATTCTTCGCTATATAAAAAAAAAAAATGATGCAATCTATCCCACGAACAACAAGGGTAAAGACCCTGATAATGACTCATGCATTCGTTGTATTGTCGGCGCCATGTAAACAGGGTGGCAATGTTACATCAGAGTTTGTGAGCAACATATGTAGCGAGGAGCAACAGTAATCCCATGTAATACTGTGAAAAGCTCTTTTAGCATATCTGATACAGAATCTTTACAAGCCACTAATAATGAACAACAGAGAATGGATTAGAGGGTGGCATGGCTGGATCTGGGCCACGGCAAACAACACACAGCGTAGTTAGTAAGTTGAGTGTGTGCCAGCGTATGTGCCTGTGCAACAAAGGAGCTTGCACTAGTCCAGCGTATTCCTATGACGAAGCGTAGGTATCGGAAAAACACCAAAAGGTTCAGAAGCATTCGGTGCACCTCTGAAATCCTTCCATTATGCATGGTGTAAATATGCACGCTTTCCGCTTTTGGAAGTTTTGTGCACTTACATGTGTTTAAAGCCCCGCATCTGTCCTTAAACAAAATGACGGGGGTCTTGTTTATCGCAAAAAAAAAAACGTTTGAACTCGCCTGTAATTTGTTTTTGCATTTACAATTTCTAGATGCACCACGCACATTTCTGTAGTCCAAGTGTCTCTCTTCGGTATTTGTATAAACCCATATTTAGACATCAAAGGTGCTCTATGGTTTCCACGCTGATGCTGCACTTTCTCCTCACTCCGCACAGGGAATGCCTGAAAGCTTCTGCGTTACAACTGCATTCAGTTGGGTTAGGGTTATTTTAAAGTGCCTGTAACTGTTCTATAATTGATATACTCAAAAACAAATGAGCAGGGCTTCAGTGTCCTTAAAGAAGAAGCAGGCAACATCTCGGTGAACTGTTTGTATTGCTCACTTCTCGCAGCACCTTGTTAAGACCCAAGACCTCACCTCAGCCCCTCTGTTATACACACACACACGCAGACCCAAATACACACCAGTCTCTCTGTCCCCTGTTCAACCTCCTCACAGTCAGAGGCCAGACAGGGTCAAGCAGAGGGTGAGACATTTATGAGGTGTAGATATTTGTGCAGGAAAGCATTCCTCCCCTTGACACTGAGCAACAAAGTCTGGATGCTGAGTGAGCTGAACCAGATAGACACTGAAATTTAAAGCAGGCAGACTCGTCTGTCAAGTGAGAGGTAATAGAATCCAGGTTAGACTTTAAAATCATGTCCAAATGAGAAAAGCAAAAGACAGTGTTTAGACAGAGAGACAGAATGTATTTCTCCCACAAAGGATGGCTTCATTGAGAGTGTAGGCTTTGTCAGAAATATCCTAAATTGTCCTTATTAGATTCCTGCTGAATTCGATCTTGACTCTAGCGGGGTGAGGAAGCGAAACCCTGTCAAAACACAACTCAAATACCCCCACACGCCCACTGTTATCCCCCGTCCTCAGCACCAGTGGCGAGGAGAGTCCCTCCTGCCACCGTGTAGCTGATGTAGCAGCGGCCATGGCTCAGACACAGGGCAGTGGCCGCGGTCAACACAAAAGGCTGCGGTGGTAAACAGCGTCGTTTCTGTTCGCTGGGCTGCTGTTGGCGATGAGTGATGTGCCCATTAGCTCCTGTCTGGGCACTGGGGGTGGGGGGGAGGGTGGCAGTACTCCAGCTCCATGCAGGACAAAAAAAAAAAAAAATCCCCTAAGCCTGCAGGGAAAGGTCACTGACCCATATTGTGTCTCCTTCAGGCCCAGCCAGTAGGTATTTTACTGATTCAGGTTACAGAGATCGCCTTTGCCAATTCTAATGAGCATGGACGCAAATGGACACTCGCTGTAAGATGTGGATGTCATGGTGGGGAAGAGGAATACCTGCTGCTCCAGGCACTGAATGGCGCATGGTAAATATTGCTGCTGGTGTTTTGTGCACTAAAGATTCATGATCCTGTCGGTGAGTCACAATTAGAACAACAATGTGTTTGATTGTGCAGGCCTTTGTGTAGCATGCTCTGCACACCACTAGAGAGCGCCATTCTTTACATCTATTCTTCAGGAGCCGTGACAACCGTTTACGTATATCACATTATTTAGCTTTTTTCTCAGCAATTATTTAAATTTAAATGAGTTCTTAACGGTTTAATCATTTTTATTCATATATTCCCTATAAAATTCTAACCTTATGCCACATATTTATGTATAACCAATCCCTGGTACGAGAATTACATATTTACAAATCTTGAAAACATTAACACGCTTCACGCTCACAGGCTTGTTCAAGGGCACTGGACAAAATGGTCGTTTGCTGTAGTTTTTGGGGCCTATATCGTGGTTTTCAACCATTCCACAGATAAACCACCAAAGAACCCATTCGTTTTAAAAGAAAATAGGCAAATGTACTTTTATCATGGGAATTTACATCGATCTCTGAATCAGTCAGCATCATATTTACAGAGCTTTCCAGTTAAACCCAGTAGGCTTTATTTGATGCTGTGATAGAACCGTCTCTATTTACTAAGGAACTCAAAGCTCAGATAAACTTCGTTCAGCCAGAGACACTTACATCAAAGGATTTATCGCAACAAATAAAAGAATTTGGCAGAACATGGGCTTTCTACTTGATGGTGCTGTACAAATGAATCCAAGTAGCCTCAAAATTCTAAGGGGAGCACATTAAAACCCAGCATACACATATAAATGAGATATGTGATATACATAATGCACAGTAGGGCAAAAGCTGCCATCACCTCACCTACAAAAAATGAGAACAGGTGGAGGCTGGGGAGAAATCAGCCATATAATATAGGCGAGAATAAACTGTGCGCGTGTGTGAGAGCATGTCAACGATACCTTTTTGATGTGTGTGTCGATTTCTGTTGATTTATATTGATACAAATCAGCTGATGGCAAACAAAATCTACCTTTTTATGTGTGGGGAAACGTGCCAATGCACCGGGTTAGTCAGCTCTTAAATTTTTTTGTCTTTCCCATTTGAAAGACAAAGTAAGTGAATTTTATTTTGTGTTAGTCACACTGTCAAACATTACTGTCTGTCTATTCCAGGTTCCCAGGTTTGTTTCTGTCAATATATAGTGAGGAATTTTGTTATTTTGTTTCAAAACAGAGCATTAAAATAATTTAGCAAAATTGTCAAAACTAAATTCAGAAAATTGTTGAAGTAGATGCAAACATGCTAGATTTCACATCATGCGTCAATGGGAAATGGCAGGTGCAGTGAGATGAAGTGGTGGCCAAAATAAGAGAATTAATTCACAGAGGTTGGTGGATGAGAAGAATCCAGTGTTGCTTTATTTCTTTTCACTAGATGGCCCCTATAAGACCAGTTTTATTTAAGAAATGCAAATGCGACATCACACCAAGAAAAAACAATGTCACATCCTCATAAAGCGCTCTTGGCATGAACAAACAGCAACATTGACAATAAATAAAATGTTGGCAAACAAAATAAAACTTTGCGAACAAAGAATACTTAAAATTGCATATCAAACAAGACAAAAATAGACAAAATGTACTTGGCACAAATTAAATAAACTTAAGAAATTGTCAGATTGAGTGAAGCTACTCTGTCCATTGCTTTGTGAATCTGATTGTCCTTCACAGTTAGCATTGAGTATGTGCGTATACTGTACAAAATAGACACAGATGGCTGTTAAAACTAAAATAGACGTATTCCAACAAATTCAGTACTCTACATCTCACTTTTTCAGTACCTTGACCTTCACACACTCCCGGGTCGCCCTATGCTGAAAATCTTTGCACTAAACAAAACTGCAGGTACATGTGCAAGAAACCATTGTCATAATGCAAAGTCAAAAATAAGCACATTGTGGAGGCCAAGTATTCATAAGTTACCAGTGATTTCTGATTTGATGTTAATACAGGTGCTTGACATATGTTAAATTTAAATAAAAGAAATAAAGATATTAAAGACACTTTGGTATTTTGTAGGTCATTATGTGCTAAACTATGCAATGAACATTTACCACATTGTCATTAAAAGACCCAGTCTTGTTTTAAATTTATTTGTGTGGACATTATTATAGTGATGCCAGAACACTCATCACACACAAATATTGTGTCATAATGTTATATCATTACTCTTAAATCATATTTGACCCGTGATTGCAGTCCGATGGGATCTGCATTATGATGTTGACCAACTGAGAGGTACATAAATAAAAGTACAAAACAAAAAAAAAAAAAACTAATAAGCTAACAAAAATGCAAAGTAACAGAACACTTGTACAAAAAGCCACTTGACCTACTTTTTTAAACAGGCAGACTCCTCTCTCTCAGAAAGCGAATCTTGTCCTGTTGTAGACTAAATCCTTCTGTCTTTGTGTGTGCTCTGTCTGTGTCAGCAGGGCATATGCAGTGCAACACTAACTAATCTCCAATCTTGACTTCCCAAAGCAAAGGAAAAAGGACGTAATGTATTCTACACCCATATAAAAATAAATCAATCGCAAACATGGAAAGATACATCTCATATATACAATAAACTCCTATATAAAATAGCTTTTATATACATATAGACAACAGACAGCTATATAATAATTGAACTGTACAATGTACACCTGAACAGTTAAGACAGGTGAGAGGTACTGAAGTGTATGGCTTGACTGGGAAAAATTCAAATTATTTACAGACATCAAGTTTACATCCTTTACATGTTTTCAACTTCCCTGGAATGATGAGGTCTAGGAAGAGCCCAATGCCTCATTTTCATTTCCATTCCCTCAGGTATGGCTACCTTTAAAGAATTGGTCCCCAGAGACTATTCAGTCTCATGGTACATTTCACAGTCCAATGCGCTCCTCTGGTGACATACAATAGGAGCTGGGCGCACGGGGCCTAAAACCAGTTATCAAGCTGTCAATCACATGGGATCTATTAAAAAAGATGATAGCTGATCAAAATGCCACTAATTGACCTTTGTGATGCCCAAGAAAACACACTTCTACTATTCTTCTTGAATGGATCAACCAATCATAGAAATCCCCTTCACTTCCACAACAGTTAGATGCCAACAAACTCCAGTGTAACCTCAGACAGCCCTGCTTTAGTGCTAAAATTTTTATCCATGGGTCTTCGACCCACGAGACACTTGCCATCTTGAAAGGCTAGACAGTTTTATGGGTAAAGTCATGGACTTTTTTTCTTCCTTTAGAGGAGTCCTTTCAGTAGTGTCCTCATGGAGGTTCAGCACAGGATGGAAACCCCTTCAACAGTGACCAACTGACCAGTGGTGGGGTCATACGTCCCAGCCAGGTAGTAGAGGTCCGAAGAGGTACTGTTTGGCTTCTGGTTGCGAGTCAGACACTCATACTCCTCCCTGCTCACCACCTGGCACTTATGAGAGATTGTCTGGACGTCATTCTCATCCTCATGACACGACTGGTACAGGGCATACTGCATAGGATAAAAAAAGTTAGGGGTTAGTTGCATTCTTACAGTATATTCAACAACAAAAAGGAAAATGTGTCATTTGACATTGTATGTGTGCTAAAAATAACAAAAGTCTCTATGAAATCTTAACTTCCATTTTTAATTACCTTGCCATCTCGATGCCTCTTGCCAAGCTTCGTTTCTTCGGGGTGATAGAACCACTTGACTTTCACCACCATGTTGGAGGTCCAGGATTCCCAGAAGTTCTCAATTCGACCTACATATGGGAGGTTGGGGCGACCAGCTGAGAGGAACACAGCACAATCTCCAACACTTACTGTGTCTCTGCCACGCACAATGGCCTTATAATAAAGCTTCCTGGCCTTGCCCTTTAGTCCTCGCCTCTGTGGAAAACCAGACAGTTTGGCCAAACGTCTTTAGTAATGATATTGGCGATTCATATTAATCTTTCTTTATCCCAGTTTAAATTGTATTCTGTCCTTTAGCCACATTGACGGCATGCAGTTAAGAAGGCGTTCTCACCTGTGTAGGGTTTCCTGACCATCTCCACAACTGTCGTCCTGAAAGGAATGCAGACATCTTGGGTCTAGGAATAAATGAGATGTCATCTGGAAGCATTCTGGGTTTTTTCATGAATTCTTTAGAAGGTTTAGAGGTCGAGCTGGTGCATTGTTTCCTCTTCAAGGACTTGCTGTTGCAGACCTGGTCGTGGGGACTGCTTTTTGCATTAGAAACAGCTACGGCTTTAGCCACAAAGGAGTGCTGGTGCGGCCTTGAAGAAGTGGAGGGTTCGGATGGTTGCAGGAGACCCCGATGGGAAGACAAACAACTCTGCAGCATCAGTGTAGAACTGTCCTCATCCTCTGAGCTGTAAGATGAATCATTGTCAGAGGAACACAGGCTGGAACTGGAGAGTGAGCCTGAAGACGAGGAGCTGGAAGAACCAGAAGAGGAGGACGACACAGAGAGACGAGAAAGAAAGTGGCCAGTCCTTAGTCCTCCTGAGGCTGCAGTCAGAGCTCTCCTCCTCTCTTCCTCCTCTTCTGCTTCTTCATCATCCAGATCAGAGTAGGAGCTGTGACACTCTCTGTGAGAACTGAAGCCCAAGTCGCTATATTCTCCCAGACGCAGAGAAGGGGAGGCCTTTCTTTGGGGTGTGTTTCCTTTCAGAAGTAGTTCGACCCTGGATGCACCACCCTTTTTGTTGTCTTTAACCAGCAGGACTGGGTGAGAGTAAGCCTCTGTTCTGGGAATACCACTCACAGAGCTACCTCTCAACAGCAGAGCCTTGCTGTTCTTTGTCTTTGGGGAGGTCACTCCTTCATGATCTAACTTAACCAGAAACTCTTGTCCAGACTTTCTGCTTCTTGGCATAACTACCTCCTCTTGCCTGCGCTTCTGGTTATACAACCCACTTCGGGGGCCCAGAGATAATGGTGGCCCTGGCCCTGTGGACTGACTACAGAAGGATGAGTAACCATTGGCAATGCTGCTAAAGGAGTCCACCTCAAAGGAACTGCTGCTGAAAAGACCCTTGGCTGGGATGGAGGACAAGGGCTGGGTCTGAGGTAAGGGGAACGGGTCATCCTCGTTCCCTCTTACGACCTTCCTCTGTGTCCCATTGAGCTGAAATAGATTGTCAGATGTCCTCTTTCTGGTGCTAGCCAGTGACGACCAGCCCAGGAAAGGTGAAGGATTTTTACTGGCATTCTCAGCAAGTTGCTGCTGCTTCTGTTTTTTCCCGGAACCCTTTGGTCTCCCTAGAATGAGGAAAACAGATGTTTTTGAAACATACCACAAATGATAAATTACAAAATATTGACAAATAATAGAAAGAAAGCATGACTGTGTCTCTCTTGTGTTGTACCTTAACAAGTCTAATAAGGACACTATTTTAATTTAAGTAACATATTCTTGTTTACAGTATATCTGGTGTTACTCAGTGGATGTAAACTCTGTGTCCATTATGTGTCCATTGAACTCTGCACAATAACCATTTTGTTTCAAATTACACGCCTGATGTGGACAGAAATACTACTCAAACACATCTGTCCAAAACAACACTGACAAGAAGTAAAAAAAAAAAACTTACAAAAGTTTAAAAATTAAGATGTTTTGTGACTGAACAAACACTAATAATTTTATAAACTTTACAAATATGGAGGGTTTTTGTATTTTATTGTCATCCTAGAAGACTAGAAGGCAGAAATATTTAGAAAAAAGTCTAAGTGGCTGTAAATTATAAAACAAAAATAATTTCTTATATTAATTTCTTAAAATTAATTTGCTCATTTGAATTTTTTTTTAAATAAATCTTAGATTTAGTATCATTTAAAATAAAAACAAGGGACTTTAAGGGATAATTATTACCTGGTCTTCTTTTGTTAACAGTAAGGTTTTGGCTGTTGGTTACAGTATTGGTGATGTTGAGTCTGTCAGAGGGCTTGTCACTGATGGGAGCCTGTTCCAGACTCGAGCTTCTTTTAGTTGTTGTCCCACTGGGTACCAGCAGGGCAGGAGATGGCTCCCCGCCTGAAGGACAAGGGGTGGAATATTAGCACCATTTAGTCACAGGTATAGAGCACTCTGCAGCATGACAGGACAAATTCCCAGTTACACAGTTAGGAGACACCCACAGTGAATCTGGTATCCTGGAGGAAGGAGGCGGATGTTTGGGAGGGAAATCTTCCCTCGGTCTCCATCATCAAACTCCACCATCACTCCAGCTTGTTTCCCCTCATCGGCTGAACCACCTACAACAGACAACATTGCGCTTCCTTAGGTGTGCTAAAAAGTGATTTTATTTTCATATAATTGAACATATGGTTCGAGATGCAAATGACACACACGCAAAAAAAAAGATGGAAAAACGTGGATGTCTCACCTCTGCGAACATAGCCTGGGTACAAGCAGCGTGAGCGTTCGCTCCAGTAGGCACACACCCTGGTTCCTTCAGTGAGCATAGCCTCTGACTCAGGACGTATATCCAGGACCTGAAAGCCAGATCAAAATATAATTAAGATTCATTACAGGCTGCACACAAGGACACACACAAACAGTGTGAGAGCAATGGAGCATTGTGCATGGGCAGCCACTGTGCCACGTTTCCAAGCGGCACTTATCTCATGCCAATGTGCCAGTCAGGGCTGAAAAGAACGGAAGCCATGATGCAGTAAATCCTGACTTGCTGAGTAATACTAAAGAGGGTCTGAATAGAGGGCTTGTGATTGCAGGTTGCCAGATCTTCCCTTCAACAATGCAGGCAGCCCCAGCATCCGCCACTCACTGGGGGCTCTTTCAGGTTGCTTTCATTTACTGTTGCCATGGCGAGGGACCCTTTGACTGATGAGGTGTGGATGTGGGTGTGTGTGTGTGTGTGCATGGGGAAAGGATAAGGGACTTGTGAAAATTGATTGGAATATTAGTGTCGGAGCAAAATAAAATGGCTTTTGAACTAATTTGAAAGACAAGGAACTACGCCACACTTCCACATAAAGTCGAAGCGTGGCATAATTAGAAGCAGCTGGTGTTTTTAAAGTTCAGACTGATGTTGGCAGAACGGTTGTGTGAGTTGGGTCCCAAACAATGTCCATGCAAGTATGTCAATGCAGGTGCTTCTTGCTACGTAAGATCTTAACATGGACTTCGCACCTCGTTGTGTTCTTGATAGCCAAGTGTAAACTGAGCATTGCAGCTAGGGTTGCTATAGTGTGAAACTGCCCCCTTTATTTTGAGGTTCCGTTCTACTCACTACAGTGATGTAGAATTGTGACTCTTAATTTGAACATTGCATCTTTTTTGTGTTGTTTTTTTCCTTCAACGATTTGCTGTTGAACACCAAGCCTGGTTAAAATTGTTGACATGGAAACGCTCACTGTCTTTACTGTATATGACTATATCGCCTTCATGAGGCTTGAGATTGATCACTTTCACTGGTGTGCAAGAAAGCACACTGATTAGTTTTTCATTGATGGCATCGCCATTTGCGTAGATTATGTTTGCGGATCAACAAAGCCTTGAAAAAGCCAGTGATCCAAGTCACGGTCATGCCAGTTAAACTCTGCTTTAGTCTTTCAGCGTGTTCATCTTCAGATGCTCCATCGCGTGCAAACACAAATTTGTTGTGAGCTCTTCGGCTATAGTGAAAACCTGTTTACAGCTGGAGTGTATGTTGGTATGACAGCTTTGCATTAACAAATCCAGCAGTTAATAGTTAGAAAACTGGGATAAAGGTCACCTGCTCCAGTAAATGCTAATACACTACTCTGGATTTAGAGCACACAAAGAAGAACAGGTTACCTAAATGCAAATGAATAACTGCCAAGAATGTGCTGAGGTTTCTACAATGTATAATTATGTCTCATTAAATGAATGACTTGGGTAAACTAATTGTATGTTAACATGAAAATGAGCAAGAATTACAAATGCTTGTAATCTGGTTGAAAAAAATAATTAACCACCTTAGTTACGTAAAGGTGTATGTCTTGTAACAGCAGAATTGCCTTCCACTTTTGCATCATTCCAGATCTTCAGTATCTAGCTTCCCTTTATCTGATGTCTTTGTCAGTCCAAGCCTTTATACAACTATGTCACTTTGGATATTGTTGGGATGTGAAGTCATAAGAGCAAACAAGCGATGGCTTTTCTGGTAACAAAGTGTGTTTTAGTGCAGCCCGGTGAACTTACAGCTTCCTGTAGCAGTTGCTCCAATGAATAGATTCTTGGGCGGTTTCCCCTTTCACCATCAATAACAATACTAAATCTAGACAAAAAGCACAGCAGAGAAAGAAAAGATGAGGCTATTTTCAGATGTATGCCTGGCTCACGTGTCACGAGCAGCTCCCCACTCTGCTACTTTATATAAATATATAATGTATCTCTGTGCTTGATCTAGAGGAGCCATTTTGATACACAGAACTATGTATGGGGTGATATGGGGGAGAGGAAAAAAAAAAAATGTGGATAAATTACTTGATAAATTTACTTGATTGTTAGGATATCTAATGCAAAAACCTAGTTTCAACACTTCTGTATGCGCAAGATTTACTGCTATTTAAAAGATCCAATCTGCAATCCATCCAATGGGTGTGTAAATGATTGTAATTGACATAAATGTCATTAAAAACATACAACTGTATGTAGACTTACATGTCAGGAAGCTCCAGTGTATGGACCCTGGCTGCGTAGAGAAGCTCATCCTCCTTGGAGATCAGCACCTTCAGTCCATGAGTTATATGTTCTTTGGTCAGGATACAGTTGGGTACTGCAAAAAAAAAAAGGCCCAATCAACATTTCACTGTCTTTGAAACAAAAACTGTCTGGTACTTTAAAAACTGTTGCACAATATTCAGTTTTATCTCTTACAATCAGGGCATTTGTTGTTGTATGAACAGCTGCTTTCCTCTTCTTCTTCGGAGAAGCTGCTGCCATCCATCTGAAAGCCCTCATCAGCTGCAAAGCTCTCCAGCAACCGACTCACTGCTCGTCCCTTTGGCTGTAGAATATAACAGAAGGGACGGACAGACGAATAAATGGATGCAGAGTTATGGTTAAAAAAAAAACTAAATTTGAAGATACAAGTGGGATGTAAGAGATAAGAAGTTGTTTAGCCTGCTAATCAAAGTAGCAAGTAACTACATGGGATTTCACAGTGCCCGTACTTTCTATTGGTAGCCGTTTAACTTCCTCCACTCTGTCACAGCAGAAGGTGTGAGCCACCCCCCCCTCCCCATATTTCCTCTTCCCCCATTAAGATTGCTCAGCAGGAGGTTGGGCTACGTGCAATGTGCTAAGTACTTTTAATAGTTCTACAGTAACTGTCCTCACTGTGAGACATCTATAGGACTGTGAAACATCACAAGAATTATTACCATAAGATATGACGCTTGGAATTTTGTAAAGATATGATATGTATTTGACAGTTTCCTGAGTTGAGTGTTTATCTAATTTCTCAATTCACTTTGGGAGGTACCTGTTGGTCTTTGCTCCTCCGGCCTCTGCTGCTCTCCTCACTTTGTGAAGATGGTGCCCCAGCTGACCAGCAGCTTCTCCTCTGTAAAGGTCGACAGGATGAAGGAAGGAAGTGGGACATTCAAACACAGAACATGCAAACGCCACAAAGAAAGGCCTCAGCCGACAGGTAGATTAAAACTGCAGGCCTCACTGTGAGGCAGCACTAACCACTCCACTCTGCTTTTGGCTAAAAAAAATATAATTTTGGTAAATTATTTGCACAATCATATTTTGAAGGTAATTTTTCTGTGCAAATTATTATTGTTATTATCCAAAATACAGTCTATGGTAGAGCTACGGATAATTTTTCAGCATCCAGAACACTTTTATATGCATTTCTGTGACATTTTCTTGGTAGGTCTAGAGAAGCGGGTTAGTTGTAAGTTACTTGCCTCATAGAGTCCTATTACATGTGGCTGCTTTACGCTCTTGGGAAAAAGAAATATTTTACATACCTAGGAGGCCATCCTGACCCAAAACAACATTTGAAATGTACAGTATGCTTATATCATTCCAAGGCTACACCATTTAATTTTCTTATTTTTTTTCATTGCTATGTGTTGTAAAATATATTTATCCTAGAAATGAGTTAGTAATACACGTTGTAAAAAATGTAATAACATTTTACATTTTGTAAAAATAGTTTCTGCGAACCTTATTGATTGCTCCTCTTAGCACTGTGCTTTTGCGGGTCGCCTTCTTTAGCCTCTCAGAGGTGGTCGTGAAGGTGAGCAGTCCCACACTCCTTCGATAACGGTTGCTTCTGGCCCCAAGGCTGCCCCACCGAGGCTCCTTAGACCTGGATCCGCATTGCCATCTAACCCCTTCAGACCATTGATCGTCACGGTGGTTTTTCACTGCGGTGGCCAGACCCATCCTACAGGGGGGTTTCTTCCTTATTTTGACTTCCCCCTCTGCTCTAGACAGACTCTGCGTGCCTGTGCAGTTTAGTTACAGAAACATTCTAAGACCGAGCTAACAAACCCGGAGTAGAAACACAAAATAAATGCTTCACATGAAGATATAGTGCAGCTTTATTAACATATAAATCTGCCTTGAAGGACAGTCTCACCATAAAGCTCCTGCCTCTGTTTTTTGTTCCTGGCTTTCTGATTGGCCTCGAGTTTTACAACAGATGAGGGACTTGGACCTGTCACGGAGGAGCTAGAAGTGATGTCTCTGGGTGGTTGGACTCTGTAGTCTTGGCCTTCATCGGTATCGTAACTGCCTTCCTCTTGTTCTTCTTCTAAGGGAGACGGCAAACAAAACCACTTAAAGAATCAACTATTGGGTAGTTTTTATGAACTCACATGGCTTATCACATCCATCTCTTTAAGTTATTAACAACCAGTGAAGTTCTTTAAGTCCCCCTTCATCGTTTCACAGGCACTTCATTAGCATTTAAGTAAATAGTTTAACTGTTCATAGAAATGATGTATGAAGTGCTTTGCCTCAGTGGTATTTCCTGGTGTGAACCCACATGCTGCAGAGCTAGTGTGCTAGGGAGTGTATGAGTGAGTTTGTGTGTGTTTGTCGCTGCACTCTCTCAAGTAGCTCTTTGACCCAGTCTCCTGGTCTCCAGGCCTGTCAAGCTTCTTACTGGCAAGTGTCCACAGCTGTGGCTGCAGATCTAACTCAGAGCAGCCAACAAGGCAAATCACTGAGGTGTCGAATGTCCGTGCACACACCCCTGTCTGGTACGAGACATTCATCAACACCTTTTCACGTACTTGTCATTTATTTCGAAGTGTTCTACGAATTAACAGAAAGTACAGTGGACTCAATGTGTGATTGTATGTCCTAAGAGAAAAAAAATGATTCTCTGGTCGCACATCAAAAAATGTTGTGGCTTGTTTCTTTGTTTTAAACATGAAACACGGCAAATATGCTTATGCATTTGCCCCTAACACAGTCGGTATTACTGTGCAGAGTTGGTTAATGTTTATAGAGACTTTACCATCACAAGTAACACCCTTGATATGTAGATGTTCCATAATTTAAATTGCCTTTTCATAGCTAACCAATTGGATGTCCCCACTTCACCTCATCTGTCTTTGTGGCTGTGTTTTAAGGCTCTGCTCACACACACTCTCATTCTTCACAGACCTTCTCATTAATTTTAATGGATAAGTGTGTTTATTCACGGGGGATCAGCATCATGGGTCCACCTGAATGATGCAGCAATGTGCAAAAAAAGTTGCATATAAACTTTTTTTTTTTAAACAGTGAGTTGTAGAGAGGCAGGAGCAAAATAAGGAAGGAGGACATGGGAGGACATGAGAGGACACAACATGCAACAAAAGGTCCGGGGCATGGACAAAATGGTTGCGTGGCCTGTTACCGTTCCGCTACCAAGGTGCTCTACACCTTGTTCGCTGCTTTTCTCTTTTTGCGGCTGGTTGTACTACTATTTATAAAAGCATACGTCCCCGGTGGATTATTTGTTATTTGCATTAAGTGAATGCTGTTGGGTTGTTTACCTCGAGATCATCATGACCAAATATAATAGACCTGCCACCTAGGTGACATTATGGAATTTTACAATCCTATAGGAATGTTTCCGCTGAGCCCCGCTGGGTTGCTGTAGTCCGACTTATTCCCTGGGACTGGGTATGTGACCCAGCTCTCAGTATTAACTGCCTCACCTTCGTCAGATGAGTCACTCTCTGCAGGGGAGCTCTCTCCTTCCTCCATTGTCTCCTGTCTCTGTCCACGCAGAACCCTTGCTCTGGGCTGCGTCAAACAGGAGGAACCCTGTGCGAGTGTGGTGGATCCCTTTTTAAATCCACGTTGTGCCAGGCCAGTCCAGCTCTCCTGGGGACCACTGTCCACACTGGCTGCTAAGGAAGTTTGAGAAACTAGTTCAAATCTACTGTAACGTAATCCTTTTAATTTCTGGATGGCAAGAGTTAAGGGATTCAACAACTGGAACTATTTACAACAAGTGTCATAACACACAGTCCAAACCGCCACTGCCAGTATCTACCTGTGTCACTTTGTCCACCAGACTCTCGCCTGGACTCAACTTTACTTGTGACTTGGCTTCTGTGTCCATGCTTAGGGTTGGAGTTGCAGGGTGAAAGCTCCTTGTCCCTGGAGCTGACCACCGAGAGATTCTTTTTACTCTGGGCTTTCTGTTTGAGCTGAGCCACATTGCCAGCCAGTTTGGAGCTGAGGATGTTGTGAAGACTGCTTTTCCTGCAGCCTTGCGCTTTTATCTGCTGCAACAGAGAGAGATGAGAGAGGCAGAGAGAGCCAGTTACAGTCCCAGTCACAGCAGCTGCAAAAGCATTAGAGCGTCGGAGAAAGAGGGCTCTCATTTGCTCTCACATAGAGAAGAAAAAGGAATCGTAGAAGCCCCAAAGAAAAAGATATTAATATGGAGAGTAGAGGATTTGACTCCTGAGAGTAGTACCTAATTATAAATAGTGTGCTACAAAGGAATATATCAAATGCAAAGAAACAAAGAGTGGCCTCTTTCATTTATGCTTGCATAGAGGACTAAAGGGAGAAAAACAAGGGAACCCTGACCTGTGCGCTGCTGAGTCGCTCAAAGCTTCGACTGGACAGCCTCTTCTTCCTTCTCTGGCTGTCCCCAGCTCCTCCTAGGTCCTCAGGGGATAGGGCAAGCCCCGCCCCCATCAACCTGCCAGCCAAACAAGGAAGGAACATTCTTTAGAGAAGAATAGTTCTTATAGAAGATATAGGGGCAGGACATCATGGGAGAAAAAAAGAAGAGTTCAGTAACCTCTGTGCGATCTAATAACTCTGATAATAACTGATCTAAAAATCAGATCTAAGAGGGAATCTGGGGTTGTTTGAGGGCAGGGTGGCATAAGAAGCCCTGACATTGTCTATGGAGTATTGTTGCAGCCTGTGAAGCCCTGCATTACTTTGAAAGATACAGTGAATGGTTGGAAGGCATTGCATTTGTATGCAGCTCTATTGTTCTCAGTGAATATCATAGCTCTCCAGTTGCATTGTCATATCACTGTGGCACACTCTTTCCCCTACACTGAGCAGCATCACAGGCCAGCCACTCCAAATGCCCTTGAATTTCCCTTTGGAAGACTGCCCATAGACCACACCGGCATGGGCCAGGCCATGCTCAAACAAAAGATTAACTTCCTCTCTCCTAGTGTGCATACAGCCCAGGAAATTTAAGCAGGATTTAAACGCGACACTGATAAATAAAGGCTGATCAGAATTTCAAGTTAGTTCCTGCGTGTTGCTCTGTGCACTTGGTTTGGAATCACATGTATAATGAGCCTTTGTTTATGAGTATTCTGCCGAATGCTGCACATAAACACAAAGAATATCTGTAGGCTTTGACTGTGTGTACAACTCATAAGCAGTGTGTGTGTCAATGTGTGCGTCTGTAACCAAACACGAAAAGAATGAAGGCGATTGTCGACAAGATGGACTGTCGGTCCACTGACTGACAGGAGAGTGACAGAGGTGGCAGTCAAGTGTGAGTTGTCCCTGTGAGGCAGATCCCGCCCCAGCTTGCCTTCAGCTCCTGACAAACACAATTTGACAGTGTCCCTCCCCTCTGTGGGGGGTTGGTGGAGCTGAGCGTACAGTGACTAATTAAACAGAATTGATTAGCAGGGTTTGCTGGCGAGAGGTTCTCTCCACCACCCCCTCCAAACAGACGGGCACCACAAAGGAGTCCATTGCTTTACCCACATGAATAACAGAGACATACAAAAACAATGGATGCATGAATGCTCAGCTGCATACATACCTAATTACACAAATAAATAGAATGCACAGACAACTAACACTCAAAAACTGCCAAAGAGGTGCACATACTGCCTGTGGTTCATGGGTAAAGAAGGATTCTATTCATTCTAGAAGGCTTGGCTGTTACCCACTGAACCACTGCCCTCGATCAGAACACCAAAGCATCAGCGTCTTGTTTGGCTTGAGTGGCAGGTACAGTACATGTTTTTACATAACCCCGGCATGTAAGGCAACACGGGGCTCATCAGTCCCCAGTCTGCTCGGCTGTTCCTTGTTCAAAAGTGTCATGTCATTCTCTGCTGCACTGTACAGAGACATCTGCAGAAACAAAAGGGAACACGCCCTGCCTCCATAAAGACAGGCTGCAGTTAACTGTACTGTGGCAACACTGTACGACACGCAACCCAACACCCCGTTGTTGGGGCCCCGGCCCTCCCACATTTGCAAATCACTGCAGACCCCAGGCTGCTTTCATTTGGGAGTTATTGTCACCAAGCATCAGCGTTCCCATTCCGATCAGCGCTGGTCTAGCAAGGGGGCAAGAGTACACGGGTGGAAGGTGAGTGAAAGTGACATCGCAGAGGGGGGCACTGTGAACGGTTGCCCAGAAACCACGGTTAGAAAAGAGGGAAGAAGAGGATGGAGAGCAATAATGCTGGGAGATGGCATTTAGAGCTGTAAGACGCCACAAATCCCCGATGACAAAGCTTGAAGCCTGCAAACCTTTATCCCCTGGACTCTTTACTGGTAGTGAAACCGATAAAGCAAAATAGCAGATCTGAAGATTGAAGATTTTGAAGCCGTATATTTCATCATCACATCCCCGTCTTAAATTTTTATTTGACTCTAATTTACTAGTTGTTTTTTCCTCATGCACTTATACATGAAAGCTTATCTGTGAGCTTATCTTAGCTGTCTAACCATCAGGTTATCCTTTGGACCTCTGGTGACCCTGTGGGGCTGTAATGGCAGTGGTGTGTCACATTCCTGCTGCTGGGACAGATTACAGGAGAATTCACAGTACTCTAATTACATCCTCTGCCTGTCATCCCCTCCAGTCGCCAGCCAGCTCCCCCCAAACCCAGCCCAGCTAAGCCCAACGTGCTCTACAGTAATACCACTGAGGTTTACGATTAGCTGGTTTGAAACCTAATGAGAGCTAAGAGCAGTTTTGTAGACATGAGTGGTTCATATATCAAGCCTACGCAAAATATTCTGCACTAGGAAATACGCACGCACAACTGACACCAATAATGCTGTTACACAATTAACACAAGCGTTGATTTGATTAGACAGAGTTCAAGTTGACTTCCTTGAATGGTTTAGCTGTGTTCTCCTATTTCCTGTTTATCCCAATGAGAGTGTTCCCTGTATGCCAGCGATAAATATCCAGTGATATCAGGCAAGGCTGGACCACAGCCAGCCAGTGCAGATAGACTGCGTGATACTCACTTGACTTTTCTTTGGCCTTCAGACGAGGACACTGGACCTGTGGTGAGGGTGGGTTTCCGCTTCCTTGGCCGCCCCGGTCCTCGTCGCGCTGGGCTGCGAGGTGTTTCCTCCTTCCTGTTTGCACACACAGATGTAAACACAGAAGCAGGCAGACAGGAACATTAGGACACTACAGGAAAACAGCAAAAACTAAAGAAGTGAATCCTCTCGGAAACATGTTTTAGGCGTTTTGAAATCTTTTGTTGGTTGCAGGTAAGCTTGAGGGTAAAGGGGGATAAGGTCATACTCACTGATGATCGTGTTTCCTCTGAAGTTTGGCCAGCTCCTTTTGCTTCTCTTTGTAGCGACGCTGTAGCTCAGCCAACTTCATACGCATTGCAAGCTCAGGTCCATCCATTGTTTCCATGCTACCTTTGGCGGGGCACACCTGAAGTTCACAGCATTAGAGATTTTAACATTACAAACAGCCCATAAAAAGAAAAAAAAAGTCTCCAGGTTAATTTGAGGCACAAATCGATGTCATAGGCCTTTCATCCTTATGTTAGTTATTTATTTATTTGGAGGAAACACAAGAAACCCCTATAGTCTTACAGGTTCATTGCGAGGTGTCCAGCTGCATTTCCTGCGTAAATTGAGGATCTTGCGAGCTGGGAAGTGTCTGCCTGAACCAATACTGCAGCCATCCTGGGAGCCTGTCTCAAGTGCACGGGCTGTGGCCAGGGTAGCCAGGCTCTGGAGGTCAAACATCAGCAACTCCTCCTCTATTAAGGAGCAAAACAAAAATAATTATTTAGAACTGCTCCAATTAAAGTCAAAATGCATTTGAGGAATATTTGCAAAAAGTAAAAAAAGGAAAGCTGAGGAGGGTTGTGCATGTGAATATTCAGTGCGCATTCGGTATCAAGACTGGCACATGTGCCTTATTTAGCTGTAATCTTGTGATGTGGTGATGAGGATGAGGAGAACTATGGGAAACTGCTCACATTAAGCTACCACGAGGAAGCAGCAGCGTGTTGTTTCAGAGGTCATACCAATGTGGGCTCAGCAGATGTTGTGTCCGTAAGACCATCTGGGCCAAGCTCTTCCTATATAGTGCTGTCAGCCCGTGGCACTGACTGGACTATCTGCCATTAATAATCGGAGCTATTGGCTGGGGTTGCAGCCTTGTCACACAGACAGAGAAACATGACATGTTGTTTACGGAACTGCACGTGCATCTTACGTCTGTCCCTGAATAAATGAAAAGACACTGATTCCTCGCACTTGTTTTAGTACTTGTTTTGGTAAAGACTATTGTTGTGGCTCTAAAATGACATGTGCCACTTCCCTGAGCTGTCAACAGTAGCACAGTGACTCTGGAATCGTTGATGATACCCTTTTTATAGAAGCATCTTTTGGGAGCAGTTAAATGCATTAGGATGTTGTGGTAAACAAAAAACATCCTTTTGCATGAATAAAAAAAAAACACATGGCGCTTTGAAAAACAAGGAAGCTTTTAAAGGCACTTTAAAACAATGGGGTCTAATTAGCCAGGCAATGCTCCAGGGTGCTGAAAACATCGACTGCTTTTGTGATTACACACTAACTTTCAGTAACGTGTTATGTTTGGGAGAAACGGAAGCCAATTGGTGTGTCTTTTTTTTTTTTTTTTTTTTGTTAAAGTGTCTGTATTTGCAATTGTGTGTTTAATGTGTGTTTGGGTGTGTGTGTGCATTCGTGCACACGTGTGGATCAAACAGCAGCAGGATGGAGAGACAGAGACAGCTCCCAAAGGAAAGCTGGAAGGAAGGAAGGGAGAGAGAGAGAGGGAAGGAGAGAGAAGCGTACACCTCTCTCTAGCAGTTCGGTCCTGTCCTCCTGCTTCTCCCTCTCCTGAGGCCTCTGCATTGTTAGAACAGTCTTTTAGGAACTAAAAGTGCCTTTAACACACCAAAGAAGATGAACAGCAAGCAGGCATGCAGACAGCTTCTCTGGGGACATGTTAGAATCCACCAGAGGCTCTTGAGACCAGCAGGAAGAGTGGAGTATCTGGGAGTGAACACAGAGCGACGGAGGCTAGGCCTGAGGGGGGAGTGGGAGTTTTTCCTCAGTGGACGCAGAGGAAAAGGAGGCTAAAATACAAGGGAGAAGTGCATCCTGCTGTTCTGAGTGTGTTTCTGTGAGCATGTTAATGTGCATGAGTAATGGAAGGCCCGCTGTCCCTCACCTTGGCTTTTCCCACTGGTGCGCTTTTGCTGTTGCAGCTCCAGATCTGCCAGTTCGCTTAAAAGCTCCATACCCTGATGGGAGTTGGACTGGGATGGGGCAACTGATGGGGTGCTAAAAGGGAACAAGGGAAACGGGGGTACGTCTGTACAGAAGGCAGCAGCAATCAGCAGCTCCAGACTCCAGTAGCAGGGCGCGATAGGTTTGTAGGGCACGGTGACCGTTGCTTGGCTTGGGCTGTGGGCAGACGCTGAGCCAGGCGAATGACATACAGAATCCACTGAGGTATCGTCAGGGCTCGTCTTGCTGTTGTGCTGATGCTCACTGTCCTTTGCTCCCTCAGGGGCCAAGGACTGTGACTCAGGGGCTACAGGGGAAACAGGGTCAAGCTCTATGATGGTGGGGAGCTCCCCTCCTGCTCTCCAGGCATGTTGACCTTTTGAGCCTGCTCGACCTGGCTCTCTGCACCCACCAACTCATCATCCTCTTCCTCCTCTAAAGTGATGACAGCTTCTGGCCTTTCCAGCTCTCCTGTAGAAAGAGGGACTGGACAGGAAGAAGCCTCACACACTGGGCTCTCGGCAGGGGGGCACACCAGCACGTCTTCCTCGGTGGGCCGCTGCTCTTCCACCCCCTCCTCTTCAGGCACATAGTTGGCTGCTGTCACTGCTGCGGCTTCCACCTCCTCCCTCTGTTCCAGAACTCTATTGGCCATTGTTTCCACCTCTTCGTGCTCTACTTCCTCAGGTGAGAGTGACTCTGGGAGGGGCCTGACGACTTGGCAGTCAGCTCCTCCCCCAGGCTGGAGAGAGACTGGGGAGCATGCTCAGCGGGCTCTACTTGGACTGCTTCCAGATCAGCTGGCTCTGCCAGTTGAACATCCTGGGGGGAGGGGCCACTCCTGTAGCCCATGGATATTGCAGGGTACGTGTAGCCAGGGGGCAAATCTATAAAAAGAAAGAAATATAGTTAATGTGATCAGTGATTTTATAAAAACCTCCACAAAAAAGCATATAATTGTTATAATCTTCTAACTGACCTACATACACAACATCAAGTTTTTCTTTGACAGGGTATAAAAGTAGCCCACTGAGTCAAATTTGACATTTCAAAATCCTACTGTATAAATAAAATTTAATTAGATAAAATATTATTTTATTTTACACGAGACCCTTAAATTTATAGGTATCATGTACTATATATCTGACGCCTTTATACATCTGGCCGACTCTAAACCTAGCGCCTTGAGGTCACAAGGTGTGAGAAACGGCAACAGGAAATGAAGCGGTCCAGCAATAGGAAGGCTAGAGGACCAGCAACCCTGTGTGTGTTATTTGAAGACTGTCAGGCTGTTGCTTTATCCGAGCGCCTGACACAATTTCTCTGGTGTGCAGTGACTGTTAGTTAGACATTAATGATGATGAAGGGAGTCTGGTGCCTGTAGGGATGGAGGAGAGGCGAGGGCACTATTGAGGTGTTTCTCAGTCATTACTGAGGTGACAGTACTGGAAAGCCCCACTTCAGCGGCAGCCATTTTCTGCAGTTTTGAGATGTTCAGACAGTCAGGGGCTTGCCAACACAACCACCCACACATATTATCACAACACCAGCAGACAAAAGGGACCATTAACAATAGTGGCTATTAATTACACCCAGTAACCAGTGGGTATCATCTTCAAGGTAACGCTTAAACCTATAATTCTGTGTCGTTTTTCTGTTGCACGTCAGGCTTATTTGGCTTAACATTTGTAAGTAGCGGTATAGTGTGTCAAACATGTTGTTTGTTACCGGCTCTCATCTGATCTTGAGTCAAGCAGTGCATCAGAGGCAGCTGAGCTGCATTCACAGCAGCTAATTTTGTCTGTACATAGATATTTTTGCTCATGTTTACCAGGTTCCAGGGATTCTGGGTAATCCTGTGGGGGCTGTCCCTCCACTCTCTTGTCCTGGGATTCAACCCCCTTGGGCATTTGAGGTGGGGCAGGACTGATGGCAGGTGAGTGAGGGGCTGCTGCAGCAGGGCTGGGAGCAGGGCAGGGTGTCGAAGGAGTGCTTTTGGGATGTGGTCGCAGTGAGGGGGACTGGCAACAAGGGGGCAGGTGAGCAGCACAAGCCCCAGCGGGAGAGCTGTTCCTGTGAGGTGGATTGTAAGAGTAGGGCTTGGCAGGTTTAGATGTTCTCGGTTCTGAAATAAGTTCCTCTAGTTCAACTGAGGGCTCATTTGGCCTCTTCTGCACCTATGACATAGAAATACAGTTATTTTTTATTTGCGGATTTCCTGAAACAAAAATACTGAAAATTGTGAGCAAGTGAATTTGTGTATTAGCAATGTAATAAATTCCCTTCACTCTAAGTATTGAGAGATTCACTCGACTTCTGTGAAAAACTCAGCACATCCCAGACAAAAAAAATTTAGCAGGGCTAAAAATAGAAATACAGTCATGTAAGGTTTTAAGCTGACTCATGAGTCACTCTGCTTGAGACTATGACAGATCTGTTAAACAACCCATCTTCATCCCAACATTGTTATGGTTTCTGCATGTTTTGCCTTTGTGATCACCTGTGCATTGTGAGTAGCTTGGTGTTGCATGTCCATGCCATGAGCGGCTCTGTGCTGCTGCTGCTGCTGCTGCTGCTGCTGCTGCTGCTGAGGTTGAGACTGTGGTTGTGGTTGTTGTGACTGGTAGCTCTGGTGCTGATGTTGATGCTGAAGCTGTTGATGCTGCTGGAGAGCATACAGCTCCTGTTGCCGTAGAAACTGGGAGCGGGAGTACACAGCAGGATGTTGCATGTGGGAGGGTGGGCCCCGGGCGCCGTACACAGGGGGCCATAGCCCTGGCTGCTCCATCACATCTAATGAGAAAACGGAGGAGGAATGTGACAAAGGGGGGTATCTTAGAACAAAAAGACATGTGCACACATGCACACTTAAGCAACCTTTCTTTGGATTCATTCGATACAAAACTATGTGCAACACACTAAAATACAGCATTGTTTTATCCATATCTCATTATCTACCTCCCACACAACCATTTCAGAACAGTGAAACCATTATGGATGATTTAAAATTCACTGTATTCACATTTTACAGCATAGACAAATCTTTTCAAAAAAGATTTTTGACTTCACAGAACATCTCCCCGGGCAGAAGTAATCCCACACTCTTCCCCCTGTTCTGAACAGAAAGCTGTCTCTTAAAAACTGCCTCGAGAATTTGCTGGAATGAGGAATAAAAGTCATGACAATGATGAAAAGTGAACAGATGATGATGTTATAGGTTGATTAGAGGTCAAACTACTGGGCTGGAAATGCGTGTTTGTCTCGCTGGAGCATTCAGTGTGGCTTTTTCCGCCCACTTGCCCAGCCAAACCACAGAAGGGGGTCCACAACTGAGCCCAGTAGGAAGTTTAGTTCCCATGTCTGTGGGCGGACAACCTTTTTCATTAGCGCCTTCAAGGACAGCACATCTTGCTGTGATTGATCGGCTGTGACAGTGGTCATGCTCAGAAAATAGTGGGCCCAAACTATAGGAACCACTAAACCGTCATATTCAATGCATTTCTCATCAACAGATGGTTCCGCACTGACTCGCCTTTCCACCCCTTCTGCTTACACACTGAAAAACATAAACTTGGATACGTGAATGTTTCCTGTGGGAAAGCTTTTGTGGATGCACTTCCTTTCTCAGCTGAAACTCCTTCAGAGCGCAGAAGGAAACATACCATCGAAGATTGTGAGCTAATTAAATTTCACAGCCTGTTCACTGAATACGTGTCTACAATGACTTTTGAGAAATGATCCCCCCCCCCCATATTCTCACACTTCCTCTTATTACAACGTGGTGCTCATTGTATGCACGTATGTGTGCGCCTTTGTGTGGTGTGTGTCACACTTACAGTAGCTTTGGATGAGATCCCTGACCCGTTGAGAGCAGAATTGCTACTGGGTGGAGCAGGTGGTGTGCAGCAATTTTTTGAATTTTGGTGTGTGTGTTTGTCTTTAATGATATTCTCTGATTATATAAATACAAAAACAGGGTGAATGTGGTGATATTACAGTTTATTGAGATGTGCGGTGGATTCTGATGGCACATCCAAAATGTGTAAGTGTGATGCTGTATATGAATAGTTGATGTGTTCTTAGCAGACTGTCTCAAAGTGCTTTACAGAAACACGGCTTTATAGAAGCAAAAGAAAATCAGTGGTATACCTAAGTGATGGGTAGCAGGGGGCTCAGTGGGCAGGACGACCAGCTGGGCTGAGGGGTCCTGAGGCAGAGGCAGGACTGGCTGCAAAGGGCCTGGCATGGCTGCAGAAAAACCTGGGGGTAGATTCTGGTGCAGGGCTGTGTGGCCTATACCTGCTTTATAGCAAGAATAGAAAGGATGTTAGTTGAGATTGTGTAAATCATTCTACAGCTACAAAAAACTTAATCTCTGCTGATCAGAACAAACAACAACTGAAACAAATACTTAAATGCACAAGTTAAAATGATCTGAGTCAACTCAAACCTGCGCAGCATCAAAGGTAAGTAAACATTTGCAGCAAGATTATATAAAAACACAAATGACCTGCAAGTCAGCAGAGATTGAAGATCTCATTGTTTTTATAATTAAAACAAGCAAGATGAAACTTCCTATGTTAAATGATGTGTTCAACACTTCTTCTTACCATAGGAGTGTCCGGTCATCCAGAGGGATGGACTTCCAGTTCTTGGCATCCAATGATGGTGAGCAGAATGTGCATTAGGATCACCTAATTGGCCAGACTGGAGGGAAGTCCCACCTGGGACCATGAGATGAGAGGCGAGGTCTCCGTGACAGCTGTTGGAGGGGTGGATCCTCGCAAACTCCACCCTTTCCTTGTTATCCCTGACGTCAGAATGACACATAAATGAGAAATTGCTACGAAGAATTGTAGTGGATTTTAGCAAATGCAGATGTGAATGAAGCTTTTAAGCAATGGCTTTGCAATTGCTTGCCTGATGTATGCGTCTCTCTCTCTGTCCAGACAGGTCAGACCTATCTGGTCCCCACTCATTCTCTTCCTCTCATCTTCAGTTGTGGGATCTGAAGAGTACATGGGGCGCGGTTGTCCTATGAGACAAACATTAACTTAACTATTAGATTTCACCACTGTGTCTCCTGGTGAGTATATATTCCCAAGTTGCCCATTTCTCAAAGCACTGCCATGACTCACAAGAGATTTGGAGCACTGGCTATGACCCACTATACAGATTTTGCATCATATACCTCAGTTAAAAGTTCTATTATTTTGCTATTTTATGGCCAATTCATTTCATCACCACTGCATTTGTCCAGTAATAAAATTAGTTTTCAGTACTTTTAAGAAAGTTTATAATTAAGATATCAACCAGTAGATTTTGGTTAAACCAAAGCTGATGTGCACCTCATCAATATTGTCCTTTTTTTTTGTCAAAAGACATAATGAATGTCTGGTCAGTGGAGACAGATCCCAACGTATGTTTTACTGATAAGCAGCGTTGTTGTATTTTATGTCACAAAATTGCAGCACAATAATAAAGCCAGACTGTTTTTTTCATCAGAGCTAAACAGAGAACAATGTGGGTTTGGGGCCAATAGAACATACTGTATGTTAATTGCTATTCTTATTTGCTATTACTGACATTTACTTGGGTAGACTTCTTGGAATTCTACATCTTTGAACTTTGCTAATTTTTGTTTGAGGGTAACAAAAAAAAGGCAAATAGGCATAGAACTCTGAGTCTTAATGCATAAAGGCTTGTCTCATCATTCGAGCCAATATTTTCCTCGCTTTTATAGCCTTAAACACCTTGTTTTTATAGTTTCTTTAACAGGTCACAGATAAGATTTTTTTATAAGTCTCAGTTTGCTGCATTTTATTCATGAGGCAGTGACCTAGACTGCTTACCTTTCACAGAAGGATGTACTCTGCCCTGCCGGCTGGTGGGATGACTGTCTGCTGAACGACAAGGTGGCTCCCTTTGTCTGGCTACCGCCACTGCGATTCCCACTGGAGGCTGACGCACCTCACTTTCCCCATGACCTGCTTCCCCCAAATCTCTGCTTCGCCCACTGTAATCAGGGCGCTCGTTGTCATTGGCTGGGCCCTTCCTGGAAGGGAGAGTCTGCTTGTTGCCCTGCAATGCACAGCTCCCCCCAGCAGGACCTGATTTGAGGCTTCCCAGCCCCCAAAAGGGCTTTTCTGGGAGAGGAGCAGAGGCTGTTGCTGGTTGCTGTACTTCAGTAAGCTCTTCATGGCATTACTCTCCCCCTGAGTTTGACCCTGGGCCTCAGGTTGCTGCTGAGGTTGCTGCTGTTGCTGACTGAGGGGGGGTGCATGGGGAGGCTGGGGAGGGGCCAGGCTCATCCCTGGCTGCTGCTGTTGCTGCTGGGAGTGTTGCCCACTGGTGCTCCCTAACTCCATGTAGGACTTCCTCTGCTCCTCTTCAGGTTGTGACATGTGGTGGGGAGGTCTCATAGCCCAGTGTGGCACTGTGGGCTGCTGGTGGTGGTGTTGCCCATTGCTGTTGCTGTAACCATAAGGAGACATGTCCATTTTTCTTTTCAGTTCCTGATTAGTTGCCTGGTTCATCTCAGCAGGAGAAGAAGCATCTGGGACAGGTCGGCCATGTTGTTGGTGGCGTATCCTGGCAACCTTCTGGCCATCCCTCTGCAAAGAACAGCTACCTCCAGGACCAGGGCCACTATGTTGACCCATACTTTTACTCCCAAGTGGGGAGGAGTTGGGTGGCGGTCCAGAATGGGAACAGTCTCTGTAAGGAGAACTATTAACAGAGTGAGGAACAGAGTGGCCGGCCTTTGGCCCCTGGGGCAGTGAGGGTCTAAACACATCCATGTCCACCACACTGTTGATGCACTCAGCACTGCGTGACCGTACAACCTGGTGTTGCTGCTGGGGATGTGAAGGCTGCTGCTGCTGTTGGGGAGGTGGAGGAAGCTGTGAGGACTGAAGATGTTGGTGGTGGGGTTGTATCCAGTCTGGGGTCTTTTCTGTCTTTCTGTACTGATTCTGCTGTTGCTGCTGCTGCTGCTGCTGCTGCTGCTGTTGTTTTCGGTGCCAACTACTATGGTGCCCACTGCCGCCATTCTTTTCTATTACTTTGTCCTTGCTATTACTGCCTCCCCCTCCACTGCCCACACCTTGACAATCAGGATTACCAACCTGAAAGGGCCCACTAGATTTGTCCCCCAGGTCTGCCACAGATGGCACAAATGTTGGCCCTGTGACTTTAGGCTCTCGTCCTGTGTTGGCTGGCCCCCTCTCATGTGAGGCAGGATTAGCTAGAGGAGCAGAAGGAGGTGAACAGAAGAAGTCCGAGTGGTGGTGCGTATGGTGGGAATGATGTGGGTGGTGTGGGTGGCTGGGGTGAAACTGAAGACAGTGAAGCCCCTGGATGAGGATGTGGATGAGGGTGGGCATGAGGATGCGGATGGGCGTGTGCCCCTCCAGCAGCAGAACTCATGTGTAAGGGTGGGGGTACGGAGTAGGGCAGAGCATGGTGGAGTGGCGCCTGACCTCTTTCCAGACAGTCTGAAGGTTGTTCACTGATCCTCATCTCCCCACTTACCCCTTCTTTTGTGCAGCGACCACTGCCGCTGGACCCCATATGCCTTCCCTGGCCGCTCCCACCCACTATACCCCCTAGAGCTGTGCCCTCCCCCCCACAACTTGACATGGAGGCCTTAGCTCCTGCTCCGGGTGCTGCATCACCATTTTGCAACTTGCCGTTGTGCAAGCAGGCGCTGAGGGGCTTGCCCATACTCTGAGAGTGTTCCTTACTATACTCCATTGTGAGGGATGTTTTGTGCCTTTCCAGGGCCCGGCTGTTGACTTCCTCCAGAGGCTGTGAATGTTGTGAATAGTGTGGGTGCTGCTGATGGGAGTGAGAATGGTGGTGTGTGGGCTGGGGTGGCTGGTGACTGTGGTGCTGTTGCTGCTGCTGTCTCTCCTTTGCTTCCTGTTTGCTATTGGTCCGATCCTTGTCCTTGACAGGTACCACTCCTCTCTCGACAGACCCCTCTTTAAGACCTTTGTGTAGACCTGTCCCTACCCCTGTTTCTCTGTCTCTGCTGCAGGAGCCCTGAGAGTGGCCTGAACCTGCCCTGGACATTGGTGGTAGACTATGATTGGCTGAGATAAGAGGAGGCTGTGATGGGAGACCTCGAAGATAGAAGTTCTCTAAGAGAGGAGACAAGATAGGTTGGTAAAGAAAGGGAATGATGATAATGTCACACAGCATCTGTATATCAGTGTCCCACATCAAATTACACCATACTATGTTGTAGAAATTGGATTTAAATGTCTTATTCTGTCTGATTATATTTTAATCATCTCATGCCTCACCTTTTTGGGTGTCATAGAAACGGTGCTGCCCGTAGAGAACTCCACTGTTGGCATGGTGATCCAAGTGGCTCATGGGAAGGAAAGTGTGGGCCAGACTCCCTGAGAATCGAGGATACCCTGGAGCTGCTGAGGAGGATAGCAGGACGAGGGAAGGAGAGAATTGATAAGACAGGACAATAACCACCAAGATGCAGTTATCCAGACTAACCCAGTATAATCCTTCAGGTCCAATGCAGCTGGTGGTGTTCATACGCAAATAAGTACCAGCTCTGCCTCTCGTGTTTGCCTTTCCCGCCTGAGTTTAGAATACAGACAATACATAACAAGCTTGGGGGTTGCTATAATATTTGGAAATAATATTTGAAACATATGGCTCTTTCTTTATCTCTATCAGAACTGGCAGTGGACTTTCCATCTGAATGGAGTGATAAAGACAGATTTTAAGCTCCTGTTTTCAATGAAGCAAGAGCTGGGTAGCTGACCTTTGCTTACCTTTTAGGGGTAAAAGGTTATTTGGATATTGGGCCTGTAAGCCAGTACACCTGGGGTTATTACATCAAGCCCATCTGGAGGACATTTACACCACAACCAAAACAAAAAGCTCATTTTGCAGGGGGACATTCAAAAACACAAAAGGACTTTGAAGATAGAGGAATAAGAAAACATGGATGAAGATGAAAGCCCATCACCGTGTTAGGACAAAGAAACAGCGTCACTATGACAACCCGCTTCCTCTGCAATTGTGTAACTATAACCTCTAAACAAATTCCAAGTTACTCAAAGAAAGAGACTTAATAATAAAACAAAAGTACTGTAAATTACAGAAATAGGGCAGCACCGTCATGCGCTCAAATTCTTCACTAAAAGCAGTGCTGTGCAACTACAGTAAATTCTCTACTGAGCATATTATGTAATGTGATACTGATAAACAGCCACGTCCATGAATAAGCCTGCGCCATACCCATGAAAACAATTACTATAATTTAACCACTTTCATCAAGTAAAGATCCAAGATGGAGGAAGACAAAAACAAAAGGACAACAGACAAAGACGTGTAGTTTTGTTTCATGTATCAGCTTGTTTTCTAATCCATGTCATCAGGACAGACGTGTTGTCGGCTGTCCGCCAGTAGCACGTAACATACAAGAACGTACGACCTCTGAGTCATCTACAGAAGTGCAGGTGGTTCACGTCTCCTTTTCGCTGCTTCTGCACCTGTCTCACCTTCCAGGACTTTCAAACACAACTCACAGATGGAGTGAAGGAAGGAGGAGGGGGAGGAAAAAAAAAAAAAAAAAGAGGAAAACATGGCTCTACAAGCTAAATGAAAGACAGACGTATTTGTGTTGGCAAGCATGCGACCTGATCCCGGAAAGCGCAGATGCAGTTCATTTCGCCTTGCGTGTGTGTGTGTGTGTGTGTGTGTGTGTGTGTGTGCGAGTGTAGCTCCGTGGTTTTTACAGCAGCTCTGAGTGTTAAATGTCTCACTTTGTGCCGGTGGAACAATGGGCCGGTGCTGTGAGCTGGCTCTGGGGAGGGAGGAGTGTTGTGGTGGGCTTAATGACCTCGTCTCAGAGCGGCCTCCGCATCCTCCCATCTTAATTAATGAAATGCACAGAGAGGGCAAACAGCCCCGCAATAACACAGGAGGTGCTGCTTTCTGAGGAGGGCAATGGGGTGATAATTACATACCCTCACTTTTTCCTCTCTTTTTCTTTCTTTCACCAATTTTTCTACCTCTTTTACACTTTTCCTTCTCTGCCTCCTTCTCCGTCTCTTTGCTGTCATGATTAATAAGCACACACGTTTATGCCAATTCATCTACACAGGAAGGAGGGGGATTCTTTGTTTAAGCAAGACGTTTTCCTCTGATTTTGGGAGGGAGAAAAGCACAGAGCTGTTTGGCAGTCTTTATCCAAGCTGGGAGAGAGGCTTTTTTTTTTTTTTTTTCTGCGGCAGCATGTTGTTTGTGAGCGTGACGATTGACGGCGTAATCCCTTTTCACAGCGTGGTCTGGCTGTGCCCGATAATGCCAACCCGCTCAGTTTCAGCATGCACTCCATTGGGGCGGCAAGAGGGGGACTGCTGGGCACGGCAGAGCCCATTCAGCCATTAATCTGGCCAGGACAAGGGAAGCTGCTGCTGCTGCTGCTGCTGCTGCTGCTGCTGCTGCAGGCGACGTGAGCAAGGTCTTAGTGCAGTCTGCTGACTGCACAGCAGCCTAGCTCTCTTTGGCTCCCTCCACACACACACACACACACACACACACACACACACACACACACACACAATCACACATATAAACGAGTCAGCATCGGTAAGTGAATGGCAGAGGGGAGTTCAGAGCACATGCCCTCCTTTCTACGCGCAGAGCAGGGGCGAGAGGCAGAACAAACAGATCCGCATCCCAGGGAGGGATTTCCAGAAGTTCTGAAGGTATTTCTCACAGCGCGGTGGTTTGAGAGAAGCAGGCTGACAGGGCGGACAAAGAAGGGGGCTGGATGGAAAACAGCACCTACAGGCAGAGGAGAATTAAGCCCCTTGAATTAGAGGCAGACGACAGCGTATTTTATCACCACCCTCTCTTCACTCCTGTCTAGTCCACCTGTACCTGCTCCATGCAATTTACTGATGAGGGTTTTTTTTTTTTTTTCACTTTTGCTAAAAGGGAAAAAAACATAATGGCTGAATTGTATATTGTCTCCAGGGAAATAGGTGTAACATTGTAGAGATGGAGAGATAGAAGGACGGAGACTGAGCGTGGTGGAAGTAGACCAAGAGGAGAGGAGGAGCAGACTGAGCTGCCTGTCAGGTCTGCTAATTGAGAAAAAGTGACAGAACTATCAAGACACAGAAAGGGAGGAGAAGAGGAGAGGAGACGAGAGATGTTTGGAAGAGGAGGGGCAGTGCTGTGGTGGATCTCTTCAGGTTTGACTAATTGAAAGGAAGGGATGCAGACTGGCACGAGAGGGAGTGAGACTGAAGAGTATGGATAAGAGGAGAGGTGGGGGATGCGGCTTAAATCCTACAAAAGGAAAAGCCAGCGACTGCTCGCAGAAGGAAAGATGGACAACTGAAGATAGGCTTGGAAAGGCGTATCAAACAGAAGTGGATTAGACAGGTGTGTGCATGCGAGTGTGTCTATATGTGTGGACAGAGATATGAGAGTGCAATTGTTTTTGGCATAATGTAAGAAGTCATTTGGACTGCAGCCAGCTGGCCTCAGGCCTGTGAGGAGCCCGCATTTTTTTTTTTAACTCAGCTTATTCAGTGGGGTTTATTCAAACTGTTCCAAATGTGAAAATAAATCTTTCAAAAGCTCAGAGGGCCTAATCCATTTTGCCAGGTGTTATGAAAACATTTTGCATTATATTTATTAAAACGACCACTACACTGCATCTACTCCTGTGTTTTTTGTTTGTTTTTTTAATATCAATGTCTTCTTGCACCCACAATCATACTACCACCCTTTTCTTTTTATCTCTGTTGATAGTGAGTCCTTACTGTATTTGGCAATGAGGCTGAAACAAAAGCATAAAAAAAATAAAAAGCTCTTTTAATCCTTGCTACTCCATGAAATCACAAAGACAATGATGTTTTTTTTCCTGTCACGCTGTCACATTATACAAATATCTCAGCATCTGTAAAACAGCACTGTACACTGTCCTTTTCCCAAAACGATTAATCTTTAAGCGAAAGTCAACACAAGACTTTCCTGTGACACATTCCCTGACTCCCTCCTCTGCCTGTATTATTTTTATCCAAAGAAACATAGCGAAGCGCCGACGTTGTGTTGTGAATTTATTTATGTTACTCAGCTAATGATTTATCAGTCATACAGAATATCAATCTGGTGTGGATGCATGATTTAACTGTCCATTACCCATACACTGTACATGTGTGCACACAGTCCATGCAGGTTGGAGAAGACACGTCCTGTGTTTCGGCCGTTCAACCCCCAAAACCAGAGCTTTCAAACTTCTGTTCTAATTGGACAAAACTGTTCCAATGTGTTTTAGTAGGGAACGAGAGCATTTTTGTCCTTTTATTTTTATAGACATTCTTGTCATGTTGTGTCTTTACTTATTTTGTTTTTCAGTAGCTAGTCACACAATCAATATTCTACCACAGCCACTTTTTTTTTTAGGCTCTGTTGAAAAACAAATGCATGACCATAAAATAGTAATTAGTTCAAGGGTCTCTGTGCAGCAGAGCCATTTATGACTGACAATCAAGTCCAATTTTTATGATGTAATAATCTAACAATGGAAACAAAGCAAACTGAGCAGTCTAACCAGCGATGTTTGTCAGGACTACTCACTGACTTAACCGCAACGCACTGTTTCATTGTGTTTTTAAAGTCATAATCACTAAGGAGTTTCACAAAATTCTGTCAATTTAGGAAAGGTTTTAAACACTTTAACGCTTTTAAATGACTATTTTCTTATAGCAAGTGACGACATTTAATTTTAAATAATTTAGAGAATATTATGCAGGATTGACTGTAATTCTGGTTCATAAGCATGAAGTCTTTATTGTTCTTAAGTGAATTAGCTAAAAATCATCTGTTACATGTGTTTAACCACACTCGCAGTCCACGTGTTTATCCAAACCATGTGAGTAATTAGACCATCATCACCTACTGCTCGGTGGACTTTAACTCTTTAATTCTTTGGAAAAACGTGTCAGAAGAAACACAAAGACGGTCTGCGCTCTGACAGGTATACACTAAAGATAGGAAGATCATACAGTAATCTTTGAATACAAATTTGAGCTGCTGTGCTTGGATTTGCATGCAAGCAGCCACTTTAGAAACACACTTGCAAACCGTAAAAAAAAAAAAAATCCAGGAAATATCTTTAAGGTTACAAGTGATACACTAATGCATCGACACACACGCTGGAGTCAGTGCCTGCTCTGCTGCTGGTGGGGTTCTGCTGACACCCGGAGAGAGGAGGCGAGAGTCTGGGTAATTGTGCCGCTCATTTTGATGACTTGCTTTTTATGCAAAACAGGAAAAAGACAATATGCAATTATCTTGAGGAGGGAACAGCTGAATGTGGTTGATGAACAGTCTGGATTCAATCATGCTCTTAGTGCGTTATATGCAATTAAACTGCAATAGAGATAATGGCCTCCATTGCCAACTGAGTAATAATCCTAGTCATAATCACCTCCATTACTTTTATTAGGCTTGGCATTATCATCATCACTCTTATTAATATTATTCTACTTTTCCACAAGAAGAAAATCTTTCACAATGAAATCCTAAACCTATAAGGTGAAAGAAACACTGATGCTGACAAAATTAGTTTGAAGAGAAATTGTTTCTGACTGGACAGATGCTATAGAGTTGATACCTCATTCAACTTCATCTATTCTCTGTGGTTATTCGGAGAATCGCAGCGTTTCCTCTATTCTTACCACTGTAGCAGCTGTCGACTGACTTCCCTGGTGGCCAGGACATTAGAGCAAGGTAGGGGGAGGGAAGAAAGTGGCTGCGAGGCATCCGATGGCTTAACGCACTCAACAAACAGCATCTCAGCTGCAATTCACCCAATCTGCCCCGGCAACAAATCACGCAACTGGGGCAATGCTGATCAGTGACCACAAATAAACACTTCCCACTGGCATCTCCCTATGGAACAACCGCTGGGCTATTCTTAGAAGATAAATAAAGACAAAGGGCTGAAATAACAAGAGTACGTCAACTACAAAAACTGTAGTTTATCAGAATCGCTCGTCAGCTCCATGTTGTAATTAGCAAAAGATTATGAACGTGTAAATCTGAAATTGACAGAAGTCAAGTCACGGGAAAGCAGACCCCAGTCTAATGTATCACTGGGTGGCACTGGATAGGTCGAACATTTATCTAGCATCTGAATTCCCCAAACACCACGGCAGATTAATCTCTCTGCTTTATCCTTGTCCAACTTCCTGGCTGTATCTCAGCAGAAACGTGAGGTGTTGAACTGTGTGAGCCAGGAGTTTCGTAATGCTGAGTTTAGGGTGGGAACCACCCCATTAAGCTGGGAAGAAGACAACAGCTGAAAGCTCTGCAATCGCTGCAACTTTTTTCCCCCTCCTTCTCTTTTGCCGTTCCTATTCGCACGTGCTGCTTCACAGATCCTTGAGTGACATTCCTGCTGATGTGAATCGAATACCGCAAGATTCCTTGGCTGAACTTTTGATCCTGTGTCCTCATCCAAAAACCGTGGCACAGTGCTCCTTCTCAAACATGCTGGGCCTGGGACTATTTTGGTGCACAAATAAAAGCCTGGCTGCCTGAACAATTACAAACTGTGCTTTGGTGGAAATCTAACACAGCCCAAAAATACACAATAATGGGGTAATGATAATGCTATATCCCAAACGCACTTGTTGTTTCACAGCTTTCTTTGGTGTTTAGATTTTTAATCAGCGAGGATTTAAGTAATCACCCCCTGCTTAGGACCAAAACTTTTTGCCTCCCACTTGTGTTTCGCAAGTTTTAGAACAAATGCGGCCTTCATGCTATGGTAACAAATTGTAAACACAGAAAGGACTGCTGTCATGGGGGGGTAGAGCTCAGAGGAAATATGAATCATCTTAATGAAAAAGAACAAGCATTATGAGGAAACCTCATAATGTAAGTAGTTAGTTATGAGCACATAAGTGAGTCTAAAGTCACATAGCATTGGTTTAAATATTCAACGTGTTATTCTGTTGGTTTATATTTCATTTAGCTTGACAGAAATGCCACAGCTCCTAACCTCTCTCCATACTGCACTTTTGAGTAACGTTTGTGCTTGATGTTCTATGAGATTTTTAAAATAGAGGTGTTTTGTATTTAATGAATGGAGGAGAAAGCAGAAAGAAAGTCGTTCTTACATTGAGAAGAACATTACACAGGGATAAACTACAAACGATGTTAGATTATCATGCTGTTAAAGGCGGGTTTGCAGTAGTACTGTTTGTAAAGTCGCCTGTCACACAATTTTAGTTTCTGTCACCCAAGCACCAGGCTACAGTATGTACATCTGAGCTGTTAAACAATTTCATTCAATAGCTGTTAACAGTTTCCTGTATTGAAAAAACTGATTAATTAAATTCAATTCAATTGGAAATCAAAAATGAGTATAAATATTCAAACGCAGATATGTCGCAGATACTATTAGAATCATCATACTGGCCTGATTATATGTATGAAAGGATTACATTTTTTTAAATAAGATAAAAAATATTGATATGCATTGTGTATCGCAATGCAGCCTGAAAATATTTGTGGTCATATTTAGGTCATATTTCCCAGCCTTAGTAAAAATCTAATCTACGAAGCTCCCTTTCCCAAACCTGTCAAGTCTTGAATATTCCCTCATCCAAACTATGCAGTCAGATAAGGGAGTGAGGCTGTATGCCTGTGCTTGTGTACGTGTGATGTCAAGTACCTTCATGCGAATGGGGAAACCAGATTTGCGAGGCGCTGGAATGGGGTCCACCCCGGAAGGAGGGCGACGAGGGCGAGGAGGGCGGCCGAGATGGGTGAGAAGGGTGAGAAGGGGGGGAACCCAGACTACTGGCCAGAAAGGTCCCCATGAAGGAGGCGGAGGAATTGCCCATCAATCCACTGCCTGCATTCCCACAGGGACAAAGGTAAGGGAGAGAAAACATGGTTAGAATCAGAGCAGCGCATACACGCTGTGGCCATGAGTGTGACCAGAAAGAAAGAAAAAAAAAAACGTGCATCAGATGTAGATGTAGATGTAAAAGGATGGAGCCCGCTGGCCCTCTAGGTGGAATCATTAAGCCAGGCAGATTTGATCAATGCCCTGGGGAGTGTGTGTCTGTGTGTGTGTGTGTGTGAAAGCGAGAAAGAGAGAGTTTGAGACTCTCCTCCCCCTCACTGACAGCAGAGCCCTCTCCTCTTGTCTTCTCTCCCCTCACACCGCCTCTCCCCATGGGCAGACAGAGGTCTCATCTCACAGCTGAGTACACACTTTCTCAGGCTCTCTCTCTCTCGCTCTCACACACTTTTGCTCCCGCTCCCCAGTGTCCCTTTCTCAATTTCTCTCCTTCCCTCCATTATCTTATGCTCTCCATCTCTCACTTTCATGCCCTCAATCGCTCTTACTGCTCTGCTCCATTTCACCGACTCTTCGTCTCTCTTTCTTTCATTCTTGCTTTCTCCCTGCATGGCTCCAACAATCCTGTACTCTCCTTTGGTTTCATTCTTGCGTTTTACTCTTTCGCCTTCCTCCCTGTGTTTTGTCACACTGGCCTTTTCCTTTCATCTCTTCCTCTCCTCTGTCCCATCTCAGCGAGCACAAATACACTATGTGCATGGCTCTTCCCAACAGTCATAGTCTCCTCTTTCCCTCCCTCGGTCTCTTTTGTCTTTCTGACACATAGCATTACTTTGCTTTGTTCTTTACCATAATGATGGCACCAGCACGGCAATCTGTCCCTGGCTGGCTGAACTGTGTGTTTAACAAGACTATGATGAGTAATTGACCATTCGTAGCAACGCCCGTGTGACTGGGGGCTGATTGTCTATTATGTATTGCTGGGCAAGCTGGAGAAAACACACTGATTAACCACTGCTTAAATTGCATTCCCATTACGTGCCCGCCAGTGCACTTGAGCGAGGGGCCCGGGTGCCCAGCTCTTTGCGCATTCATTTCCCCCTAGTCACATTGCCGTGAAGGCTCATGCATATGTATGAAGATGCCTGGATGAGAACACACATGCACACACAGTACTCGCACAAACACATTAATGTATCATACATTGTGCACCGAGAGCTGGCGATGAAAACGTAAGAGAGGACGACATTGTAAAAATGTTTTATCAGTCCCTCGTGATGAGCTGATCAAACAAGGAGCAGTGTGTGATTTAATTTCATTTAAACATGAATCAGTCCAAACATGAATCGATCCTTTTCTTGGAGTGTGAGAACGACTGCATGGAAGTTTTAATCAGCGAGGCATTAAGTGAGCACATCCTCTGGACAGATAGCGGAGATAAACCCATCAGTTTGCGAACAGCAGCCTATGGCTCATGAGCCAGAGTGCACGAGCGTGCAGGGTCGTGCACGCACGCATACAACTGCCCATAGAAATAGGTTCTGATTTGCTTTCTTGCAGCCACACACAGACAAACCTCAGTCATACTTTACACCATATGCCCTGACAGGTGGAAATCCCCCACAATCCCCAACCCAAAACTACCTCATCAATCTATCACAAACTAATGGAACGGCAGTGACAGCCACCTTTAACTAACATATACCTGCAAATCAGCATAGCATAAGAAATGTGGCTAAAGCAGAAAATCCGGTGCCTCTGTGTCTGTAATTATTGTTGCCGTTGTCTGATACGTCAGAAAACCTAAAATACAATGTTTTTTAACTATGAGTCAGCCTTTTAAGTTAAAGCAAAAAAAAAAAAATCAATAAAAACTGAAATTGAAGGTTTATCTACTGCAGCACTGAGTGCAAAAATGAAGAATACTCCTTGAGGAGGACTTCACTCATGTAGAGATGGGTGATGCAGCAACGTCAAACCTGTCGACGTGAGCATGCATGACACTGTGAGCCCGATGGCAGCATCAATGCTTTTCTCATTCTACCCTCCCCTCTACTCCTTCTCTCCGGTGTCACCCTCTATCACCCCCGTCTCTGCAGAGAGCTCCTGGCACAGTTCTGTGGAGTGCAGGGTGGGAGTCGAGGGCAGCGGGGGGTGGATTATGGCCGGAGTGCTCACCAGGCACACATCTAGCCCCCATCCTCCAGACACCCAGGGCTCCTGTATGGCACCGCCCTCTACATTGCACTCGTCGGCCCCTTCTCTTTGCCTGTCGCCTCCAGGAACCCCAGCTTTCCTCAGTGCCTCCGGCTCTTATAAATCAGCTAATCCTCCTGCATTATTAACAGCCTCGCCCCAGAGAGGGAGAAAGGGTGAGAGAGACATAGAAAGTGACAGAGAGAGGCCGCAAAGCCCCTCTTCACACACACCATAAGAGGAGAGAGCCTCTGCCAGAAAGACAAGGAGAGGAGAGGGACAATACATTAAAAGGGGATCTTTGAAGTTGAAGCTGGGAGAAGGGCTGACCAATGCTCCGACCTGAGCTGTAGTACGTACAGAATAATAATAACTCCATGGCCTTTACTTCTGTCACATTGACTGTTTGCTGAATCCACAGCCTGTCACTCATAGTAAACGACCTCTTCTTCTGTGGTGTCCACTGTTTGCCTCCTACACTGAGCATGATGCTGGACAAATTTCGGTCTTTCTGTGACAGTTGGCGGGAGCATTGTTGTAGCACTGTTGATTTTAAGGACCCCGGATTTGATGCCCTGTCTGAACCCGTATGAAGCTGAACGAATCAGAGGCGTCAGCCAGAAAGCACACGGGTTATAAAAGTGGGCCGGTCTCCTTCGGTGTCGACGCAGGTTCATTTTTGGCGGAGTGAAGGTCAGAGGCATGAGAGCACCAAGGCTGTCCTCAGCATGACTGTTTGTTTAGTATCTTATTAAATGGTAACGGAAATCCAGGTAGCCTGCCATCACTGTGGCAGTTCCTCGTAAAACTTGCGTATGTTCTCAGCCCACTTTTTTAAAAAATCCCTGTTTATTTATTTCTCTAGTTCTTAAGTGGTACCAGCAGTGCACTTGCATGGGCTCTTAGGAAAATCGGGTCATGTGCATCCTAATCGGCGCCGATCCCTGACAGCGATGGAGATTAATCCTATTAGAGAATTAAAGAATAGGCGAGTACCGGGATGGAGAAACCCACCTCCCTACCTGACAACTCAACTTCCCACCTTGATATCCTCAATCAAACAAGTTGTGTTGAATGGGTTCAAATGTGCAAACACACAAATATTGCAGAACCTCTGGAGGTGTTAACCGGTGCTACCGTTTGGCTTCAGTGTGGGTGTGTAGGGTGAAGGAGTCCAGTTTGTGCACAACAACAGCAACACAAATTCACGCACACACAGTAATGTGGGCCCAAGCAGAGGCCCCTGTGGACGGCATGGATCGAGCAGCAGGCGGGGAGGCGGAGCAGGGAGAATGAAGGCTCAGTTGTCATGGGAACAAAAGAGAAACAGCGCTCGAGGCAAGGAGGCTGAATGCTAGCCATTACAACATCAGTGTGCAGATGCAGTTGGTCAGTGCGCTGCTCAGCAACAGCAGCACTCCCAGCCTACCTTGAAACCCCACCCAAGCTGTTCAGCTCATAAACACACACACACACACACGCGCAGAGATGCATACTGTACACACACTTTCCTACAGAATTTAATCTAGTCTCAACTGTAAGGCCGCAGGGAGGGAGGTGTTGTAATCTTTGCCTTGTTTGGATCACTAATCTGCTCTGATGAGCACAACATCTAACTCGAGGATGAGCAGTTGTTTGGTGTCTTAACAAGGAATTATACAATAATAGTATATAAAGGAATTTGTCTAAGTGTGGGCCATGGAGTGACATGAAAAAAAACTGAGAAGACAACAAGCACCCACCCACAACATGTTGTTCTTTTCAATGCTGGGAATCAGATCAAAATTTCCTCCTGGAGAAATACACACCCATTCACACTCACTTTCTGCTCGAGCATGCAATGGCACACACACACACACACACACTCAAGTGTAGAGCTACAACGATGCCTATTGTCTAAGGAAAGATAAAGTACAATTATTTCGCCGTGCATCATATTTCCCTGTCTGCTCTTGAAAAATGAGCCAAGGCAGTCTTAAGCTTTCTGTCTTATCTGTAGACGGCAGCCTGAAGGGACGGATGGACGTGTTGTCTAGACAAGGACACCAGACAGACAACCAAAGATGAGAGTGATGGTGACAAGAGAAGATGAGAGACAGAGAGAAAATTGCAGGTGTGAATGCATCAACCTGTTTTCCACAGCTCAGTGATCAGGAAGCACCAGAGAGAAGAGGATAGAAGAAGAAAGAGGAAATACCAGGAGAAATAAACACGCGCACACATATTTACACTGCTACTAGTTTATCAGACCTTGTATCGCAGGAGAAGTCAGAGAACACAAGGCAGTTGAGGTTGCACAGTCAGCGGTCAGTGCAATGTGGCAGCCAGCCTCTTTGGCTCTTCACAGCGCAAACTGAATGATTACAGCTCACATACTCCCCCTCCATCAAGTCCTGTGACAAAACACACACACTCCCTTCCCTTTTTCTCTCAAATAAATTAAATAAATAGTGGCCAGAGACCTTTTTTTAAAACTCAGCGACAGCTTTAAAAATCACTGCCTAGGTGCAGTAGCTTCTGCTGACCTGGCACTGTTGTAATTCTCTGACACAGCAATGAAGACAGCGGAGCATTTACTGTTATGATATAAAAATATGATTACTGATTCAAATAACCATGAAGGTCTGTGTTAATGTGCCCTTAGCTGCGAGTCATAATGGTTTGACTCTTTAACACTCGACTAATAAAGGGAAGGAGCCTTTAAGTGAGAAGTAAAGACCTAAGACAGAAATAATGAAGACGTCTTAATGTTTACTTACCAAGTAAAAACATATTGAGCAGGACGACTGTTGGGAAGAGAGTTCCACTCCCAGTTCAGTGTCTTTCTCATCAGACTTTCCTACAAATGCAGTTCCATGTTCTCCTCAGGAATTCAGACGCCCAAAAAGAAGCCAACCAGACTTTCCAGACACATATTCACTCATAAACATACGAGATTTTGACCCTCTCCAGTAACACGGGGTAACTGCACAGGATCGGCCAACTGTACACATCAGCGGCCCCAGACAGACTGCACACGCTACCCTGGAGGGCCGCTGACTAACCCAGCTCCCTCTTCCTCACAATAAAACACAGAAGGAATTTCAAATGGCTACAAAAGTGGGGGGATTTCCTTTAAACAGTCAAAGTCATCTTGAAAACATTAAGCAACTGGTAGCCAAATTCCTCCTCATTTTGGTAACAACTGTAGCAAGAAGTTGTTTTTTTTTTTTGTTGTTGTATTATTTTGGTTGCTTGTCTCTCTGCAAACTTCCTCCCTGACTTTATCTGTTTGGGTTGCTTTTTGTGGGTGGCTGGATGATGAGGCTGAGGGAGTGGGCCCACTCTACAACTCTAGTAGGAGGCTGGTCTGATCAAAAGCACACTGAAGTGAGAGAGAGTGAGAGAGAGAGCGAGAGAGAGCGAGCGAGAGCGAGCGAGAGCGAGAGAGAGCGAGAGAGAGCGAGCGAGAGAGCGAGAGAGAGCGAGCGAGAGCGAGCGAGAGCGAGAGAGAGCGAGAGAGAGCGAGCGGTCCAGTTCTGGAGCTGGGCCCATTGCAGGGGTGGGGGAATGTGCCAGCAGCGCACGCCTCCGACACTCTCCATGCTGCGTGCCTGTGGAGTGACTTTAGTGGATGTGGTCAGTGCGGGGGTGGAAGGAGTGGGAAGGGAGTGGGAAGAAGCAGTTGGAGGAACGGATGGAGGAAGAGAGAGAAAAAGATTGTCTGCACTACAGGGCAACATCCAGAGGAGGGGTAAGGGGCGAGAGTTTGGGCTGGAAGTGTAGATAAGGGTGTGAGGATCTGTGAGAAACTGAGTGAAAGAGCAGCCGAGTGAGTGTGTGGGTGTGTGTTGCTGAGCATATGTCAGCCTCTGTGTGTGTGATTGTGTGCGCGTATGGTGGTCGTCTCGCTGAAGTTGACAGCCTGTGTTTGCAGAGTGGCTTTGTGGTCAGCCACTCGCTCGCGATTGAAGTGACGCCACAGTAAAAAGGGATTCTGGGAATTTTTTTTTTTCCTCTCTCTGTGTGGAAGTGCTATGCAAATAAAATTGGCTCAGGGGTGAGGGGGTGGGGGTCAGCTGTAGCACCCTGCCTACTTCACCCAGCTGTTTATAAAATATACAAGTTGACACGATAGGGATAAGAGATCCTAATCCTAAACAAATTTGTCCAACTGGCTCGTCCCAGCTTGGCAGAAAGCCTGAAAACAACAATGGATCCACACAGGCCGCAACGCTACACAGAAAACAGATAGGAGAAAACGTCTCTGTGGAATATTTTGTTCTAGCTGGGGTGGGGTGATGTCTAAGAATGTGCACATGTCCCACCGATATACGTTTCTCTCCGCTACTCTCGTTCTCATCAGCGTTGTTTTTGTAGAGGACTCTCCAAAAACATCGGCTCTCCTGACAAAGCAAAGAAGGGTATCACATGTGTGGCCCTACCTGGCGAGCTTCCTCAAGGGATCTTCCACCTCTGTTTTAGTGCAATTAATCATTCATAAAGCTGCGTTTTGAGATGAGGTGCCAACAGTGGTGCAGGGGGGGCGAGCAAATGGAAGAGATAGCAATGCCTGGAAGAGTTCCTGCTGAGGAGGTGTTTTATGGGTGCAGTAAATAAATAGCTGGATACGTAGCAGCCATTGGGTGGAGGTCAGGCCAGCAAGTTTTGTTTAAGGGCTGATGGGACCTTTAACTGTCAAAGTAAGAGCTGCCTGAGGGGTTGAGCAGTGTGGGTGAAGGCTGCACACAGGTAAACCACAGGACAAGGTGTGTGGCTCTTTTGTGATGCTATTCAAGAGCTAGAAGGCAAATGATACATGTAGAGTCACTGGGACTTTAACAGCTACATACTTGGACATATAAGATGCCAAGTTAAAGGTTTGAATTAAGATGTGCTCACTGGGATCCGTGTGAAAGTCCATTAGTGTGCTGAGTCACTGGTCTCATCTGAGGAGAACAACAGAAATTCCAGGCTGGGACACTGGAGGTGGGAGGACAGATTTGAAACAGCAGCAGGACCAGGCCAGGACAAATGAGCTCAAGGCCCATTACCTTCCTTTTACACCCACCCACACATGCACATTCACATTCCTTACTCCCACTACACGGATTTAATAGCACACACACACAAAGAAAAACAGTGTCACAACACTGAAAAACCCTAAAGTGTTTTCAGTTTCTCTCAGTTTGTAATTTCTCTGTGAACCTAAATGTTCATGACGTCGCAGGAAGTGCATGTTGCTCAAGAGCAGTGGAGTGGATCGTCATTACGGAGTGTTTTCTCTCTAAACGCCGCCTTGTTATTTCCATCAGCGTTTTACTTGATTAAACCTCCCTCCAAACAACCTACTGAAGCAATCACTTTTTTGTCTCCTGGCTGAGATAAAATGCACGTGTTTCTTATGGAATGGCCAATAAAGGTTTGACATTTTGCTGAAAGCTTGCAGGGCCAGAAGCACTTTGTTCTTTGTATACCGGGCAGCTACACGCTCCTCAAGGAGAACCATTTGTTATCTGTCAAAACTTTGGTGAGTGTGCTTGTTAACTGACCCATTGTTACATGAGAGCATTTCAGGGCCGTTTGCTGCGTTCCGCCTCTTTATTCCAGAGGCATAAAAGTTAGATTACCATAGTGGAGCTCATCCATCTCATTCTCTCATCCACGCATGCATGCTAAACATCCGCTTTTTTATTTTGTGTTTTCCGTTTTTTTTTTTTTGTTCTCTCTCGTTTTCTCTGTCTCATGATACACACACACACACACACACACACACACACGCAGCAACACACCCAAACACAAAAAGAGCCGCCCACAGCTGCGTCAGGCGATCTCTCTAACAATCCAATCTGTTTTCTTTCCCATGATGTTTCCCATTGGCACAGGGAGGAGAAAATCAGATTTACTCCCCCACAGGACCCATGCAGTTGCACTGATATGGAAAATGATTTCAGTGCTGCTTGAGCCCATAAACATTATTTTGGTCTCCCCTGTTAATGACACATTTCTTCCCAGCATTGGGGATCTCACAGAGGAAGAGATGAGTGTAACAGGGGGTTGAAGAAGGGAGGAGGACAAGGAGGAGGATGAGAGGAAAGGGGAAAGGAATCCCCGAGGGTCTCGTATTTAAGACGGGAGTCCTTCACCCCTCAAACTGCATCCTGACATCCAAGACTTTTCTCACCCTCTTCCTCATTCTCTCACACACAGACACACACACACACACACACACAGGGCTAATCAGCCACGCAGGAACTGAAATTATCACACGCTTCAAATACAAGAATACGAGTCCCCCCCTCAATAAAAGAAAGAAAAAAAAATCAGAGCACAACAATATCCCCACTGGAAAACGAGCGGAGTCAAAGAGGGATTTCTCACCTCTCTCTCTATGTAGCTGTCAGCCGGATTCCAAACACACTGCATTTGGCTCCAGGGCTCAAAGCAGCCCCACTACAACGGTGTCATACAACCCACATATCTTTTATTGGTGGTATAGCAGCCAATGTAAGAACCCCCTCCCTACTCATCTTGAACACAAGGATAAAATTTGTACTTTTAGCGCTAAGTTACAAACACTCTCTGCCCAAGGCATATTGTCGACGAGAGGAGCACACTGTAGCCTCGAGTCTTAAACACAAGTCATTTAATACGATGGTGGTAAAAAGAGACTCCAACAGGCCAATAGCGAGGCACTAAACCTCCCATTTGGCATTCATTAAAGCCCATCTGCGGGTCCAAATATGAGTGGGCGAACAGGAAATATCCATATTAGATAAGACCAAAAACTGCCCTGCACTTTTGAACATTCTCTCACAGGTCCCTTAATCGTAAGATCCAAAAATGGGATTTTCATGGTTCTCCTGTTCCACTGGAAACATCACATGGAATGTTCTGGATCTGGTTTGTTTTACTGCTGATGAGTGATCTGTCTAAATCCATTGGTTTTATGTTCTGGCCATAGGGATTGATGGGTGACTAACGGCGGCTTGCGTGCCATGTTTCAGCCAACGCAGCCAAAGCTCAGCCAGCCAGGTCACAGACGCAGACATGCCGGGTAGTGGGAAAAAGGCAGCCGAACACAAGTGCTCAGCACTATTCTCTCTAATTAGTCCCCTGTTAACTTTTGAACTTAATTGGTTAATTGAGATGTGGTTAGACTGGGCAGGTTTCCCCTCCCTCAGGGTGACCAGACGGCTCCAGCATTTCAGCCTGGCACTGCCTGGCACAGGAGGTGGCTGCCTCTCTCTCTCACTTTCTCTCTTTCCTTTCGAGCATCCCACTGCTCCAGTGACGAGGAGTAATGATGCCGCACAGGAGGCAGTAAAACTGTGTTTTGCGAGTGTGTTTTAGCAGAGATTGTACCCATACACTGCACATATGCTTGTGCCACATCAAAGCAGCTCTTTGACTATCCAGTCCTGGGTGGTCTAAACCTCTCTTCTCTCAGTCAGCGTTGCTACATAGATAGGCTTTGGAAAAGTGGAGTGTGGATGTGGGTGGATGTTACCTCACCACAGGCAAGTGTGTTCTATCGAACTCAGAAGTCAGTTTGCTTTGGAGCATCAACAGCAAGAGGAGGGAGAATAAAAGAATGGTGCGGCGTATACACCGATAAGCACACACACACACACACAACCCCACAGGCGTCACATTGCTCGAGTCTGCCCATCTTCTCCCGTTGATGTATAATGATATCCACAACACCACATAAATCGGCGAGCGGCTCGATTCATTGGGGCAGACTTTGCCTGCTGTCTCTCCTTTTCTTACTTTCATCCCCCCTTCTCCGTGTGCTCCTTCAAGCTCCATCACTCATTTGCCTTCTCAGTTTTCCCTTTCCGTCTTCGCACCCTCTCCATCATCCCTCCATCACTTTCCCTCCTTCCCCCTGATGCTCAGCTCCATCTTTCTGTCCTCCCTCATCACTTCACTTTTTTCCCTCAGTTGCCATTATCCACGTGCTTCAAAATGGAAACACTCTCTCTTCATTTTATGAGTTAAAAAAAAAAAAAAAAACACTTTCCTCTCACATTTAACTCAGCCCTCTCGCATTCTGTGTCTGTGCTTGTTTGTCCATCATCATTTTTCCTGAGACCTGGGAGGGTAATGAATATCATGTTTTATCAACAGCCACAGTTTAACTGCTACCTGCATCAGAAACACCCATAAATCAGCCTTTCAGCATTTAACTAGCAAGCAGCGCTCACTGGAATGTCCCGTTTTCGCTTGTCCTCATCTCTACCTTTCCATCTGTGGCCCGGCGCCTCACGGTCACGGAGAGCTGGACATGAGAGGCCTGGTGTTAGAAGCTGCCTTGCTGCTGTTCCCTGAATTCTCTTGGATTGGCCCGTAATATGATAAAGTCCTGGAGTGATATGTATGAGGGAAACAGAAGGCAGCTCCCTGCTCTGGCTTTTCTCCGTCTGATGTAGCTTGTCAGAGGCTCAGAGACAGAACAGGGCAGATAACGGAGCAAAGAGCCACCACGCCAACCAGCCAACCCAAGGTCTTCCTGCAGCCCTGAATATAATTTGCCATTTGTCCACAAGGGGAACAAAGGAGAAATGTGTAATTCTTGTAGCATTGGCCAAGACAAATGCAAGCATTTTGTTCCGATAACCTACAGACATGGGGGAGGGCACCTGGAAACCAAGGCCAAACAATATACACTATCACAGCTACGCTGTATAACAGACGGCTGTGTCTCCTTGACGCTCTTAGCCATAAGGACAACACTCCAATTGGGCCATACAGATAATCACCTTCTTTCCCACTGTAGCAGCCTACACTTTCAAGAGCATACAAGGTCAGCCAAATCACACAGTAAATTCTGTTTTGAAATGTATTTGACAAACTGAGATTTAAAGTTGAGTTATGTCTCCCGACCGCTGACACACTGGTCATCCGTGGAATGCCGCTGCCGGGGCCTGCTTAACATCTGCAGAAACACACTCGAGCAGAGATGAGTAAAGTCAGGAGCATTTCCTGTAATCTGTACGGAGGAGAGAAGGTCATCTTCACCCAAACATGAGCAGATGAAGTGTAACATAGAGCAGGGCAGCAATAAAAAGCCTCTGCTCTCTTACCCTTACTCCAGCTGGAGCAGAAAACGGGCAATTCAAGGTCAAACACGGGAAACCGAGGAAGGGATATTAGCTTGATCAACTGCTCGTGGCCGGTCCCAACGGTTGACCGCACAGCCACTATTGCTGTTGTCTATCTCATCACATATCTTGTCCAGTGGACAGGTGGGTGGGTTGAACCGTCCTAGTTGCCGCTCCGCTCCGTATTTGTTTTAAACAACGGAGAGGACGATAAAGGCGTAATGGGGTCACAGAAAGGCTTGCAGCATCTGATCGAAGTTAACAGATGTTTTGCAGCTGTTTGTTTTGCTTTTAACCATAGCCCAAAATACTCACTCCCATCCACAAAAGACACATTAAAATACAACTAAATATACACATAGTAGCAGAGTGGAAATTAAAATCATACATTTTCAAACTAGACATGCTTAATAGTACTACTGGCAGTGTTCGGGGTTTAGAATAAACATCCCAGAGTAACTATTAAACCACCTATGAACAGTATGCCAGGAACGCACATGGTGGATTCTCTGTTTTTTTTTTTATATATACATTTTTTCTCTGCTGGCCGTAAAACATGTCAGCACCTTTGTGATGGGCTAAAAAGCCTCAAACTACGTGACGAGCCCCAGAAGTGAAATGATTTGGTGAATCTGTGGAAGGACGGCGAAAGCGTGGAGTTAAAGAGAGGAAGCCCAAAGAAACCTCAGCTGGGTATCCTCATAACCACGGGAGAGCAACAGCTTTCAGCAGGTTATCACAATGGCATTGTGAGCCAAGCTCAGTCTAGATCTGGCAGAGGCCATAATAGAGAGAAAGGAGGGAGAGACCTAGAGAGACAAGGAAGGAAAATAAAGAAGAGTTATTAGGGTGATGTGAGGCAATGAGGGGAAGAAGGCTCTGTGAAATGTTTTGACACAGAAAAATAGCAAATGTGACACAGGTACTTAAAGCTTTGAAAAGCAGGCCCTGGCCATCTTTCTTTCCGCGCTCTCCCTCCCTCGAACTCTTTCCTTCTCTCTGCTTATTTCGATGCACGCTAGCGATAGCTGCAGCAGCTTCCACAAGCTGCTCATTCAGTTAAGCCTAATGACAGAGCGTGTCCCGTGACAGTCAGGATGGCCTTTATTCCTTGACAGGTTGAGCAGCTGAGTCCAGGTCGCTCACCCAGATTATTAAGACTACGCCTACAGAGAGTCATGTAAATCCACAAATGCATCTTCCTTGTGGCGTTTGGGGTCCCTGCGTCCAGAATACAAACTGGATTGTGCAAATCACACAAAGTTTTTTTTTTTTTTTTTTTTTTGGTCCTGTAAAAACAGCCTGCTTGGCGATAAAGTGTGTACAGGGGAAACTGGGTAGAGACACTTATCAGTGCCTACACAGGTGACGGTTTGCTTATTCTTTTATTCTCTGCTTGTTCTGTGATGAAGACTTCTTAAATACATCTGGGCTGCTCCTTGCTTCAAAGGAGAATGAGCTGTTTTCCTATTTAACAGCATTGTCTTGTGCAGGGAGGTAAATGCAGAAGCGATTTTAAAAAGCCTGGTGCAGATGCATGTTGTTTTGGCACTGAGATAGTGGACCTGACTTAATGTAGACGTAGTTTCCTTAACACCCAACTATTTACATGAGCCCACATGAACACTGGGTAGTCTGCTAGCAGCTTACATTGGGACCTTAGCACGACTACACTACTGTTTCTGATCCCTGCATTTTCAGTTATGCATTGTTTTGTGTTGTGCAGCATCAGCAGCAAAAACTTTGACTTGTAGCATCATGCCGCACATGTCCTGTGCGTGTGTGTGTGAGTGTGTGCGTGTTGTAGAATGTGGTTTCTATCTCCTTACTGTATTTGTTTTGGCACAGTGTTCCATTGTGGGGCTGGGCTTTGCTTTCCGCAGATAAGAGAGGAGTTATGTCAACACTGGGTGCTGTGAAGGAGCCGCCTGGTCGTGTTGACATTCTACAACACCGCTTATTTATTTTGACCACAGAGTTCAGCCATCATCTAACCTATATTACGCTAATGACTCGAGGCCTCCGAGGATGGAGCCCCCTCCTGGATCTGCTTGGTACTGGTTCCTCAGGTGGAAAGAAATGAGGGGGGGGGGGTGATAACTAATGCCTTAAGAACTCTTCTCGAGTTTACAACTGACTGCCAACAATTCTGAAAAATTAAAATATTAAACAAAGGTTGACAAACGCTTTGTAAGGCACACAACCCCTTGTAGACTCAGGCTGCATGAGTCTTCATGTTGAGTTGAGCTGAGCAGCCCTATCAGTACGGAGCCAGTGGAGCAATGCATGCATAATTAGGAAAAGGGGGAGGGGGTTAATTGACTTCTTTGAGAAAGATCCTGATTTCTATCAGCACGTCCCATAATCATGTGAGCCAGGGCCCTTATTAAACTCCCTCCTTCATTTATCTCTCTTCCCTTCTAACCCTTTACCCCCTCCCCCCATCCTCCTCCTCTCTTCTCCCACCTTTGAAAAAAAGGGTAAAACCCCATCTACTCTTTCTTAGCTCGCACCAGAATTTCTCACTTCAGCGTGTTCGAACATAAGTGCATGTGTCCCTGTGGCCAGAAATGTTCTCCATACAGACAATTACACAAAAGATTCAAACCTGATGGGTTTTTTTTTCTATTCCCAACAATAATGCTCAAACCACAGTGCAGCAGAACAGCACCATAACAAGTCCTTTGAATTATTTACAGGCAGAAAGTATACACTGCCTAATGACACGCATCCTTGCCACAAACAAATTATATTTCACTCACATGTCAACACCTATGAATATTTACTAAAACATATCCACTATGACAAGGCTTTTGTTCAACAAGGTTTTAACAGGATATTGAAAGAAATCAGCTCCCTTGTGGCTGTTTTCCTTTTCTATTCGCTTTTCTCATTTTCTCAGCCTCTCCATTCTTTGGAAGCAAGATTTGGGGAAAATCTGAATTCCATTGAGAGAGAGAGGGAGAGAGAGAGAGAAAAAAAAAGATGACGTGGAGAAGACATGAAAAGTGACAAATGAGAGATTTCCTTCACAAGCCCATAAATCAGTAGATGCAGGCAGGGGCAATATGAGGCCTCCCTCAAAAAGCCAAACTTTTTTTCCTTTCACAGCCAGCGCAAACCAACCCTCTCCCTTCCCATGCATGAAAACACACACCAACACAAACATATGTGCGTACTCACATACACAAGAATTCACGATTTCTCCCATCCCTTCAGATGGTCTGTGCTGGAATGGCATCCCCATTGCTCTTCACCAATCTGGTTGTGGCGCAGCGGTCTGGTCGACTGGCAAAGCGGCACATCTCATAAAATCACTTACAGTTAGAAGCAGCATGGGCTTCAAAGCAGCCCGCTTTCAAACCAGCCCCGTTAAGGCGTCAAAGCGCACGTGTTGAAATGAGTCCTGCTCATTCTGTCACATAAAAACTCACAGGGTGGAGGAATGGAGAGGATGGTTGGGTGGAACAGCTGCTACTACAGGTAAGCGGGACACACAGATGAAGGAAATGAGCCCTTCAGAGCATTTGCTATATGCACGCAGCGGGGTGCCATGCCCAGGGTGAAGATGTGGAGGAGCAGAGCGTATAGGCACCCTGCTGCGTTTGGAAGTAGTCTATCTGCTGAGTTTGTGGAGAGAGCGAAAGGAGTGAGCAATGGGAACAACTGTCAGCAGCTCCTTTTTTCATTCTCCAGTGTGTCTGTGTTAGTGAATGTGGACTGTTGTTGGATGTGAGATTAAAGGGTGCTGCCACTAGACTGGACATATGTGCTCTGTGAAAAGAAGGCAGCAACTACGGCCTGGTTGGAGAACTGGGAACGCTCAGTCAGTGCTGAGAAACTCGAGCCCTGTGCAGGACGGTCCCAGAGACTTGGTGAATTGATGGAGATCCAAAAGGACTTAGGATCTGCTTTCATTCTGAATGTTCACCATCTGGATGGCTGGAAAGAAAACCCGCAGAGCTGGAGAAAACTCTGTCAACTGACAGATGAGACAGTGAGTGTATGCGCGTTGTGTGTGTGTGTGTGTGTGTGTGTGTATACTGGTGCAGACTGTGTGTCTGTATTGATCCTCAAGGTAGATTCACTTTCTGAAAGCAGATCTGTCAAATGGGACACACACATTTGTGCACAAAGAAAAAGGAAAAAAAAAAAAAAACGTTAATGCACTGCGAACCTCATAGCTTAAATAAAGCTCATAGCTTATAACAGACATCTGCACCATCACATGTTCCAGAATGCCCAACCATCATCTCCTGCCCACACAGTTGCATACTTTACCACCATACCAGAGGGACTGATCCATACAGTTTCCATGTGTACACATGACTCTGGTCTGCTAACGCTCTGTTACCAAGGATGACCACTTCTCTCCTCATACTTCACTGACCTGTCACACATTAGCCAGGAAAAGCACAGACCTTCCACATCACCAAAATAAGCTGAACGCGTTTTGTGTTTTGTTTCCTGACAACCACACACAAATTCACATGTGCACAATCAAGTCCATTTATGATCCCACTGCAGAAATAGTCCGCTGCTGACCTCAGAAAGCCCTCTAGCGTGAAAATGCTTCCTTTGGGTTCCTCCTGTGATCCCTTGAGGAATACTTTAAACACTCGAGCCTATCTTTGACCCATGACTAACCCAGGAAGTAATCAGTGGAGGCGCAACGCAACAAAAATCCTGTTAATGTTTTCTCTGACCCCCTGACCCCTGCTGAAAGCACATTGATGTCTGTATTCTTTCTGTCTTGTTACCAGACAGAAAACCTAATGGCCTGATGAAGAAACACAAGACACACTCCCATAGCTGTCATCCCATATGCTGGGAATGCAATGTGATTTACAACACTACTCCCACAGCTTCTCCCAAACGGGGGCGTCGACGCACCTGAGAACAAGCTGTTCCACAAGCAAAAACTAAGTAATTAAAAATATGAAGTGAAAAATGACCATAACTTCTTCAGATTCTTAGCTGATTATTTATACAACAGGCCTACAGTATAACGCTGTATAAATCCAGCTGTGTGCGTTATTATTCTGATTACTGTCACAGATATATTGGCTAATCAGTGTTGTAATTGAAGCAGGTGGATTTACTACATCCCCCAACAGCCTCGTGCAGAAGTAGAGAAGGGAGAGATGGATGGAATATAAAACGCCCAGGGCTGAGGTAGAATTAGGCACCTGCATCAGCCACCCGTCCACCCCCACATGCTGCCCTCTCAGCTGCCTGCCACTCTGTTTCCTCTCTCACTCCTTTTATACAATCTCTCCACCACACAGCTCCTTTGATTGCTCTTTCCTGTGGGCATACACACACGCGCGCACACACACTCTCAGAAATACAACACACGGATACAAACACACAAAAACACACTTCTTCTGTACTGTTCAGAGACAGTTGCGCCAGCTGAGTTTTGATTTGGAAAGAAAAGTTGCCTCCACTACAAATAATGACAGGCACTCAAGAAACAAGCGGAACACAGTTATCACACAGAAAACACACACAAACCTACACACGTATGCAAGTTTAAAAAAAAAACTCAAAAATATGCAAAAAGCACAGTAAAAAAAACTAACTCTTAAAAGCAAGTTCAATCACAAACGCACACAGGCAAGCCACACACACACACACACATTCACACACCCTCCCATTATGCTGTATAACCAAAAGGCATTCAGCCATTTCAGCAGCATTCTGAGAGCCAGCCAAGTGAGAGGTCTGTCAGTGCATTAGCCAGCATGTAATCATAGCCCAACCTCACTGCAATTAGAAGTGGTTCTAATTCTTCACTGGAAAAACGGCCTTCTCCCACCGCTAATAGTTTACTTTACTGCAACAGCTGACAGACCCAACCCTGCTCGCCTTGTCTTCCTAAACACACACACACACACACACACACACGTGTACAGTGCACACGCTCGCACAGACACACCCACAGCTGTAGCTTGTCTGTCAGTATGGGAGGTCAAACTGGATCCTGGGAATAGTCCTGAGCAGTGTCCCACTTGTGCCACATCAGTCCCATGAGTCTGGCTGTGCTACAGTTCACCTGTGTGGAAGAGCTGCGCGTGGAGTAAAGGCCCGTTCTCGGCTTTCTCCTTATGCTGCTGACAACAAAATAATGTACTATTTTACCAAATGTGACAGAGAGAAATAACGTAAAATCATGAAACAATTGCAAAAATATAAACTTGAGAGCTCCTAAAGGCTCCCTGTAGATGAGGCAGCCATGTGTGTGTGTGGGGGGGGGGACGGATGCGAGATAGTGCCGGAGAAATGTTGGAGCTAATGAAGACAGAGGAAGAGAGAACGCTCCCTATACTGATGGTATTGCTATTAGCCTGTGAGCCAGTGCACTTGGGTGTCACTTCAAAGCATTCTCCACTATTAATCAGAGGCTATCCAGCCCTCCAGCAAGGGCCCCGCTGGCTGTGCCGCTAACTACCCCCCTCAACATCAACACAATGGAGCCATCATTGCGGCCGTCACGCTACGGCTCAAGCAGACAGCGCACCTTTATCTCGGAATATAAGTTACATACTCACGGCCAATTAATTTACCTGCCATGTCTGCGAATAAAGGGGTTGGGTGGGTGGTGGTGGTAGGCTTTACGCAAGCACACATTTCCATTATGTAGTGGTTTATGTATCTGTGTGGGGGATGGGGAGCACCTGGCTCAGGTTACATCCAGCAGGCTCTACAGTGGGGCCTTGGGGGCTCTTTATGAAAGCACCTGCTGCAAGAGGCTGCAACCTGTCTGGCCCGGACCCACAGGCCCAACCCTGCTCTGATCTGACTCTCACCTGGCATCCCCAGGCAGGCCAAGAGGCAGCCAAGTGTTTCCTTGACAGTTCTCCCCTTTAGGCCCCCTGGCTAACAGCAGCCACTCAGCTAGATATCAGCCACCAAGGTGGAGGATTAATATGCGTCTAATACTAGATGCATTTTATACACTGCTAATCCCAACATTTTTTTCCCCCCCTTTTGTTTTTACTGTTGTGATGGACGGCAGTCTCTGCAGTGCTGAGGACAGAGCCCGGGGAGGGAAGAAATTATTCTCACCCTTTTTTTTTTTATCAAGGCAATTGTCAACTGAATGCATCAGTGAGGTTAACGTGGAGAATGCATTGGCTTGTTTGCATTCGCTCTCCTTTCTCTCGCTCTTTCTCTCTATAAAAAAAAAAACAAAACGCTGGAGCTGGGGTTGCAGAAATAGTCCTGTTTCTATAATTAGATGTAAACAGACGAACCAGACTCTCAAGCTCGCTCTGTCCCACTGGCCCCATGGCCTCCTGGGAAGCAAGATGTGTGAGTGTGTGTGTGTGTGACGTGCAAATGTTTGTGTATGCGCACGTGTGCGAGTGCCTTCGTATGCATCCGCTTGCAATGCACCAGTAAGTGTATGACAGCCTGTGACAGTGTGCATCTAGTCTTGCTGTCGCACTCCTCTCTTTCCCTTTGTGTGTCTGCCTCTTTCTCTCTTTATCGTGCAAACGCACTAACTCACTCGGTGCCCTTCCCCCACACTCACCAGAGGGTAGGTCAGTGGCCTTGCATGGCGAGCGGAGAGAGCTAATGCATGCAGCACCAGCAGACTAACACACATCTGTTGCTGAAGAGCCAGTCATTTGCCCCAGATCCTCAGGACACATACTATATGTGAGAGAGGAGGCAGTGTAGCCTAGTGGTCACAGCAGGCAGAGGGTAGAAAAAAAAAAAGGAGAATAATGTGGAGGCCAAAGAGGGACGCACGCTGAGAGACATGGGGGACAATGACTGTAAAAGAAAAAGGGGGGGGGGGCAGGATGCAGAGATGAATCATCAAAGAAAATACATGTATAGATAAAAGAATTTGTAGTGTAAAATAAGTGATTGGGGAAAAAAAAAGGGAGGCAAAGAACTAGATTTTTTAATCAGTGTCAGAAAGCGAACGGGAAATCCATGCTAGAGAAAGAGAGAGAGAGAAAGCAACAAGTCCCCTTTAGATTGAGGACTAAGCAGCTGGTTGGATGGTCCCAAGAGACTTATTAAAATGGAATTCCTGATGCTAATCTTTGTTTTCTCACAAAAGGGCTGACACGTCCTTGAGAGGCATACTGCATGTATATTTAATGGCAAATCTCTGCATATATTTAGCAGCACACCTCATTGTTTGGTAGCATGTGTCACCGTCGCCCGCTGTTCCTGCTGACAGTCACCGAATCGTAGCCCATTATTTGAGTTTATCTGCTCTCCGTCTTGTCCGTCCATCACGCACATCTACATTAATGGATCACAGCTGGCTAATTGAAAAAAAAGGGAAGCTAATACAGAAAATATAAAATGCAATACTACAACGCTTAACAAACAGGAACAGAACGGAAGCACTGCACAGGAACAACCGCTGCGTTGTTTGACTGTTTACCCGTCAAAATGAATTGCGCATGGTGTTATGCTATAGCAGAAACTTCAGCCTTGTGACCAAACTCCTCTGATGGGCACAGAGAGAGAGCGGACAATTAGTGCAGGACTGCCGGTTGCAGTGAATGCAGCACAAAGTGGAAGCACTTAACAAGCTGCATCATGAGCATGAAATCTTGCCAAGAGCACTAGCAACAGTTCGAGCAGGGACAGACTCAGACGTTAGAGGGTTAACAATGCACCTGTCTAGGCCTCACAGCCAACCACAGGGTGCCTTGGCTCTAATGGGGAGGGGTGTCTGCAAAACATAGCCCAGGACACACACACACACGCATGCAAAAACTCACACACCCACCCAAACAAAACCACACACACACTCATACACACTTGTGCATACATTAACGTCGCTGACCACAAATCTGCTAACAACAATAGGGCAACGGCCCTTTTTTTTTTTCCACTGAACAATTACAATACTAAAACTGAAATTAAAAGACAAATAATCTGGATTTTCTGCTTGAGCCGTTAATAATGTCTAACAGCTGTCACATGCAATTCGGCCGTGCGCTGAGGTGGGCCTGGGGCTGCCTGATGAGAAGCAGCCTGATACTGTGAGAAGGAGGGGAGAGCAGAAAGACCGAGAAAAAAAAAAAAGAAAGAAATCTAAATCAAAGAAATAACACAGCAGTGGTTGACTTTGGGCAAATGTATTCAATCTCACAACAGAAAAATTTTAGTCAAGTCTAGCAAGTTTTTTGTAAGGTTTGGCGTGTGTGTGTGCACATGCACAAGTTTGTCATGGGAAGTGAACAAAACCCTTTCATAGGCTCGTTCTTAATGCAACTTCTCACTTCCTCATGTTGAGTGTAAAAATAGATGGGATGGTTTTGAAATCCAATCCCCTGAAATCTGATACAGGAAGGTATTACCCTACCCGTCGCTCTCACCCGTGGGTCTCCTTTGTGCTTGTCCTGCGTACACGCCCCGTGCTCGAGGCGAGTGCTATGTGGCACCATGCCACACGGTGTAGTGTGGGTGGCGGTCTGTTTGAAGAGCCCGTCTGAGGCAGCGCGGCCATTCTCAAGCCAAAACCCTTTTGGAAAGCTGGACACATGCTTTTTTTTTTTTCACTCGACCCAAGCCTTCACTTTCTACTGACATCTTTGCTGTGATTAAAACTTTTATCTGACATCAAATCTGTCACTTAAGTTGCCTCCTGTTACCCCTCTGACCAGAAATATTTGCAAATGTACAAGGCCTGTAAGACAGCTGACTGCCCTTGCCTATTATTTGGGTTTCCAGTGGGAGTGTCAGGCGAAGGTGACAGATGGTGGCAGCACTGGGCAAGGTGCTATTTCAGCCAGGTGTAGGATGCCAAGCAACACCTTCGCCATTCAGAGGGACTCCTGTGACATTGCGTCTGAGCTGTGTCATCTCACAACAACCCACAAATGAGCCCAACAACAGGCCAAGGTTCTCACTCTGTTTTGCTGAGCTAGAGCAAAAGAGGGAGGGAGAGCGCGACGCCGGAGCCAAATGGAACTTGGCCTAAAACCCACGTTCTGTCACTGTACTTCCACCACAGCAGCTCCTGGATACAAGTAGCCCTTTAATGTAATACTTTATACACGTCACTCAAGATGTCAGTCTTCTTTCCTTCAGGTAAGGCTCACCCCTTGAATTTCTCCCACTAAATCCACCCAAATTGATAGATTTAGACAGAAAGAATGAACACGGGATTGGGAGTGGATGGTGTACGGCTAAATAATTACTCTGAGCATGCGACACACTTCAGCCACGGCTCTCGTGTGGGGTCAACAAGGACGTGGGGCCAGGTGAAGTCAAAAGGAGAGCAGGGTACGAACTGCGAGCGCTCACAACAGGAGCCGCAAGGCCGAGGAAAGGAAGAAGCCTTGTTTCCCACAGACAACTCTCACCCACTCACTGAAGTTTATTCTTTAAAGACCTGGTTGTAACCGGCCCTTTGCAAACTCCAGCAAACACCTGTGTTTGTCTTTGAAGCGTCTTCCCAACAACCACAGACCCATGGGATATTACAGCAATGAGACATTCAATAAAAGTCTCAGTAAAGTTATTTATTCCCCTTTGGGAAAAAAAATGGGAGAAGGCAGACAGCACAGCTAACCTTTGAAGGGGGAAGCTGCTCGGATATCCAGCGAGGACATAAAAACCAAGGGAATGACAGGGACATCCTACCAGAAAACAATAAAGGGGGTGGAAGGGACTGTTTTTTATCTCTAACAGCAGCCATAAAACACACACAAAGCTGGGGTCTGCAACAATGGCCCGGGGCAGGGGAGGTTGGCTAAAACCGAAGTGGCAGGAAGACCACCGCTTCCCAGACACAAGGGTCTTCCTGCTGGAAAGAAAGGAGACTGAGAAATGGAAGGGAGGAGAGAGAGGACAGCTTATGGAATAGGAGGCAGAGGAGATGTAAAGGAAGGGGAGGCCGAGTGGGCTAGATGACACAAATGTGACCTTTGATTACACGGGGTGTTTAGAGCAGACCCAAACCATGGACAGCCTTTGAACCCCCTGTTGCGTTTCACACAGCCACACCTCAGCCAGAGAGCGCTGATCAGAACAATATGGCTGAAAGATGAACCCCCAGCCATAAATGCCAGCAGTAAAGACAGCTCCACTGTGTCTCCTGCTTTGTCACCATGCAACATCTGAATCCCGGGCCTCACAGCCAAGTGAAGACGGTCTCCAGGCTTAGACCAGAGCCAGCGGAAGATAAAATTACTCTTTCAAAGTCCTTGTAAATGAACTGGCTGAATTAAACCACATTACATGAGTTTACGGGCCTGCGTCTCACTGTTTCACCAAGCGCAGAGAGAAGTTCCTCCAATGTCACATTCCCAGAAAACACAGTGCAAGTGCAAACTATAAATCGACCACCTGACACGCATTACAAATGACTGGCTTGTAGTAGGTGAAGATGGACAGAGGCAAATGCACACTGACAGAATCTCTGTCTGTGCTGAGTAACATGGTTCAGCGGACAAGAAGGTGGGAGTGTGTGTTTGCGTCTGTTGTTGCCTGATTGCAACTAAACTCCCCAATCTGTGCGAAAGAAAAAAAAAGAAAAGAAAATTTCCTCCCAAAATATGTTGAAATTCTGCAACACAGCAAGGAACAATGCCAAGGGAGGGTGTTGCAACTGCCATCACTCTTTTCAACAGTCAGGGTGAGGAGAGCACTAACAATAAATACCTCTGCAACGTCAGATGAGCCTCTTCAAGGAGCCACATCAGAAACCTGCCTCCGAATGCATTTTTACATCAACCCTAAAATATTCATGCTCTTTGTAAAGTATTCATGTGAACCAGTGTGCAAGTTAGTCCCCAGGGGGAAAGTACAGAGAAACTGAAGGGATCCAACAAACTCAGCAAACAACATGTTCAGTTGTGCTAATGTTGCTAGCACACGAGACACTTGAAGGGACACTAATGACCTGCCCTGTCAAGATGAACAATAGTCTGGGGCCATTTTGACAGCCTACGACCATTTGTCTGCTCTTACACAGTACGGCTGGCCTGTATTTATTTGGGCAAAGTGATGAAAAAAAAAAAACTTTAAATAGTTGAATATAAATAAATCGCATAAACGTGCATTAATCATTTTTGCTTGTGTTAAATTTGGACTTAATATCTGGAAATGGCTTTCAAGGGTATTTTTTTCTTTTTTCCTCGTGTCACATGGATTAAAAATTTGCATTGTCTACTGTTTTGACGGATTAGCATCTTAAAAATATATGCCATAAATAATTGTGAATTATGCTTCATGTCTCATCTATCTATTTGCATCATGACATGCTTGACATTTTCAAATATTATTAAAATAATAAATCAAAGATTGTTCATCTGTAGAGCTCAATAAGAAAATAATTCTAACAGAGCCTAGAGAGGGTTTAGAAATTATGTGAACTTATGTCAAATTATCCCCCATGTTAATTCAATCAAACGTCTGAAATGTAACTCATTTTCCAGATCTTGAGGATATTAAATAGATATATCTCCAGTCACACCCATGTGTTACTGACGAGGCTGGGAGAACAATAAACCACCTGTGCTGCTCAATGGACAGTGATGACATTCAGAGGGAAGGTCTTCATGTTGGTGCAGCACAATACTACAAAAGAAGCACCAAATCTGGTCGGGGGAGCACCTGTGCCCTGTAGCCAGCATTAGCCTTCGTGCTCTCAACACAACATCTCAAGGAAGAAGAAAAAAAAAGAAACATACAGATGCAGGCACTGTGTGTGCTCGAGTGTGTGTGCGTGCGTGTGTGTGTGTAGTGCCAAAAGCAAACATGAATGGTGAACAGTGCCCATGAATTCCCCTGAATCACTAATTATACCCAGTGTTTAGTATGATTTTGCAAATGAATTTAGAATTTTTGTAAACACAATTTTGGAAATCTTTCATTAACCTAACTCTATAAGAATACAATTTCCTCAAATTTGAACACAGCCAAACAAATAAAACTGAACACGAGAAGCACTGATACTGCACGCTATTTAAAGCAGTTACAACAATAAGCTGATATAGGCAACATAAAATAACTTTCAAAGGGCTTAATTGTTCTTGATTTCCAGTGACCCAAGATTCCTCAGCTGCTGCATCCTAAACATGTGGTTTTAGAAGCACCATTAACACATTTCCAAAGGAAATTGTTTTCAGACGTCTAAGTGTTGGGTGCAGTTAATATGTCATTGATGTGGCTTATTTAAATGTCTTTTGTTTAACCTCGGACGAAAAACCGTGACAAAAGCGGCCTTTATTGTAACCCTCCTTCACAACAGCTGTGTATGTTTTTGTCTCCTTTAAATACAGAAATAGGAAGACGTTAAATTAATTCCAATACAACATCTACAAAGTTGTCTATATAACCTCAAAAAATGACCATAAATCAAGCTATACTAGACATTAAAAGCATCCCCAAGGCTCTTCTCAGTTTCTAGAAATATTGTATGAGATTACACTTGGCTGTGGGATGTTTCTTTCATGCTCCATCCCATGTATTTTGAAAATATATCAACTCCTATACATTATTCTGCTTAACGGTCTTCACGTTGAATTGTAACATTTGAACACAACTTGGCCATAAATCTATGTGCTGACGTTTGCAAACGTGCACATTTGGGTTCGAGAGATGCTCAAGTCACTTGTTAAACCTGATGCATGCACTGTGAACACATTTGCACCCCGACACTTCCAAGCCCAATATAGAGGGATTATTTTCCAGTATTGTTCCGCTTCCTGCATCTTCCACACACCCTAACTCACGCAGACCTGCTCATCCGGCTCTGGGTATGGCCCAGGGTTTTTGGATAAGTGATGGCATCGGTGTGACACTTATGAATTTAACGCAAAGTGACAAAATCCCATTTGAGGTTCAGATCCAGAGCCAGTGGGAAACCAGTACCAGTGGAGCCTGTCCAGCTCCCCTACGTGCAGACTAGGACAGACCTTTAATGCACTTTTAAATACCATGGCATTTACCTAACTTATCAGATGGCTATTTGTTTAACTAAGGTGCCTTTATTACCTTTGAGATACTTAAGCTGTAAACGTTGGCTCGGCTTAATCAAAATTCCCTGATTGTGGACACAGAGTAAATCAAAATTCACCTGATTTGTTACCTGATATTTGAATAGTGAAACTCTGTCAACACCCACACCTGAGCAACTATTTATTTAAAACACAATATCCCATGTCTTTTGTGCAGAAATAATCCGCTTTGTACCGTGCAGACCATAGCCTGTTATTCACTCTGATAAATGCACAGGCTTTTATGGCGCAACGTTTAGTCTATACGAGCATTGGAAACAACAGCCCAGCCTTGAGAAAGATAAATGTTGCTGCTATGAGAACAAAAAAAAAAAAACACACACACACACATTTCAGTAGCTGCATTCTTGTGTGACAAAAGCCCCGCAGATGTTTGACTAACCTGAGTGGGGAGCCATTGGTATGTGCGAGGGGTAGTATTTCCCCGGCGGGAAGTGACCGGCGTGCTGCACAGAGCTGTGGCCCGAGGGAGCGATCCGAGAGGCGGCTCGGTGCACCAGGGCGCCCCGCTCTGATAGGAGGTGCGCCGGAGCAGCGAAATCCCGTCCTTCCATTCCGAAGAATGTTAAGTAATCCGAAATCCGGATAGGGCAGGTCAGGAAAATCAAATGCAACCCATATAATAATCCTTTCCTTCAGATCTATGTGTTGCATTCAGTCGATCGCAGGCTTCTCCAGCCAAAGACGTAGCCCCCGATCATCTTTTCTGTCAAAGAAAAGGGAGGGAGAAAAAAAAATCACAGCAACTTTTATTATCAAGAGAGACTGCTTTGCACGGTTGAGAATAACAAAGTGCAAAAATAATGACAATGCAGTTGGACAAAATTATAATTAATTAGTGGCTCTAATTGATTTAGCTTGTAAGACGCTTTTATATCGTGTTTTTAATTTTTATATAATTTTTTTTTGCTTAAAGATTAGACCATCGTTTTCATCTAATACGAACGGGACAAAGTAAGTCACTGCAGATACAAACGAGCAGCGAGGCGCCCAAAAGCCCGGAGAGCCAGGCTCAACTTCAGCTCTATTGATCAGCCTGCACACAGGCCTAAATATGCATCATGGAGAAGAGCTCTTCATATTCCAGAGGCACGACGAGCAGAGCGACACATATTGCTCCCTGTATTCTTTTATCTCTAAAAATTATTATGTGAAATTTAATTTCAACTAATAATTCAACTACCACGTCAGCAGCTGCCAGCTGTCACTCTCCGGCGAGAGCTTGCTAAGCACATTAACATGAGATATATATTTTTTAAGGAAATCGTGATTGCTGCAACGATCCAGACAGCTCATGAGTTCTTCAGGATGAGGAAGTGTGGTGTCCTGTTTGCTTGTGTTCAAACTGAGGCTGCACAGTCTTCATCTCAAGGTGAACAACGCTGCCTGCCTTCTCCTCCTCGTCCCATTGTCTCGGATTGATACAGGCGGTTTTTTTGTTTTTATCTCTCTCTCATTACAGCTCTCAGCTCTCATTACACCTCAAGACTGTTGTCACATCGTGCACAGCAACGATCTTTATATATTAAATGTCATTAATTTGCATCAATATCAATATGTTATTTTTGTCCAATTTGCAAACAATAAAACGGTTTATAGAATAAAGTGATTATTGCCAAAAGCACCATGCAACGACCAGTGTGTGGACCTTCGGGCACAAGGAACCTGTGCTGTCAGTGCAGAAAGTTTCGAAAACAAATCATAAAGCGAAAGGTCTGAAAATTAAAATAAAAATATAATTAAAATACCAATCCATAAAAGAGATGCATCAGCTTCTGCAGACATGCAGCCCTCCTCCCCCTGGCGTGTGTGTGTGTGTGCGTGCAAAAGCGCGCACCCGTGTGTCTGTGTGTGTGTGTGTGTGTGTGTGTGTGTGTGAATAACTGCACTCTCACTGCCTTCATCTGCCTTGACCTATTTCAGGTCAGGTAATCAAATGGAGTAGTAAATACATTACAGGCTACATCCTCCACCATGCCACAAAAATACTCTTATTTAGTCGAGATGAAATAAAATCATTTAAATAAATGAAAGTACAATATAGCTCCAACGTGAATATATACGTCTTTGTCTTTACATATCACCTAAACGTGACAGCCCATTTTTGTGCCTCGGTGATGGGCTGTGAGCAGGCAAGCAAAAGGCTGCTTTATTTTATCATTTTAAATTTGCATATAAATAAATAAATTCTACACGACTGAATTTTCTTTACGCAGTGCTGTGCATAGGTTTGGTTTTATATTACAATCTCTGCATTTGGGGACGTTACGTCGTTTCTCAAAGGGAGCAGGGAGCCTCCAGCGAAATAAAAGCATCATTTCCCCGTAAATTTAATTACTATAAAAATCTCAGTAGTACAGTATATAACAATAAGCAGGCATGTAGTAATGATATAGGGCTATTTCACTCCCAACATTATCTCCCCATGTAGCCAGTGTGAGTCGAGCCCACAATTCAGGGCTTCATCAACAACAATAAAATCCTTCCATAAGGAGGTCCCTGGGACAAAATCTTAACCCCCCCCTCCTATATTTTTTTTAATGTGAGGTTTCTTGACCTAATGTTTGCATGTATATGTGCCTTAACGTGCAGGAGAGCGGAGTCCTCGGTTTGTGGCTTGTGTAGGGATCCAAGGTGAATGGCCGCCCGTCAGGAGGACTGCCTTTGTCTCCACACTGAGAAAGTGCCTTGCAGTCAGCCATTAGCTCGCCTGCCTTCCCCTCGCCACGCTGTTGCGTTTAGCCCGTTCTATACGTCCACCAGCACCAGCAGAATGACTCCTTCGCTGTTCGTGGGTCTGGCAAGTGTGGACGCTTGAATTGTGCATTCCTGCGAATATTATTGCAGTGGCGTACAAAAGCCTGGTTGTTTTGTCCCATCTTAGCCTGAAATGTGCGAATTAACTCACCAAATATACGCTATAATTAAAATAATACGCCTCTAATGCGCTTCATTAAGTCGCTGTCAATTTCATTTACAAAATCCAATCGAAAGCACAAACGCGCATAATAAATCAAATTACGCCGGGCTCCGACACAAGCGGCTCTCCGTGACTGAGCTAGCCGGCAGGGAGTGCACCTCGCTCGGTACGAGTGCAAACATGTCGCCCGTCGTCCCCCATGCGGCTTCTCCGCCCGGAGTTCAGGCTGTTACAGCCGGACTACAACAACCACAGTCCGCGATCTCCCGACAAATTCAGATAAATGTGCGTTTAAACAATTACACGGAGGCTTTTAAATCGTGGCCAACAGCAAAAATCGCTTACGTAGCCTGCCACATTTCGGAAAATAGGTTTAAGCAAATAAAAATAATTCTAACTTCCTCCAAATTTTGCTCTAATTACAAAACTGCAGCTAACGTGGTAATAAAAAATATATATTATAATAATATTGATAATACTAATAAAAATTAAAACTAATAATAATTGCTGAATTTACAGAGCTATATTTTCGCGACATGATTGCATTAATTTGTCAATTTATTCTACATAGGATACACATAGGAAACACATCCTGTTATGATTTTTTAAATTATGGCAATGCACTGGCTACAAGGGACAACATCTTACATATAGCATTTTAGACTAAATACTGCTCCTATTGTTTTTCTCAACAAGGATCCAGGTCTTACAGGACTTTATTCAATAAAATAAAATCAAGTATATGAAATTACTACTTACTGGTATGTTAAATCCTTGCATAACAATAAAATATAAAATCACAAAACACAGAGAGGGAAGGTGCAAGGCCAAGTGCGACGCCCATTTAAAACCAAAAACTGGAATAAAGCATGTGGCTAGAGTGAAATCCTACAGTATTTCCATCTGAGGCTATGCAGTAGCCTGCTGGTTCAGTCTATGGAAGCAGTGGGACTGGGGCTTCCGGCCTGGCTGGATCGCGGCTCGGATCTCCGAGCAGCGGTTTCTCTCCCGGTGCAACTGCGTACCTCGCGTCTCGGGGCAGGGTAAACACGACCTCCCATTGGTCGGATACGTGCATGTTAATGAGCTCGTGCCGCCCGCCCGGATATACGGACGGTTCTGATTGGGCGATAGTAAAGGCCAATGGTGTGGTGACTGGCAAGGCTAAACAGAGTGAAAAGCGCCAGATTTAAAGCACCAGATAATGTAAATCACTTACAATGGAGCTCAGGGCAGCATCAGCTTAAAATGCAGGGAAGATTTTCCATGGACAATGGCCATAATGAATGTTTAAGAAAATAACTGTCAGAATTACACTTTAAAATAAGCCCAAACTTAATGTATAATATGTGGATGCTCGTGTGAAAAACAATATGTATAGCACTTAAAAAGCTTAAAAATAAAATATTTTACTTTAAAAAGTGGGTCGTTATAGGTATGTGTGGCAAGCATGAATTAATGCACAAAAAAAAAGATTTTTTTAAAAATGTGTCATGCACACTTGGAAGACAATCTCAATTTAACATTTTCATATTAAAATAATACCAGATTGACACGATCCAAAATTGTGGGTTCACAAATTAAATTGATGCATAGGGCATATATTTAAGTTGAGTCAAAGCACTACAGCATGCTAAATAAATTAGATAAACTACAAAATCTTAACCATGTTCATTTGAAACGCAAACCAATTGTATCTGTCCCAATTCAATATCTAGAATATCACTAGCCTTCCTCCTCCTACTAAAAAATGCTAACAATTAAACATATCAAACACTCAGTATCTATATTTTTTCATCTTCACAGTCAGAGTTTTTTTGACAAACGGTTTCAAAGCCAATTTCTTGAAAGTCTACACTGAATTATGCAGACAAGACAGTAATTCCAGTAACCCCCATATTATTACTATGGACTGGGGTTACTACATTATGCTAAATGTTTACAAATGAATCCCACCGTTGTATGAAAGGATGTGATTGGCTGGCGCTGTGGCAGAGCATTGTCACTCACAGAGTGTAAACAAGTCTCTGATTGGCTGTTGGCCAGTCCGCACTGGGCTGTCTGAAAAAAAGGAAAAAAAAAAGGCAATAACTGGCCCTGCGGTTTCAAGACGCCCGGTTAGATGATGAAAGGGGATAAGACGAGGCGGTTTCGAGGCGCCCCAAAGGCGGACCCCTATTGGCCCTGAAGCCATATGAGTCAAGCATGTATCAAAGGGAATGCTGCAGAGAGGGGGAAAATTATATGTTGGATATTTAAGATAATCGAGGTGACTTTTTTTTTTGGATAAATGCGGACCAGCGACGCCTAATGATTAAGAAAAGTTATGAAAACACGCGAAACGAGCCTCGAAACAATTGAGGTTATAGGCTGAACGTGAGCGAGAGAGAAAAAAAAAAAGCTCCGGTCGTGGATCCCCGAGCCGGAATCCGCTTTAATGGAGAAAACCTGCAAGGAGTCTTTCACCATTTTAAAGTGTGGCTGCATAAGGTTTGTCGTACTGGGTTAGTGTGTTACCAACGCTATGAAAAAGAGAATGAGTTTGTAATTAGTTTAAAGAAGGTTTTTGAGTGAGTTCATCGGGAAGCGTCGCATGCTGTTTGTAATAGTTGTGGTTTGGCTTTAATCAGTAAATTCAGATGAAGGGGCTTAAATAGTTGCATGGAGCCGGAGAGATGGTGGATGGTGGATGGATGGATGGATGGAGACAATGTAGACACCAGCGTGGATGCGCGCAGCCCGAATGTGGGACATTTTTTTTTTTACTGATTGTCCTACATGTTTGTAGCTACAATGTAGCCCATTCATCACAGTCCTCTAACACACATTTTCACCGAGCATTTCCTGAAAAATTATTTTGATTGTAACCTGTCACGATGTATAGCGTATTGAAATCCCTACACAACGTTTTTTTTTTATTTATTTAAATTTTGGCTAGGCTGTAAGAATAATAAAGGGTGAGAAATGTCTTATTTTCTTTTCATTTCAATTTATTTTTTCCCTCTACACAACTGAAACTGGCTAATACTTTTCATCATTTGTTGGTTGCCTAAATATTTAATTTAACTGACAGATCACAGGATAATAATAAAAAAAAGAACTACAACTAGGCTAAGCTGTTAATATTTATGATATAAAATTTTATTTAAATAATTCCCACATTTCCGTACACTTCAGTGACCCCGAGCCCAGATTAGAATTTTATTCTTAAGCACTTTAGATGGCCTGAAAACAGACAAAACATCCTTTATTTAGACTGTGGCTGTGTTACAAAATGGTTTTTGGGTAGATGAACCTAATCCTGATGGATTGTGATGAGCCAAATCACCTGACATAGCAAAGGAAAGAAAATGGAAAATATTTTTGAATTTATTTCTACCTGAACCGATTTACTTCAAACGGGATTAATGGATTTTTTGCGTTTCCCCAGTCTGACCCTCACGTCATTTACCACAGCTGACACTGCTGCCCCGTGTGAAATCTTTACAAAAGGTCGCCTCATTTGCTTGAATACTAACTTGCATTTTAGCAGAAGGTAATGGAATTCCATCTTGTTGTGGGCTCCTCTACAGCGAGTGCATGCAAAATGAAATAGTCAAAGAGGTGGCCAGTCGCTCACACACGAAGACACACATTAATACGTGTGTGTGCACACACACACACACAAAAGGACAAAGTGATAATTAATGCAGAGTGGGTGATTTCTTAAAAAAAAAAAAAAAAAACTCTAGTTTTACGACGACGATTGTCCTTGGTCAATGAAGCATTGATGATTGACAGTCTGTGCCTCCCACCCACATCTACAGACGCAGGAAGAGCCCTTGGATAGTACGAGGATAGACAAACTCATTGTCTAGGCCTACATGCTTTTTATTTCCACACCTAAACTCCGGAGACTTACTCCGAGCATGGGTGAGCATCCGAAACACCTGACGATGATCGGGGCCTGCATGATTCAGGCTCTGCGTGTAGCAGAGACTGTCTTGTCGTGCAAGTCTGAAACAAAAAAAAAAAACGCCATGTGTTTGGTGCATTTTACTTCAATATTTAGATTGTGTGGGTGGTTTTAAATTGATTATCTTCTTTACACTTAAGCTCACAGCACGACGTCAATATACACAATTTGATTTAAAATGTGAGAACGCATCACTGAGTTGGAATTTATGTGTGGAGCTTTGGTGAAGTTATGGTATGAATAACCTTTGACCTGTGTGCCTGCGCGTATGATGGAGAGCCTGTCCTAAGCTGATATTAATGAAGCTTTAATGAATCACACAGAGAATACACACACACACACACTTGCATAGGATTTTTAAACTGAATTTTACAGATCACAAACTGACTGTAGTAACCTTGTTCCAAAAAAAAAAAAAAAACTAGGTCTGGATGGTGGTAAGAGGAGGCCAACTGACGCCTGTGCGACTGCACCTTGCATGGATGTGTCTTCACATCAAGGAAGGAACCACGACCTTACCACATTAATAAAACAGATTATTTTATTTTTTAGATAATTTGCACAGAGATGCACAGCTCTAAAGGGCAGCTTTAACATATTTCAATTTTAGCAACAGGCCAAAGATAGTCTGTTGCACATCTCGTTAATGCACATCATACTTCCTCCCACTGAAAACAAAAGATCATTTCAGGCATGCGTGCCTGCAGAAGGCAGTGGACAAAGCATGCAAGCAGGAGGTACAACCTAACCCAAAGTCGGCTTTAATGAAAAAAAAAAACTGTAGGTCAAACATCTAATTTTGATAAACGAGTGGACCTATAGATTCAACCCCTGGTTTAAAGTCATTGCCTTCACTGACATTTGGGTCCTAAAGAATGCAGGGAATTTGTCCATATAAATGGAAGCTCTATTCCCCTGCAGTACAAGCCTACAATCCTTTGACATCTCTGGCACGTTTGCCCTTCTTTACCTTTACGTACATAGGCACAGACATCCTGACGTCATATTTAACCCTGTCATTACCTCACTGGGGACTGCGGGAGGGCAGGTTTGTTTCCCCTGCAGCCCTGCAGGCCCAGAATCACCTGTTAGACACGGAAGTAAAATTCCATGCTATTAAAAATGGGCCAGAAGTTTTAAAGAGTTTTTTTTACGCTCATGAATGTGCCTTTTTTAACACTTTCATATCAATGAATTGCCTCATTTTAACCCATATGGAGAGCTGCTGTATAAATGAGCACTTCTCTGAAACAAACATACCCATTCTCCAAACACAAAATGTTAAAATAGATGAATTATTAAAAACTTTTTGTTGACGCTTCTTTGGAACTAATCATTGCCTCAGACACAGTGTCACACATTAATTCAGTGTGTTCTTAACACAGCTGCTGTAGGCTTAGCAACACAAAAGAAAAACATTATGCTTCCTTTAATAAATGTCATGTCAGCCATGTTACTCCCCAAACTCTGCAGTGAAGGGGTAGGGGGTGCATGACGCTGTAATGGTCATGTGACCAAGATGGCTGTTGTCACTAAAAAGCTCTAGCTTGAAGAGAAAATTGGGGGGGGTCGGGTATTGTTTTGCCCCCCTGCTGTAGGTTGGAGAAGCATTGCAAAAGCATGGCAGCGTTCATGTACATTAGTTCGGGGTTCCAGAAACAGGGCCTGGTATTCCCTAAACCCAGCGCCGACTAAATCTACTCAATCTTTCTCAAAGCTCCTGCATTCATTTCGCACAACTCATGTTTCATCTTCCTCCCACATCTCCCTGAATGCTAGGACTGATGTATTGTGATTTTAGTTTTTTTAATTTGCCAGTTTGCTGGAGAAACAATAATAGAGGAAATTAGTTGGAAGTGAAATGGCTCAAATGAAGACTGTGTATCTGCTCTGCTTACGTGTTAACATAAGAGCTATGCAGCAAAGCCTGCTTCAAGTTGACTGGTAACAGACTTATAAAATCCTCTGCATGCAGATGAGTTCTCAAATGAAGGAGACAAGAGTATCATGAAATTTCATGAGGAAATATGGAAAATAAGTCACAGGCCACTTCTCCCATCTGTAAATCTTAAAAGTTATTCACACGTCTTTTCTGCAATAAAGATGTCAAGCTTACATCGAAGAAAGCAATACCAAAAACGTTAGAGTCCGTACAATAGGATGCTGTAGATGACAAAATCCACTAATTAATACACTAAACCAAATTATAAAACTTTACGTTTACCAGCCACATTTTGTAATGCTATTATGCCCAGAAACAGTTACTACTTGACATAAAAAACTTGACATGAATGAGGCTAAAAAAACGAGGAGTCACAGCGTCATCTTCCAATCATTGATCTCAAGACGATGCTTGACTATGGCGCCAGTTACTGATAAATGATCAGTTGGGATGCAGTGATTCAGGCCGTCCAGCATGGCTGGCTGCAGCCCTAAGTGAGAATGTAAGGGAGGTAACGGCCTTATACTGTATGTTAATACTCATCTACAGCACCAATAAAAACGATGCATTAAAATCAAGGCATGTTAAAGTGTCATAGATAAAGACAACTAGCAGCTTTTGAACAGAACAAAACTCTGCATTTCTTCACACTTATCTGGCGCAGTGATCGCTAAAGTTGCTGTAAAATAATCAGTGGATGTCCATCTCTTTGCACTACTCTTTTAAGCGTCTCTCTCCCAAGTCTCTTCACTTGCTGCCATAAATCCAGCTCAGCCATCATACCAACAAATCTGTTTATATGACATGTATATGCCTTTAGCATAAAGTGTCAATTAAAAATGTCCTCTGCAAGGCCTAAACCAGCTCTCCTGGATGCCAATGGGATGTCTTTCACATCCCAATGGCTGATTGTGCTTCCGACATAAAAGCGATGAGCCGTATTTCAGTGTCCGGCTGATAGGACTCCCAAAGATACGGGTACCTTTTATGGATCTTCAAATATGCTGTTATCACTCTCATTGCCCACCTGACAAGCCTGCAGCCAAGATAAAAGTTTAACAATGCCAGATCATTGCAACAATGCTGAAGTAGAGTAAAGATGAAACAGCTGCAGACACGGTTAGTTCCATGAGCAACATGTGCTCCCAGTAACACTTCAAGTTGAGAATTATTTACAGACTCGCATGGAGTTCACATTAAATGTAATACTTAGAGTGAAGTATTGCCCGATTGTTGATCTGTGCAGATAGTGCATGCAAATACCAAGTTTCTTTTAAAATGTGACTTTTTTAAGACACGTAATATCTCTTCACTTGTTCAAACAAAACATAATCTGTGAGCATGTTTCTGCATGTGCATGTGCATGTGCATTACTTGCCCCTCTGACAAAGATATCGCAAAAGGTATAAGTTAATATTGTTTACGATCAGGGAGCCATGTTCTTCGTCCTCTGGAGGACATGACACATGGCCTAAACGAAAGGATAGAATAATGTATGGTGGAGTGAATGGCTGCACATGCTCATTAGTATCATTAATCACCAGGGACAGAGATGCTTAATGGTAGAGGGAGGAGGGACTTCGCAGTGGGAGGAGGGAAAAGATGTGACAGAGATGAAGGATTCCTCAAGAATATTAACATTTAGAAAATATAAGTCGCTTTGATTCATTTAAAATGATCTATTTTGGGCACTCGTGGGCCTGGCAACATCGGACGGATTGCTTGAAACAAAAAGTGTAATTAATATCAGGCATAATTGTCATTCTAAATTGTCATATAATTCTAATTTAATGTGATGTTCTCACTCAGAGTGTGCAGCAAAATTGGGCTGAGACATTTCCCTTGTGAAAAAAAAAAAAGAATCTCTGTGGGGATCAAATGGGTGTGTGACATTTTCTCACAGACATTTGATTGTGAACTGAAGAATTCCCTTTATGTGGCTTCCACTCGCTGTTGGCCGTTTGTTGCCCACCGTACTGTGCTGCTAATGGGAGTAGCTGAGCCTTGAACCGGAGCTCAGATTGGAGAGGGTCGGGTGTAGCTCATCCGGCTCCTCTGCAGAGAGTTCGGTGGGAGCACGAGGCCCTGAGCTTGGCCGTCCCTCTGCAGCAGCAAAGACTCCAGGGACGGTCTTCCATGGCGAGGGCAGGCTGTTTGATCAGCACATATTTTTAATTGGCTCCAGGCATCCTGGAGTGTCAGCATTGCAACGGAGTAGACTCCTACTGCACCTTTCCTAATTAAAATCATTACAAATTCCAGGCGCATCATAAAGGATTAAATGAGTCTTGTGTGTATGTGAGTGTGTGTTATCTACTGGTGTGTCTGTGCATGAGTGCAGTGTCTCCTTGATAGCCAACATGTATGGCTTAATTGTTTTCCTCTCAGTAAGAGTAAATGAGTGAGGACTGGCTGTAATCCTGGTCCGCTAATCAAATTACATGAATAAGAATCTCTCAACATTTTCACACTGATGTATAGTGAATCATGTGTTTCTATATGTCTCTTTTATTAAATTTGAGCACCAAATCTTCTACTTTGGGGAGCGTTTAACCTGCAGTTTTATGTATTTTATTGAATATTCACATCTGTCCTACTGTGCATAGCGTGGTTTAAAAGAGCAGTTTGTCTTTTTCAAAATAATTGATGTCAGACAAAGTGTGCAACTCCATGGAGAATTATTGAGGAAGGCTTGGAAAACAAATGATCTCAAGAAAACTTATATTTAACATTGATACATGGTTTATTCATCACTGTGATGGAAACAAAAGCCATTCTCCGTCTTTAATTAGATGCACAGATAGTGACGATATTGTATAAAAGAACAGTTATTTTGCTCCTATACTGTGCTTTAGGAGGCTGGAGGAGGAGTAGCGTCAGTCCCCATACAAAGGAGGCTTAAATCTCTTAAATATCTACCAGTGCCACTTTGCCCTGAGGGAGCTTAGAAACAAGGGAGTGTTTCTTTGGTCTGATATTGGAAGCTGGAGTTCATGGGGACAAAATGCAAGCAATGACTATAGAAGGATTCTGGGAGCTGGCTCTGTTTGAAACCATGTCCCCAAAGGCTTAACACACACCCTGACACAGACATTAAAATCATATGACATACAACACACAAAATTACTACAATAATAATTAAAGGTAATAACCATGTCTACCCAATATTTAAGATGTATATATCTAAACTGTGAGCTATTATAAGAACGTCTACAGCAGGGACAGTGCATACAGTGCATAGTGTTGGACAGTAGTCTCAGAGTGCAAGCCAGTGGTTATGGCCCTTGGAAAACTTTTTTTCCTATCTACAAGCATAAAACAACAGGAACTCATATAATATGAGCATGAACATGCGGTGGGTAGACAAACAAAACAAGGAATGGTATACAAACATGAAAAAGTTTACAGTAACGCCAGTGGTTGGGGATGTGAAGACTAAACGCAGCAACGGGACCTATGTTTTGATTGTCAAAAGCGGAAAAAAAATGGAATGCAGATGCATGAAATTATATGTTCCTTTCCCTATGCCCGGGCAGAGTTTGTAGAAAAACAAATAAATTGAATTTAGGAGTTTCTTCATTTCTTCTGTGTTGCTCACGACCTGCAACAAGACTGAATACAGAAAAAAGGCCGGTCATTCAAAGCTGTTGTGGGGAGTCAACCAAAAACACATTTTGGTGGCCTATATTTGTGTAACGTGATCACTTGGTTTTCTACTCACTCAAGAAGGACAGAGAACAGAGAGATGTGGCAGGGGAAAGAAAGTGAAAAATGGATCAGAAAGATGAGTGAGGGTGGGGTGTCTCTTCAACCACTGCTGCATCCTGTCCGGAAACGTCCATTCATCATTTTCACATCTTTGTGTCACGACTTACTTTTGGCTACAGCCAGAATGTGGCAATGATGACATCGAGGATTGATGAGGTGCAGGTGGGGGTGGCTGGAGGGGGTTTGGGTTGGAGATGGTCAAACCAGATGTGGCGTGAGGTGGGGCGAAGATGGAGCACGAGGGGGGACCCGATGAAGGTCATGATGTTACTCCCTGCCCCCATTAACCATATCCATTAGCAGACACACATGGATGAAGGCCGCATACAGAGACTCATGGTGCGTCGCGAGCGTCCACGTGCCATTACACGACAGCATGCAAGCAAACTTGTGGCTGGACATCGGACATCAACATACCGTATTAAAAGACAAACTCAGTGGAATGCAAGAAAGTGTGTATAGCCTTTTTTTTTTTTTGCCAGAAATAAGGTGAGAAAATAGATACATGGCATGTGGGAGCTGGTTAGCTTAGCTTAGCACAAAGACTGACGACAGAGGAAGTAGCTATGGCAGCTCTGCTTGGAGATGAAGAAGCTCACAAGTAAGCATACAATACTACAATGACTTTGTGCCAGTAGTTATATTTTACATTCACACACAGTAAAATGTCATAACAAGAAATCTAATGAGCATATAGTCTCCTAAAGTAATGACAACACAGTTCAGTTGTTCTGTGGTACATGACATTTAGGTTAACCAGTAAATTGTGAATATCTGATGAAAGTTCAGAATTGCAGCTTTTATTTGTTGGTATTGAAACCTAGAGGCATTTGAACATAACGCATTTTGCCTCTGATGATCCAAATATAAAGCTGCTGAAAAAGAAAAAGTACTGGCATACATAGTTTTTAGCTGAAGTAAATAAAACTTAACATCATTTAGGAGCGGCAGTGGTTCAGTTGGCAGAGTGGCTGCCGCCCACTGACCATGGAGGTGGATCCTTGCACCCGGCTCTCCCCAACCACATCAGAATGTTCCTAGACGAAACACTGAACCCCAAAACCGCCCGTCCCCATCCCAAGCCGTTCAGTGCTGGTCCCAAACCCCATAAAATCGGGGAGGGTTGCATCAGGAAGGGTATAAAATGTGTCAAATCATCATGTGGGCCATTGATCCTCTGCAGCGACACTTACAGGATAAGCCAAAACACACACACACACACACACACACACACACACAAAACTAAAAATGTATTGCATATTCCTTGTTTTTAGTACCTGCATGAAGCTTGCATGTCATTTTGATAAGCTTTCCCAGGCTTGTGAGATGAGCTTGCATAGTGTTCTTCATGGGCACATCCTTTCTCCTTCCACACGTTTGGCTTTCCATACCTTCTGATCAGCATTTAAAACTGACCAAAATGTTTGTGCGCATATCTGCACTTTTTTTTTTTTTAAATTCAAACTGGTTGTCTGATTCCCACTGCTGACAATGGCTTTGCATATTGTGGTCTGGCTTCTGTACTTACTCAGGAAGTCTCCAGCTTCACTCCAGTGTGTCGCTTACTGCTGTTTTGGGGGTTTTCTTCACAGCTCCCACAAAGCTTCTGTTATCAGCTGTTGTTAGTTCTTTATACTGTATGTTGCTCAGAACATCAGGGTTTCGTTCTTTTTCAGGACATTCTTAATGTTTTGCCTATGACAAATATTTGTGCAATTTCTTTGATTGCTTTTCTGAGAGCTCTCTGGTCTATATGTTGACTTATCTTTTTTAACAATAATGCCTAATTATACAGTTTTCACAGGTAAAACAAAAGTCATCATTTAGAGCTGATAATTGTTCTGATCAATTTCAAAAACAAAGAAGCACAAGTCAGTTACACATTCCAATACTTTTGCTCACTTAAAACATGTCTGATCTGATACAAACGTCCTAGGCTGTTTAATGCATTAAGGTGTAAATAAAATATAAGTGGAAATTCTGAAATTTTGTCAGATATACACGTTTTGATCTTCAGTGTAGAGAAACAAATTAAATGGTTTTGTTACAACAAATACTTCTGGTAGAGACCGAATTCCCTAAAGTGTCTAATTATTTTTTCAAAGAAAAGACACTTTGATTTTCAAGTAACTAAAGACCTATTGAATTAACATTTTTTTGTGCCCATTCAAGTTATGCGCAACTCTGTCACTGCATATATTGTACATCAGTGTATGGCCATGATGTTTTTAGCTGTTTATCTTTAAGCCGTTTCAGTCAGTGTTTGTCCTGTTCTACAATGAACTCAATGTTAATAACACACCTGCAGTTAAGCTTCTGAGGAATACGCCTCTTTTGAACTATGTTAGTTTTCTGTTCCCTGATGTTGCTTTGAAAACCCAAAAGTATTGAAAACGTACTCACAGCTAATTAACCTTCAAACTAATATTGTGCACCTTTGTAGAACCTAATTAAGGAATTAATTATCTTAATTGTTTTATAAGTTGTTAAAATAATTTTTCCTTCCCCTGGATTTTTTTTTTTGTTAGTTTTAGTTTACTGTCAGTCTACCTTGAATACTTGTTTCCAATCTAAATTTTAACGCTTAATCAATCGCTCCTCCATTGTAAGTGAAGGCTTGCAGGACAGGTTCTCGATGAACCTTGAGTGGGTATTGCCGGACTCCCTCTTGTGGTAAAATATCAAATAACTGTAAAAGACCACTATCTGCCAGAGTGGGAATACACCAAAAATGTGAAGGGGTGACTGAACTCAAACTTAATTAGAACAGAGCCAAGAATAATATCAAAAGGTGTTTGCTCTCCCCTCCCTCTCCCTCTTTTCACTCCTTCGCTGTGTAGTGTATCCCCTGCTGGCACTGGGCGTACTCCGAAGAGTGTGGCTCTCCCAACTCAGTAGCTGATCAGAACCAGGTGGGTAGGCCTCCATGTGCTTTCCATTTGTGCAGGATGTAAATGGATTCAATTAGATCCAAATGCACAACCTGTCAGCCAGGGGGAAGTGGCAGACTTTCAAAGGCCATTAGATTATGGACAGGATTTGGAGTAAAAACTTCACTGGCCGGGATTGTGCCATTAAATTGGTTGATGTGATACTATTGAAGTGATTTGAGCATGCATGCTGACTATACGCTATTCATGTGGGCACAAATTCTGTCAGACACACACCCTCAAAATTATCATTAACAGCCCCCCTTCTTTCTTTTTCCGTCTGTCTCTTTCTCACTGTCTCGTGCACGCACACACACACACACACACACACAGGCAAACACAAAGCTGTAGTATATCCTCAGACATGCTGCCAGTGGCCTCGCAAACTTGCCTGCATTACAAACAGGAGCTCTTACAGTTTTAAAGTCATATGGCTCCATCGGTCATGGTTGTTAAGAAGCCCAGCCATAAAAATTAAAGACTTCCAGCAAACTTAGCGACTGTAAAACGTCTCCTTTGTTTTGATTGGCTGGGACAATATGATGTTTAGTGTTAACATTCAGATTCACTCACTGCTTTCTGTAAATATGCAAAAAAAAAAAGCTAATTGTTCAAGTTTAAGAAAAACACTGCAGAGGTGTCACTCATATATCCTTCAAGTGCCATTTCTTTTAATATGCAGCCATGCAGATGTGTTACCTAGAAACTGCGTTCGCTAATCATGCGGTGAAATGGAGGAGGGGCAGTTGTGCTAAAAACAAAGGGCTTGTCACAGAAGGTATACGTAATGGAAAGAGGGTTCAGTCGACCTCCTATAATTTTAATGTAGGGGCCTTTACTTTAAGGGCCTGATATGGAAGTGTATCAATGGGACATTTTTAAGCCATTATTATCAATCACCATTGCTAAAGACACCCTAATGAGCTCATTAGATAAGATGAACAGCAGATTGATTGCAAAATGGGGCAAGTAAAAAGTAGGATGTAGAGAAGTAGAAGGTGATGAAGGAGAAAGGAAATAGGTCTCATGGATCTCCAGCAAGAAGAATGGTAGAGTGAAATTAAGGAAGAGACAGGCGATGCGTCTTAAACTGTATTTCTAATTCTTATTCGTATTCAGTTTCTTTGCATTGTTGCAATACTTTTGCCGCCTACACAGGCCTTAGGTCACATAAATAAATATACTGCATGTCTTACACGAAGTTGCAGAGATTGTTTTTGAAGGCAAAATGTCATCAGCCCGGTCAACAAAATGACCACAAACCCTTGCAGCTATAGAACTTATGATTTGGTGTGTGTCTTTCACACAGCTGCCGTCTGTGGTCGGCAGAACAAGGCGATTCTCCAGCTGCCTCACGAATATGTGAACATGAGAAGGACGGAAAGAAGACAGAAAAGTACAGCAACAGAAAGGAAGAACAAGTAAAAGAACAAAGTAAAAAGACCAAAAGAAGCCAATTAAAGTATGTTAAGTCACAGAAGAAAGAATGCAAAGGAGGAGCCGAGAAATGATGTGTATGGGAGTGTAAACGATTTCTTTTGGGCAGACATTTGTTCCCCTTGAGCAAGCTTGATAGGCCATTCCATCTGAATTGGGGGGATGTTAGAGAACCCTGCTGGTGCTGGATTTTGGTTGCTGTGGTACCACAGTGGACTGAAAAGTGAAAACATGTAAGAGAAGGTCAATATTAAAGCAGCAGCAACACTTACTGTTTCCACCCAGGACGGAACAGATGTGCTCACAACTCCAGCTGTTACCAGATGTGGCTATACTGCAGGACCATCTGCATGAGCTGCTTCTGCATGTGTACGTGTGAGTAAGTGCAATTTAAAAAAAAAAAGAAGAAAAAAAAGGACACAGAACGCTGCAGCTAATGAGTGGAGTCGAGTCAGTATTTTTCATTATTTGATTCTGACACCTCCACTCCGGCAGCGTGGAGGTGAACGTCGGCTGTTTTATGGGAGAGAAAGCAGCTAAAAGTTTAATTAGTGGAACATAGTTTGGAGTGTGTACATACACCTTCAGTGTTTTTTCACATTCACATAAAAAGCTGATCATAACATTGCATAAATATGCACAAATGAATTCATGGCAAAGCAGGTTTTCACGTACTACATGAATTTAGAATGAACAAAATATACAAAATGTCATTAATATAGTAGATTGGTCATGTATGCCAAAAGTTGCATTAATATGGCATAAGTATGTGTCAGTAGAGGGACTGTGTGTTCAATTATATGCCGAAGATTATACTCAATCACACAATATTAATTTAGAAGACAATATAAAAAACTTGAACTTCAAATTGTGTTTTTCTCGAGGCTCATATGTAAGAAAAATATGATGGTGATTCAAAAGCCAAAAAAGTAGATTGAAGGAATAAAAAGAAGAAAGTCATTTTTGTGAAATCCTAGAATATAAAACCTGATGAGACATATAAAGCTATAAAGTGTTATGAGACCCCAGGTGATGGCAGATTAAAATGTGCAAGGGTGATTTCCACCAATGAAGGTGGAGACAGTGGCTGCTCCACCGCTGTGCTGTGCTCCACCAGGCAAAGAGAATGGTCTGAATAGATTTCAGCAACCTTCATAAAGCCAGGACTAAAGCCACTCCACAAAAGGGAATAGAAACCAAGAAAAATCAATTAATGCCCCCCAACAATGATGAGCATAGACGGGCAGAAATGCTTTCAGACCTGGTGTATGTCTGAAACTTGCTGGGTTCCAGCATCCTGTGGCATTGAGTAGGAGAGTCAGGGTTCGCTCTCTGCATGTTCGCGGCAGCTTTCTTTGTGTGTGTGCATGCATGTGTGTTCTAATATGTTTGTGTGTGTATGTGTGTGTTGAAAAGCTCACTATTGAATGAGTACATTCAACAGAGCACTGTGCTCTTTAAATGCCAATGAAAATAAAGAGAGGGAAATTGTAGGCACTCTGAAGCAACAGGGAAAAAACCAACAGAGCGAGACAGAGAAAGCAAAACCTTACAGCACCAGGAGAGACTTCATAAGGTTTAGCAGCCCTCCACTCAAATATATAGCGGCCATAAATCCTCCACTTAATGTCCTTTGGGCTCCACTTTTTATGGGTAGTGACAATGACAGTGAGCGACTTCTTTTAAAAAAATGTTAATCAGCACAACAACTTTCAGCGAGGCTGTTTGGACAAACTCCAAGGTTTGCTCTTTCAAAAACTCCCATTCCAGTAATGAAAGTCGACATTATGATCTGTTGCACGGCGCAAGACATTCAAAGGGGCGTAAAATATTGTGTTTCCATTGAAGTTTGAAAGAGTAAATCATTACATAGAATGCAGGCAGCACAATAAATGTTACCTGAGTGCTGAAAAAAGACAGACTTGAGGAAATAAATTTGCGTTGGGTTTCTTTTTGGCAAACCTTCTAGGTTCTGATTACAGTCATAGAAATTACATTTACTGTGAACATGACAAAATAAGTTTTACCTCAGTAGCCAATAAGGAGCGAAATCCTCCACTCAGGCACCAGAAGTCCTGACTAGGAAATTGTTCATGCACAAAGCTGCAGGGAGCCACTGCTTAATCCACTACAGTCTTGACTCCAGTAATAAAACCATGTATCTTTTCAATCAAAGTGCAGCATTCTGTGAAAAATTTTTTTTTTTGTTGTTGTTGGTTTTTCTTTTCTGCTGTTGAAGCGTCAGATTATCTTAGCAAAACATGGAACTCAAGGGAAGGAGCTCTTTGTTTTGTTTAGTTATTTTTTTTTTACTAAAACCCAAATGTCACTGAACAATACGTGCGGTCTACTCCATGAAATAAAAACAAAGTTTAGTGATTTTCTGAATTGTATAACTCGGGGAGGGTTGCGGCAGGAAACGTGTCCTGCGCAAAAATGTGCCAAATCAAGATGCAGGCAAATAATCCGCTTTGGTAACCCTGAAAATGCGGGATAAGCCAAAATGACAAAATAAGTAAAGAAAATTGACCATTTCTTAATTTTTCTGAGCAGTTGCCTCTCAGCAAACCTCTAGGTGGTTAAGCTACACGAACAGCCCATACAAAGGTAATTGGTACTTAGATTTTTATTAGATAAAAAAAAACTAAACAATGGGTAGTTTCTAATAATCACAATCCCAAACAAGGTATTCAAGCTTAAAGATGAATATCACAAAACCAAACAAAAAAATGTCAAATATTTCTTACAATCATTTGTTTTTACTGCATTAGTTCATAGCCTATACATGCACGCAAGAAATATGTCTGTCATGTTTCAGCTGCTGGTGGGCAACGCCCCTCCTGCCTCCCCAAAAACCTGTATGCGATGATGATGTGAGAGAAAAAAACAGAGACACGAACATGCATAAAGACACAGAGATATGTTTTAGGAGCTTATTGAGATTGAAAGTCTCTCACACACAGATTTACAAACATACACAGAGAAACATATTTATTGCCTATCTTATTAAGTGTTGGTTACTGCACTGCGGCCAATTTAGAGCCAAATTAATGTTTCCATTTGGCCCAAATTTCTGGGCCAAATGGAAAATGGGCCTGTGTCCCTTTTCAGCTCATTTCTGTTTTGGTTTTTAGCTTCAGCCTCCTTTTTGTATTAGTCAGTTGTTTTTTGCCTTTCCTTTAGCTGGATTCTCCACATTTTGAAGAATGAGCTTTCAGCGGATCAAATCACTGCCCGTCTTGTTTTATCGTTTAACTCCCATTTTGTATTCTCATGTTCTTTGTCCTTGTTGTTTTTTTTTTTACCTGCTGTTCTTTCACCTGTTCTGTCAAGTTCTTCACCTTTTTTTGTAGTAATTTTTACTCTCTGGGATTACGTTTCACGCCCGTCGTGGAGGTTGTCCTGGACATTTTGACACGCATTGGATGTTCTCTGGTCGTATTGTCTCATTTCCTGTTCATGTTTCAGCTGTAGTTTGTTCTCTCTGCGTATTTTGCAGGTTGTCCACATTTGTGACGTACTCCTTTGTCTGTTTTTCTCTGTTCAAACTCCATCCGCTCTTCCCTAAACTTCTTGGCTTGACAGAGTTCAGCATCGAGCTGAACAATGAAGCTGGACACAGGGCAGGTGTTGCTGTGCTGCACGGTTGCTTGTTTGAAACGAAATACTGTGGTTAGTATAAATGTCCTGCCTTTGTTTTCTCTCTAACAGACTTGAAACCAAAACTGGTAAAGATCGACGGCACAGTGACCTTGTAACTGTAGTCGCAGGGACTGAAATATTCCAGTCACTCAGTCAATATAATATCACTGCTGACTTTGATATCTGATCTCTTTTATAAGAGCCATTCTGGACCATGGACACATAATCATGTGTCTTTATAGATCCTGATTTCATTTAATATTTTTCTTCTATGATTTTCACGAGCTCTAGTATATTTTTAATGACATACAGTACATTATATTATTACAGTAACACCTCCTGGTGGTTTTGATACGAGAATATGTCTTTTATAAAAACATTACAAACTGAAAGAAAAAAAAACACCTTGTAGCACATAAAGTATTTAAAATTAGCCCAACCATTGAGCTTTGACTTGTATTTTGTTTATTAACTATTGTGCATGTTTTACCATAACTATTAAAATCAGTACTGTTTAAAATAAATTGTTTTTTAAGTACTTCTACATTTGTACAGAGGTCTGAAGCAATGGTGGAACGTTCTTTAATTCTGTACATCCTGACTTTATATTTGGCTCTCGTGACATTTTCTCGGGTTGGACCAGTGTCAGAGTTGGATCAAACATAAAAGGGAGAGTGAGAAAAAAAATCTAGTAAATTACTTTTATTATCAATACTTTAAGCTTTAAGTACATTTTAAATAATGTATTTATACTTATTTTAACTCAAGTAGAAATGTCAGTGGGTACTTTCAAACAGTTAGTCTGTCTTTGTCATCGTACCGAGGCTCCTCCTCTTAAATATTGTCTAATGACATCACTGGCTTTCCCGTATCCTATAATCACCTGAGAATAGTTAAATCACTTCTGCTGTCAGTCTAGTCTACTGGAAACGGCTTACGACTTCACCCCTTCGCAGCCTATAGTTTCACCAGTATCACTGTCCTTTCCAAGGGTTTTTAAACAGAGGCCACAACATCCTTACTCTTAGTCCCCGTTACGGGCCACACTCCAAAACCTTCTTTGCCAGTTATTTAACTAATAGTGTCATCATTAGATCACTCCTTGTTCCCTAAATACCCACTTCTTATAAAGTTACGAACTTCAGTTTCATCACAAGCTTAAATGTTAAGTCTAAGGTCCGAGCCAAGATAACCCTAATAACATCATCAGGGTTATTTATTCGAGTTTTAAAAGCTCCTGCGTGGGCCAAAGGAAACAGACAGTGTGCTATACTCTGTCTGTAGCACCGAACACTCATGACAGCCAAACTGAACTTTGTAGCAGAGTCCACCTTTAAATATTTCTTACGTGAACTATAAATCCACTGGAATGAAGTTAGAGTACTAACAATTAGTGGATGGATCCCAACTCCACTCAGCACATGTAAATTCAATTTCATATTAACCCTTTGTTTAATGTTGTCTGCCTTCCAAAAGCTGCAAAGCTCTTTCAAAGACAAAGGAATATTAAAAATTCTTTTGTGTCTTTCTGCTTTTTTTTCATTTGCATTATTAATGCAGAACAATTAGGTTTATGTGGATGAAAGGGTTTGTGTGCAGTGTTCATGGGAACTCACATTCTTTCTGGTCTAAGGGTTTTCTCATGTTTTTACACCGCAACCTTGTACGTAGTCCAGCATAGACAAGTGTGCTCCATCATTCATGGTGGCATCGAGATGTTTCAACAATCATCTGCATGTCCAAACGATGCTTCATCCAAGGATTACTCATCGTTTTCTTTGGAGAGTCAATTTGTTTTTCTATTTTGTCCATATATCCATGACTCCATACAGCCGAGCTCTGTGATGTCAGCCTTTTCTGTTTCTGGTTGTTCACAGTCAGTCTTGATGGCTCATCAAGTTGTCATGGCCTTCCAGCTTTCACAGCATTCCTTTCTTTGTGTGTGTTTTTCAGCACACACTGACTGTGCTGTAAAATAAACCCATGAATAGACCAAAAGCTTTGAGGCGCACTCAAGGCCAGGTAACTTTGTGTTGATATTGGAGGAGTCCTGCCTCATCTCAGAGTGCGATGCCGCTTTGGGCTTGGCCTTCCCTTTTGGAAGAACAGTAGGAGGTCACAGTCTTTGAAAGTCTGCCTCTGTATGTGTGAAAACAAAGGGGTTTGTGCTACATGAGAGATTTCAGTGTGGGTGAGGGAACAAAAAAAAGGAGAAAGGAGAGGGAAGTTTGATCACCACGGCCTTGGTTTCGCGTTCAACAGAGGAGTGATCACCGATGGCAAGAGGAGGGGGAAGGAATGGTGACTGAGCGACCATTAGCCCTGTAGACATGATAGATGTCTTTAATAACCTCTGGCTGCTTTTTCAGTGTCCTGCAGGATTTGTTGTTATTAAAATATAGGTCTTATTATGATGACCACCTCTTTCAATGTCTCCCACATCACACTGGGCGTCAGTCCAGACAGTCAAAATAAACACAAAGTCAGAAGCCCCCCGCTTCACTTCTGCTGATGTGGCACTTATTGGTGTTGCCCGCATGCCTCAATCCAAACCAAGGAATATGTGACTTCACAATAGTCAGCAGTGAGGAGAAAACAAAAGACTCAGGTTTGTGGTCACCTGTTGAATTAGCTGGAATCTGCTCCTCAGAGCCCTATAAGTCAAACATCACCACATTACATGGTGGATTGCAAAAGCATGTTTAGGTAAATGCTGCTTGATGGGTTTTAATAAGCATTTCCATTATAAAAAGGGAGGAAGAAGGAGAAAGTGGAGCTCATTGGGAATACACGGAAGACCGTGGGAGCTGTAAGAACTCCTACTCATCACTGCTGAAAAGCAAAATGAGAACATTTTATTGTGCTTCCATTTCTTCAGCGAATAACAATCACAAACACTCTCTTTTAGTGTGTCTAAGTAGCTCCGAGCTCTATCACAAGCATAGATTTGGTGAGGTCCCATGTTTTATTAATTTGCAGATGAGCTCAGCTATTGATGGCGTTGGCTGCCCATGGGTTCAATTAGGATAATACAGAGAGAGGGGCAGATTATGGGCAGCTATGTAAGTGAGGGTATATCTCTTCCTGACAGTTATAGTCCAAATGCAACAAATTGCACGTTGGTGGCTGTGAGCGGCGCCATATCAGTCCTCTGGTGATGAAATATGCCAGTGCGGCAGGCCGGCCGTGTGCAGACGACACCAGGCTGTGTGAGCCATGTAGCCTGTCCTCTCTGAGCTAACAACACAAGCCTGAGTGCAGCCTATTGCCATTGAGTTAATAGGGGCCATTTAGAAAACAGCAGTATGGTGGAGCACTGAGTGCAGGCTCTACCCATCCAACCCTAAACAGTCCCACTTAGCACAACTCTCTCTAAACTATTGCACTTCTGCTCTCTGGCGCTATCTGGGTTGAAAGCCTGAGCGATGACAGCTGAACAGGGCAAAGCTGAACCACGTAAACATCAAGTTTTACAAATAAAAGAAGGGGTGTGGGAACATTCTCACAGGCAGCCATAAAAGAGGAATGGTTGTGGGCCGCATGTGGGACAAGAAATTGCTCATGGCCTTTCTTTATGTCTTCTGGGGTGAACATTTATTATGATTGATGGGGGCCTGGACTGTAACTTTGTTGTACAATGAAAACAGTCTACTGTACATTGTCTCTGGAGTGCATTGTGTGAAAGTGAATAGGGAGGCCATAAAGTGGAACTGGAGACACTGACCCAAGCATGTCGAGCTTGTCGGTTATCTCACTTCTCCGCTCGGCCCGTACGAACCCTTAACACGGCAGACAGTTCTATAGAGAAAGGCTGGACTGTTTGCTTTCTTTTGCTTAGGGAAATGACGACTGTTTTTCAGCTGCAGCGCGGCAGCATGTTTAGGCTACAGTCAGTGAGATAACCCAGTTCTCCTCTCCACACCCTAACAGCCGGGAACGAGCGAGACAAGACGAACAGGAGCAGTGAGGGCTCGTCCATACAAGATCAGAAAGAAGATTCTCCTCAGTTTTTGTTTTTACTCACTTGCATGTCAGCAACCTGTACACTCAGCGTGAGTCAGCTGACTTCCTCTGCAACAAGGTGATGAGTCAAACAAGTATTACAGTATTTTCTTTGGCATGATGCACAAAATACATTCAAACAATAATTCTAATTGAAATCCAGCACTTTATACATATAGAATAAAAAAGTATACTGTGGAATAAAACAGAACTTGCCTAAAAGCAGCAAAACCCCAATATCATCTGAATATATGTCCATCTTATTCCTGACCCGTAAAGCACTTCATCATCCTGACCCACTAATCCTTTCCTCTCATTGTTCACCTGCCATGGCTTTCCGTATTCCCCACTCCCCACTCCAGCCAGGCCGGGGCAATAGGGCACTGCTAATGTGCTTGGTGGGTCATTAATTCTTCAGATGGCCATGGGGGCAGCGAAGCAGGCGAGCCTTGTTGTTTGATATTGGTCGAAATGCTAGTGGGGAGGCAAAGCAGATGTTTGTGTTGGCTGACGAGGGAAAGCGGTACACTTGATGCCAACCCAATCACCATATCGTGCCAGGCAACAGCTGCCCAAACAGATTTTAGCCAAAGTCTGGAAAAGAGAAGCAAGGGTAAATAAATCAGCTTTAACTCATTTTTGCTTTCTTTTCCCGTGTCCCTTCTGCACTGACACGTTTATTTTCCTACATATAACAGCCAGTCGCTTGAAGATCTGTCCTGTGACTAGCTTCTTTTGGGTTTTCTAAAGAAATTCTGAGCAAGCGAGATTATTTAAGATCTTGTTTACATTTGCAGGTCTTGAGATGAAGGTGGAACCAACAGCGATAAGTATTAAACATTGTGTACTTTATATGCTTGTTTTTCATTGTAAGTAGCTGGTGTTCACTGTTCTTGAGTAAGAAATAAGAATCTTTAGAGAGGACACAAAGAAATGAAGCTTTAGACTAACCCAGATTTTTTCACTTACCATGGTAAAAATATAACAATGTATGTGCATACATAGACCCTAGAACAAGGCCAGTTCATTTAACTCTCTCCTGCCTCTCCACTCAGCTGATATGAGCCATTCATCACCACCCACCTTCATATCTCTGTGCTGCACCAAACGTACAGTGTGTGTGTGCACGTGTATGAAAACAGATTAAAGATAAATATCTTTTACATAGCCCACACTTTTGGATCCAGTGATAGAATTCCCAAACATTTATGAGATTAAGACTGAGGGATACAGTTTGTGCTCAGCTCACACAGCGTGTGCTGCCCTCTACTGCTCTTGTTGTGAACATCTGGGCTCAGAATGTCTGCTGAAAAGAAAATATACTGAGGACATATGCATAAGAATAGCAGGCTTGTCATCAGTGATGAGTCTGCAGAAGACATCTTGGTTTTACTAAGAGTAAATCAATTTTTTGTACACCTTGTGCAGGATAATTCTAATTGGGTGTAAAAGCCCATTTCCAGTCCAGATGTAGTATAATCATTTTGCTATTGACTATCTTATGTATTACGTTGTGAAAAACATTGCACACAATAATCTATAGTGTGTACACATTATTATCATAATATGTAATAATATCTAATAGCACTTAACATCCATAGTTTGAGGCCTATGGGGAAAGTACACAAGTCACTGAATTTGCCTTCAAAGGGAAATTATTTTTTGAAAACACATTCTCAGTTTAAAATGAAATTGGAACTATTGGCATAATATTTAGCCTAGCTGCTGCTAATAACGTTACCACAACAAAACAGGCTTGCAGAGTGCAGCTTTAATGCGATTTTAGGTCGAACACAGGCACACCTCAGATCATGGTTATAGTTCACCTGCTCACTATTTGTGCTTCTCCACATGTTGCTTTACTCCATGTTTAGTCGCCGTCTTTCAAGGTAACAGGAAGGCAGGCACCTGAGATAAGAGCTATTCTCGCACAATCCTGAAAGATTATCAAGCCTAAATTATCATTGGCTCATTCGTCATCTCTAACTTGGTGGAGTTGGAGATGGAGTGGAGGCGAATCAAAAGAGGCAAGTAATGAGGACCCACAGTGGCCGGCAAGGTAACCGTGGTTACATGTGGTGCATTAATGTATGTAATCTGTTACTGTGTCTGTGCCAAGACAAGGACATGTAGTGTTCTAATTAAAGAAGCCTTTCACTGCTCCTCCCAAAGACACGGGTCATATCTCATTAATGATGGTTTCAATGCATGGGGAGTTATTCACTGCCAGGGATTTGGCGGAAAAAAAAGGAAGATGGTAGGAATTCCAATAAGTACATACAGCAGGTATAACATACAAGCCTAACATGTATTTCCTCATTGAACCGCCGGGTGAATAGACACAGACCACGCTAAGCATTGTCGTGTTTCAGGTTTAGCATAAAATTTTAATTTTACATTTAACCCTACTATTACCTATAACTCAATGTCAAATGTATTAAAAAGGCAAATAAATTTGTTTAAAAAAAACTTTATTTTTTTTTTAATGAACAGTAATTTTAAAGAAAAAAGGCAATGGCAGGTAAATGTCATGTACATCACTAAATACAAAAAATATATCATTAAAAAAAAATAAACCACATCTTCAAAAGGCTTTCATTTCTGATATCCCACGTTGAAAATACAGAAATAAAAATAAATGGCCGAGTATGCTCCTGGGATAAAAGGCCGAGCTTCAAGAAAAGGAGAGACTCACAGCCTGATGGTCAGTGCTTGCACCTGGATGTTCAGTGCTGTGGGAAACTGGTACAGCAATGGACGAATGGTAGCACACGGAAAATAAAGCTCGTCTGCAATTTCAAATTCCATTTATTAGTCGCCCCGTAATATTAGAAACAAAGGCTGGGCAATATATTTTTGTTCCTAAAGGCTGTACTGTAACCCCTCGAGACTGAAAGAACTTCATTTCCAACAATGCTCAAACACCACATAAAATTAAAATACACAAACATTTCAGAAGTATGGAAGACTGTGGAGCTCATGGGTGCTACTTTTCTTTTGTTCCATCAGGAGACAACCACCCTCGTGATGTTGTGATGCCATTTTCTTTTCTATACTCTTCAAGTAAAAACCTAAACTCCTGACCTAATCTAAAAGTAATCTAAGTATTCTAAATGAACCTCTCATGCCCCTGACATAGTAAATTTTGTTTTCTCATAATCGCATGACATATTTCCATCTGTATCCTCATAATTCATAGAGAATGTGCAAGATGAAACATTCATCTATAATCAATTAACATTGTGTAATTTCTAATGTTGGCTTTTGTTCCAAGTCACTATATTGTTAACTACTGCAGGTGCAACTCCACTCCCAGTAGGCGGAATATGATATTGATATTACAATGACTTTTCTTGTCGTTGAAGCTGCATTATTTCACAATAACCATCTTGGTAAATTTTCAAATGCAATATAAGCCACAACAATTGGTAATAGATGATTAGTCCCACGTCACGATCTTCAGCATTAATATCTAATGATCATGAGAAGTCAAAATGGATAATGTTGAATAGTGGTTGACTGATTGATCGTTGACATTTTTTAATGGATAGGCATATGTCTAGTGCAGCTATTAATGAAAAGAAGCCTGCAGACATATCTGTGGATTACGCTGCCACTATTTTACTTGCATGTCAACAAAAAGAAAAATAGATGAACAAAGGACAGATTAAAGTGAGACCCTGGATGGAGAAGCATGGACAAGTTGGACTGTAGAGTCCACAGAGGAATATGATGGTAAAAGGAATTTTTGGAAAGCAAAGTCAACTTCAGATGACCTACTAGTAAATAAATCTAACCCTCACTGTTGCCAATGTCTGTTGCAAATATTAAATGTTCCTAAAATATTCTTGAGAAATGTGAGTACGAGTAAAACTGTTAGTCACTAGATCTCAAGACTTCAGCACAGCAAAGCTTTTATTTGGCTTTAATTTCATCATCCTCAATTATCTTAAAACAGCTCCAAACCAGTTTTCAGAGTATGAGTACAGGTACACAAAGGCAGGACTGATACAATGCCCGACACTGTATCACTGGGACGTCCCTAAGTGAAACTGATCGTGTGAGACGTTGCTGTTGAACTGAACTGAATACAGAGAGATGTTTGCATTTATAGCTCAACTGCTGCTCTACAAATAATATAAGTATAAATTAATTCCAAGCTTGTTCTTTAAATAATACAAATATTTTCAATATTGATCAAATGTTAATTTAAGAAGCCACTCTGGCCATTGAAAAACCAATATTGATTGAACCATTAATGTTGAGATCACTGTTGTAATTGGAACACATAAGAAAACAAGCCATTCTTACATTGAAAACATAAAATAATTTGTCAAGTCCACAATCAGGAGAATATATAATGATAAAAGAAAGCAAACATCAGTGGACGCCACTGCCAAGGCTGCACAATATTGATCTGCATCATAAGTGAGTGCAGTAGTTGAAAAATAGGAGAAGAGTTCAGAATATTCTTTCTGGCAGTGTTAATGAAATCCTTTAAAAATGTTTGACCCAAAGCAAAAGCAAAACCACATATTCCATGGTCTCTTCTTCATCTCTCTTACTCTCCACATAATATAACTGAAATCTAATGACAATATTTTTACATTTTAGGCAGAAACCATGGCTAAAATTAACACTCATGATATCTACAGCCCCCCCCTCAGTCTAAATATTAAAGCAAATGAGCAGTCCAAGACAAGTGCAAATCCTCCCTGAGACTGGTCAATGTCCTTACATAGACATCAGATTTGGCATGAAACAAGCCAAATACCCTACTTGGAGACTAAATGAGTGACATTGACCATGCTTACAAATTGTGTTTGGTGCCCTTTCTACAGCCCTAGGGGCACTGTTTTCTTACAACATTTAAGACACGGGGATTCGTCGTCACCAATCAGCCACTGTAAAGCCTTTTATGAGCAGCATGTAAACCAGACTGGTCAGAAATCAAGTGGATCACAAAAATGTTTCACTGGATCACAGTTATTATTGCTGAAATGATTATCACTTTGATGTATTTGAATGATGAACCCCCTCGTCCCTCTCCAGGAGAGGTTTCCATCCACATATTTGCAGAGCTGATCTGAAGATATGTGGGGAAGAGCCAGGTGAAGCGATTCAGCACAGTATTCTCTGACACGGCTCTGGGACTTAGTCATGTGATGGCTGACAGAGGACATTAAGTCATCATGTGTCTCTGAGCTGACCTCGGTTGTGTAGACTCTGGAAGTGGGCCTCCTTCAGAATGCGGTTGATTTGCAGGTAGGACACCAAGTTTGTAGGCCCAGCGAGTTCTGAAGATTCACCAGAGCTGAGGGGACTGTAGGGGCCCACAGCACACTGACTGCTACAGTGCCCAGCGGCATGTTCTGGGCTGCTGATGCTGCTGCTGCTCTCACTGTTGGACAACTGAAATTCAGAGGTCATTATTAGAGGAGTGTTAACTTGAGGGGAATGAACAGTCAAGGCGTCCACAATATCCCATATGGTAATTTCAGAGACTGAAGTCTCTGACATTACATGCCTTACGTGGTGTCTACACAGATTGTGTAGTCAGCAACTTCAGGGCTCTGCATTTTGGCTTGCAGAGCCTAATACACGTTACAGATATGTGCAGAGCAGATGCTACTAAACTGATCACTCATGCTTTCTCAGGTGTGTCCAGTAAACTAATAATGAGTTTAAAAAACTACTGAGATTGGAAAATCTAAATCTAAACAATTTGCAGTCGACAAAGAATGGACTTTAGGTGACTGGAACAAGTCTTGTGGACTAGTCAGAGTTTGAGGTGTTTGGATCCAAGCAAAGAACATATGTCAGACAAAGAACTCTTAAATGCTGCAGTTCTCTCAATGACGGCTTGGTTAGCTCCATTACCAGACCTGAACCCCCTCGAGCTGGTGTGGAAATAGCTAAAACCAAAATAGTTTAGGAACTCGGCCCAATTAGACTTTTGCGAAGTTCTGCAAAAGGCCTGGGAGGAAATCACTCCTAAATAACTACCAAAAACTAATCAATAGAATGCCACAGATTTTTATCAAGCAGTTATGGCTGCAAAGGGCTTTTTAATGAAAGCAACGTGTAACATGCAAATTTGATTTGATAATTATTCTGTGCTCATATATGCTTAAAAGAAATTGTTATTTTTTGGTTTGGTTTGGTTTCTGATCAATTTACAACCATTTAACTGAATAAAACAAAACATAATAAAAACACGTAAGCTGTGTAAATGTTTCCAAACTTTTCCTTGCCAACGTACATACAACTAAAACCAGAGCCATTATGTGGGGACAGCTGGAGTGATTAGAGCAGAAGCATGTTCTGCCTGAAGTACATGAAACAGATGACTGAAAAAAACAAGTGAAACACCTGCTTTGTAGACACATCATTAGTTTGCACTCTAACAAATCTTGACTGAACCATTGAAACACAAAAATGATACTTCCCAAATTCCATAGTGAAAGTGAGAATGAGTTACAACAGACTTAGTACAACAACACACCTATATTTCAATCAGATTTGTCCAGTTTTCTCCCCAGTTTGTAACATTCTGAGAACCATTTGCAGTTTTTACAATGTCAAAAATATATATTTTCTGTGAGCTCATTAAAAGCCAGCAAAAACAGACAAATTCAGTTACAAAGTTCAATATGACTTCTCGGTACAAGTTACCATATATATGATTTTTTAAAACACAAAAACATGTGACCATGAGGTGCATTACCACTAAAGGGAATCGCTGTGTCGCTCTGCTGGTGCTGGAAAGTTAATGTAAAAATGTCATGTTTGGTCAACTTTTGATACCGTGTCAGCAGGAAACGGTAATGTATTTTGTTTCTGCTAACACTTGCTTGTACCTCAGAGTCCCACGCATCTCGGCCCGGCTCAGGTGAGAGTGGATGAGCTCTGCTCTGCCTTTTGGCTTGGGGCACTAGGTGGCCACTCTCCTCATCACCACCACTGTGCTGCCGTTTCCTATTTGGGTGCAAGCACATAAATATAGAACTGTAAAGCAAACACTTCATTGTTTTTCAGATACACCAAGCTAAAACTAATCAAGTCTAATAAAAAGCGATCCTGCAAATATCCCACCTTTAAAGGTTTAATGTTCATATGTTTAAATCTAATGATGGTGGGATTTATTTTTAGAACACTGTATTAGAATGCAAACGTTTCTAATAGGTGTGCCTAATAAACCATCAGAATCCATCATAATCCATCAAAACAATGTGTCCAACTGGGTGTAAGGAAGCAGGTAGATGTGCAGCTAACACACATGCATTACTCACGCTTATTGCTATGTATACACAAAATATGTAACGTTAAAGCTGTTACTGATGTTGTATCCGAAACAAAATGCCTGATTTATCAGCAGCAAAAACACAACAAACAATAGCCTAACACATAATTGTCCAACACATATCGTTACAAAAGGCTAACACAGGCCAACGTAAGGTTAATCCAATACCAGCATCAGGCAAAAGCGTTGCGTTATCTGATTAGTTAGCTAAGTGTTGTAGGTATTACTCACCTGTTTTCAGTCAACATATGATGACACTGTATCAGTCTCGTTGAGGTTCCTGTGGATTAATTTTAGTCAGACAGGAAACCCTGGCTGGTCGACGACTTGTTAATGTGCCGTTAGCTTGCTCGCAGTGAGCCGATGTCCAATCAATTGAGTTAGCAAACTAACCTTGCCTGGTTAGCTAGCTAATTATGCTAAACAATGACGCTACGCTTTTTGTCATCTTGGCAAAGTCGATATAGGTTATTGGATAATCAGCAAGTGTTTACTACGACACTTTAGTTATTCGGCTATTAAACTAAAACCAGCTCCGGCGTTTACGTGCTAAACGTCGAACGCTAACATTAGTTATCGCTAGATAAAGAGCCAGCCCCAAACGCTCAACGTTAATCAGTAGTTACGAGCTAACGCAAAGTCATTGTTAGCAAACGTAGACTTAGCTGATACTCTTAATGGACGAAAGTTCTCTGTGGCATACATTACAGAAACTACTTCACTTGTCTCAAACAAAGATTACATTAATATTTAGCACAGCCCAAATACATTTGCATCTACTCTCGTGAACTCAGTGTAGCCACCGTTAGCAACACCAGCCGACAGACACAGTCAAAGCCAACGGCAGCAGCTGTGTTTACATGACACTGCGCCTGCGCAACGTCTTCTTCTTCGGGGTTTTTGTGGCAGCCGGCTGGCCATCTTCTGGTTTTGATCTCTCCCTGCATATACTATACTTTTATAATGTTGAGATAAGGCCTGTTATTGAAAAAAATAAATAATACTGCACCTCTACATTGACGTCACTAAGTTTAGATAACACACTTATTTCATTTGTAGGTTATGAAGACGAGACTTGTATTTGTAGTTAAACAGAAACTAATAACAGATATTGTCTTCACCAGAAGATGTCACTGTTCACAACACAATGGTTGTTCGATATATTGTAATTGAACGTAATTATTGCTTTGAGGAATGAAAGTCCCAAGCTGTTTTCTCAAAAAAAACTAAAATTAAAATCATAAATATATAAATAAAAAGAAGCAGCTAACATAGGCATTTTTTTCATAATGTACCAACGTTTAGAATAATTTACAAAGGCTGTTATAAAAGATTTTTTTAAAAAAAAAAAAATGGAAATAAAACATTATTTGAAGGATTGACATCTTCCCAACCCGGAAGCATTGTACTTCGTGCTGCCTATCCACTAAGCCAATAGAGTGTGTGCGTGAGTGTGTGTGTGTGTGTGTGTGTGTGTGTGGAGAAGAAAAAAAAAAACGCCCCCGCCAACCATTCACGCGAAGGACGGAGGTGAGGTTGCCAGATCCTCAGCAGCAGCGGTCCTGTTAGTTTAAGGAAATCATCGCAATGGGGAGCACGGATTCAAAACTGAATTTCAGGAAAGCGGTTATTCAGCTGACAACCAAAACACAGGTAGGTTAAAATATCCTCCAAGTAAAATAAAAGAAGCGACGTTTTGTGGAGGGATGGAGCCGAGGATCGCACTGTGGAGCATCACCGAGGAATTAAATAAGGCTGATGACGTGCCAGCAAAACAAACAGTCTCATGCGGCAAACGACCTCTTTACATTTCACATGGTTTTATTATTCTACATCATTGCAATATTTATCATATCGACGTAGGCTGCATGTACCGAAGTCCATGAAGTACCCCCCCCCTTTATTTTTTTAATTTGATATAAACCGTTACATTAAAGATCCATCGATTACGTCAAACAGTTGATTTATCATAAACCTTTGTTCGAGCTCCACAGGATTAATTTTGACGATACAGTCTAAAATGTCGAAGCTAAATGAAACTGATGACGTACGTCTGGACGTTTGCAGATGCGGCAGGTGGACGATTCGATGCGTGTTTACATTGTCATTACGTCCCTGCATGGACTGAGTAATACAACACTAACTAACCGTGTGTTATGACGACATATGCATCTATTATATTGCAGGGCAAAGCAGGGTCAGTTGTTGCCACTGTATTTAAAAGTCACGTGTTTGGCAAAGATATGTGGGAATTAAAATGTAAACGCATTTTTTACAGCCAGTGGAAGCCACAGATGATGCCTTTTGGGACCAGTTCTGGGCAGACACTACCACCACAGTGCAGGATGTTTTTGCTCTGGTGCCAGCTGCAGAGATAAGAGCTGTTCGAGAGGAGTCTCCCTCAAATTTGGCAACCCTCTGCTACAAGGTAGTACTTCTGCATCAGTGCATGATACATTAGGAGATCAGATTCCACTGCCACATGCCTATATTTAAACCACCACATGGAATATTGTTGTGCTGAAACAAGGGAGGATTGTGTTTGTGTCCTGCACATGCATTTGTCAGCACAGCCGTGTTTCGTGTTCTCTGATGTGGGAATTAGTGAGTCACCTCCTTTTCCTTTCTCCTCGCTTCCCGTCTCTTGCTCTCAGGTTCCGTTTGAGGCTGCCTATCAGAAACAAAACAGACTCGCCGGGCAATTACAGCCTAATTAAAATAAAGAGGAAGAGTCGAGAGTCCTTGAAGTGGAGCTGATGCACACTGTTGATTAAATGTAGCTGATTAATTATTTTTAAGAATAAATCCTTGTTAAAGGGCCAAAACAACAAGATATGGCTCTATCTTATGAGCAAAACTCATGTAATAGTTAGAAAAATAGTTTTCTTCCCAGTATCAATGATGTCCTGTGCACAAAGTGGTCAATAAACTACTACATTCTAAGGGCATAGTAACTGATAAATATTATAAGAATATGTTGATGTTGATGTTAAAATTGTATCTTCCACAAGACCAGCCCTACCAAAACATTTGGATTTGGATTGTTCTAAATTTGTTGTTTTAAACAATGAGAACATAATTACTGAGAGAACAACATACCAGAAAACAGGAAGTCTGTCAGGCACCATGCATATTGACTGGTAGAAAATTAACATTTTCAGTGTTTGATAGAAAAGGTTGCTGTAGAAAACTGGAATATTAAAAGGTTATTGAAAACACTAGAGCAGATGTGTCAGATGTTTTGCAGGTTAAATGATTGTGATCATTGTGTCTGGCTCAGTGGATGGTCCTATGCTGCACATAGTCCTTCTCATGCACTTCCTGCGCATTTTTCTTATTTGTCAGGCTGTGGAGAAGCTGGTGCAAGGGGCAGAGTCTGGCTGTCCCACAGAGAGGGAGAAGCAGGTGATCCTGAACTGCACTCGAATCCTGACCCGCATCCTTCCTTACATCTTTGAGGACCAGGACTGGAGAGGGTTCTTCTGGTCAACAGTGCCTGGAGCTGGGCGGGCTGGTGTAAGTGGGCACAACAAATAGAGACAAATGTCAACACAAATGTTAAGACAATTCATAGTGATTATACTGAATATAAAGTATATGACAAAAAATTGGTTCTCCATATTTACCCCAGTGATATGAAACAATGGATGCATCAAAGTTACAAGCTCGTTGAGTTTATGAACTCATAATTTTCAGTCAGTTCATCAGTTAAATAGGTTTATTTGTCCAACTTGTGAGCACGTATATTTTCCTTTTTCTCTTTTTTTAACTCACAATTTTAGTTTTATTCAAATTTATTTTGCAGGAGATGCCTTAAAATAACCACAAAAGTTGTGTGTGTGTGTGTATCTATCTATGCAGCCTAAATGCAGAGCATAACACAGCTAAATAAATGTATCCTTTCCAGACAGATGAGTTGGATGATGATGATGGTGCTCGACCACTGGCCGAATCGCTGCTCCTGGCTATCGCTGACCTGCTCTTCTGCCCTGACTTCACTGTGCACAGCCATAAGAAAGGCCCTGTGAGTAGCCAGTGTCCCAATGTTATGAACTCTCATCACCATCCAGCAATTATTTTTGACACTTTGTGACAATTGCAGAACTCAACTAATGTCATATTTTTTTGCCAACTTTAGTTTGAGTGTTCTAAAAATTACAAACCTTTTCTAGCACTGTTTTTGTCTTCCCGGTCCACTAACCTGCCAGGCTAGTTTTTCTAAGAGAACAAAGACATCATAGTAGATGATACAGTACACTGTCAGTTTCACCAGGAAGAACTCCTTGTGTCTCAAGAGTAACGAAGGAATGTTGCATGTCAGACTGTAAAATTGCTGCTCACAATGAATGCTCTTTAGTGGTTTAAAATTCAACGATACCTCTTTTATTATTTTCCCATGATTGTACAGTTTCACCACTTACGGCCTTGTGAAAAATGAGATCGGTTACCGTACTCGTTTTTGGAGGTTTTCAAACAAAGCCCTTGTTTTTTTGAAGAAATTGCAGAAGTGTGTTTTGTTTCTTGAAGCCAACCATGTTGACTAATGGTGTCAAAGAAAGGTGAATCGTTAGTGTGAGATATGGAAGAAATATGTCGTGCAGGCTGTGCTGTTGGAAAACGCTTATAACCTAAAGCTTTAATGACACATCAAAGAAATTGTCATTTCAAAATACACAGTTATTTTTTGTTTCTTTTAGGTTTAAGTTAATTTCTGAGTGATTTGAAATGTTATTAAATCCCTTATAATTTTAATAATTAAAATTAATTAATTGATGTTTTGTGTTGCGTTATCTAGGACTCAGTAGAAAACATGCAGTCCATAGACAGCTGTGAATATATCTGGGAAGCCGGGGTGGGCTTTGCACAGTCCCCCTCTCAACTATATCCATGATCTGAATAGGTGAGTCGGCTGTATAACAAACGGACTGTTTTTTCAGGCTCACTTTTTATTGACTTTTTTGTTTTATTCCACCTCTGTGTCCTTGTCTCTGATCCACTTCAGGACAGAGCTGCTAAGACTGTTACTAACCTGCTTCTCTGAGGCCATGTACCTGCCTCCTTCATCAGACAACAATGTCCTCAACCCCTGGGTGACTTTCTTCTGCTCTACAGAAAACAGGTAATGGACACGTAGGTACATTAATACGTGCCCAGACAAACACGTGTGTTAAAGAAAAATATTATGAGGAAGAGCGACATTGACTGATGCAAACTGATTTTATTTATTTTCCTATAGACAGCACTGCCTCTTTCGATTTATTGCTATAGCTTGCTGTTAGTGTGATTGCTTGATTTTTTATTTAATATGACCCTTGGTTTTCTGCTGTTTTTGTGCGACTGTGGTGCTGTTTCACTTAGTAGGAATTTATCATGAATATGGCTTATGCCTCAGTTATCCAGGAGGTTGGAATTTCAAAAATAATACCTTAAAAGTGGACTACTATTCCTTAATTAAAGAATGTTTGTGTTGGAATTTCTGCATTATTTCTGTTCCTTAGAAATACAGCATCTTTTAATTCATTTTTTTTTTTTTAAAGTAGTAGGCCGATATAACAACCGTGACATCAGATCAGTTGATTCCCTCTGTGCCTCACTTACCAGTGTTTAAAACAGGAACTTACCAACTATGTGACTTGACCCCAATTCAGAGAAAAGCACAATAAGAGAAAATATATTATTAGAAATTTGAATTAATTTAAATCAAGTAACTAAAAACAACAAGAAGTATACTGGTCCAACTAAAAGAGAGAATGAGACACATGGTGGACCAGCTGCTCCTGACTGGTCAGGAGGATTTGATTATTTGAGTTTCCTGAAACAAAAGAGCAGACGCAGAAACACCATTCAGGATCTCAGTTTGTAATGACAACTAGTTCTAACACGTGCTCATTATTTCCTAAAATGATTTTTGTGATTTTCTCCCCAGACATGCTCTTCCTCTGTTCACTTCTCTACTGAATGTGGTGTGCGCCTACGATCCAGTGGGCTATGGCATCCCGTACAACCACCTGCTCTTCGCTGACTACCGGGAGCAGCTGGTGGAGCAGGCAGTGCAGATACTCATTGTGACACTGGAGCATGATGGAGGGGTTCTCCATCGCCCTGCCTCCCCGTCAAGCATAGAGGAACAAGAGGTTTGAAACTACAAGCAGTAAAAATCTATATAACAAATAGCATTTTTAAAAATTGTTATTCAAATAAATCTCTGTATGTTTGTGCAGTCCACAGGCCCTGAAAACCTGTTTGTCAATTATTTGTCAAGAATTCACAGAGAGGAGGTATTTATATCAGCATTTCTGTGGTAAACACAAGGATTTTCTCTGTAAAGATCACATGTCCAGAGCTTCTTGTGTTCCTCCATTGGCAGGACTTTGACTTTGTACTAAAGGGCCTAGCTCGTCTTCTGACCAACCCTTTGACTCAAACATACTTACCTAACTCGACAAAGAAGATCCAATTCCACCAAGAGCTGCTGGTGCTTTTCTGGAAGCTTTGTGACTTCAATAAGGTTTGAAAGACCTACAATGAGGAGTTAGCACAATGAGTGTGCCAGTGCTTTCTTTCTTCAGCATAACCCCCTTTTTGTTTCTGGCACAGAAATTCCTGTTTTTTGTCCTGAAGAGCAGTGATGTTCTGGATATTCTGGTTCCTATCCTCTATTACCTGAATGATGCCAGAGCCGATCAGTGTGAGCCTCATCCTTTTGTTCTTAGTGTTCTGCACCGAAGAAGCCTCTATGTCTCATGTCCATTTATTCTCCTCCTGATGTGTTTTATTTTTCTGTCGCAGCCCGTGTCGGACTAATGCACATTGGTGTGTTTATTTTGCTGCTGCTGAGTGGGGAGAGAAACTTTGGCGTTCGCTTGAACAAGCCCTACTCCATCCATGTGCCTATGGACATCCCTGTGTTCACAGGGACTCATGCTGACCTACTTATAGTGGTGAGACAACTGCTGCATTACATCACCAGCTAATGTTCCTTATTGCTGGCTAAGTCATGGCTCACAGCTGTTACTCTGTTTGTTTTAAAGGTGTTTCACAAGATTATCACCACAGGCCACCAGCGTCTCCAGCCTCTGTTTGACTGCCTGCTCACCATTGTTGTCAACGGTAAATTGCTGATGGAAAGTGCATAGATTTTATGTGTCAATGACCAAATCATCAGAAATAATCTTCAGACTTCATAAATAATTTGTGACCATAATCTATCTTCTGCCTGTTCTGCAGTGTCTCCCTACTTGAAGAGCTTGTCAATGGTGGCAGCCAACAAACTACTCCACCTGCTGGAGGCCTTCTCCACCAGCTGGTTTCTGTTCTCGGCAGCACAGAACCATCACCTTGTGTTCTTCCTTCTTGAGGCTTTTAACAATATCATCCAGTACCAGTTTGACGGTGAGCTGTTGTAAACGTCAGGGCATTGAAAATAACATCATTTTTCATATAAATCTGACCTCTCTCGCTCTCACCTCCAGGAAACTGCAACCTGGTGTACGCCATCATCCGAAAACGTAATGTGTTCCACCAGCTGGCCAACCTGCCCTCCGATCCAGCTTCCATCCAAAAGGCTCTGCAGAGGAAGAGGAAGTCGCCAGATGTCATTTCACGCACTAGCTCCCAGGAGACTGTTTCCATGGAGGGCTCTCACCCTGCTGTGCCAGCGGAGCCTGGTACACTGAAGGCCAGTCTAGTCGCTATGCCAGGTACTGGCGCCGTGTCCAATTTGGACGTGACGGATTGAGTGTTTAACTGGATACTTACTGAACAAACACGGCTGCCAATGATTGATAATAGGGATTCAGGAGAATAAGGATGTTCATAATGTGTAATAATAAGGACTATCGTCAATTGTGGATTTGTTTTGCTGACTGCTATTTATGGTAGCAATGAGAGTTATGTAAGATTCACTCAAATTGAATTATTGTGCCCACGCTCATAAAAAAACTGCAGTACAAAGGTAATTCTCAATTATGTTAAGTTATACTGGGTTTTATACACAAATATAGCTCTGTGGTACAAAGTGAAAGGCTGTATCAGAATTTGACTATATAAACATGTTGCTTATATAAAAGAATTGCTTATGTTTGATATTGGTTTTCTTGAAAATAAGTAAAATATAGAATAGCTCACTTAATTTGCGGTTTATGGTTTTCTGCAGGTATTGATAAACTGACTGAAAAGTCACAGGTATCAGAGGATGGTACCATGGTGTCTGTTCCAAAGACAGACTCTCCACACACAGTCCATCCAGACCAAAGTGCAGTTGGCGGGACTAGTGACACAGAGTCAAACTCAGGCAAAGACAATGAAGTAAGTGTGTGTCTCTGTGTGCAGGTTTTTATTTTAAAAACTGTACATAATAGTAAAGCCATTTTTTAATATTACCAGGATGTTTTCTACACCGAAGCAGAAATGGAGAGAAGACGTTTGTCAAGTGCATCTTCTACATCATGTTGGGCTCCTACACCAGAATGGGTCAGTAACACCCTTTTCCTCTCATCTGTGTCTTTAATTTTTTTTTACAAATATTGCTATAATATAACTTTTGTAAAAAACTTCAGTTTTTTTTTTTTTTTTTGTCCTAGGTCCTTTCCTGGAAGTGTAAGCTACCCCTGCAGACTATTATGCGTCTTCTACAAGTGCTAGTTCCCCAAGTGGAGAAGATCTGCATTGACAAGTATGCAAACACTTCTATCCCTGCTTGTCGTGAATAAATAATTTGGATCAAATTCTTTTGAAATATTACCAGAATTTATATTCCAAGTGTGCTGACTTGTTTACTTCAGGGGTCTCACAGATGAATCAGAGATCCTGAAATTTCTCCAGCATGGTACATTAGTGGGCCTGCTGCCCGTTCCTCACCCCATCCTCATCAGAAAGTATCAGGCCAACGCAGGCACTGCCATGTGGTTTCGCACCTACATGTGGGGTGTCGTCTATTTGCGGTGAGTCAGAAATAACAGCTGAACAAGTCATCTTTCCATACTGGTTAAAAGTAAAATCTTATACATTTTTTTTCTTCTAGCAATGTGGACCCTCCTATCTGGTACGACACGGATGTCCGCCTTTTTGAAATCCAGAGGATGTAGACAGAGGGCTTTTTGACAGAAATAAATTGGACAGCTCACCTTTAGGGTTCCACTTCCCTTGAGAATCTGCTGGTTTCTCAGTAAACCTCAGTGTGTTTAACTTTCCTCCGTAATCATCATCATCATAACGCTTTGCCCTCATACCTCCAACTTGGGTAAGAGATACCTCTCACATTAAGATGGGAGATGGTCAAATTTTTGTGTTTTTCCATAAACATCTGTGTTTCCCCAGACTGTAAGACCACAGAATGTCTGTCAAAGCACTGAGGCCGGTGCATTTGCTGAATGCTGAGGTTTCTTTGTTGACTTAAAATGGAAAGATGCTGTTTAAATTTTCAGACTTGTTATAGAAGATATGATGCTGTCCAACGGAGGCTTGCAACATCTCGGATGGCACAATATTTGGTGTTTCATGTTATTTGTTGTTCTTGCTATGCTTTAAAGTGAACGTGCACTTTGAAATGTCTTTTAATATGGTTGTAGTTTGTGATAATGTAACTCTTCCAAACAGGTCTTTGGAGACAATAATACAAATTATATGTTTAATGTATACGACCAGGTTTAAGTTTGGAACTGGCTGGCTATGCTTACTATGCTTGATGTTGAAAATTGTATTTTCCTTAAATTATCCTGAAAATATATATTGATACATGTCAATTCTGAGTTGGTCACACTGTGCTGGGAAGTCTCAGATTCAAGCTACGTGAACTTTTAAGAGTAACTTCGGATCACAAGTGGATATGAAATAATACTGAAGGACCATAGTGACTGATCAGCTATTAGAGATTACTTTATCCATAACTGGGCTACAATGTGCCACAGAAGGCAAAGCTGACCACTAGATGGCACAATGCCTCCCTTCATCAATCACCTAAAAGTTTGACTTTTACAACACCACTGATAGTGAAAAGTAAAAGCAGAAGTAACTGTCTGTCCAGAGCAGTAATAAAGTCTAACCTGCAGTGGTTTTCCGAAAGTGCATTAACAGTTCTCTAAAACTCCAGGGTGATGATAAGAAACAGCAATGATTCTAGTCACGAATGTTCCAAGATAAACAATTATAAACTACTGGACTAACATTTTTCTGGGCTTCTCAACATACCAGAAGTCAAAAATATTTTCTGTAAAATTTAATAAAATAATAGTCAACTTAAACATGAAATACATAAAAATCATAAAATTACCCTCAATGCTAAGCTAAGAGACTAAATACACCTCGATAAGACTAGCAACAGAGTGCATCCTGTAGAAGATTCCAAAAGGAAGTCCAACATTTACAACTGCAGCCCACATCGTGAATTTGTAGAATTTTATCTGAAGTAGATGCTGAAACTGGGGCCGTGCACCAAAAGCAGGCATGATCCACAGCTGTCAATACGAGAAAGAAAATACATCAGTCATTGGTCTGCAGCATTCAAAGAGCGATGACGAAAAGAAACCACTTACAATGACATTAGCACACAACAGAAACATACAGACGTCCTTCAGAACTCTTCTCTTCCAACTCAGCTTATCATGTCTTGAAGACAAGGAGCTGGGCTCATTGCTCTTCATTAAAATGCTCATCTCTGTCTCTTCTGGAAAGTTACAGGTGTTTCTGTGCTGGGCTGCGTCCTGCGTCGTGACATAAGGCTTCCGGTGCAGTCCTTTAATGATGAAGCAATTTTGAAGGCCAAGCTCAAGGACCGTCAGCAAGGCCCAAATCAGGTTGAGGGCATCTAGGTTTCCACTGGCTCCCGTCGCCATCACAGCTACGATAGTGAAATAACTGATGATGAACTGTCCCATTGAGGCGATCACCAGCAGCCCTACATCCAGGCTGCGACTGGGGTTTTTCTCTGAGACATGCTCCCTGCGGTCCAGCCTGTACATAACGCAGCCAACCACAGTAAAGCCAGACATCAGGCTCAGTATTACTATATTCACGATGAAATGGATCAGTAAAGCCTCGTTTCTCCTCTCTTCATTCTCTTTTTGTATGTCCATCTTATACACTATAAATGTTACAAGTCCTGCCACCACCAGAAGTATTCCTGTTAAGGGTCCTAAACACACGTTCTTCAAATGGAATTTGAGACTGTGGCAGCTCTGGCCATCCACAATTCGACCCACATTTTTCCACATGATGTAAGCCATAGCAGAAGCAAAGAGGCAGTATTCTAAGTTGAAGGGGTACAGGTAGTACAAGGCCTTTTCGAAGATGTCGCAAAATGGGTGGCTGCAATTACAGCTGCACTCATCCCCATAGCTGACTGAAATGGGAAGCAGAGCAGTTCAGAGATCTTCTTTCTTTAACAGCGACCATGAACGGATCTGATTACAGTTCAAAACAAATATCAATACCTCTGTATATCGCGTTTGAGACGTTGACATCTAAATTAGCAATGCCAAGTTGATGAACCGATTCGTCGATCACTGCTGCCATCCACATAACCAGGTTAGTCGAAAGCATAAGAGTAAGTCCACACCTGAAAAAGTTAAACATTGAGTGTGCTGCAAGATGAAAGACTATGATTAATAAAGAACGTACCGTGTAAAATCTGTGTGTAGCTGCACACAGTCCTTTGAATGAATCCACAGGAAGTATGTCTAGAACAAAAGCGTTTGTTAGGTTTCCCATTCAAAGAACAAGTGAGACTGTATGTTCCTAAGACTCAGAAACAAAAATTGAAAATTAAAATGCAACAACCTGGACAAATAAAAATACAACTTGCACAAAAGGGAAGGAAACTTCAACAGCTGATTTACAGTGAAGGTATCCCATATAGTTGGCAATCTTGAAGATGTCCATGATTAGACTCAACAGGCCAAACAGCAAAAGTCCAACTGTAAATGTAAATGCAAAAGTTATGAATCCCTAGTAATTTTCCATCTAAAACTGACACACAAGAGCTCTCACCTCTGAGCCACAGAGGCCCTGCGTGGCTGTCTTTACACAGGACTGCTTGGTCCTTTCGAGAGGTGACAACGGTGTAAAAGATCATCCACAACATAGTGAGGACGAGAAGAACGATGAGGAAGATTTGTCGGTGCAGAGCAGCAGTGACCTCGCTGGTTAAAGCATTGCTGCTGACCAGGGCACTGCCCAGGATCAGGATGTTGATGCAGATGATGCCAGACAGCAGCCATCCACCACCACGGGGAGCCTGCACATGGGGAAGAACAGCCGGCCTGGGGAAATACGGGTTTTTCTGCTGTGCTGCTATTTCGAAGTTGGATGGATGGGTGTCCACAGCAGCATTCTGTGTTTTTCTGTGAAGAAAAGGTCAGTGTGCAGTGCAAGACCATTAAGCCCAAAGATTATTATTATTTTTTTTTTTGTAATCCCAAAAAATAATCATTTGGATCTAGGCTAACCTCATGAAAGCGAGTTCTGTTAATGATATTCTTTACCCTTCATTTACAACATTACTAAGTTCAACTCATTGGTTGTTTGTCAAAAAACTCAAATACATCACCGCAAATCCACCTAGAGAAAAGATTGTTGCACGTCTGGCACTCGTGCAAAGACATCATCCAGGTGGGGTGTGGACCTGCCCCCATTTCCTCAAAATTCGAATTCATTTATCGAAAGTGAGAGATGAAAATCTGAAAACAGCTGAACTCTGTGCAGGTCAGGTTACACAGTAAACAGGTGCAGAGCACAAGGTGCAGTCAAAGAGGAAACTGCTGTAATTAGATTCAGCTGGGTGGTGGTTTCTCGTTCCCAACCCCCGCACCCACACTGATCATGTAGACCATGCATTTTATTGAACAACATATTTATTTCTAATAGCATGTGACACAGGTGACAGTGCCACTGAGAGAAGTCATGCGTGTGTTTCGACTGTTTGTCCTATTCTGCCAATGTTCATGGCTAATTTAGCTTCTGTTTACTACATAATTCTGCCCACAACACCTCTGAAAAGGCATGTGTGTTCATTATATATATATATATATATATATATATATATATAGACTTTTATATAGGATCCTGGTTGCTTTCAGAGAAACTGGATTACTTAGTTATTCAGATACTTTAGCTGAGTAAACCTGATTCATAATTACTTGAAAAATTTTTAAATAAAATAAGAGACAAAACTGGATTTTCTTAAAACAAGCCTGTTATTGCAGACAATGTAAATCTTTTACAGGTCACCTGCTTGAACAGGCTCATCAACTTAACTGGTAAAGTGTGTGCACTCGTGTTAGTCACAAGATTGGAAACAAAGGTCACAGAATTTTCCCTTCTGTCTCTCACAAATAATCATGATGCTGAAAACAGCAGACATGCTCCTTCTCTTCTGTCTTGTCGGCACAGCAAATGCCCTGTACAAACAGTGGATTCCCGACACCAACTTTGAGAATAAGACAACTGGGACAAAGGAGCTGTGCCATGTGGAAATGACCGAGCTCAGTTTTTAGCCCAGAGAAGGGTGTCTGTGTTTGTGGAGACCACACATGCTCTGCAGGAGATGAGGTTGCCGGTTGATGGAGAGTTCATCCTGAATTCAGGTTCGGGATTCTATGTTTCAGCGGGACAAGAGCCAGGCTGTGGACAAGGCGTCATGACCCAGTTCAAAGATTCCGAGTCTCTTCGGTGGTTTGACCCAGCTCTGTGGCAGACAGCTGAAACTCCTCATGACCTGCAGCAGGGAAACTTCCTGTTCTCAGTCCACGAGGAGAGCGTCCCTTGCCAGTATGATGATGTGATTTTCAAAGCCCTGTCCTCGTTCAGGGTGGACATCAGCTCCAGTCAGTCTAGCATTCCTGTAAAATCAGTGTCTGTGCTCGGGAAGTTATTTGAAAGCGGGTCTGAGTTCATGCAGTATCTCAGCTCACGCTCAGGGCGGCTTCAGTTTCATGGGTCCTCTGCAGTCACTGTTGGGAACCTGGGCTGTGGGGATCCATCCGGCTGTGACTGTGGCAACTCCGTAAACCATGAGCGCATCTGCAATACTGTAACATGTTCCTCTCTGAGCTGCAAGAAACCTCTACTGCCTGTGGGACACTGCTGCGAGGTATGCGGTGCCGTCGTCAACATCTACTATGCCGACGGTTTCAACCTGCAATCTTACAGGCAACGAATCCATCAAAATTTTCTTGTGCAAACTAAATACAAATCCATACAGTTGGGGATGTCGAAAATCTTCAAGCCACAGCAGCTGATGGGGATCCTCCCTTTCAGTACCTCACCTGAGATCCAGGTGGTAATTCTGGATGGAGAGAATGGAGCCAAATCAGAGGCCCTTGCTCAGGACATAGTGAAGGATGCACGTTCCAATGGCCTAAACCTGCAGATCACTGGGGCGGAATTTCAGGCCTCCTCTGGCAGCAGCAGCAATGATTCTGGAGGAAATGCTGGCGTGGTGGTTGGAGCTGTGTTTGGAGTTTTAATAATCATTACACTCATTGTTGTTGTGGGTGTTCTGGTTCGTAAGGGAGTTGTTAAAATGCCAGCAATGCCTTCAATGCCTTCAATACCGTCACTGGGCAGCTTGAAGAAGAAGAGCGAAACTGGAGACGTGGATGGGCCCCTCGACCACGGGTTTGACAACCCCATGTTTGATAGGCCTAGTTTGATGCCTGAAATCCCTGGTCTGTATGCGACTGAAACAAAAAATTCAATCTCTATGACTCAGACAGGTGTGCACTTTATAAATCCAGTTTATGATGAGAATGAAACAGATTTTAGTGCCTGAAGTTGAAACTGTGAACTACAGTATGCGAATGTACCTTTGCCTTAACTTGACGGGTTAACACACCCCTCATAAAGAGTAAATCATCTTACAGCTTAGTACTAATTCAAAAAAACTTCAAAAAATGATGATGAACACTGATGCTTTAAATAACCAAGTGAACTTTTAAGTCAAATAAAAAGAATTATTGGCAGACGACTGTGTACTTTTTTCCTCATTCATATCACATCAAGGGCTGTAAAGCTGCAATACAGCTGCAGTAAATTCCTAACACGCCTATTGCTGTGCAGCTTTTCTGTGCTCACGTTGCACAGTTACTGCTCGATCTTGGTAAATTTAACCTTCGGTGACATTTACAGTGTGTGAAACAATCATATGTATCAACTTTATTTACCTTGTTATGAAACCCCAATTTAATGTTTATTTAATTTACAAGCTCACAGTGTACCCGGAATTCTGTGAAACACGGGAAGAGGCATAATTTTGCATCAACCTATGACACTACAGAGTCACTGAAAGTCAGGCGGTAACATGAAATCAGCCTTGTTCAGGAACAGTCTCTCAGGGCTGGTTATATCATAAAAACTTAACTGTAACTCAGTTTGGACGTTATCAGTGACTTCCAACGCTGTCTCCACAGCAGCTTGCCAGGCATAGAACCAATAACAGTTCATTCCCACACAACAAAGAAACCTTCCTTTCAATTAAAAATATTATTTTAAAACTTTTTGGACATTTTTTCTGGGCATACCTTATTTGATAGACACTAGTAGTGGGCAGACAGGAAAGACATAGGGTAGGACAAGACCACAGCCAGAATAAAACTCGGGATACTACAGTTATGTAGCATGCACAATAACCTGATTTTTTATTTTTTAGATGTTCAATGGGATTTCTAAAGGCTAATCTGTTTGCTGATGTAATTCTAAACTGCATCAATAAAGTCTTGCAACATATTTTGTCTTTCTATTTTAATGTTTTTGAGAAACTCATTGGAGCACTTGTTAAAATCAGGACTTTCATTCATTACCAACTTTACATGTGCTCAAATAGGCCGTAATTTCAGGGACTCATGTTCTTTAGAGAGAGCAGTGAGTGGAAAAGAAAGGGACACATTTACAGATGGTGGCAATAAAGTTGTCATGATGTACTGAGTGGGTTATTTGGAAATGAGTTTACAATGTCTGGGAGTTGAACCGGCTGGGTTGTGATTTACAGGTGGATGAGCCCAGTGAACGGTAAGAGATGAACTGCTGCAGATGATCCAGAAAGATTAGTGGTGAGAAAGGACGTGTCAGTGTATTTGAGCTTCCAGTAAACACGATCTTGGATGCAAATGCAGATTACATCATGGTGGCATGGATATTCTGTGGCTGACTAAACACCGTTTTGCATGTTAACAAGTGAATGCTGGCAGACACGCTGCACCGTGCCGTTTAAACATAGCTGACTCAGCACTTTTATGAATCACACTCAGTTTGTGTCTGTAGGACAGAATCAGGTCACGCAGCTCCTGTGTAGCCGTGCAGTCCATGCAGCCGATGTATTCATCTGCTACGCCTGCTGCTCTTGTGATGCATGCAAAAAAAAAAAAGGCATACACTCACATATATCTGGTATATATCAATAACTGAAGAGCTGAAATGTCTGTTCTGTCTACACTGTCAACACACTAGCATCCAAGATAAACTCAGAGAACATCCTGTACTAATCCAAGATCATATGATACATTTCACCTCATGTTTATCATGTGCCACTTCTCTTCTACTGTTATTTTAAAAATGTGATATATTTTGTACTTGCAGGAAGTGGATATCATCATTTGAGCCGGTGTTTTCATCAGCCCTGTTCTTGTCTGCTCCAGATATGCCGGGATGTCTGTCTCTGCGCTCTCCACTGCCCCTTTCCTGGCCTTCTTCACAGTCGGCTGCAGCCTGGCAAACTGCTCAGTGTTAACAAGAACCTTTTGCACTGAAGACTGTGAAAAGCCAACAACTAAAGAGAAAAAGAAATTGTGCAGAAATTTATAATGAAATCCCACTGAGCATGAAATGCATTCACAAAAAAACTGTTATGGTGAAATTTGCTTTGCATGCATATTGTACCTTAAAAGTCACTGTTGCTCAGCATTTTTCCAACTGCCTCCTCAGCTGCCTGTATAACCGACCTCTTCGTTTTTCTTCTGCAACTTAGTCAGTCTTCACAAAAACAGATGTGTGTTCATTTTTTCAAATATAACCATAAGGAACCAATTTAAGACCAGTAATGACATATTCTAATAACATCTTGTGCACTTTGAAAAAAGGGCTACAGCCAAAATTATTCTAATAATATAAATGTACAGATTCAGTAATTCATGTTACTGCATGTGTGAGACCTTGATCTGTGGGTTTGCCTCCTCCACAGATGTAACATTTCCCCTTTGTGCAGCTTGCTCTTTCAGCCCAGAAACAAATTGCAAGTTCCTATTAGGAATAAACACTAAAGAGGAAATTGATAAACCTCACAAGTCCATCATTTAAGGTTGTGCAGGGGATCCACCAGACAACGTTTTGGGAATTTGGTATTTTGCAAATGAGGACTGAGATGAAGATCACAGCAAGGACCCAGATGAGTCAGGTAGGACTTTAAATCCTTGCTGTGGCTGTTCATGCAGGGTTCAGCTGGAGCTACATGTTGGATGTCTGCATGAACGTACTCTCCAGGTCCCCTTTTACATCAGCCTTGTGTTAAATGTCATCAAAAAGTTTCAAATGCACATCAATTCACAAATACCAATGAACATCCTCTCATGCATTTGGTCCAGAACAATGACTCGGCTTGCTTAAGTTTTGCTTATAAACTGATTTTTTTAACACCAGGGTTCTGTTTCCAATAAGACCACTGAAACCGGCGTCAAATTTCTTTTTTCATCAGACATTTAGTTCTGCTAACATTAACCATGTGGTAGAATCATTGTTTCTTTTAGATAATGGGCTTCAAGACTAAGCCCTTTATCTACAGTACAACGTCCTGATGTCATGCCACACAGCACAGAGGAAACAATGATGCTTGTCTTTAGAGTATCTGTCTTTCTCACAGTCTCACACACACACACACACACACACACACACACACACACCAAATTCTTGGCAAAAGTGTAAAGTTAAGTCTGCATAATAGGAATGTGTGAGACAGAAAGCCCATTGACCTGTGAGAACTGTCTAATAAACCATAACAACATACAGCAGTGCACATTTGTTACAGGAACTCATTTAATAAAAAAAATGTATACTGCTGAGGGAGTAAGTGTTTACCTTATAGAAGGGAATTAGAAAATCAGTTCCCACTTTTTCTCAGCAGAATTCTGCCCACAACTTGATGTCAACCAAACAGTCAACCTCATTTATGAGTATTTAGATAAAATCACATATTTTTTTATGTAAGAACTTATTCATATTTCAAGTTTTAAACCCAATATCTGTCTTAACCTGTAATATTGTGCAATCTTAGTATATAAAGTTACTACTATTACCCATAAACCAGTTCAGAGAAATATGATCTTAGTGTCCATCAGCTGTCTTTTAATGAGATTATTTAAAATAAACATTAGCATTATAATAAAATCCCCATTAAATGTTACAAATCCAAGACACTAAACATTAACATACATCATGCTATAAAATATTCTCAAATTACAAAGTTTTGAAAACTGTCACAGGGTCAGTAATGATTTGAGTGATACACAAGGTTTCGAAATCCCTTGGTGTACAGTATGGAGTAAACATGTTATACTGAATGTTATCAGATCATCTAAATATACAGTGTTTTCATCTATTTTCATAAATCAAAACATTTATCTTAATGAACAATTGGCCGGCTTTGCCCGTGAGCCACACTTGGACTGGCATGGCTTTCTGTATGTAAACATGTACAAGAGATAAAATATAAGTACATAAGCAGCTGAGAGTCTCTGGGTTAAAATGTTTCTTGAAAGTTTGTGGTTAACCTCAAATGTATTTATGACAAAGTACAATTTTAAGCAAATGCATAGGCACAAGCAATAAAGGCACATGAGGTGGTAGGATTTACCCCACAGGGGCAAACACTTCAGGGGACACAGACCCCACAATCAGATCTTATATGGCATACAACGACACCACACAGCGCTGCACTCTCATCGTTGTTTTTAGTCTGTCAAACCCTGCAACGCAGGGAACTCAACCATCCAACGCAGCCGATCCTTTACACAAGACGCTGTAATGGAATCATGTCGAGAATTTATCTCCCACTTGTCTCCGCTCGCTTGATAGTAACCTTTATGCTTTGTTACCATTGAGTTACCAGGAGAGCTATATCATTACGTCCTCCGTGTCCGTGCATGACATTCAGTCCACAATGCTTCAGTGACCTTTAAGGCTCGGCGGGTGCACACAGCAGGAGGAACCTCTACAGCAACTTTTATTATCTGCAGGACAGAGTGAAGACACAAGAAAAATCCATGTTTGTAACTGAAGAAGATTTTTTAAAACAATAAATTTTGTCTGTAGCTAGGTGTCTTAGGAACACATCGGGCAGTGTGTGCCTAAATACGTGGACAGACTTATCCCTTTTATGTTTTAGATAAGCTACTGCACATTAAGTTTGGTAATTTTGTACTGTCCAAACTTTTGAATTTGTGTAGGAATCACAGCTAATCAAAGACCCAGTTTGAATATACACATGCAAAGTAAAGCTGCAGGTTGGCATGTTGTTATGGTCATTGACAGGAAGCATACAGACCAGGCAATTATTTTTTTGGCTGAATGTTCTAGTGAGTCTGACCTCAATCCAAACCGACCATGTGTTTCACTGATAAATCCCCGACTGAAGGCAAAATGCCCCTGAAATAAACAAGAAGTCATGATGGCTTGTAGTAAAGGCCGGTCGAAGCATCATCAGGGAAGATTTTTTTTTTTTGCATTTTCTGGTGCCTGTAGGAGACAGACATCCATCAGTATTTAACTTTGAAAGGATTTCTAATCAAATAAACGTACCTCTTTGAAGTTCAGTACATTAAGTAATGCACCATCGCACCCCCACCAGCAAAGTCAGTAAAAAAATTATATTACTAGCAAGTAATCATGGGTGTAAGCAGTTCATATTCTGTGAAGGAAAAAAGCTCTTTCAATGTTTATGAGGAAGGTAATTAGACCCTTTAACTGGTAAGTAACACTAATGTGAACAGAAACTGTTTACAAGAATATTCCAGAGGGCAGCTTTTAGAGCTACAGCGTGTACATTTTTCATAATTTATCTTATTGTGGAAAGTTGCTGTAAGAACCGTACTTGTAGATGGAAGGAGCACCTCTAACCATTTAGAGAAGGTCAAACCCTGCAGGTCACATGCTGACTTGAAACAGTACCCTGTGCAGGTCCACGAAACACCACAATCTTATTTAAAGTCGTATGATACAGATTGACTGATTCACAAAATGTTCCCAAAAGTTGCATATTGGAACTTTAAATATGAGAGTGTTCATGAAATTTATGTTTGAACTGATTTTACTAGAGTTTCCAGTCTCATGCTGTTAAGCTAATGAGAATGTAAACACACACCAAGTTTAAAGTTAGTGAGTGCTTTGTATCAAATCCAGATTAATAAGACTTTACAAAATATTATCCTCACTAGATAGAATTCTTACAAACCTCTTACTCACAGCTCTGTGTCTTCGATAAGCTCTGGCTCTTCTATGGTCTCCAGCCGTCTCTTACAGGCATCTAAGATCTTTTTCCTTGGCCCCAGGGGGATGTGGATGCTCTTGAGGTCTTGGTCCGAGCACAGCAGTAGTGCGTCAAGGTCAATCTTCTCTCTTTTGAGGATGGAGTAAAACTCAGTGAGGCTCTGTGTGGCCAGAAAGACCTCCAGAGGACTTGTGTCAGGCTCGTCATCATTGTCCAGTCCTAATTCAACGTCTTCCCAGGGCAGTTCCTCAATGTTTCTCTCCTGCAGGCTGTGTGCACTGCCAATGCTGTCTTGATCGAGACTTGGGTATTGCTGCAGCCGACTGCGTAAACGCACATTACTGCCCGACCGACCGACGCTGGCATCATCCCGACTACCGAGGTCAAACATCCCCCCGCTCACATAGTTCCTCCGAAAGACCATAGTGCCCAGACCAGGCCGGTTGAACAGGGAATCATGTCCAGAGTCTGTACTGATCTCAGAATATTCTACATCCGGACCATGGAGATCTGGTTCACTCATGGCACGTGAAATGGCATCATCATTTTCTCTTGGGAACATATCACGAATGTTGCGACGGCCACGGTCCCTTGGATTTACATAAGTACCCTGTTTGACAAACATGACGTCATTTCCCAGCTGAAGTCCAGACAGGGAGCGGACACTCTTCCTTCCATCTTCATAGATTTTAAAGGTCCCATCTCCTTGTTTTCTCCTTTCCAGCTTCTTCTGGATCTTTGTCTTCCCTCGGTTTGTGGCATGAAGAGTAACCTAACGTGACAGCAATAAGAGAAATCAGCTACAAGCTCAAATTAAATTCAAATTTTGTACATTTTAGCCCAATATTCTTCAAAGTAGTTTTTTCCTTACAATACTGTTTTAAAAGGTGTAGGATTGATGCAAATGGTCTTTATACCTTCACATACTGCGACTAAGGGTTTTCGTTGATTTTTACCACGTGTGCTTACGGATTAGCAATGTTGGCCTGTTTGGTCAGTTCACTACTTTGGACATTTATGGTCTCCAGTAGAATGACTTCTGCTGACATTTTGACAATCTCATCTCCTGGCTGATATTCAAAGGTTGACATTTTGTTTCTGTATGTGCATCTGTGAGTATAACTGAATGGATTGCAAAGGTTTTGGTCTCCAGAGAGCAAGGGGTAACTTTGGTAATCCCTTCACTTTCCTTTGTCATCGTCAGGCACAATTTTCCATTTGTCCAGTGCTTTGGTTTATGACCAAATACTTGCAAAACTAAAACAATATTTTAAGGTTATGTTAATATAGGGTTGAGAAGTAATCAGCTGTATTAAAACAAGTTGTTAAACTATAGAGTTTATTCTACACCTGTAAACATCAAATCATTAGCTTTGTCGCTGTCACAATGTCTGCAAGTAGACATTATGTGCAATCATGTGGTCAAGAGGAAGGATCTGAAGGATCTTTTTAGTTGACAAGCTTGATATAATATCCTGCAAAAATACAAAACCATCAAACGTTACTTCTTTAAGAACAGACAAATAAAAAGACCTGACCTGAGAATATGGCACACTGACGGTGGCTGCATTGAAGTTGCGAAACCTGTGGCTAATAGAGCTGCTGGTGTAGCTGGAGAAGCTCATGACGTCCGACGCAGAAGCCTCAGACGCTTCCTTGTGAAACTTTCGCTCCATTCGTTTGTGGTGCTTCTTTTGTATCTTCACACACTCTTTGATTCGCCGTTCAGCCTCCCGAAATGCCCTGTTCTTCAGTTTGCTGACCAGCTTGGGTTTGACATCTGTCTGCTTGACAGCGATGGAATCCAGGTAGCGGACACAGTCCATGTGATTCTTTGTGGCTGCCATGTCCAACGGCGTGTGGTAGTCGTTGTCCAGGCACCAAATGTTGGCACCAAAAGACACCAGGAAGAAAAGGCAGTTGAGGTGACCATTGGCAGCTGCCAGGTGGAGCGGCGTGTTGCCCCATATGTCACACTTGTCAGGGTTTCCTCTGTGGGCCATCAGATACTGCACATTAGGTTAGAACTGTCTCAGACTTACAAAAAATACTGTACATAACATTTCTGTTAGGAATGTTCGAAAGATTATCATAATGTTACACATGGCCTCCTTGGTCTGCTGACGATGACGCAACACTGATATCATGTTTTCTTTTTTTTTTTTTTACAATTTCAGCACTGATCTGCCATCCACAGGTTACTAAATAATTTATATTAAACTCCAGATTGCTCTTTCAAAAATCAATTAAATTTTCAATTAAATAGAAACATTACAATGGTTTTATTTAAGTGATCCAACACATAGTTTACTGTTATGTTGGACTGTTGCTAAAAATATTCACCCTTGGCTGACAGTTCACGACCTTAGGGTTACCTTTACATGTGCTGCACTATTGCTGTCAGTCTGTAACGTGAGCTCTGGCTTGCCACTGCTACACCACAGGTATCCGGTTTCAGGGAAGGCCTAGTGCCTGACTCAAGAAGCACAACTTTGCATGACAGCTGATGTCAAATTCCTGCAGTGAAAACATCCACAGCAATATTGCAGCTGATTGAAGAGTATGAGGAACAGATGCATCTAAAGATTTTTCAATATTTGTTTATTTTACAAGCCAAGTAATATCTATAAAGCTCATCCGCTTGCTCATAAAAAAAACGAATATTGTTAATGCTAGTATACTAATATTTGTTGAATATTTAAAAAAAACATTAACAGGAAAACACGATTCACGATTAACATTTTGTTTGTGTTGAGCACAACTTTGGAGGCAAATTTTAGTTTCAGTCAGTTTCAGTCCTCTTGCAGGTGTCAAACTCCCTGAATTCAGACATTTACTGAACTGTCTTATGTCTTGTCTTTGTCCTCTAACGTTGCCACGTACAGACTGCTGAATTTTTAATGGGATGCATGTGAAACGTCTTTCGAAGAGCAGATGTATTATTGATGGATTTCGTTGTAAGGGTTTCACAGAGTATGTGTGTCATATCTGTACGGACCTAACGTGGGCAGCGATTAACAATGTCCCACTCTGATTTCCACCCTGCCTTTATGTCTGGACACAACTGGGTTTAAAAAAGCTACAACCAAAGGAGGTTTTGGGAGTAGCATTTGATTTAGTTTAGTTACGTGTGCATGTGCTAGAAACTAGGATCAACAAAAATCAGACGGAACAGCTGGACAAAGGGGCATAAAATGCTTAATGTGAAAATATAAACAGCACTTAGCTACATTTTTATTTTTAAGATTTAATATCCATCACCTTCTAAATTCTGATTATGCAACAGACATGTCATCAGTAGGGACTATCTAACACGATGACTTTATGGGTCAGAATTTATGTCTGTGATAATTCTGCTCATTTATCCCGCCCCTGTTCTTTATCACATTATGTGTCTTCGCCTCCTATGACAGCTTGATGTTGCTGTAGGTTGCCCAATCCAATATACTTTCCAAATATAGCACATCATTGCATCTTTCCCATGAAATTGTCAAGCCACATTAAACTTCTCCTCAATATGTCCCTGGGTCTCACGAGTTTGGTGACTCAGTGAAACATTATGGCAGATATTAATGTTTAATTTTAGGAGCTCATGTCAATCAGGACTTTTTTTTTCTGCTATCAATAATAGGATACTATGTCCCTGGCAGTGGAATGGCTTAAGAGATTTGTTTACTTATTTCGTGGGAAACAGTGAATTCAGTCTTATCATGTAGCAGGAAGCTTTAGTCTCTTTCCTCAATTTTGCTAGTTTGCATTACACAAACTAAACACTGATGAATGATGCTGTCTCACATTTACGGTAAGTCTCTCACAAACTTTAGTCATAATAGGCCCTCTTTTCTCGCTGGGAAGAAAACCAGGTCAACCAGAACAAATGAGGAATGGGCGGTTGTGTGCTTCTTCATCCTAGCTGCTTATGAACACTAAATTAATTTGGGCATTTTACTGATGAAGTACCGGAATGTCTTCATACAGTAGCTGATTTAATATCTTATTTAAACAGCATGCATCCATTGTCAGGATACAAAAAACAATCTAACCCAAAGCAAAACAAAGTTTAACATATTAAAGTAAATGAAGACACAATAAAACTATTTTCTAATATTTATGCCATGATACAGGCTCTTTGAATAATGTGCACTTGGTAAATCTATGAGGGAGATTTTGGCAGATTACATGGCCTTTAGACAATAGACAATGAAACCAAATGCTCTGCTCTAATAGTAAATTTCACAAATCAACAATGAGTTAGTCCCCATTTTTTATAAATACTGATTCAGAAAATGCAGAGAAGAAAGCATCGAGTGAGCCGACCGATGTGCTGCAGCAAATGGGAAAAACCTCAAGTACAATGTTAGACAAAACTCAATCTGTCTGAAAGTTTTAACATTAATCTTAGCACAAACATTATCTAAGCTCCGGCTCATTGTAAGTTTCAGAATATGGTTTGGTCCTAAATAGATCCTGAGATCACCTGGATTTATTCTGTGTTGATGCAGAAATATTAATATACAGTGTCTCGCCAAATTGGACGTTTTTCAGACCTTGTTGAAAGGTTATTTGTGTGCATTTTAACCAGGTGTCTGGTGAAATTGTGCCGGTGTGTCAGGGTCGACCCTTACTCCTGTTCAGGTGGTTGATGTCTTGTGGTGTCTGATGGTTCAGCTGCTGTACTTTCTTATTTGGTGTATTTCAATGTGTTTCTTCTTCCATGGCACTTTTGTCACCGAGCTTTGGCACTGAGCTCATGACGCACCTTACTGTAAATCCAAACACTGCACTCTACAATTGTACAATTGATGTGAGATCGTTTTATGCACACGTTGTCATAAGACAAATCTTATACCCACCCCTCCCCACGATGAGCCGCAGCGCCTCCAAGTTGCCGTAATAAGCCGCCCATAGCGTCGGCGTCATGCCATCTTCATCCGGTGCGTTGAGATCCTTCCGAGTGGCCTCCTTCAGCAAGTCCAGGTAGCCGTCCCGGGCCGCCTTGTGGTACTTGTCATTCATGGTGCAAATTTAGTCCAGGCCGCTCGACTCCATGTCTTTTAAGCAGCACTACCCGCATCTTCGTCAGTGACCACACAGCACAGCACAGCACAGCCTGCCGCGCCGCTGCCACGGTCACTGCTGATCCGTGGAGGCAGCGCGCGTCCTCGGTATCCAGGGAGGCGCAGCGCGCACCACCGCGGATGACAGTGCTCCCGGTGGCCGAGCAGGAGATTGGCTTCCTCGTGTTTTCGTTAGATTATTATTCCTATACTACCATCATCATCATTATCATCCCATTATATTTTTCCCCAGTAAAGTGGAAACATGTAGGTGCAATGCAGTGCAGACAAAAAGCTCAAAGTTAACAAAAAGTTGAGCCCAAATTGCATATCATAAGCTTGGTATGGTAGGTTGATGAGAATTTAAATGCTTTCATTTTGGCTGCAGGTACAAGACCATTTACAAATAAGCATCAAGACAAAGTCATGTGCTGCACTAAAAGTGTAAAATATAAAGTTATTGAGTAAACGACAGAACAAGATGTTGACAGTTTTATATAAAACAAAGGTGTGACTCATTGTGAGAAAGACATAAGGAAAATCAGTCACATGGGTGCTGTTCTTTTTCGCATTGTTTTCCACAACCATTGTTCTCCCCTTCGAATTTTCCATCAGTGGTGCAAGAGGCATCGATGCAGACAATAGAGGATTTCTTCATCAGGTGTTACAATGAAGAAAAAAATCCACTATTAGCCCATCCCAGATGCAAAGGCTTCAATTTAACCTAAAATGAGCATAGTGGCACCAGTGGTTCAGATGCTGACGTACACAGACATACTATCCAGTTGCAACTTCCATAACAATAGACACAGGCAGCGGCCGCACGTTTCATGTACTGCACCTCTGACATTTTGGGCAGAGGAAATACAAAGGATCTCTTTATTGAGCATGTCTATTATTAGTGATGCAAGTAATTCACACTACACGCTAGATTGTAAGGCCATGATGCATGTGGTCAACTGCTCCAAACCACCTGGACAACACGTCCCATAAGGTCTCATAAGTTGGTAGAAATTAAAAAAGGTCAGAAAAAAAGGTCACGTGCAGTTTGTTTATTTTTAACTAATATTTAGTGCTTGCTTTTTAAACTTAATTTCCTATATTCTAAACTCGAAAAAATGCTATTTATCTGAAAATGAACTGGTTTCTCTATTGTGAAATTCATGAAAAAAAAACATTTTTCCAGGAAACATCTTTTGAACTCTAAATTAATATTTAGTGCTAAACATGCCGTGTTTGGTAATGATATAGTGTTGTACATGACAGATTTATTGACATTTATGATTCTCTGTATAGTAAACAGTAATTTTGCAGGGATATAAAGGCCAGACAACTCAGACTGCCGGTCAGGATCACACACAGCATCAGGTGGGTTTACAGGTGTCCCGAAACATTGTCGATATCTTTAAAATGCCAAAAATAATTTTTTGGCTTTTTGCTTTTGTAATTAAGAACTACATTTTTATAAATGTTGTTTTTTAAGTTTTATTTTATTGCCTATTTTATCAGAGATGGGGAAGGATAGTGTACGCGACTTTTGCAAAAAATAGTAAACTTAATCCACACAAAGGTAATTGTGGATTCTTGTTCAGTGCAGCCTTGTTGGAGGGCAGCCAGAGGAGGAAATAGATTTGATTTCAAAATGCTCTTTTGTTTAGCACTAACAGGGTGAGCATTTCGCATAAGTGGAAAATTTTCCCTTGGGTGGAATCTGTCTTTAAAAGGAGCCAGCGAGTGGATGCTGCCATTACACCTGTTACACCTGTAGGATTTTACTCTCAAACAGAAGCAGACTCAAACAACAAACGACACATTTGCGAACTTTCAGTGAGGAATCATGTGTTTGAATATGGCTTTTCCATGCACCTGTGTTCCATGCAGGATGACATCCAAAGACAAGAAGATGGAGGAGGCCGACCTGTCCAACAAGACCAGCGGATCGGTTCAAGCGGCGAGCACACACGAAACCCACCCGAACATCACTTCCAGTGGAGTCCAGGGCCGAAAGTGGGGATGGTTGCTGTCTGGGATCATTTGTGTGAACATTTTGATCCTGGGCTGTGCTTTGGTCAGTGCCAACGCTGAACACAGTGCAAACATCACGACCTCTGACCTGCAGGCTTTCCTCATCTTCCTTCTCCTGGTCACGTCCAGTTGGATCATTTATTATGTCATCTACACAGCCAGGAAAGAAAATGCTGTTGTTTACAAGGATGGCCATGCCGGACCAATATGGCTCAGGGGTAAGGAAAAGTTCGGCTTCCTTTAAAATGTATTTGTTTTTTTTTTAAGTGCCTATTAAAATAGATTTACATTTTTAAATGTTGAATATGTTTTCCTTTCTAGGAGGACTTGTGCTCTTTGGACTGCTCAGTGTTATCATGGACATTTTCAAGATCGTCAGCTACGTGGGCTACATCCACTGCGATTCTGCAATCAAAGTTGCTTTCCCTGTGGTGCAACTTGTTTTTACAGTTGCGCAGGTACATGCGCACAGTCATAAAAATTATTAATTTACTGACACCAGTATTATATGATTTAATGATGAAATCAATTTACAGACATACTTTTTGTGGATGCATGCCAAGGACTGTGTGCAGCTGCAAAAGAACCTCACATGGTAAGTGAGGAAAGAAATGATTTTCTCTCATTTTCATTCTCTCTCTTATCTCATTCATCAAATGCTACAATTATTTCAGTGAACTACACTGTGTTGAAAAAGAAATGATTGACGTTATTTGTTATTGTGCAGTTTGATTCCTAAATTAACTGACTCATTGTTTGGTTGATATAATATTAGGACAGTGTGAAAAATGCTTATTACAATTTCTTAAAAAAAAAAGCTTTTTTTGTCTGATGAAAGTTTAAAAACCCCAGAATATTCAGTTTACTAAAGCTCGAATTTGCTATTTTTTGCATTTTATGTAAAAATTCTTTAAATGATACCATTGGATTAAATGAATCATGAATGTACAACGATTAATAGTTAAAAAAATATATTTCTCTGCTTCTAGCTGAAAATGTCCTCCAGATGACTTCACCCAGAGGAGATTTTCAGCTAGAAGCAGAGAAATGTTTTTTTATGGTGAAGTCAAAGGGACGTTTAAAAGCATTAGTGTACGTTTATGCCCTAAACTACAGCCAAGTTGAAAATTAGTGAAGTCACACTCTATAGGATCAATGAATTATCCATATTTTTTCTCATCACTTTTATCAACTGGTAGACTTTTCATTTAGGCTTGAAATTGCAACACAATCACTTTTTTCACAATTTTTCAATTTAGTAATAGATTTACCTGGCAGATACTAATTTTAACAATAACACAGTAGTTACAAATTCAAATGTGGTAAGTCAGATGAAGATTTTGAATAGTTACGACATGAGATCAGTATTTTTCTTACTTCTCTTTTATGTAGCTGTGGGCTGATGCTCACCCTCTCCACTAATCTAGTTTTGTGGATGACTGCAGTCACTGAGGAGTCCCTTCACCAAACAACAATTCCTGCTGATCCATCCAACACCACAGAACATTCTGGTAGAAGTTTGTACATTTACAAAGGTAATTAAAGTAGGTGTAGGAATCAAAGTATATGTCTAAATCTCTAAAATGCCATAACATAACATATCTCTCTTTGTCATGTGCTTTGTCGTGTCTCACAGTGAGTTATGGAGACGGTAAATGCAAGTGCAGCCACACTTCCTGTAACATCTTCAAGGATGCCTACTACTACTTGTACCCTTTCAATATCGAGTACAGTCTCTTTGCCTCTGCAATGGCCTATGTAATGTGGAAAAATGTTGGCCGAGTAGCAGATGAACATAACCACCACAAAATCAAAATCTACTTTAAGGATGTATTTATCGGCCCTGTGTTGGGAGTTCTATTAGTGGTGGCAGGTCTGGCAACATTCATTGTATATGAAATAGAAATTAAAAAAAGTTATAATGATAATGTCAGGAAAGACAAGGCAATTATGATGCACTTTGTCATGAATATAGTCATAGTTACACTGATGTCTGTCTCCACTGCGATTGGATGTGCGATCTACAAAGTTGATCGCAGGGAGCATGTATTGGAAAAAAACCCGACACGCAGCCTGGATGTGGGGCTGTTGGCTGGATCCTCACTTGGACAATTTATCATCAGCTATTTCACCACTGTAGCCATAGTTGCAACTGGAATCCAGGGGTATCTGAACAGCCTCAGCCTGACCTGGGCTGTGCTGATGGTGATTCAGCTCGGCCTGCAGAACATTTTCATAATTGAAGGTTTGCATCGGGAGCCCTTCCACGAGGGGCACCCAGCCACCGTGATTTCAAATCCATACTCGCAGTCAAGCAAAGACCTGAGTAACCTTGAAGGATCAGGCATAAGCACAAAGCAAAGCCCAGAGCTCACAGAACATGGCCTGCATGGACACATGGCTGAAAACAGAGGCCAAATGTGGAGGAGATGGATGCTGAAGGAGGTCTGTGTGTTTCTACTGCTGGGCAACATCATAGTAAGTACCATTCTTCCTCAGTCGCTCAGTGCTTCAGTGGTTAAAAATTCCCGAAATACTCAACCTCTTCTGTTGCTGCTTCTTTTGACAGCTATGGATCATGCCATCGTTTGGGGCCCGACCCGAATTTGACCATGACACTCAAAGTAAATTCTACAGTTTCAAGATGTGGGCTGCTATTGTTAATATTGGACTTCCATTTGGCATCTTTTATCGCATGCATTCAGTCGCCAGTCTGGTCGAGGTTTTTCTCAACTCATAATGCCGCACGAGATGTACAGTCAACTGGTTTAATAATACAATGTGATTTTGATTACATTTTTTTATTATTTCTCCATAACACAGGTATTTTTCTGATGTAAAGCTGATGGATATCTCCATCTTATTACATTTTTTCTTCTCTCATTATGCTATAGCCTGTTTACATGACAATGTACATTATGTATTCAAATTGTTATTTGTAAATAAATATAATTAATTGTATATAATTAATTGTTAAACTTTAGTCCTTGTATATACCACATGACCAAAAACAATTAAAAAACCTGAATGAAAGAAAACTGTTTATTCCTTTAAGAGCATGTTGTTTTTTATGATGATAATAATGATGCCTTTTATTGTTGTTGTTGTTGTTACAATATTATTAAATATTTTGTTTTATTTTATATTATTATTATAATGACAACTAGTCATGCAAAAACCTATGTTGTAGTAGTGATTATTGTGCTACATCTACCCTACATGTATTGTGAGTCTAGCATTTCCTATTTACAAAATTATTTTTTTGTATAAAAACAACCCAAACAGTTCCAGTCAATATTTTATGTTGTTGTAGGTATTATATTTTAATAAACTATATTAACTTACAGTAAATATCTTTTAGGTGGTAGGTGGTGCACAGAATATACAGTAGCACTTCGTGCTTAAAGACTGAAGTGACCACGAGTCACAAAAAACATATTGGTCATTATTAGCCCTCAACGTTTTAGAAAAAAATTATCATATTGTAAAGAAATCTTTAACTTACCGTCCTCATCGAGATTTAAGCAGTTTGCGTGGAGAGTTTCACTTTTCAGTCAGGCACATTTAAAGCGTCACTTCCGGGGGTCCTCAGCACACGGGTTTGTTTACTACCACGTCACCAGGAACTACATCCTTAAGTGCTCTAATTAAAATGCTGCGACAGGTAATCAGTCTCAAGTAACATTTCGTTACAATTTTACAAAAATTTTTATGAGTAAGACAGAAGATGTTTTAATGGCTGTTTTATGCTTAAATATATGTGACACCGTAGCTACATTAACAATAAGCCGATAACACAGGTGGTTGTCTCGGGCTGTGTAACTTAGCATTAGCGTTACGTGCTAATGTTTTATGATTTCAGGACTCTCAGGACGCTCTTCTTTTTGGTGAAGAAGACGACAGTCTCAGGCCAAAAAAGTCTAAAATTCGGTGAGATGCAACGTTAATATTGTTGTCGCTGTAGTCATTGTATGATCCTAACTGTCGGTTATTGTGATCAAGTTGCTTTAATAACTATAAAGATTAAATGGACCGTCTGTGTTGCAGGCATCCTGTGGTCTCCTTCTTCCATCTGTTCTTCCGGACAAGTGCCATTCTGGTTTACCTGCTGTGTGACATCTTCAGCACAAGCTTCATTGTTTGTATGGTCACCATCATCCTGCTGCTGTCATGTGACTTCTGGACCGTGAAGGTGAGCAGGTCAGGTTGTAATAATCATTTCACCAGAACCAGAACAATGCAGGGCTGCAAAAGCATATTTCTATCACTTTGATCTGGGATTGATTCATTTCTTTATTCACTGCTTAATAATTGTGTTTATATTATTGAAAAAAACTTTTTTGTGTTTTTTTTTTTTTTTTTTAGAACGTGTCTGGCAGATTGTTGGTGGGCCTGCGGTGGTGGAATCAAATCGATGAAGATGGAAAGAGTCACTGGGTGTTTGAGTCAAGGAAGGTAAAAATACGCTCATCAGTTACATGCATTGCTGGCCTCTTTTTAGCACATATTTAAAACACATTTTAAAAAAAGAAATGAAGCAAATAAAACTTTAAGCAATCTAATCACATAGTTTTATTTTTGTTGGGGCAACTTTTGTTCAGGCACAGAGTGGGAACACAACCTCCGCTGCTGAGTCACAAATCTTCTGGCTTGGACTTATTGTTTGCCCCATATTCTGGATCATCTTTGTGTTCAGCACTATCTTCTCCTTCAAGATTAAATGGCTGGTGAGTTCAGTTTCTGAATGTCAGTTTCATTTACATCATCTCAAAAGCTGATAATTATTGGTTTATGTCTCATTTGATTTTGTGACGTTTTCCCCACACAGGCTGTTGTGATAATGGGCTTGGTTTTACAGTGGGCCAACTTGTATGGCTATGTCCGGTGTAAGGTGGGCGGAAAGTCTAACCTGAGAAACATGGCCAGTAACTACCTTGGTCTCCAAATTTTGAAACAGGTATGTCAACAGTAATCACACTTTCCTTGTTGCATTTTTGTTTTAATTGTGCATTAACATTTCAGTTTTCATTGTTTTCATGATTAAGGCAATGAAGAAAACCGAGCAACCTTAAACACGAACACGATGAGTGATGAACATCTACATTGTGGTGGACAGTCCGATTGCAGTACTTGATTTCTGTTGGAAAGGTGGCTGGTGTTCTCTTAGGTTACATGTAGGATTGTATGGGTTTTTGTAATTGCACTTTTGATAAGATTTTGGAAGTACTGGTATTGAATGTTGTTTTGAATAACTGACAGAATTATATATGAATTTAAAATAAAATTAAACACTGTTTTTGGGGATAAACATTTTTAATGTTGTTTAGGCTGTGTAAGTAATTGCATTAACACGAAGCATAGTTTATATGTATATATTGACAACCTCTATGGGGAATTTGCCACACAGGTGTCACAATTAATATTCTACCAGTAGTTAAGAAGGTAATCTTAAAATGCCTGATTTCCAGAGTCATTTTTATTGTTTTATCACGTTCAATACCTCGGCCCTTCAAGCAGCCTCTATACATATGCTTTACTGCTGTGAAAAGCGAAGCAAAAAAGTTTAAAACTCCAGAAGAACTTGCAGTTATCAAACAACAAACTCTTTCACATGTGGCCTTTTGTCAGGGTGTGTTCTTGGATATCATCATTGTTTGAAATGAGAGCCTGGATGATTCTGGTGGACATCATGTCCAAAAAAGTCTGAGCTGCACTAAACTTTAACTGATGCTGTTATGAAAAAGACACTTTGGGAGAATACATAGAGAACTGTAATCCTATTGCGAGTGTTGTGGAGATTAAAGTTTTCCTACTGCTTTGTGTGTTTTATTAATGAATGTTAAATTTCAGGTGATTGTAAAGTAGAGTACAGATTTATACACTTTTAATATGTGTAGAAATATGTGCTCCTTGAATGTGGTTTTATACCAAAGCTGTGTTTGCACTCCAGGTATTGGTATGCATAAAACAACAGGTCATGAAAGTAATATTTCAGACAAACTCACTCCATAGGAATATTCAGTGATATTTATTGCAGTTGATCTGATCTTCAGCCACTTTGTTTTTTTATGCTTGGGGAACAGAGTTGTTCTGCTGGTTAAAATGTTGACAGGCCTATATAAGCAGTAAATGTAGAACAAAATAAAATACAGACAAAGGAGAAAGTCATTACTGTGTCTGCACCTATTTACCACTAGATGACGACAGAGCGGATTTTCTTTTACACATCAACACTCGAGTGGCCTCCTTGCATGTAATATATTTGCTGAACAAACTTGTTTTAGCAAAATATGCAAATGTAATATACTTCTGTCTTTTACACAATTCCGCATACATGTCATGGGACTAAGTTGAGAGTTGAAAATCTAAAGCTACTGAAACATTTTTTACCTGACAATAAACAAGTACAGATCAGCTGCACACAATAGAATAAATTTAGCTTGAATTAATAAATGCTTGCATCAGTTGAGATTTACATCAATCTTCGAATTGCTGCCTTTACTTGTAGACCAAAGATTTTGTCTAAGTATCTTAAAATAGTCATTTCAGTTCAGCATTCGACAGTTCACAGTTAATCACTTCTTCCAGAAATCAAAATGGTTAATATAACATGTATGCCTCACCATTATATATATCATGACACAAAAGTAAATGGTACCAAGAATGAAATAGAACCAAAAAAAGATTGTGTCCAGGATGGTTGCAAACCTCTCGCATCTCTCACTTTCCAACTCCTTAGTGCTTAAAGCTTCCAGGAAGTCGACCACCTTTTTGAGCATTTGACTGTCCTCATCTGAACCCTTCAGCTGAACAACACTGATGCCACCTATTACTCACGAATACAAGAAAATATACAGTGTTAGACAGCAGGACCTAATATGCAACACTCTACTACTTACACATTCAACTCATATTTGTTTGACAATAAAGTCTTCCTCACCCTCATTCTTTTCCTGGTTTCCTCTTTTTCTTGGGATGAGCTGTTTCGACCAGAAGTTGAAAAGAAACCTGCCATCTGCAGCCATCCGTGTTAGTACCAAAGACACCAGCATGCTCAACATCAAGAGGATGAGACAAACACAGAAGTGGGTTCCTGCAACTCAGAGAAGTGCTCGGTGATTCTTTCTGTTATGCAGTATATATAATGCTATGATGAGTTTGTTCTGTTTTGCAAGTGTGTCTGTGTTTTTGCGAGTAAACTGACGGATGACGGGACTGCACTCGCTGTCTCCAGGCAGCTGGTCATTGAGGATGACGAGGAACATGGTGAAGCTGAGCACCAGAGTGACCTTGAAACTGTTGCGTTCTCCGCCTCCCAGTGGCAGGGCGAAGCTGACCATATCCGCCAAGATGATAAGAATGCTGGGCAGCATTAATGTAATAAAAGGGTTGGAATATTTGATTTTCAGTGAAACCTGCAGATAAATATTTCATGGTTAAGATACTTTATTATTTTGGACACATACACGGTCTAGGGCAACAACAAAAACAAACCAGTAACAACTACACATACACACACAAAACAAAACAAAAAAACAAACAGCAAAAAAGGCATTTTAATGTTACATATTTACATATAAGCTAGTATGACAATGGTTTCACATTTGAGAGAAGAACCTGACTGAGCTCAGTGTGGGGGGTAAATCAGTGTTAAAATTATTCTGTTTACATAATCTCCACTTCCCCAACACTCACAAAATTTTTGGATGTTTAAAAAGTGTGTGTGTGTGTTTGTGTGTGTAAAAAAAGCAGTTTATCATTTAGATTAATTAAGGCTTTATCCAATAATCTCAATGTTTTTTTTATTACATGTCAGAACATATTGAAAACTGCTCACTATAATTTTTCAGAGCCCAAGGTGACATTTGCAGATTTATTAGTTTTCTTAGCATTTATTATTATTATTATTATTATATTTGCAAATATGGATGTTACATTTACATTGGATATGATTGTAGATTAATGATTCATTTGTTAATGATTCTTTGAATTCTAATGCCATCCAATGAGTCAAAATAACGCCATTACATTAATAACACCAACATTGCAGAAATTTGGTAAATTATTTATTTACATAAAATATAAAAGACAATTCCTCAATTTTAGGAACTCACCATGATGTAACTGCGGTTTTCCTCATTTTTCTGGAACTCCGCTGACTCAGTTTGCCAATCTCCGTGGGAACTATCAATCACTTTCAGTTCACCAAATGTCACCTCTGTGCCACATCCTGAATAAAATAAAATATTAATTTGATGTTTCCTTAAAATCATTCCATCAATACAAACAGTTTTTGTAAGAATTTCTATGTCTTTTCAATACCAAAACTAGCCATTTTAAGACATATAATGAAAAGAAATCCCCCCAAAAATTATATTTAAAATAAAACACTGCAAAACAAAAACCAAAGAAGATAAACCAAAATGTAAGAAGAAACGAGCCAACCAGGATTATTGTACTACTGTATTAATGTTTGTGAGTAAGGCTGTTCTTACCATCTGAGGACCAGGTTTGGATCGCAACAGGACACTCATCAGCAGCAAAGGGATAGTTGAACAGGTTGATTTCACAGTTGACCACTGCATTTAAAATCACACTGTGCACCATGGTGCCATTACTGTATAACAGCAGATCAGAAGACGCGTCCTCCAGAGAAGTTTCTATTCTACATGTAAGAGACATTTTGAGATTAAAATTTAGAAAGTACATTAATTGAATTTGTGTTGTGTAACTGAATTACGCGTTTGTCACTTGGAGCTCTGGGGTCCAGACATTTCCTACTGGCAGTACCACTTTGTCATAATTAAAAACGGATGTGTTCCACCTCAGACCTGGGTCTGTCCATACCTATAGTTTAAATTCAAAATTAAGGTGATTGAAACTTGCATATGTTTCTAACTTTTTAACCTAAAAAGTTCTTTAAACTTACGATTTCGGCTTGCAGGCGGCTATTTAGGTGCAAATTCTTTGTGTCCTGTTAAACAAAATATGTAAAATCCTTAAACACACTATTAGAACTTTGCAGAAATGTAAGAGTTTGTGTGTTTATGTCTCACAAAACTTCCAGGTTAGCAGAATTTTTAAAGGTTTCTTCTATGCATGTTTTCCTCACACAATTCTGCACATTTAGCCAGTTTCCATCAACAAAGCTCAACCACACATTTACTTTTAAAATAAATTGTGAGAGACATACAATGAGAAACTAAAAGGAATTAAGATCTGCTATACTTACAACTGACACTGTTTGGTACTCAATGAAGGACACAAATATTTTATGGGTGCAGTTTTCATACTGTGGTTGGGATGTGAGGTTATAGTTTATCAATGTCTCCGCCAGACATCTGCGACTTGTGCAGTTAGTGTCAGCACATCCACGTCCTGAAATTGAAGACAAGTGTGGAACAAAGGTTTGAGTTTTTCTCACAGTACAGTACATCTTAAGTTTTCTATGAGACAAAAGTTACACTTACCTACTGTTAGTACAGTGAGTAAGAAGACAGCCACACCCCGTCTGTGGGAAAGAAATCTCAACATCTCTGCCAGCATCACTGCAGGAATCAGCGTTCTCATATGGCTGCACACTGACTGACAGCTGTGGGCCACTTTTGTCACCATCCCTGTCCTGTCTCCTTTCTTTATGTTTCAACCTGACAGGACACTTAAATAGGCCTGTCTGTGACGATTAGACACATAACACTCATTGGCCAACACGGACGCACAATAAGACAATATGAGTGACCCACAATTGTGTGTAAGAATACCTCTGTGTGATTAATTTCACTGCGTGGTCAGCTCATCCTTTTGTGATCTTGGGTAAACAGTCAGGACATAAGTGCAATCACCTGCTAGCAGACGCACTGGGATCCCCAGCTGCTGTTTCGCATAGCGTTCAACTGTGCTGATCTGCATCACAATGGGACTGTGACTCTCATACTGGAGCGTGACATGAGATGTGTTTACCTGAGTGAGCTCAACTCCCAGTCATGGATGCAGGACAAAGACGTGCGTGTCTCCTCAGAGAATGGTTATTGCAAACACTCTGTTTTAACAGCTGGGTATTGAATTCTGATAATGTAAATTCTTCTTTTTGTCAATTTCACGCACATGCTAATAAGGTTATATGATACCGATTAAAATCTCATAAAATTAACATAAAATGTAATAAAATGAATATAACCTTAAATAGCAATTTATCTGGCCCAGTGACCTAAAAACACATTCTAATGTAAGAGTCATTCAACAAGTCGTCCCATCATGAAAGTGAAAGTGTTCCGTGGGTGAAGTATTGTGTTGCATGTCACTGACAGGTGTTTCTATTTTTTTAGTACACAACATTTTTTTTCTCAGTGAGGCTCAAAGCATCTCTCCATTGGATGCAGTACAGTTTAACAGCCGCCCGAAATACAATGTGGTATTACACTGTACAGCTGAATCAGCAACTTTATCAACTTCATTAAGTCAGATTTTATCACAGGATTTTTCCTTTAACTAGATTCATGTGGAATGATCCTTTCCGTAGGATTTACATAAAAAAAACAATTGCATTTATGTCTAAAACTGGTAACAGTAAGAAGAAGAACAGTTTATAAATACCTTATGTTTCACATTTTTATACTTAGGTATAGAAATACAAATAGATTCCAGCTTATTAATGCTGCATCTTGTTTTCATCCTCCTCAAATTATCTCTCTGAACATTTTCTTACCTGTGCACCAACAGCAACTCCCAGTGGCACAAATTTAAGCCAGTAGAATAATGAAGGTCACTGCTGCTTTCTAACTTTTACACTCTTTTTTAATCTCTTACACTGATTTAACGCATTAACTTTTAACGCAGAACCCCTCACACACACGTACACACTCACACAGCTGTTGATTTTGCTGAAATTCTACGTATTATTTTATATCCTATGCTGTTATATGAAAGTGTGTCGTGAAATGCCCTGTGCTTTCACGGCTTATCATTTATGTAGTGTGTTGTACTAAAGGAAGTAATAGTATTTACTTTGTGTGTTTTCATTTATTGACTATGCAGTTGATGGAGGAATGAAAGAACTGTTCTTCTAAGGTTATCTCTCACAGGAATTTCCCTTATCTCTGTCTTCACACATTTTTTGTAATTACCAGGTTGAATAGATTTCAAAACCACATTCCACTTTTAAAAAACACAAGTCTTTGGAGTAGCCAAGCTCCTTTAACAGCTTCGGCTGCTTTTTGACTGCAGCAAATATGAAATATAATTTAATGTGGTCACTTTTTTATTACATGACCTTTGATGTTTTTGTCTACTGGAACTTATTCCAGAAAATACTCCAGATTGCCCAATAAGATTTCAGAGGGAAGTGGTTTCTTTTATATCAGAACAAACTGGGACTTTGCCTCAGGACCAGGCCGGCCCCCAACACAGTGCAACCAACTGAACCCAGAGGTCATTTCAGTTGGAACAACACATCGCCTAGTTCGATGCCCAGCTGATGGTCTTACCTCATTTCTACTCTGCAAGTAAGTTGAACTTTGAAATACTTATTCTATTTATATACAGTTATTAAAGTGTTACATTTAGTAATAAACAAGAACACAGAAATAAACACAGAAAGTATGTAAGACTAGTAAATAACATATTACAAAATAAATGAAAAATACATTTTGCCACTAGATTAAAATATTCCCATGTAATTATAGGGGAAGGGGAACAAAAAAAGTTAATTATTCAGGATAGTAATGGTGGAGCTTAATGGACCTTAATGATAAAAGAGGAAATGCACAATACATAGTGATACTGCAGGAAGAATTAACAACAATGAAAACAGGTGAATATGTATGAAACGATAAACATAAAAAGGAGAAATAGTCAAATGTCTTTAAAACTACAGGCAGTCAATAGACCATAAGACCAAAGCTGTCTCAGAAACTTTTACAGCTGAATGTTTTGATTCATCTGCAGGAGGGTGGGGACCTTTTTCCTACACCTGATTCTCCTCAAACCTGGTCTTATGCTTTTCCAAGGACTCACTGCGCTTTAGAAATCAGGTTGCAACAGTCTGAAAGCTGTGAGTTTACAGATCATGAGTCAAATTTTCATTTTAATCCTTTTTACCAAATAAAATCACTAATTTTGAAACATTTTTGTATTTTAACAGGTAATGAATAGGAAAATTGTAAGTGTTTGAATTAGCATTTCATATGTTTTCTTTCCTTTAAAATCCAGTTTTGCATTTCTTTATAAATTATTTGAGGCTTCAGCATGTCTCAAACACGCAGGTGCAAATTTCTACAATGTTTGACATTTTCAGTTTGAGTATTTTGGTCTTCTAACATGTTCGGTTACTGTTCAGCCACCAACGAATCACATCGGATCTAAAGTGGAACATCAATGTGATTCACCTTTCTCTGCCAGGATTTTGTTTTTCATTCTGCATTTGTCACTATTGCACAAACACCTGTATTGTTAAGGTACATAATTAAACCACAGACGCTTCTTACAAGCCAGTTTACGAAGTGAGATGGACACGAAACAATAAGGAAGCTGAGATTAAAGTCCAGCTGACTGCAAGGAAGGTGCCACAGTAGCTTTACAAGGGTATGGATTTGTTTGCTTATCTTCTCCACAGAAACGCAACCTTGAGGACGCGTCTTTCACTTCAACACCTCAAGCAGCTGTCTAATAAACATGTCCTGACTTTGGTTTATTTAATGCGCTCCTGAAAAGGAGGTGGTGTGGTTAAAGTTTGACATCTGTGGTGACGTTTTGGAAGCGAACGTTCTTAGAGGTGGTTGGAGAATAATAACTCACCTTCATAAGGACGAAAATAGCTTAATAACTGCACCGCAGTGAGGCCAAGGCTGTGCTTAATTAGCTGAGACATACTTTGCTGGGACTTGGAGTACAGACACTGATTACATTAACACTTGTAAATTTACTTCAAATAACACCAGGGAATATTTTGAGGATACTAACACAATACAACTGTTCTTTGAATTCCTCTTAAATGACTCATTTTGGGATTAATGTCAAAAGGCTGCTGTTTGTCCTCTGCTCTCCTATTATTGTTATGGGTCACATCTGGAAGCCACCAGTCTCTGCCAAAACTCAGAACCAAAGAGATAAGCCCAAATGATTAAAAGGAGGCTCTTACCCCAGTGGAAATTGATTCCCTTTGCCCAAAACTATGGTTAATCTGGTCAGATGGTTGAGACAAAATTTTTATGTATTATTATGGACAGAGATAAAAAACCTGAACAATCCAGGACTGAAGGACGTGTGTCTTTGGGCACTCAGTCTTGTCAGTCTGCAAACATTGAATGAGGAGATTTTGAGGAACAGCTCACTAAAGGTGTACTGCTGCATCGTGTGTCATATGCACAAACTAACTAATAAGTTCAGCAATACTAATAACATCTAACAGAAAAACTCTAACATCTGTTAGAATTGCATTTGTACAGCACCAAAACACAACCAAAATCACCTCAAGGCACTTTACAGAAATATCATGATGCAGAATTATAGAGACAACGTCACAGTTTGACAACAGTGATCAGGATGATGGCTGCGACTTGACGTGTGCAAACTGGTCCGAACTGCGTCCTGACTATAATTGTGTATTCTAGTCAATAATCAACCGGTAAAAACTTGTGCTCTTGAAGTACATTTTTCACACCCAGAGTTGTTCACTGCTGATAGCCTGAGGTACCAAGTGACCTACGCTGCTTGCTCAAACATGAAGGTTCCAGTTTATTAAAAACATGTCAGAGCCTTTTACATTTTAGTCCCATGTGCTGGGACTAACATGCTGCCCCCCTCTGCCCACCACTGTTGGCATTCGTGTGAAAAATACAATACAATTACAATCGTCCACTGTTTGTTTCCTACAGGAAAGGTCAAAATGAGCACAGACGGGGGTGAGCAGGTTGTCATTGATACCTACTACACTACAGTCCACTCACTGGGCAGACAAAATGGAAGCAGGCAGCTACGCTACATGGAGAAAGACGGCCGCTTCCCTGTGGTGTTCCAGACGCCCCCAGGAGAGTGGAGCCCGTATCTGATGGATATCTTCACCTCTCTCGTGGAAATCCGCTGGAGGGTGATGCTTCTGGTCTTTTCGCTCTCTTACATCATGTCTTGGCTGTTTTTCGGCCTCTGGTATTGGCTCATTGCATATGTACATGGAGACGTTGACGATGTCGACACCGAACCTTGTGTGGACAATGTACGTGGCTTTACAGGAGCCTTCATGTTCTCAATGGAGACCCAGTCAACTATTGGCTATGGCTTTAGGGGGACAACTGAGAACTGTATGGTGGCTATTATTCTTGTGACAGTTCAAGACATCTTTAGCTGCCTCCTTGACACCATCATCGTTGGTATTGTTCTCTCTAAAATGGCATCTGCTCGTAAGAGAGCTCAGACGGTCGGTTTCAGCAAGTGTGCAGTGGTCAACCTACGAAACGGAGTTCTCTGTCTGTCATGGCGCCTTGGGGACTTTAGGGGTAATCACATCCTAGAAGGGACCGCCAAGGCCCAGTTAGTACAGTACGTAAAAAAACCACTGGGGTCTGTTGTGATGTCTTACCAGGACCTGGAAATCCAGATCCCGGACATTGTCCTTGCCACACCAGTCACTATTATTCACAAGCTGGAGCCCAGCAGTCCCCTTTACAGTCTGGGTCCTGACAACCTGCTGGGGGCCAACTTTGAGCTGGTGGCGTCTTTCACCTACACGGAAGACTCCACAGGGATGCTCCACCAGACACGTACCTCCTACACACCAGCAGACATCCGCTGGGCTCAGCGCTTCCAGGACATGTTAAAACTGGGGAAGAAGGACTACAAGGTGGACTACGCTCTGTTCAACGAGACCACGTGGGTGCCAGTGCCCCTGGTCAGCGCAGAGGAGTATGACAGAAGGAGACACCCGGTAGAGGACAGTCAGTCCCATAGTCAACTTTTACCAACAGCCAAGAGGAAGGGACACACTTACCAGGTGACCATTGACATCAGTGAAGAAGTGATGCAGCAAACCTATTTATAATTTAATCAAAGACAGTTTTTAGGACACTGTGTTAGGATGTGCTTTATGTACTGTTGTGTTTTATGCATTAATTTAATAAAATTTAGATCCACGGGGTAATAACTGTTCTCATAGTTTTTTTCTCCCTCACGTGGATTGTACCAAACATTATGTGACGTTGCTCCTTGTGTGTTTGTCTCCTTTGCAGCTCTACACCGCCACCGTGTGTTCACTAAATATAATCAACGTCATATTAGCACTGATTATTATTTTGGGCAAGTCACAATTAAAGTAACACATACTGCACACAACCCACTGTGATTGTGAAAATGGCAAACATATCATCTAGTGGCATATATTTTTGACTGACAGCTAAAATCACGTTTTGAGTGCCCATGTGATCCAGTAAATAGGGGGCTGGGGGTGGGTGGGGGGTCTGATTCCCCTCGGTTTCCACTCCGACAGATGACATGAAACCTCCATGCGGTCTCAGAACGTCGAACGGGCGCTGCAGCTTCCCATTGGTCGTCGCTGCCACAGGGGGCGGGGAGAGGCGCGAGTATTTTTAAAGTCTGTCTTTGCAACGACAAATATCTTGCTCGGTTCTGCTGGAGAGGGTCATGGAAGAAGCTGCAGGAGCTGATGACAGAATAAGTTAAAGCAATAAAAGTGTGGAGGTGCGCATATCTGGAGCATATGGGACTTACTGCAACGGGAGCTCGTCAGATTTGCGCTGTAAGGACCAACAGGTAGGTGAAAGTGCGTTTATGGATTTTTTTTTTTTAATAAGTGATGTGGCTAAATGTGTAGTCTACGTGCAAATTCCCCAAAACTGAACGTTTTGTTGATCCATAATATTACCATAATTTAATCTGTGAAATATGCTCTTTCTATGTTCTATTTTATTAATATTATTCATATGTAATACTAGTATTCTGATTGTGATGATGATGATGACGATTATTATTATTATTATTATTATTATAAGAAATTAGTCAGTGGACTATCTGAATTTCCACTTTTATTTTGAAGTAACTCAATATTTGACTAAAGCCTGTAAAGTACCAAAAATAAAGTAGACATTTATAAAATGAATGCACATTTTGTGAATTTATTTTTAAAAACTGTCATAAAACAACAGATGTTGCCAGAGCTTATGAGAAAATATGTGCTGAATGACTGACCATAGTTATTGATTTGTGTAATAAAAAAAATAGAGCGGCTTTATGTAACCAAGTTTCCATCTGCTTCAGCTGTTGACTCTAATTGAGAACACATGCAAAACAGGTTGTCCAGCCTCTTAACATCTTGCACTGCCACCCTGTACCAACCTGAAGTAATGACGGCTGAGTGATGTGATATAGTGAACAGAAAAAAAGCCCAAAAGCATGCAACAGTTGCAAGGACAGGAAAGAATATAGAGATATTGCAGTTTGTCATGTGTTCTGGATCAGTGCATTAGCATCTCGGAAGATTTGCATTTGCACTGCAGACCAACTTTGTGCAGTAAAGTGTGTTTTCTTTTTTGCGTACAAGTATTAAAGTATTGCACGAACGCATCTTAGCTGTGTTTTCTCGTCAGTGAGTGCGGGTTCATATTGCCAATGGTGTGCGTGACTGGTCGATCCAACAGTGACATCATTTGTCATGAACAAAGCATGCAGGGGGATTTAGGGCCACGTCCCACACGTCTTATCTCACATCACCTTTGATCACTGGAAACATGACCTATGCTTTCAAAAAGTTTTCTTTGTTATGCGTGAGTACAAAGCATAACTGCTTACGTTTATGCTGCAGATTTACTGAAAAAGCCTGCGGACTTTATTTCATTCATTCATTCAATTATTTGTGAATATTTTATTTGTAGACTTTGACACAATAGTGACAGACAGATGCAGCAGTTTCAGATGTGGAGCTGATGAGTTGTTTTGGCACCGGCACAGCATGTCTGGCCGACCGTGGCCTTTCGTAGCCTGTGGTGTTGTATTTTAATGGAGCTTTCAGGACACACACACCAAGTCAATAGCTTTTCTAATTTAGCTGTCCTTGTTGCTCTATTACATATGATGCAAGGTTACTGTTGCTTTCAGAGAAAGTGTCCCATCCTCTCCGAAAAGCTGCAAGGGTCATTAATTCTGGTGCAGTCATGTAACCAGCAGCTGTGATTTAGATTTGGCAGCAGGGTTATGTGTTTAATTGTAACTATAGACTTTCATTGAATGTAATAATTAATGAACAATACAAATACAACTACAACATCTAATAACTTTATGCAATGCATTCTCACTTATGTCAGTGAAGAGAGACACATCTGCATAGAGCTGCAACATTTACTGTATCTTTGTTCCACCGACTCAGTGTATTAGTAGGAACTTGATCTGTAATTTGACTCGCCTCCACGTTGACTGACCTCCCTAATTAATACTCGCAGTAAACAGAGGAAACATCCTTCTCTTTGTCAACTATTCAAGTACTGGAAGTACATTTTTGAATCTCTTAGTGATAATGTGCCTGCTAATTGCACTGCATACACTTTTTCTTTATTGCCAGTGTATTCCATAATAATGCTGCTAACTTTTACTTGAGCGAACCAGTGAGTGGCTAAGTAGCCACACACTCACTTACACTAAACCTTGATTCCTGCCAGTTATGTTAAAGTTCTTTTTCTCTCTTTAATTTCCACAGCTCACTTCACCGATGAGGTCCCATGCAGCCATCAGGGAGGAGTGACCTATCCTCACCAAAGTTGCACAGCCTCCTGCAGAAGCACAGTCCCAGTCGCCCCGTTCATTGCAGGATCTAGTCCTGCTGTTCACATTTTCCCTTGAGTTTGTCCCCAGGAGCATTCAAAACTGTTTCTCCAACGCTTCTACCAAAAACTTAGACTGTTTTCCAAAGCAGAATCGGCCCAGCTCTCCCAGGTGGAAGCGATGGGGAGTGTGCGAAGCCACCGCTACAGCATTGTGTCCTCTGAGGAAGATGGCATGAAGCTGGCTGCTATTGCCATGCCAAATGGCTACGGGAACGGCAATGTCAACAAGATGCACGCAGAGCACCAAAGTCAGAGCCGCTTTGTCAGCAAGGACGGCCACTGCAACGTGCAGTTTATCAATATGAGCGAGAAAGGCCAGCGGTACCTGGCCGATATCTTCACCACCTGTGTGGACATCCGCTGGCGCTGGATGCTGCTCATCTTCTGCCTGTCTTTCCTGCTGTCGTGGTTGATTTTTGGCTTTATCTTCTGGGTGGTGGCCCTCTCTTATGGGGACTTGGAGAGTGAGACTCAAATATGTGTTTCCAATGTGGACAGTTTCACTGCTGCTTTCTTGTTCTCAGTGGAGACCCAAACCACAATTGGATATGGTTATCGCTATGTGACGGAGGAGTGCCCCGTCGCTGTTTTCATGGTTGTCTTCCAAAGCATTGTGGGCTGTATCATTGATGCTTTCATCATTGGTGCTGTCATGGCCAAGATGGCCAAGCCCAAAAAGAGGAATGAGACGCTGGTGTTCAGCCACTACGCCACAGTGGCCATGAGGGATGGTAAACTTTGTCTCATGTGGCGCGTGGGAAACCTGAGAAAGAGTCACCTGGTCGAGGCCCACGTCAGGGCTCAGCTCCTCAAATCCCGCACCACTGCAGAGGGTGAGTTCATTCCTCTGGATCAGGTCGACATCGACGTGGGCTTTGACAGTGGCGTTGACAGAATCTTCCTCGTGTCTCCAATTACGATTGTGCACGAGATTGACGAGGACAGTCCTTTCTACGAGATGAGCAAACGGGAGTTGGAGACGTCCGAGTTTGAGATCGTTGTGATTCTGGAGGGCATGGTTGAGGCCACAGCCATGACTACTCAGTGTCGGAGCTCATACGTGGCCAGTGAAATCCTCTGGGGCCACCGCTTTGAGCCCGTGCTCTTTGAAGAAAAGAACTATTACAAAGTTGACTACTCTCGCTTTGACAACACCTATGAGGTGCCCAGCACGCCAAACTGTAGTGCCAGGGAACTTGCCGAGAAGAAGTCAAGCGCCTCCAGCTCAAGGAACTCCTTTTGTTACGAGAATGAAGTGGCTCTTGAAAAAGTCGAGATGGAGGAGGAGTTCGAAGAGGAGGACAGCAGGCAGATGAATGCTATTGAAATTGGTGACCTTGAGGACCCAATCGCAGATGCGGTGTTGAACTCTGAGTGCAATCTGGACTCTTTTCCTTTAGAATCGAGACCTTTGACGGCTGAATCAGAAATATGACTGGAGGGATAAAAAACATACACACAAAAGCAGGTTCGACACAACTGCAGGGGAATGAAGTTTGCTCAAACTTTGGTCCTTGTTGCTATCATCAATGCATAACAGTGTGTAAAAGGCTGGGATTCGTGGATGAAAATCTCTATGCAGAATCTCGCGCACAAGACGCCAAGGAAATACAAACATGTTGTCTTGTTTATGATAAAAGCAGTGGTGGTTCCATGCAGCTACGGTGATAAGATGGACAACGTCACTGAAACACTGTCCAGTCTGTTTTAGTGCACACTGCCCTTACAGTATATATTTATTAAAAGAGAAATCTAATGTTTTAGAACTTACATGTACACAGTTTTAATTTAATTTTTTCACTTCGACACAACAAGTTGTACAACCACCTGCACAGAAAAGGCTACTGTTTGTGAAATGAGCTGGTCTCTTAGCAAAGTATATTTATAGTCTTTGTGGATGTGTGGTGTTCTTCGTGTGTTCTCGTGGCATGAGGGAGTTAAGATACTTTGAAATTTGAGTAAACTTCTCAATCTATGCCGATCCTGCCTCAGAGTAGCATCTTTCGCAGCGTGTGCCATAATGAAAATCAGTGGGTTTGATGCTGACTGAGCACACGCTGCATTAGGTGTCACGAGGGGAATGAGCATTCAGGGGTGATTCATTGTGCAGTATACTGCCACTTTTTGCAGGTCTTCACGTTCTAATGTGCAATAAAGTTCAGTGGTAGTGACACAAAGCTCGACCCTGAGCCAAGGTTATGAATGTTGATAAGTGCTGCTAAGTTATATGTTTAGGAGCCAAAATGTATTATTTGTCTTTTACGATGTCCATTTTTAAAGATGCTGACGCAGCCTGTATTGTAGTTTTTAGATGTAGAAAAGCATGATCATGTCAGTGCGTTCTCCAAAGCTTTAGTGCGCTTTCCTCCTCATCAGACAATTTCCCCCACCTAATAACAACAGAAACAACTTCCAAGGCCAGAGTGCTCTCACACACACACAGACACACACATACATATACATACATACATACATACATACAAATATATATATTTATAACTCATCAACAACTGTAACTCATGTAGTAGTTGTTGATTTTTAACCTGACCTTTTCCTCATCTAACAACGTTTGAATCGTTAGTCTCGTTCATACTGGCATCACATTCATGCCGGTAACCCTGTCGCTCCACCACTGTGGGTCTTATCATTTCTGAGTGGATCCTTGCTTTGTCTTATTACAGATCAGGTCTGCTAAGTAATACTTCAGTTCAGCAAATCACAAATCCTGAATGTAGGTAGCACACTTGACTTCAGTCTTATATAAGATTGAGCTTTATTCGTTTTGAAACTACTACTTTAGGTGTTACTGTGATACAATCACGCTCGGATAATGTCAGTGGAATCCAGTGCACGCTATTGCTTCGCTGGAAAGGAAATCTATTAAAACACTTTATCTATTCTTGTTCTGACACTTCTCCTGTCTTAGGTCTTTATTTTTCTACCAGTGTCTTCCTACACTCTTGCATAAACCAGAGACTGTACAGATTTTTTAAAATCTTTTATAAATTATAATACAAATAATGTATATTGATATTGCAGTTGTTGCATACTGTTTGTCCTTTTTTCAATAAACACTTGAAAAAATCTCTGTGAAGTCGATTACAGATGATGCAGTGTGTAATATGATCTTTAAAGTGAGTACCAGCTATCTTTCTGTATACATGCGATATGTTTTGCATCTGCAGTATATAGTGCTAGAATTTTCCAAGTATTTGCATTTTGACCCAAAATGTGTGACATCTGGAGCTGGTGTGCAGAGGTTTGCCTGACTGTTTTAGCAGTGGACACACATATGGCTCCTCTAATTTGGAGCTGTGGCCCAAATTCCATGCTGCTAGCTGTCAGAGCTCACACCATCATTTACTATAATTCCCCAAACTGACTCACTCCAGTTCTGTGAAAGTCCTCAGAGACCCCATGCTATATCAGTAGCATTTTCAATGACAGCAATGGAAAGAATGTCTCATTCTATTTTCCCAATCTCTTTCAGTAAACTGTGGAAAATAAGTGTGTTCTGCTCTGTGGAGTGTCTTGAAAAACGGTGTCAAAGTGAAGAGTTAGCTGGAGTCTATGATTTGAAAATCCTAAAGTTTGAATTAACACAATAACCATATCCCTGCCCTGATTAGCTATTTTTATCCAGTTGTTCTCACGTCTTTCGGACAGTTCTATTAGAAATTCAGCTTATTTGATGGTGATCTGTCGTCTACCACATGGACAAACAGATTACATAACAAACTAGTACTCCAGAGAGAGGATGTAGCCTTTGTGTGACCACCCACCGGCGCCTCTAATCCATCGTAAATAAGCATAAAACACTATTAAGTAATAGACCTGATCAATATGGTTTCACTACACATGAAACTGTGTGTGCAGTATGACACATCTGTCAGCAAATTTAGTTCGTTTCCATCCACAGCTGCATTCTGCCAGCATGAGACGTAGTTGGGGGATCTATTGATCAGACATGTCTGCAGGGAGGCAGTGAGCTGGTTTGATTTGGTTCTACATAGGAAGTTGGTGGTGCCTCTGGGCTTTTTCCACATTAAACAATGAAACTGCCAGAAACTTCTGGCTTGGAGTGAAAATTAGAACTGTCCTTTTTCCGTTTACAAAGAAAGTTTCAACGAATTCTCATTAAATGTTGCTCTCGCTGCCTTGATAGGAAAAAACGCTCATTAACTTTTACTGATTTCAGACACCTCTGAATGTTGAAGGGATGTGTTCGGTGATGCATTCGATTTTTTTTTTGTTCTAGTTTCCTTTAAAATATCTTTGTTTCACCACTAACTCCTACAACCTCTGCAAAAACTTTAAACTGAGCAGGGTGATGACTGCTCATTTCATGCTGGATGCTCTGTTTGAAAGAAATTGACAAACAGACATTGGCGGTAGAACCCTTGTCGATGCGGATGATGACGTCTCTCTGGCAAATCTCCTCATCTGTCTTTTCAGCAGAATTGACCTTCAGATCAGGTGGATGGACATAAACATATACAGTTCACCAGCGAATTAAAGCAACAAATGAAATGATAACATTGGATTCATAAATTTAATGTTAAATAAGAGTTTTATCTGGGGGGGGTGCATGTTTGGGCAAGTAGATATAGTCCATGCTCCAGACCTCAACATGACCTGATAAAACCTAAAGATATGACTAGAGGAGATGTACTGGAGAATTTATCACGCTGTTATCCCTTCACTGAGCTCAGCAACCCTCCTGGATCATCTCAGTGCCTGTCACTTAGAGAAATTTAACACACATAAATTTAGAGACTGTTGAAATTACAGACATATTTATTACTGCGTAGGAAGTGTGTGCAGTCGGGAAGCAAGTCTTTCCTAATCATTTTTAGGAAGGGTATTACAACAGACAAACGATGGGACTCTCATCTCATGTGGGCCATGGCCTGCCACTTTATAAATAGCTGTATATGTTTGGCCTAAATTCGTGTCTTCTGTGTGCTGCTGAGGTCATCAGGCATCACCTTCATTAATGCTGTACGTGTGATTAAAAACGGTTTGGGGTGGGGTAGGAGTGCGTGTCTTCTTCACTGTGATTGTGAACAAAGTGACCTGTGCTGACCTGTTGTAGGCAAATCCACAGAAGAACAGTGTAAATCTGCTTTCTTGTGGATTGGCATGTGCCCATCTAAGAGGGTCTGAAGCTGCATCCGTCCACTGATTGTCTGAGGACATTCATCTAGGTCTAGTGATATCAAGTCGAGGTAAGTCTTAGTCAGCTAGACTGGTGCAATATTCTCACCTGAAAAGTAAAGATTTAGCAGTTGATGTTCACAAATTGTAACCATTCAGTCAAAATGACTTATTGCCATAACAAGTCTGGAAGTGGGACAGAACCTGCAGACAGCAAACTTTTCTCTCCCAATACAAGTCTGACGGATGATTGTGATGGTGCCATTGACCTCGGTTTTGACAACCATATAACTCATGCAACGCGTTCATAGTAGGGCTGTAATTAACAGCCTGCTGAAACCTGTGTTGTAATAATGTCAGGTCACTTTGACTGGGAAAAGGAGCCGTGGTAAAGCATCCTCATTTAAACCACAACTTGTTTGTGTCTTCCTGGGTGCAGTAAAATTATAATTTTAAATGATTGATATCAATGAGGTGGCTATTGTGGCAAGTGCTGGGTGCGTTTGACAGAGCAGCAGGTCCCCGTCTGATGCTGTCAGGCAATTAGTTAATGCTAGTACACAAAAATGAAGTTCCCAGTAGTTTACACAGTCGTATGATTGTTGTAATGTGGTTAATCGTCCATTATTGTAAACTCTTTTTAATAAGTGTTATTACTATTATTAAGGTTAAAGGCCTTTAAGATAGGCTAATAAAATGCCCAAATCCTGAGATTATGTGACACATTAGCTTTAGTTCTGACTCATAAACATTTATAGTTGACTTTAAACTGGGCCAGAGTGTCAGATCACAGATAAATGTGTTTCACCAAATAGTCGACAGCTGACACACTTGCCAAAAGCCTCTGCTCCCCTGTGTTGTGTGTGAATGAGATTCCTGAAACCCCCTGTCGTTTCATCTTCCTTCACACCATATCAGGGAATACCAACTCTTTTCTGGGGCACATGGGGTTTAGTAATTTTAATTCCATTTTTGTAGTCTTATTCTCTTTTATTGATCACATTAATTGGCATTAGGGACATGCAACAAGTGTAATGTTGGAAATCTATCTTTCTTTCTTGTTTTTGTTTTAACTAAATTTCTCAAAGTTTATTCTCTTTTATCATTTTCTTCTTCTGTTTTTCTTGCTTGGCATCTCCAGTTTACATCTGATAACCTTACATTTGCACAAATGACCTTGTCTCCTAGTGTCTATGCAACTTAAGTGCAAATGCAATTACATTTCTTCAGCATAATCAGCAGATGTTTTTTTTTTGCCATGCAACATATTTGTTAATGAAAGAAGCCTTTTACAAAGAGCCAAAAACCTGCACCCATACATGCAGAGCACCCATACAAGGTGCACAAATTGAGTCTTGTGTGTGATTGAGTTGTGCCAATAAAAACATGATCTAGGACGTGATTTACTACTTTATACCTATGTTAATCGCAAACTGTCAAATGCATTGTGTTAAAAAGGGGCAACCCAGTAATGTTGGTATGTTCCTTACAAAATTTTTTGAATTTGCAGTTTAATTGCATAAAAATTCGCGGGAGACAGGGTTGCGTATAAGCCCAAACACATACGTGCACTCACACCTGCTGATATTCATTTTGGCTCTGTCTTCGACAGCTGAATGTCTCATGACACCCAGGGGAGGAATAGCAGAATCCAGCAGGTACAATATATTGGATGGGATTCAGGCTTTTTCCATGCCCGGAGCTGGCTGAAGGACAATATGTATATTTATTCATGGAGGGTGTGTCTGGTTACGCAGCACCAAAAAGGCATTTGGCACGAATCAGCTTGCATTCTCTGCGCACTTAGTGTTTTGCATTTCATTTTCAAGCAAATATATCTACATTTTATTGTCTAAAATTAGTTTTTCTTCACATTGTCACTGGGCCAAAATGCATTCACGCTCCTAAGCGATGTGTGTATTTATCCTGCCGACCTTTGTCCTTTTAGCTCTGGCTTCTCTGTCCTTGACAAATACATCCACAGCCAGGAAACAAAAGCGATACCTACTATATTCTCATTGTTGGCTCTTGATCAGTAGCACCTTGAAATGAGAGGACTTGGCTTGTGTGGTGTTGCAATTTGTTGCCTATAATGGAGGCGTATGAACACTGAACACAAAGTCTCCCATAACTTGATGCGATATTTGATTTTCTGGTGGCAATGTGGACATGCCTGCAGAAAAGTTAAATCCGCTATTGCTTGCATAAAATTAATAAATAACATAAAATAATCAAAACATTTGAAAGTGACAAGAAAGCTTCAAAGTGACACATCAGTGAAATAAATTGCAACTACAGAAAAGCTCTTTCTGACACTAATTTCTTAAAAGTCTCTGTTTCACGCCTCCATTCCTTTCTGATATTCGCTGTTGTGTTGTGTTATTGTTCTGTCTGTGATTATCCTGATTATTCTGTCATGGTCTCTGCCAGGTCTTAACTTCAAAACCTTAAACTGCAGGTGAAGCCTGGAAGGTAATAGTGAAATGAAATAAGAATATATAAAAAAAAAAAAAAAGTTTTTCAAGCACATGGATGATTTCAAAGATGAAGAATTTAGGACGGGGGATATTTGATAGGCCCTTGTTTATGAGCACAGCTGAGGAGACACAGATACCTTTGAACTGTAGCCAGCCCTTCAGTGATAAAGGTTACCAACAAACCGGTCTTGCCAGCCAGCCACTATGTTTATACACCGAGGACCACTGACTGCCACTGTAAATCCCTGTTGGTATCAACCAAACACCGTTGGCTAACATACTGACATTTTGTTGTTTGCCTATTTGTTCTCTTTAGGTCAACGTGAACGTGCACGCTCCTGTCCAACAACACTATGCTTCACCAATTAGTTTGGATGCTGCAGTGATACTCATCATGGGAGAGGAGACTCGTTCACTCTTCCTGCCCACAAATTGCCAGCCTTCACTTGGCATTTAGTTTTTGACCACAAGCCCGTTTCTGTAACCTGCTCTTCTGCTGGCTCCATGTTCAAAGAAGCAAACTGCTCACTGTTGTAAAAGTTGTAAACCTGTTTTTGTGAATGGGGATAATATCTTTCCATTCAACGCATGGTGCATCTGCCTCATTAGACCAAAGCAGTTCCTGCACCTAAAATAGCCCAGAACAGCCTACAGCCAGGCATCTGCACAACCAGCAACAGCCAGGCAACCGGCAACGTCAGCTCCAGCAGGGATCTCTCTGTAGGACAGACACAAAAAGAATGGGGAAAAAAACAACTCAGACTCAAATTCTTCTTGATTGTTCGTGTGTTCAAAGATACATGAGAACGGGGTTGTTTGATTATTTTTGGATTTATATTGGCAAGAAACTGAAAAATGCATTGGTTTTTTTCAATGAATCTCTTAGTTAATTTAACTCTAATTGTAACTGATTTGATGTGATTTATTTGTGATAGAATATGCATATTTAATAAAAAATGATGTTTCTATTTGTTTTATTATATCAATGTCAACTAGAGGTGAAGTTGAATTCCTACAGTGCTGGTATTGGCATCTGGGTTCCCTCAGTCTGGTTTTGAGATTTTTTCTCTGACAGGCTGTGGAAAAGACTCTATGGGGAAGGTGTCCAGAACACAGGAGAGCCAGCATCTCCTGGCAAGACTCAGCAGTCGGTGTGCTTGTGAAGGAAAAGGGACATTGATTTGAAGTCCACATTCTGACCAGAGAAGACAGATGGTTTGAGAGCGGAGTAAAGGAGGCTATCTGTGTCCACCTACAAACAACCCTCACTTAACAGAGCGGGTGGTCGACAACAACACTACTGGACCAGGCCTGGCTCCTCTCCCCACGCAGCGTAACAGTTGTTCACACTTTGATTCATGTGACGCTAATGGCACACGTGATGGGCAGGTGGGACAAAAACCCACATGTACTCCCTCAACAACACCAACAACAGCCATCAAGAAGTTAACAACTTAACAACTCCACAGAGGTTAAACAGCCTTTTGGATGAGAAGTGAAATGTCTTTCAGAACCTCAATCAAGTCCAGTTGAAATATAGATGGCTGAGAACCCACAGACATTTGAAAAACATGGGATAACTCAGTTTCGGTTTGTTCAATTGTTACCAGCATAGTTCTACAGAATCATATTATGATTTTGTTCATTACCTGTAGACTGTTTCTTTGTCTTACAACATCCCCTTTGAATCCAGAAGGTTTGGCAACGCATGCTCAAATACTCTCCATTAACTTTAATATTTCATGTATTTTTATGAAAAAAAGTTACTTGCTAAACCGACACTAGACTCATCTCTAACTTGTTTATTATAATAGATAGATTATAATCTTTGGCTTGGACATCTGTTTTTTTAAATGTATTAATTATTTTACTTTGACATGATCAAAATTCTCATGACTCATCTGTTACTATATTTGTTGCTCTGAGCACCCAGTTTGTGTGCACAGCTTGGAAGCAGCGTAGCTGCATGAGGAAATTAGATCACACTGGGTGTCTTTTAATGTCACATAGAAATGTAGAAATGGTGTCAAACCATGATAGTCATCTCATACTGTACCTCTTAATCATGGAAGAGGGAGAGAAAGTGAGAGTTACAGCAACACGCACAACACAAACACACATGCACACACACGCAGACACACACTTTTAACAACGGGGCACAAGGCAAAGTGAATGTGATCATCCGTCCTACCCACTTTAGATTTAATTCTCACGGAACAAGATTAGAAGATCTAATCAATGATGACATTGAGCCTGGCACCCAGTGGAATGGGACACCAGGGAGGCCTAATCATCCCCACTACTCTTCCTTGCTTCAGCAAGGCAATCAAATCCCCTCTAGACAAAGCAGATGGTCGACATCATCTTCTCTCTTTTCTAGGTGGGATTATGTCCTCGGCTTCAGACCCCACAGGTGGATGTTTACTGCAACAGTGGAATTTCTGACATCTGGCTGTGGGAGGCTGAGGCTGAATGTCAAGCTACCTGAGACCGAAATGTTCAGGCAGCGACGGCCTCCAGGATGACACAGCACTGCGTATAAACTTCAAAACCACATACGCAGGAAGTGGCAGAGAATTTTAATTTCTTAATGAAATATCACATATAGGCAGTTTTGGAAACATGTTTTAGGTGTTTAAAAAATAAAAAAAAAACTTTTTTAAACTGCTAATAAACAAAGATACTCTAAAAAAAAAAAGAATATTTCTTCATTCTGCCCAGAATGCAATGTCTCCCAATAAGAGGATTAGTCCTTACGTCACAGCACAATTTTCTCCGCTGTCCCGAGATTACAGAGGTGGCTTATGCTTGGTTTAAGCAGGTCTGCCACAAGAAAAACAATGCAGCACAAGCTTGATGGACGATGACATGTGACGGCCGATTAGAAATAGCTTAAGGGAAAGAGAGAGTGGGTTGAATTAATGGTCAATTTTCTAGTGATCACAATCAAACACGCTGGTTTATGTCATATGGTATCATTATGAATTTAAAAACAATCTGATAGCTCTGCAATATGTAAAGCAGTATGCAAAATGAGCAGCTACGGTAAAACAAGTGTAATGTTGAACAGCAAACGCAGTATTTCTCCTTGTTCTTCGGAGTGGTCTAATGAATGTGATGCACAAGAACCACCAGTGTAATAAAAGCCATTTCTCTTCTACAGTAGTGGAGCACTAAAAACAGGCCGGTGAGGAGAACAGGTAACAGGAGAGCAGCAGCATGCTACTTAAGCATATCTTTACACCAGCCAATGGGCTCAGTGTTACACCCGAGGGCTCGGGTAATCAATTTTGTGTTCTGATCTCTTGACTTTCCTTACTTGCAATGGCAGATGAGCAACACGAGGACCTGCCAATTACAAGTCAGGTTGCCATGCTGCATGTGCATGTGCATGAGATGCCCCACACTTCTTGTAAGATTACTTTAAAAAGGAGACACAACACATATGACATCATCCCTTTCCCAGAAGCCAGGATTGTTTGTGTCATTTAAATATTGGCAGACTTGGAAATAATCTGGACAAAAGTCAAATAGTTTGCCAAGTCAGTTTTAACAACAATACATCATCCCATTCACGGGGGACAATTATTTTCTATTGCTTTAAAAAAAATAAAAAATGAATGAGGCATGTGGCATATGGGCACTAATCCTCCTCCAGTGAACCTTGTAAGGAGCAGGACCAGCTGGCTGGCTGTGTTCCTGCAAGTGAATCATAGGATTGGACATAAAGTCTCACTCACTTTTCAACATGTAATGTGGTCTACAACATACTATACACCTGCCTTCATCTCTCGGACATGTCATAGTCAACTTTAGACAACTTACACATCCTTTGTATTACAGTATGGGTTCTTTAACTGATGCTGAAGCCCGGGTAAAAACTGGGGGACAACATGATGGAGCCTCATGCTCGGATCACGGTTCATCACATTCAGAAGACTAGCGGAGGTTTATATATAAAATAAAATGTCAGGGATCTGGTTCTGTTTTTAGTCCTGGCTATTTTGCATTAACAGGCACAGACTTGCAGCAAGACAGCCTTGATGAGAAACATCTCTCCACACTAAGTGTCACTGGGGACGATGTTTCCATTAGACCAACTTGGCTCGAAACACACGGCTCTGCTTCGGATAAACAACGTGGAATATAGGGGCACTGCTCCTTTTACTTTCCCTGCCAGCTGCTGCAAGGGAAAGTTAGCCCACACCATGAGGAACGAGGCAATGCGATGGAAACAAAGAAAACACTCCTTCGATGACGTCCCTCGAGTGTCAGGTGGCCAGCCTCCGCACACCTGACACTGCCACCTCCACTGCCGTCTACACACATGAACAGGGAGAAAATATAAAATATCCCTGCACTTTTCTAGACTTTCTAATTGATATAGGCCTGAATGAATCAAAGTCTCATTATAAAAACAGTCACGTAGAGGGTCTGTTACACTCTTATACAGTTTTAAAGCTGCTCATTTCCAGTGATTCTTTTTGTGTTTGATCACGTGATCATGTGATCAAATTCAGAAGCAGAATACCATCCCTACGTTAAAATTGTTTCATGGCCCAGCACTGATCCTGGGGGCTTGGAGCAGACCCACTGCAGTTCTACAGGCACTCCCATACAAAGGAGGAGCCATCTGTAAAGTGCAGAAACAGCATGACATATTTCGAAAATTTTGTTAGTAAAACTTAAGTAAATCAATGTGTATTTTCAGTTTTTAGAGAACTGCAGGGGAATCAGCTTCAGCAATCACGATCTTGTTGTTTCCAGTACTTATTGATGTTACTATTATTAATAATAATAATGATAATATTATTATTACGGATTCATCTATACCTTTTTTAGCCTGCACTAGTCGCTCACAGCTAAAAAAAACAAAAAATGTTTTCATTTGTTTCATGTTTAAATTATTCAATTGCAAAGCCTGCAAGCAGCGACAGCAGCCACCTGCTGGCACGTTACAAAATTGCAATACGTTTTTTTCATATGTTTCAACTTCAAAATTTTTCAAAACCTTCAATCCTCCTACGTAGAACTAAAATTTTTGAAATATTTTTTTCAGGTAATTTCACTTGTTCAGGGCTTCAAATGTCTCAGGGGCGAACCCGGCACTAGCTTTCGGCAATCAGACACATTTCTTCAGGAAAACTAGAAACATACAGTAAATTATTAAATTGGCTGTCAGCATAACAGTGCTAAGAAAAGGCGTGTACTAAGTATTAGAAAAACTAGCGTTGGTTGAGGTAAATCCTCCATTAGCATGCTAACATGCTTACAGTGAAAATGCTAACATGTTAGAGCGACCATAAGGACATAAAGCTGGTGTTCCACTAACTCGAGGGTTGGATCCCTCCTCTGAAGTGTTCTTGGGCAATATGCTGAACAAAAATGACAAAACGTTACATCTTTCCTCTGTGTCCCATATTCTCCAGTTATCAGAAAACAAAAGCTAGTGATCAACACTGTCGCTAAGTCAAGCACGTTAGTATGCTAACATCTGCTAACTCTTTTAGCCCAAAGAAGAATGCCTACTATTAGCGATGATGATGATGATCATGATGATTATGATTATTGCTATCCCTGGCCCGCAGTCATTCTTTTTGCTTGCACGGGTTTGCTCCAGTGTCCTCCCACAGTCCAAAGCCAGTTTAGTTAATTGGTGACTCTAATTGCCTGTAGGTGTGAATGGTGAATGGAAACTGTGTGAATGGTTGTCTGTCTGGGTATGTGTCTCTGTGTTGGCCTTGAGATAGACTGTTATCCTGTCCAGGGTTATTATTCTGATTGTTATGATTAATACTAATACTCCTACTCCCAAGTTCTAACTTATAATGGTGCAGAAACTAGTCAAGAGATCAACCAAATCATTACAGTTCATCCTGCACGGCTTTGGTCGCAGCATTTATTCACAATGCTGGAGAATGTCCCAGCAGGTTGTGTGGTAGCCTGAGCAGTGTGCAGTCTCTCTGCTCTGCCGACGACAACCCAACTGGTAGATCAATAGATGCTTGTCAGTAAGGCTTGAGGTCATCAATGGAAACACGCAAACACATTTATGTAATCACGCAAATGAGAAATGTTGGATCGAAAAAAAAAGAAAATTCTTTTTTCTCCTAGTAAATAAGTCAAAATCTAATTCCAGTGTGTGCGAAAAAAAATCCCAGACATACTAGGCTTGAGTAAAATGAGAGCAGATTTGCCCGACAGTTCTGCCTTCAACTGTGGTTTGACAGGAGCGGGTTCCTTCCTTTGCTGCAGCTGTTGCACTTGTTGACATCAGCTCGCAGCACTTCTCCACTGGTGAATGCAGAGATATTACGTTACACTTTTTAAATAGAGCAAATGATGAAAATCGTGAAGTAAACAAACAGCCTTCTGGCTCAACCTGCGGCGTTTTGCAAATGTTTAAACGTGAACACAAAAGTCTCATGAGAGTTTGAATGACAAAGTGGCTTCTGCTATTTATTCACCTGTTTTGGCATTTTACTGAAGCCACAAATCTGAAACATGAGAGCTGAAATATGATTAACCGTGATGTGTACTGCAGGAGCTGTATCTGTGTCAGGATAGACTTTTCACCTTGGTTAATGCAATAAAATATGCTGACCTCTGTGTTTATCATAAATATTTGCTGTAATATGCCGAGGTCTTCTCCATCACTCACACTCATCAGCCTGAAAGCGACGGACATCCTCTCTGGCTCTGCTGTGGCATTGTCATTTGTGATGGACGCTTGCCACTGGTGTTTCAGAGTTTAATTACAGCATACTTTAATCCAGGCTTAACTATCAAATCTGTCCAGGTATCACCTTCAACTATAGAGAGAAGAGCAAACATCCCCAAATCTGTCAAGTTAAGCTGCCGTATTCGATTGAAAGAGTTACTGTACATATATATATATATACAGTATCATATTAATAGCAGAGTATTGTTTGTGACATTTGTGACAATAAAAATGACATGGAAAAGGCCAAAAATAACTTTTCATAGGAGCTGTGTATAAGCTGTCAGTTTGATTCATTTACTTCTTTTATCATAGGGAAAACCACTGGCAAAAAACCTTCTGAATGAAGAATTTATTACTGTTGTAATAAATGTCGCCAATACCCATCACGATCTCTACAATTATTTCCAAAATCTGGAAATAACAAATATTGGAAATATTATATATATAAGATGACAATTTCTTATTATAGAGAGGAGTTATTCGGATATGGCACAGCCTTAGTGAGAGTGAAAGTTGCTGTGTGTCCAGTGAGTTTTGGACAGGGATGCTCTGACGCTACGAAGGTCAAGCAATCTCTCCCAATCAGGTGCCATTCATGATCCTGTAGGACCTGTACTTTTCCTGTTCAATGCTTAATCCAGGTTTGGCCTAAAATTTGATATGCATTACTCTGACCTTGCATTTGATCCCATGTAAGATCTGAGTTACTCTGTGATCCTCATTGCCAATTGGGTTAAGAAAGTTGGCAAACTGAAAAAATACAGCAGTGGACATTCCCAAGCCACAGGCCCTTTTTATTTCCAAATGTTTCACCAACATGTAATTATGTAATTGCCCCATCCTGTACAAAACATTTTCTTTTCTTCAGGAGACTCATTCATGGCCTACCGCCTGGTTTGTCACCCAATCCTTTGAGTACAGAGAGCACAGAACTCCCCTGAAGCGTTTTAAAAGAAGGAAGCAGGAAGTTAACGTCCAACATGCAGGAGTACACTTAAGGTCCCACTAGTATAAGTATTATATCACTAGCGCTGTATTAAAAGCCGCAGACCTTTGAGCCTGCCCATTGTGTGGGAGAGCTTATTCGAGCCCTCTCCTCCATATAATGACCCAACTTTCTGAGAGGGTCACTAAACTACAAAAGTACTGTCAAGTGCTGAAATGAATTACTGTAAGTGCATTTACCCAAGAACTGGAAAGAACATTCAACTTAATCATTTTAATCGCATGCAAATTTCTACTTTTACTCCAAAACACTCCTTGGGAAAATATTAGTTTTTTATTTCTGTAACTGTAAAGCAACATTTCCCATATTACTTTGGATATCTCACCCAAACTTGTGGTAATCACAATTTTACCATGAGGAGAGACAGTGTTGCTACGACAACAGACTTGTGCTTAACTTCCTTGTGATAAAAACGTTGATTGCCTGTTAGCTCATGGTGTAATGTCTCCTTCAATTGAAATTCAATTGTTAAGAAACTCAAATATACAGCTGTCAGTACTCATAAACAGCATTTTCTTTTTTTTTTGAGTTTATAATATGTCAGTGCATGTGTGCCGAGATTAGACACACTCACATTTCATCTGCAATGACACTGAGGCTGCTCATACCTTTTGTTTTCTTTGCCTAAAAAGGTCAAAATACATTGCAGTGGTACTTTTTAGTATCATGAAAAAAAGCACAAACATAGACTCCGACCCACCAACAGTAAGGAAGGGGAATCCTCACAAGATGGCACGAGGTCAACTTCACATTTTCCATAACAAGCCCAAAACCTAATACAACACGGTTCTCTAAAGGCTCTTTTACTATCGATTTACCATTTTGTTGACGTGTGTTTGACACTGTAAGTTGCTGGTTGGTTTGCAGAACACTGCTACAGGACACAGGCAGGTCAGGAGATCGTGAGATCTGGCATAAGTTTAAGGACACAACTGTAACATGGAGTGGACGCACTTGTACCACGTCTTGTCTGGCCTGCTTGTGTCCATCTGTGTGCCCCTTGGGACAACGGCCAACAGAGTTCCCAAACTTGACTTGACTGGGAAAAAATAAGCATTCATTTAATCACGACTACGAGTTGTTGGTTGAAACCTGCATAAGAGGGAGAGAAAAAGCAAAGATGTTATGAACAGGGAGACACTTTGTACAGAGTCAGGAAACTAATTGACTATCTTCTCACTGATGGAGATGGTGCTGAAAGCATTAGTAGTGGTTTTCAACTAGCAGCTTTTAAGCTTTAACATGATGAAACCACATGTACACACTTTGTTTTTAAGTTTTATAACAGAAAATAATTAGTATCAAACATATTGCATTGTTAAACAGTGATGTAGGGTATAGTAAGGTGCTCAGCAATCTTTTATTTGTTCACTATAAAGTAAAATCCCTATTTGAGCTCATAGTATTCGATATGTAAAGTCTAAGCTAAAAGTAATGTAAATGAAAAGTATTCAGCAATGTGAAGAAAGGGAAGAGCTAAAAAACTAAAATAGTACTTAATTAGATCCACTGAGTTACAGCTACATGACTTTTCCTCATTTTGTCAATAAACAGAATTGGGAGACCATTTACTTTTACTGCCACCTTGTTGAGTTCCAAAAAAGAAAAATACCTATTTGTAGTAATTAGAAATTGTGATTATTTTCTGCATTGCAGTCCACACTGAATTTAGCTCACAATTTTTCCCCTCACATGATGAGGAGGATTATGTAAGTTCTCATAAAAGGCCTTCGTTCCTAAAGAGTGTCTTTGGTTTGGCTGGCAATCCACTCTTCTGCACAACTCTGGACCACTGCCTGCAGTCTACTGGCATTGAGTTTTCTCATCCTGGCATGAAGTCATTAGTCTGGGACAGACAGTCGGAGCAGAGTAGGCTGCTCAAAGTGAGCTTTTGTCAACCTTTGTTTACATTCACGGCAAAAAAAGAAAAAAAAAAAGCACTTTGAAAACACAGTCAGAAAGAGTTTTTGCTTTTGATTCATCACACATCCTGAAGTGTGAGTTCACCTTTACACTGTAAGACTGTTTACACAAATAATAAGGCAAACTGCATACATTTGAAATGATTAGCACTGTGAACTCTGTGACTATTAATCCTTTATGAATCATAAAGGGCTGTCTGTCATACAGCATGTAGCTTTGTGTGCATATGCTGAGGCTTGGTGCATCATTTTTATATTTCTTGCCTCAATCTTAGTTTCTTTTAGCTCTCTTTACAGTATCACAAGTGAGGACAGAAAACGTCGTCTTATTGAAAGGTGTGTGAGCTAGATAGGTGAGAGTTGGAGAATCTACTATAGAAAGACTTGGATTTCCTTGATCAGTCACATCGGTCAGCTCTGCAGCTGTTTAAATGAATGGTTCACTTGTTGGGAACTCTTTCTCACGTGGATCAATCAAGTGTTTAGACTGAAAACATACTTGGATAAATTAGGCTGTACTTGTTTTAACAGTGGGCCAAGGATATTCAACCCAAGACAATCCAAGTTTATGCATTAATTCCATTCTTGTCAGAATTATTTCACAGCACCCTGCTTGAAACAGGCAATGGTGCTTGCGGTTATCGAACATCAGTAAACATCTGCCAGTGTCTGCAAATCTAATTAAATAATTACAGAACCACAAAGCTGACATATGTCTGCTTGCCTGGGGCATGAAAACTTGTTCAAAACTTCCGAAATGAATTATTCAAAGTCTAATAATAAAGATAGTATGTAAACAAAGGATCAGCCACAGTGACACACTGATTCAGTTAATGTGGTATAACCCCGTGTTGGCAGCCCTATGGCTCCTGGACCGACCCAACTGAAGTAAGAGAGGTATTGTTGTCTTAAGGCAGGGATAAAGCCACTCTGAAGAGAGGCTAATACACAGTAAATTCAAATTTGTTAACCTTACTTTTTAAAAAGCATGCAAACATATTGCCTTGAAAAAAATATGAACTTGTATTTTGTATTTACAGCAACAGGACAACCAACACACAACCTATTAGTGTGATTGCTAAATCTGTGATCATAAGATAAAAGCTAGAAACAAATATACTCAACAATAAAGCCTTTATTTTTTGTCTTTCCATAGTTCAAGTTTGTCAGTCCCACCCAATAAAAAGGTGGCAAATAGAGTGAAGGAATAAGAGGTAGAGCAAGTGTTCCATTCTCATTGTGATCAGCATAAAGACTGACTTTCACACACCAAAGAAGGCTGACTTAAAACAACAACAAAAAAAAAAACAGCTTCTTTGTGGTGTTGCTAGCTTTCCCTTATTATTCACAATCATAAATACTCCTGACTGACTTTTGATAAAGGTCGCACTACAGTGTAAACCAGAGGAGCTATGAGCACTAGCCATGAGCAGAGGCACGGCAGTTATCACTGTGGTCACAATCATCATCACAGTCACTGAACACTTGGAGTTGGGGGGGGGGGGGGGACTGCCACATGGCAAGGGCCTCGTGCTGTGTGTCCCAGGAGAAGGGGCTCTGCATAGTATAGTCTGACAGAAGAGGCTGCCAACCATGGACTGAAAAGAGGCTCTCTTTCCAACACTGAAGGATAATTTGACCAGGGGGGAAAGGAATCGGGGCAGTCTCCTCGTGTAGGAGAGCGCAGAAACCTGAGCGGTGGGGCTTGACAGCACATCAGTCCAAAATAGGTGTATGATAGTCAGCTGGCTGTGTTTGTGTATGTGTCACGCTGCATTAAAACTAATACCAACCACTCAACAACTCAATCTACACTGCCATCTTAGGACAGTTTCATGTTAACATTAAAAAAGGAGATAGTATTTACATCTTCAATACATAAATTATTTCCCTATACCTGTATAAGGCATAATAAGGTCTCTGGGGAAAAAAAAAAACACAAGTGCCTCATATAAAAGGACTACAGAACTGCAGATTTGAGAAGAGTAAGCATAAGGGGAAAAAGTTTAAATGCTGCTAAAATAAAATTAAAATGCAGGCCAAAACACCCCCCCCCAAAAACACGAAAAAAAAAAGGAAAAACACAATTAATGCAGTATTTCATGAGTCAACAGCAAAATGGCACACAGAAAGAGCAACCCTTGAATACTTCCAGGTAGTGACAATGGCAGCACTGGAGCCGACGCTTTAATAACGAAGACATTAAAAAGTAAGGAAAGGTTCACTGTATAGACAGTTCGACTGCACATCACCGATGATATGAGATGTCGTACATTCCTGCTTCACGCTGCTAAGAGTTTTGCAAACGACAACGTTCCTCCCGTCCAAAACGTGACCTTCGACGACTCTTACATGTTTTGTTTTTGCCTTGCCTCCCGTAGCCTGGCTCACGGGAACTGCAGTTCCCGCAATGCCCTATTGCCTCAGGGCAGAACCAGGTCACACCGTTTGACCTGATGCCATCTGGCAAATGAAACCATAGTGTGGCAAAATTCACACTTGTGGACGATATACAGTATCAAAACTCTGTATAATGAGAAAACGTACAAACACATATGCAAATATAGCTTTCAATAAAACAACAACAACATAGAGATTACATGTTGCTTTTGTAGATGAAGTTCAAATTCATACAAATACGTCACAAAGAAACAATGTCTGGCTCTGTCCATTCTGAAGAGAGATAAAAAGAGTGGGGAAGGGTGGGGGGGCAGAAACAGAACAAGACAAAAAAAAGCCCACAATCGGGATCAGTTTGTTTTTGTCATGTTGGAAAACTGCACACACAGAAAGCTTGGAGGAATGAATCAAACCTCTCAAATGACCACATGAGTTTGTATCAACACCGCTCTCCCACTCCAGTGCTGCTTGGCTGCTGTCAGTCTTTGGGTCACCCCCTGTTGTGTGGGTGCATTAGAGTCTGTCATTCCAGTGAGTTTAAAAAAAAAAAGGGGGGGGGGTTGTTGATGGGTTGGGGGCTGTTGGTTTGTTTGCTGAGAAGTCCTGCCTACCCTGACGGGGTGAAGCCCGGAGGAGACCCATCAGTCATCCAGGATGGACTTGACAAAACTGGCCACGTCTGTTTCTTTGGATTCATGCAGGGTGAAAAATGGATGTTTCTGCACCAAAAGAAAGAAAAGAAATTAATTAAATCGGAATTTGTTGTTTAGTGACAACCAAAATGTGTCACCACGCAGCTTGGTGGTTTAAGTGGGTAAGCCTGGCCTCTAGTGGACAAAAACGAGAACTCCACATTCTAAACATTAAAATGAGGAGGTGGTTGGTGGGATAATGTATGCCAGCATTTGCTGACATATTTTTGGATAGAAGGGGAAATAAAAAAGGTAAATACTAACCATTAATTCTGTATAAGCTGGCCTCTCATTTGGCTTCTTTCTTAAGCTATAAAAAAACAGAAATAAATGCACAGGTGAGAACAAAAGCAAACAACAAAATAAAGTATCCACGGAAAATATAAAACAATTTAATAAATAGTTAGTATAATTTGAGGTTATGTTGGAGCTGGAGATGCTGTATTCATAACACCTCTTCCAGTAAACACAGAGCAAACAGTGACACCTGCTGAAACTCAAAGCATTTTGTTTTTTAACAATAACCTCACTGAGAATATAATAGTTTCAGAGACTGAACGTTACCACTGGGAGATGAAGTCTACGAAGTCTGGGGAGAAATCGTCAGCAGGCAATTGTGGAGACGGCTCATCCACCACCTGTTTAAGCTGCTGGAACGGGGTGCCCCATGAGTCATAGGGGAATTTCAAAATGGCCAGCTCAATCTAGGAGAAAGAGAAGGACTTGTTTACGAAAGAGAGCACACGTGACCTACTTTATGCAAGGTGAGTAGCACATCAAGAAAGGTGAATATCTCTGTCAAATGGTTCATAAAGGATCTCAATACATGAACCGCAAATCAAACAAAAAAAAACCATACAGCTACATTAATATAAATGTACGATTCAGGACCGAGTTGATTCAGCTCATCTCAAATTTAATGTAGCTTCAATTTACACAAAACTACACACCTTACAGTAAATATTGGCATTTTGCAGTGTTAATAATAAGTACAGTCAGTCAAGTACTAAACTTTACTGTAGTTTTTCTTTTTCACTCCGCTACAATCTGGTGGGAAACACTGTACTATTTAGCGGCTTTAGTTGTCTTTCAGATGCAATCTTTATACAAAATAAAAAATATTACCAAATAAATTCTGATCCTTTTATGGATTTATTTAATGATATACATTTAAATCTTATAATGGACAACATTCTGAAATGGACTATTCTTTTACTAGGATACTTTGAGTATAATTTGAAGCTAATACTGTTTATACACAGTGGTAACCTAATACTGCTTTATCCAGAAACTGAGTGTTTTGTCTAATTTGAAATCTCTAGATTATGGACTAAGTTAGCTACTATAGTTTCACTGTGGGCTAGTCTGATGTGTGCTCAACAAGGTTGCAGTCACAAGAAGCTGATTAGCGATTTGATCCCAAAAGGAGAAGGTGCATCTCCCACATACTCAATCTGAATCCAGTCAACTTAAAAAAAAAAAAAAAAAACAAATCAAACTGAGTAACTGGCCAAGAATGGTCTAGGCCATGGAGGTGACAAGGAACCCAGCAGTGACTCAGAGAGAGAAGACCACTGATGAGGCGTTTAGACAGTCCAGTGGTTTGTCAGAAGACAGATGTGTAGCCCATTTTGAGTTTGCCAAATAATCAGGAGTGTGGCCATGAAGAAATAGATTCTCTCACGAGCCAAAATGCAAGCGTCTTAACAAACCTCCACATATTTTCTCTGACAAACATCAGGCACTGCTCACCATCCACCCCTAAAGTGAATCATGCTGGTGGTGGCAGCATCATACTATAGGAGTGTTTCTGATAAGCAGGAACAGGAAGACTGGTAGCAATAACGGAAGTAAAAATGCCAGAAAATCTCCTCCAGAGTACATGTGATGTGAGACTATGGCAATGATCAACATTTTGGCACGACAGTGACAAGTCTCAAATGGCTCTGAGACAAGTCTCATTGAGTAACCCAGATCCAAACAACACAGAGACCAGGAAATGCCAGTTCAGACACTTTACATCCAGGAATGCAATACAAAGTGCCTTGCAGAAGTGTAAATAAGCCGCCTTCCCCTGTGACATATACATTTTATCTTTAAACAGTTATCACTCATTTCTCCCCCATTTCTTTAACACTAATACATGGCTAAATTATGTTTGGAAAGGTCAGAAACCTGTCACAGGATCTTATGACGATGTTTGTCAAATATTGCCAAATATAGGTTACGTCATATGAAATCTGTTCTTTCAATGTCATATGCATATTGTTAGTATCTTTACCTTCACACTATAATATTAGCGTTTTTACTGTCAGTACCATATCCAACTGATTATGTCATATGCAAAGCCACAGTTTTGTCTAAATCCCTTTATTCTATTGTAATTTACTATTTACTATTAGTTATTATCTTATTGCTCTCTACATTGCAGCCACTGATATTGTGTCTAAACTGCTTTTAGCACTTGAATTGGACCCTAAGGGACAAATAATGTATTTTGAATTGAACTGAACCATCATAACCCATATTTTGATATGCAACCATACTCACCATTGTGATACCAAGACTCCATATGTCTGACTTGACACTGTAGCCTTTCTGATTGAGGTCAGGGTTGATCCTTTCAGGCTGAAATGAGAATTGGTAGCGGTAGATAAGCACAAACATTGGACAGTACAGACATGGAGCTGCTGCCCTGTGAATATTTAGTGTCCATAAGTAAATCCATAAGTCAAGTTCTATGGAATCATTTCATAAATCTCAACTAGCTCGTACCAGGACTACTTTTTTTGAACCCCCTCAGTCCAGACTTACCGCCATGTAGGGTTTGCAGCCTGCATCCATTGTTTTGGCCACAGAGTCCACGAGGTGGCCACTGATGCCAAAGTCACACATTTTCACTTGGCCCTGAGTGTTGATCAGAACATTGGAAGGCTTCACATCTGCAAAGGGACATTTTGGGAAAACAATGAGGCAGACAACAGGAAGCCAGCACTCATCCACAGGTAACCAAAGTTATATACAGTGAGGAATTGATCTTCTGATTACCTCTGTGAATCACTGACAGGTTACTGTGCAGATGCTCTAATGCCTTGACAATCTGTGGAATAAAAAAAAGGAATTTAGAGAAAAGAGGTGATATCTTATAGGTGCCAATGAATTTTTAGATACACACTGATAATAATAATAAAAAAGAAATCACACCAACATATATGAAGCACCAAACATACAACTAGTGCTTCCACGTAGCTAAAAATGTGTGAGTAACGTTAATACTGGAGAAGCGCATGTTGACTACTTCATTATTCATTTCAGCCTGTTTTGCCTTTATTAGAAAGATAGCAGATGGGAAACTTGAGGGAGAGTTGTGGTCCTAGAAATCCACCATGATGCTAAGACAGCAAAAATGTAAATGCATTTGATATCATGTAAAAATGGCATAAGACATACTGCTACTGTGATCTTGCCCAAGATTTCCTCTGGGATGGTTTTCATCTTATCAATAACCCTCTTATAGAACTTATCCAGAGAGGTGTCCATCAGTTCCATACAGATCCAAACATCTCCCTAAAAATACAAAACAAGGTGATCAGTATATATATGCAGAAAGCCAAAGGCCATCGTAAATAATTAAAATTCAATGCTGAGTTTACCTCTCTGAATAGAGCACCATAGAAGGTCACAGTGTAGAAACAGTCCACTGTCCTCATAGAAATGTCCAGGTCCATTAAAAGCCTTTTCTGCTCCAGTGTATTGACTGTTGCTCGAATTCTCTGTGGACACAAACATCACAGGTTCGCTGTCAGTTTTAACACAAAGCATCCATATTTAAAATCAACTGGTGTCTAGTTTTCCATAACCTCCTACTCAGTCTAACATGTTACTGATCGGATAGATCTGATCTGAATGCCTGCACGTTGAGATCATATGTTGAATACATCTATGAGTCATGGTTTCTAATTTAAAAGGCACAGTGCATTAGCAGAGCTGCCAAATCAGGTAACCGGAGTAGCAGTCTCCCAGCCTACCTTGACAGCCATAATAACACCACTGGGCACATGTTTCATCTTGTCCACCACTCCGTACGCTCCCCTCCCCAGCTCTGCTATCTGCTCCAAGTCATCTGCTTTCACCACAAAGTTCTAGACAGAGTAGGCACATGTTACATTAATGTATGTATTCAGCTCAGGAAAAAATAGAACAGAACGTCTGAGAGAAATAGAGAAGCAGCTCTACCTGATCTCCAATTGTGACATAAGCTTTAGAGTCTAGATCTCGAGGGGGGCTGGAGAGAGAGAGCAAAATTGAAGCTGAGCAAAAGCAAAAGCAGTAGCATTGTCCATATTTATTTTTGCAATATTTAGTATTAACAGCAATATATAATAGAAAATCTGATTACAATAAATCTGCTATGTTGCAATTAAGTTCTTAATTGGCCAAAATGTGCATTAACAAGAATATAACAAAAATAAAAATTAGACTCACGCTGTTGCTTCTGATGAGGGCTGTGCAAATACTTCTTTGGCCAGTTTCAGCCCAGGCTTCTTCTTCTTCCCTTAGAAACAAAAAACAAAAACAAAAAAAAATACCATGTCAGCCTTGTGCTTAGTAGCCGCCACGAGCTACAGTAATACGATTTGCAGAGTCTGTAGTGCTTAGAACAACTAAGAGCAATAAACGCCACATGAGCCCATTCGTCACATTTAAAGCAGATGTTTACAGGGAAGTCTGAAGAGACACCAAATTCTTAATCAGACCACGTAGTGCCCACTAAATGGCTTCCGCTTGTACTCATGCAGTATATCTCCTTTGGTCTATAGGACTTTTAATGCTTTTCTGGCAGTAAAGAATGTCTTCAATGTTGCAATCAATTGGCAGTAGCTACTGACACAAAGCATAGCAAATGATCTGTTATCTAACTGGAGATTAGATGTGCTCAAAGCTGAGGCCCTGCAGCAAAGAGAAGGTGAACTAAATGACTAATCTGCATTGGTATGATGACTCAAATGGAAGGGAGGGGAATGTAAGGGAATCGAGCCTTCCTTCCTCTCATGAATTTTTACTGTTATAATCGCTGCCAATAAATCGTCTACTGCATTAATACATTTTTCTCTTGTCTCATTTTTTTAATACTTAAGTTTCTGAGCATAAAGTGTTTGGTGCCGTAACCTCACTGCACCTTTCTGTGTTAAATCAGTGACGGCAGCCCATTCATAAACACAGTTTACCAGCAGCCTCTGGGACTTCCCACAGGGGGCTGCAAGTGTCTGCCAGAATGACACAGCTACCGGGCTTACGAGCAACAGCGCAGGAAAAACAGCTCAACTTTTCTTGACATGGACACTCCTCTTCAGCATGTTTGCTCTTGTTGCAAGGTCAACAGGAAAAACAGAACACATTTGACCTTTATCTGTGTGTGCAAAGACCGGCCAGATTCATACCCACTGGGATATGATGAGAAACCATTTAGACATGGCTGGTTATTTCCTGCTCTTGCTGCACACACGCTCAGTGAAGGCATAATGATTCCAACTCCGGCCAACAACACTGGTGTGATGCAAGCGCTCACTTTTGAACATGTACAGCAACCCTCGAATGCATGGTTTGCATTATTTTTAACGGCCATTATTTTTGTGGGTGGCATTTACCAATGAGTGAGTCACACCGCTCCATTCTGGAGGAAGTATGATTGGGTAAACCCCTCCTTGCTAGATCAAGCTGGAAGGGAAGTGAAGTTTTGCTAGATTTTAGATTCTATGGCCTGTCACTGCAACGTCAGACAAGACCATTTTGTGCTGCAACCCTAAAATAGGCCTACAGTGTCTGGACAGACTACCGTAGTCTCATGTACTGGGGAGAGTGTGATTTACTCGCACATGCTGAGGCAAAAATAGATGTTACGTTTCCTTTGCGTGGCACAAAGTATGAGCACTCAAAGCCTTCTGATGTCCTGACAAATAAGACAGCCTTTTGTTCATGCAACAAAACTAGAGAAGCTCACGAACACTGTGGCACAGGACAAAAACATCTGACATACCAGGGATCCAACGCAACATGCTGTAATTTAAGCCACTGCTAACAAACCTTTGCTGCTGCAGAAAACACTGCAGTGATTATAGCGTTGCAGATTGTAATTCAGTCTGAGTTACTACTAGTGTTCGGTATAAATGAACCAGAAGCCTTGTAATACTGAGCTCAGGTGGCAGTCCTGTTTGGGGAGATGGTGTATGATGCATGAAATGACCCTGTGTTTAGGGCTGTAGGTTGGGATATGATTCAAAGCCAGTCACACTGGACACATCCGGTCGAAACACAACAACTGTCAGGACCCTTTGGGAAATATGATGTCACTTCACTTGGCACATATGCTGTTCTCTGTCCTCATTTGGGCCAACTGAGGCCTGCTTCAGTGCTGCCTTCTGCTGCAAGAAGTGCCTGGTCCTCAATCTGAACCTGACAGGACACAACAGTGCCATGACATCATCCGCAGCTGCAGTCAGAGTATATCCTGGCAGCACAGGAAAAATAAACCAATAAATGATGGGACAAGGGTCAGCATGGCCACTCTGACCAGCCCGTGGCTACTCAACCTCATACGCAACGAGCCGCGACACACTGTGTGCACACCTGTTGATCATGGCCAGCATTTAGTTTTCCCATGTCTACCCCTTTTAATCACACCTTAACCATTTCAGGTGGTAATAATGCTGTGTGCATGTACAGAGATCCCATTTTCTCTGAAGCAGTGTCAGTTGCACATCTAAATACAATGCATGCTGCATTGTGCATTTTTATTCAAAAGTACATTCACTCTGCAGACTTTGTTCCTAAAATGCAAATAAACATAAAGTACTTATTACAGTTACCTTAAAGTTTTCACCACTACAACCGCAGTGAGCTGGCGTATGTTTACAGGAAATGTACTACTTCTAAGAACACCTAAAGGTGTTCTGTGAAAAAGACTGCAATAATAAATATAATATGTGAACAAGAATTTCTGGATTGTGCATAGGATTACGACGTGGCGAGTCACCATCAGGAAGCTACAGCCTTCGAGTGGGTCCATATACAGACAGTGATGACTCATGCACAGATAATCTTCCACACCTCCCTATCAGTGCTGTTTAGGAGAATCCATCTCCAACATGCCTCAGCAATTCTACGGACAGCACGGCAGTGCAACAGACATAAGTTAGGTCCACTCCGCCCTTGCTTAGGGAAGGCACATAGCGGAGAGTAAGAAATGAATAATAACAACAACAAAACAAAAAAAAAAAAAAACAACAACTTTCACTGAAACACCTCAGGCCTTGCTTTAGTGCACAAAAGCACAAAACCTGTGGAGCAGCTACAGAGTATGTGCTTGCATTCAGTGAACTGTCAACAAAGACAGACTGCACTGGGTATTGCTGCTGCAAGTCAGAACATGCCATGGTAGGACCAAAGGCTGCGATTGCCCGAGCAGCACCCTGCAAAACAGTGTGTACTCCCGACCATGGAAACGCTACTATGATTGTGTAACTGCACAAGCGGTGAACTTGAAATGTAAATCATCATCATCATCATCATCATCATCATCAGGCTCTGTGTGAGTGACGCAGACGAAGGAGCTTGATTTTCTTTCCCTAAGGTGTGTGTGTGTGTGTTTTTAGTGCAAGCAACAGCTCATTCTGTTCTGTGACTGACGGACGGAAGCCAAATGTGTGTTTTTATGTGTGTGTGTGAGAGAGAGAGAGGTGGAGAGAGAGAGGTAAAGAGAGGGGGGGGGCGGTAGTGACCCACTCCTTTGGCATCGCCACCTGTTTTAAAAATAAAGGAATTTCCACCCTGGAAAAGAAAAGGGATTTCACGGACGCGCCGCTAAAAATACGTTCTGCGCTAACACACTCAGCGAGCCGCAAGGAGCCGAGGCGATCGATGTCACAGGCCAACAAACACAGACACCTGTGGTCCCAGTTTATCAAAGCCGGAGGGGGGGGGGGAGAGAAACTAATGTCGGCGAAGTCTTTTCTAGCTGCGGGGCAAGTTGGCTGATAATCGCAGCTTGGCGAAAGTCCTTTATTGTCGCGGAATGGATGTTAGCTAAAGCACAACACGGGGACTCACACGGCGCGGCGCCAGCGTTCCCTTTAGCTCACAGTCGAGCCACAAAAGCCTTTAGCATTTAGCACACGGCCAAACTGCTCCGCGGTGGATCCCCGCAGACACCGGGGCGTCTACACACTTTGCACAGTGATAGAAAGCAGCGAAGACATGCTGGCTAGCTTCTCTTCCCCCCTCCTCCTCTTCCTCCTCCTCCTCCTCCTTCTCCTACATGCAGCTCTCCACCTGACATTTCCCAATCGTAGCTAGCTTACGTTAAACTACTTCCAGCACTTGTGCTACCTTGTCCGTGCACGGTCGTTCAAGGAAAAGTACGAAACTCACACCAAAAAAAATAAGAAAAAACAAAACCCACTTACCTGCTTTAGCCAGAGACATTTCCCCTTTGGTGTGATGAGGGGGAAGGGAAGCACAAAGACTTTTGCCTTTTTCTACTCCCTCCCTCCCTCCCTGCATCTACCCTTACACCCGCTCAGGATCGCTGGCTTGTCGTGCAAAAAACTAGCAGCGATTAAAACGAGATGTTCCGTCTTTGCGCGATCGTTGATGCTCGAAAAGCGACGCTCGCGTTCAGAAGTCGATTATCAGACGAATGCACAACTTTAAAAAAAGTCCGAGCCGGTTGGACACTTCGGATTAGTTTGCTAACAAAACCTGCACTTTTTGGCCGTGGCCGATGTCTGACAGCTGAACGGCGTGATGACGTGTTTCCTTCCTCGCGCTAAGCATCATGGGACGTGTAGTGTCTCAGCGCACTTTTCCCCAAAATAACCCAGAAAACTTCCAGGAACTGATTAGTAATATCAAATCACAGGGAAATCATTCAGTATAGTTTATTTTTGCTAATAGATTCCAAGGCTCCACACATAGATGTTTTTTATACGTATTTCTTTATTTAGGATGGTATTACATAGAACTACTAGTGTAACTGCTAAATAAAACTATGGTGAAAAAAATAATACTAAACGAGCTGCATTTACATTCTTGATTATCTTGTCAACTACAGTGTATAAAGGAACAGTGTTAATGGGACTGCACTTTATTACTATACTAATTTACACGTTTAGGTATGAAAGTAGCAAACATTTAAACATATACGCAGTTGAAAATGCTATGAATTAAATCTACATGTGACTGCTGAATGAAGAAATGCATTATAATAAAAAGCAGGAACATTTTATTTCAAAGCAAAAAATCTGAGTACCTACGCAAACTACATTAACAATCCAACAGATTTAATGAATTCAACAAACAAACCAACTATAAAAGAAAAATACAGTACAGTGATGTCTTTTCTAACTATGTATTAATTAGTAAAAAACCCACCATTGTTTATGTCACAGCTGTTAAGCCATTAAATTGTGAGTCCTTTATTTTACCAGACACCTCCTTACTAAATAGTTGGAAGACAACAAAATGCACAAACTAATCAACATGGGAGGTGTCACAGCCATGACACATAAACATGTGCTGTGATATGAATGTAGTTTGGAATATGTGCATGTGATTGTGTGGGTTCAGAGTGAATAACCGATGGTAATGGCACATCATATTCATGCCTTTACTTCCTGGCAACAAGGAGGGTATGGTAGAGAGGTTTTATTATAATGTGCAGATAGAGGGAGCTGTCAATGAGGTACTCTGAGGCCCGGCGCTGCAGGTCAGCATCTACCAGGAAATCGCCAGCCTCCTCTGTGCTTTGATGAAAGTTGTAGACATGGCGAACCACCACCTTTCCTTGTTGTCTTGCCATTACAATAACTGTCTTCTGGAAACTCACGCCCGCAAAATCTGGACTAGAGGTTGCTGGTGTTATAATGATGCGAGGTCGGCCTCCCTCTGTGCGGGTGGGCTGCATAGCGCCCAGCTCCGTAAATGTTGACCTGGCACTGAGTGGGAGCCAGCGAGGGGAGAATAGGGCATTCCATGTCACTCTCTTACTAGAGTCATGGCTGCTGGGCCCAAGTTGGGTCTGGAAGCTGAAACTGCGGTCGTCACGGGTGGGGTTATTAATGACCCAAGCAGAACCCCAGGTGGAGGAAAGGTAGTTACGGGGTGTAAAAATACTGCAGTTGACATCAAAGTATTTGGCCAGTTGGATGGGTGAAGCAGAGTGAAATTGGAAAGCTAGAAAGAGGAGATCGCGGATAGACTCGTAATACTTCAGCATGAGGGGGGACTGCTTCTGAAGACGGAAGAGATGCTGAGGGGGGATCATGCCATATCGAACAGCCCTCAGGGCACTCTCCACTGTTTTACTGACAGGCTGGTTCTGGCTAATCCAAGCCTCCAACGCCTCATAGAGCTCCAGCTCACTCTGCAGAATGAGGTCAGAGCGCTGGAGCAAGGAAAGGAGCAGGTCATCACTGATGGAGCCCCATTCTGTGCTCTGTAGCACAGAAGACAAGTTCCAGGACAGGTATTGCAGGCAGCTGTCCCGTAGGGCCATGTCCCCAATTTGTAATGCGTAGCTGTACCAACCAATCACATGGCCTGTGGGGGAATCACTGGACAGATGTTGGGTCATGTACTGGGTCAGGCCCTGTTGCAAACCCCACACATGGTACTTGCTGGCCAGCTTATGCAGAGAAATTGCCTGATCAAGCCGCACCGAGATGTCACCACAATACAGATACCTGCAGGAGACAAAAAGCTGTAACAGTCCTCAAAAACAAAAATGAATAAAATAAACATCGATACATTTTCCCTCCTCACATCTGAGTCACTGCAAAAACCCACACTGTTCGATATTTGAAACCGCAGGTGTAATTTTAGAACATTTCACAAGATGGAGCATCTCACTTCTTCAAATAAAAAGAAGAGATGCAAAATGGTGAGTTGAGACCTACAACTTTATATCTGTGGACTATGCAAATAAAGGTGAATTCTTGTTTAATTAAACCTGATTAAATCTAAACGTGACAGAGTCAAGCTCACCGAACAAACTTGTCAAAGACAGCTGCACAGTCAGGCGTTTCCCTCAGAACCACAGCACTGCTATTACGGGTGAGCAGCAGCTCCTCAAACACGTCGCTCTGCAGGGTGAGAACGAGGCTGTGGACCTGGATCACCTTCACTTCATCCGTGTTGATAGTCTGCACCCGGAGAGTGACATCACTGCCATTCCCCATCACCAGCAGGGTCTCCATACGCTGCACCAAATTCATGGTGTGATTTAGCACCGTGGCCCCATTGTCCAACCCTGTCTCCTGCTTTATGGCAGCTGCAGAAAGAACAAGAATATGGACTATGGTTACACTGGACAGAAAAGTTATTATCACCTTTCACACTTTCACAGAAATTCCCTTTGAACATTATCTGTATCAAGCTACCTCTACAAAATTCTTTGTCTATTATTACATCTGCACTCAAGTATTACATCACCATGATTTGCATCAACCTGCTCTGTAAGATTCCACAGCATAATTCATATGCATTTGTTGTACAACTTAAATCAGATTTGACACAGAAAGAACTTGAAAGCACATCCCAGCCCCTTTTGATAAACCACAATTGATAGGTGTCATGGAGAAAGCAGACTTGCGCATCCTCCTATTCTTTTGATTTCAATTAATCAAGCAGCAATCCAGGTGGCTGACTCAGAAATCCTCTGATACCAGGTGCTCAGAAAAGAATCCTGAGTTTGCAGCGGCATTGCAGATGGTTGTTTCTATGGGCTCTATTGAGCGTAAATACAAGTGGCACATACTGAAGAATCACACATGAAAGACTCAGCATGACAAGCTGCTGTTTCCATTTTGCTCTGCCACAGCCATCAGCAGCCTTGTTGGCCTGTTACTGGGGGTTTAATGAGATACAGGAGGAGCACACTTGGCTCCCCTGGATGCTCCACAGTCTTTCATTTCTCAACCACAATCAAGTGCCCCTACTTCAAAGTAACCTTTTTTCCAATTAGTCAGCCAGCAACCAGTGAGAGCTGAAAATGGAAGAGTAGGAAGGGATGTGTATTGACAAGTGAATCTGGCACAGCAATCAATCATCAACAACTGAAAAAAAAAAACCCCACAAATTTTATTATAACTGCAGATATGATAACCTGTTTCAATTAAAAGACATCTGAGACATGTAAAAAAAAGAAAAAGTTATGGAAAAAAATGAACCAGACTCTTCCACTAAAGCTACGAAGAGAAGAACAGAGTCCTTAAATATTTAAGATTAGATGAGTCTGTGCTCCCCAGGAATGTGAAATACAATTTAAACTGACAGCAGAGGAATGTGGCCTTCACTAGCTTTGTTCAAAATCAATCAAAGTAAGATTTTAGTAAGAAAAGCCTTCGCCCTGTGCTTGTCCAGTACTGTATCACTGAGCCGGCACAAAGCCAGGCAGCAAATGCATGTGCCTGTCTTTCCGTGCACCCGGCAGACAGATAGATGAGGACAGGATGAGTAGAATATAGATAAATACCCATCCCCTGCCCCGAGGCTGGGCACGAGACACATCCACTGGCAGTATGGGGGAAGCTGAACTAAAATAGAACAGTACACCTTCTCTCACAATGTAGGATGCTAGAGTAATATCACTCTTTAAAAGCAAAAAAATGTAACTACAATTGCCATTTATCAACTTACCTCCTCTAACTGTGACAGAGTGGAAGTGGATAAAGAGGAGCAGAGTGCCCACATAGACCCAAAAAGGGGTCCCTCGTTCACATGAGTATACCATATCTTCTCCTTTATTCCCTGCCTCTCTTCCTTTGTCCTTTCCCCCTCTCTTCCTTTCTCCGTGCCACTCTTCTGCTGTTCCTTCTTCTTGCTGCTGCGTCTTTGTCGTGCACAAAGGTGCGTTGCCCTGTGTGTGCCGCCCGGCTCCCTGTCCCGCACTCTTTATGTAGGACGCTGGCCTTTCCCTGGCGCATCTCGCAACCCCACGGACTCCATTGATTGGTGGAATCTGGCAGGGGCGTTGCTATAGCGACAGCTTTGATTTTGAATTTCTCCCATTTGGATGTTACATGGCATTGATCAGTGGCACCAGACCAGCCAAGGACACTGTTTTTTTTCTAGTGTAAAAGTCAGAGGGGGTGAGGCACTATTAACAATCAATATTACCATAGTTTGATTTTCTAATGGCACTCAGAACACAGCCAATCTCTGTCTTGAAAAAATTCATGTTAAGTACAATCAGTGCCATATAATTACTCAATTAATTACAGCAGACAGCCACTGAGACTATCTGCAAAAAGTAATTGAGGTTCTAATATAAGTGGCCAATAGCAGTCAATGAAATTTATAATCGATTTATGGAAGGCTTTTCAGCTGAGAGCAATTATTGCTATGATGCCATGTTAATCCGAGCAATGACAAGACAATTTCATTGGAGGTGGGTCTGCTAATAAATTTAAGGCAATCTTTTTTATTACAATCACAATTTTATGTAGCCACGTAGCATTTTATGAGATTTAATTATGTTTTATTGTTGTGAAATACAACACTAAAATATACTTAAAATACATAAAAAATCACCAGTGTGTCATTTAAACACATGTGAAACTATTTTCAGGTAACCATATGATCAGTTGTTTCATTACAAGTCTTACAGAGAGAAGAAGGTTTAATAATGTGAGCTAATGGTTGCTACTGGCCGGGGACAATACAACACACCAACTACTGAGCTATGATAATCAATATCAAATGCATTAATGACTCTAAGTGAAGTAAACTGCCATATAACAACTGGGACAAAAATAACATGCACAGACACAATGACCTCAGGGCTTAAAGAGATGCTTACAGTGCCATTTCACTGAGCCTTCATTTACCACTCAGCTGGCATTGATCTGTCAGCCAGAGATGGGTCAGTCAATACTGAGATCTCTGTTAATATCATCACCAAAACATAAACTCAGTACGGATTTGATATTAAAAAAAAATCAATGCATCTGTATAGGCCATTAGCCCTGTTACAGTATCTATACCAACACCATGCCCACGTTGACACAGACACGAAGAGACATCATTTCGGAGGGAATTTGGTTGTGGTGACATCCTGAGAGCTGCTGGGCTGCAGGGAAATCGCAGGAGAAGAGATGTCTGGCAAAGCCCCATCCGGAGCCACCGTTATGAATAACCTGACAGGTTCTCAAAGGACAGCGGTGCTGCTGAGGTGGCCTAATAAAGCCTGCCGAACCAAATTGGGTACACAACATGGACAAGGCAACGGGCGTTATACTGAGGAATCTAATTCCTGTTTAACATTCAGAAACTGAACAAACAGTAGATGTACACAACCAAGGCTTCACGCCACTTATATTAACCAACATAATATTTATGGGGGGTAAATAATGAGGTCTTTATTTTCTTTAGGTGGAGCTGTGTGGTTAAGCACAAATGAGGCAACAGTTGTCTAGCTAAGCCCAAAACCTTCTAGCGTCTGAAAAGGTCATGTTCTTCATTAAGGCCCCATTATTTTCATGTTTCAGTTCAGCTGCTGTTGAGAATATAGTAAATGGATTGCAATACGACTGGATGGATTGACAAGCTGCCGCTGTGTGTTAGCACCGCTCAGCACGAGAGCCATTGAGGGATCGATGCACCACAGGGGGAACCATCCCTCAGCATAAACAGTATGTTTAGTTCAGGCGGAATGACTGAATTAGCCTCAACAAAGTGTCCTGGATGACCTTACTCTTGGGACAAACCCAGATGCAGCAGATGAGCAGGTTTCTAAAATATACCACAAATGGTTTTTAATATCTGCATAGATTTTTCAAACTGAATGCACATTTATTACATAAGATATTTAAATTTTGTTGCACTTTTTAGATGAAAAAAAGACAATAATGAAATAATAATGCAATGATATAAACTGTGTGTGAGCTGTCCAAATATGACTACTTTGTGATATTATGCATATATAGCATAACTGCTGAAATGTTATTTGCCTGTTTGACACTATCCACGCTTAAGGCTAGTAAAACAGATAAAATATTCAAACTGATGTGACAGATCAAATAAAAATGAGTTAAAGTTTAATTTATTTTACTGGACACTGCAGCTGTCTTGAGCACCTGTAACTGTCGCCAGGTATGGGGTCAGCACCTGCTTCTCTTCAAATGCAAATGTTAAACCTATTATTCTAAATATAAACATTTCAGTTATATGAGTAATAAGCTGACAGATATGAATAAATAATATTTGATATATTAAAGCTGTGGTGAGTAGTTACAACAAATACAGAGTGTTGCAACTGGGTTCCTCACTAGGTGGAAGAAACTTTGTTTTGACAACAAAAAGACAGAAGCATATAATGAATAATATAGTGTAGGTCTAAAATAAATGCAGACAAAACCTGGTGTTTTTATATTCACGAGGTAAACCGATGACTTTACACTTTTCCACTGGTGTGGATGTGAGTGTGCGTAGTCGTCTGTCTCTGTGTTGACCCTGGGATAAACTGGAGACCTGTCCTGGGGGAACCCTGCCTCTCGTCCAGTGACACCTGTGACAGACTTCAGCATAGTGGATGGATGAATGATCAAAACAAATTATGTTTACTTGATTTAATACATTTTTTTTTGTTTGTTTGTTTTTGGTTTTGAGTGTAGACATTGTAGAAAATTACGTTTTGAAAAGACACTAAAATCAATGGCATCAGTCAGTGCTTCTATATATGAAATGATTATTAATGACCCCTAACAGATCAATAATAAGACCTCTGTTGTGTAATCTGATTTATGTTGAAGTGGAAACGAGTCGATCTCACCTATAATATTATTTTCCACCAGGTGGCTCTGCAAACTGGACACACAACTTCCCTCTGTTACGGTCTCCTCGGCTTTAAGAGAGAGATTAAAAATAAATAAATAAATAAAAGATGAATTGGGGTCTGCACAGTTTGTTATTAAGACGCATGTAGTGGCATACCTTGGAGCTGAATTATTATTTTCAAACTGAATAACAATGGGGCCAAATTGAGCTATTTCCCCTGCGTATTCTCAAAATTAGGTCAACTCAAAAAGTGCAGCAACTGATCATATCATAAAGAAGACCCTCTAAAGAATATTAAAGCACTGATTTGACTTTACTAAACCTGTGAACGTCATCAATCAGCAACAATCAGTGTGTTTGTGAATCAATGTTTAGATCAATACATAACCTACATATTTCTAGGTGGAAATGTCCCTGTGAGTGGCGCCTTTGTTTGGACGTAATCTGCCTGAAACAAATAAGTCGGCTGCGTTAATCTCACAGAATATGCAAAGCTGTAACCAGCGGAGGGGCTGGAATCACAAAAGCCAGAGGACCGGGACGGAAAAAGCGTTTTATTCACGGGAAAACACGTTTCAGGCGGCCATGGTTGAATGATGAGGGAGGGATAAGGGGAGGAGGACGGTCCGGAGGAGGGTCCATGTTTCCGCGCACTGGAGCGATTCAAAGAGGGTTTTTCAATGCGCAGAAATTGGACAGGTCACCTACAAGGAGTTGAACAGGATTCAAGAAAAGTGTCACAGATTACTTGTCAGGAAGGACAGAGGGAGTTTAATCACCTGGATCACCTGCGGAAGCTGCTCCCACTGTCATCCGTCCATCTCAGGTGAGTGCGCGACGGCAGCTCGTCTTATACTTGAAATATTACCTGAATATCTGCAGCCAAATTTTAATGATAGAGTTACTCTCTGCTGTACTATATTGACATTATCACAATGATTTAGGTTTGTCATTCTAAATTTATATTGTGCATCTGAGGGAAATAGTTTATAAAGGATCTGTTTAACTTACTGCTCATAATTGTTCTGTTCTCTAAACTATTCTGATTTATCAAAAATATAACTTTCTCCACTTTATTAATTCATTTCATCAAACCTTTCTAGGCTCCAGGCCTTTGTAGGGGAAATAACTCAGCTAAGTTGGAGATGCTGAGTGGGGATTGGTCATTTTGTCTACAGTTAAACGTTAGATGGCCAAGCAGGCAGAATTCTTCGGAGACTTGAATGAATAAATTTTACTGGCCATCAAATATAGCAAAATGAGCGTCCACACTGTTATTATTAAAGAAAAAACATTTACTGTGCTTACTGTGTGTAAGTATTAATATGGAAATGTCTTGCTTTGAGATGCATTCAAAATCTGAACTTTGCCTTTGCTGTTTTAATATCAGCGATGCAAATAACATAGTTTGCAACTAAACATTTGAATGCATGCTTAAATAAACCAGATATTTTTTGTTGCAGTTTTTAGAAATATCATCAGTGAAGCAATGGCATCGACCAGCGCTCCAAAGGGATGTGGTTCCAGCATCAGCTCCATTTATTACAACCTGTGTGACCTGACTCTTGTGTGGGGGGTCGTGGTGGAGGCTGTGGCTGCTGCTGGTGTGGTGACCTCTTTTGTCCTGTTTGTCACCCTCATGGCCTGTCTACCATTTGTGACAGACAAAAAGAGGAAAGGTATGGTGGCCCTGCAGGCAGCCAATCTAGTCTTCACGCTGGGACTCTTTGGACTCACGTTTGCCTTCATTGTGGGTCAATACTCCACCAGCTGTGCTGCGCGGAGGTTTCTTTTTGGCGTACTGTTCTCAGGCTGCCTAGCCTGCCTGGTGATGCACGGCCTGTGGCTCGCCTTGCTGCAGAAGAGAGGTCGGGGGCCCAGGAGCTGGATGTTGTGCCTGGGAGCCTTGGGACTGTGGCTGGTTGAGGTGATCATTAACACTGAATGGCTGGTCATCACCGTGGTCAGTAGCCCATCTGACGGCGTCGCTGTCCTTGACCTGTTCTGCAACATTGCTAACCAGGACTTCGTGATGGCTCTGATCTATGTGATGCTTCTGCTGTTGGCTGTGGTGCTGATGGCTGTGCCTTCACTCAAACACAAGCACAAGCAATGGCGCCGAGACGGAACTTTTATCCTAGTCACGGGGCTCTTTACCGTGTTTATCTGGATAGCTTGGATTGTCATGTACATCACGGGGAACGCAACGATTGGGAATCCCAGCTGGAATGATCCCACCCTCGCTGTAGCTGTGGTGTTGAATGCCTGGGTGTTCTTATTTTCTACACAATCCCAGAAATCTGCTTACTGACACAAGAGGACCCAGACCAGGAGCAGCCTGATGATGGGACCACGTCTATCCTGCAAGGAGCCTGGTTTATGACAATGTCCTTAAGGCACAAGAGCCACCATCTCAGAATGTCTACATGGAAAACAAAGCTTTTACTATGGACGAGCCTCCAGCAGGTACAGCATGACACTTTTTACCTACTAGTTGTAAATAATGTTGAACTCATTAAAGTGAAAGTACTTTATATTGATGTGTCCTAAACTGACATTTTTCTCCATCAATCTGCAGTCACCCATAATGACAAAGTGATATTTTAATGCTTTTACAAATAAGAAATTAAAAAAATACAACTAAAATGTTTTATTCACAAAATGAAATTCAGACTTTTTCTTTTTGTAAGGTTCCTTCTGTTAGTTCAAAGGTTTGGCACACACCTGTGTATTTGGAGGCCTGAAAGTCATACTGCAGCAATAAGTCTAAGATAAAAGCAATAAAATTATTTATTTAATAAATTATTTTAAAAAATAGTTATAGCTTGTTATTGACTGAATGCACCTGATCCAGTTAACTAGCTGTGGGTAGGGCAGAATTATGGAAAAACAATTAAGGCAGCTGTTGAGGACCAGGCTTGGCTACTCCTGCTGCAAATGATCTTTTTGCCATATGCTCTATATACACAGCATTGGTTGGTTAGTTCTAACAATGTTTAGCCATATTGTCCCTAAAAATAAATAAATAAATAAATTAACTATTTAAAATAGACATATGGATGAACCATTTTAGCTGTCAATCAGACCTTTATGATATTATATATCAAACTAAAATGATAACAAAACCCACTTGGAATTTGCCACACAGCATTTTCCTAGTAAGTAAGAAAATCACTTTTCAAGAGCAGAATATTACAAAGAGCTTCACAATAAGAGGAATCCAATGCTGATGAGCTACAACTTCAATGCACAGTTTTCTTTTGTCTTAAGAACCAGGGAAAACTAATAAATCCTAAAAACACGACTTTCGATTTCTACTTGTTGCAGTAGCTACAGTGGTAATATAGGCAGGAGCTTGACTGTGCATGGCTTCAAATGTAATCACAAAAATGTTGAATTCATTTCTAATTTTGTTAAAAGCTTGGCTACTGCATTTCAAACCACTTGTAAATGATCCAAGGAGCTCTTACTGAGGCAGCTAAAAAGAGAATGACAATAGTTAAGACAGGATGAAATAAACATATGGACAATCATCTCTGATTCAGGATGGGACTTAATGGGCCCGATCCTTGTACTGTCCCCTAGTACAACAACAACTAAGGTAAAGTGCGGTGGTGTGCAAACACATTCTGCTGTGTGTGTGCTTCAGCAGCAGCAGCAGCGCCGGGGACCCATGAGGGAATTAGAGAAATGGTTAATGGATGTAAATATTGGAAAACCCTTGAGGACAATCCTGCTCCAGAGTACATGAGAGTGGCGTGACACTTCACCTGTCAGCATAATAACTGAGTTGATTGGCTTAACCAAAGCCCAGACATTAATTGCAGATTTGCATCAGCTCTGAACATTTGGATGAGCAGGCCTCCTCCTATATTTTATGACCGGAACATTAAACAACATCCACTGCTGTCTAACGTCAACTGCTCAGGGTCTAGACAGGAGGGCATTTGTGCACAGGAACCTATTGACACTGTATGCTGCCGAACTGTGGGGCTCCTGACAAGTGATTTCTGAGTTTTTTTCTTTTTAATCACTGATTGCCATATGGGAATCTACATATAAAACCAAATATGTGTATATAAGTATTTAGAAATTTGAACTAGCTGAAGATTAATATTATGAAGCAGTTATTAGTCATTTAAACACACTGAATGTGTTCAATCATAACATATTCTTGTTTTTCAATCCATCTCCACCTTTTCTCTACCAGTACCCACAAAACCGGTGTCTCCATATGGCTGTTATAACGGTCAGCTACGAAGTTGCGTTTACCAGCCCACTGAAATAGCCCTGATTGCCAAGGGTCTAACAAAGGTCAGTGTGTGTTCACAATGTTTTGCACCCAAATTTGCACGAAACAGCTCCTCTATGTCACATCTGAAAAACTAAATCCCTTGCATGTTTTTAACAGAAGGACCAAGCCATGATGATCCCTCGAGCCTCAATTCCTGCTTTGGGCCCGACAAGCGGCAGCTCCCTACCTCATTTAGCTGAGTCCTTACCGTCTAGGGACTGTCACACGCAAGCAGACTAGGTGTGTCAGGCAAAGGCTTGTTCAGGAAAGTTTCTAGTATCAAATGTGATGTACTGTGCCTTTTGAAGATGAATTAAATATTGACATACTGTGGTTAATACCCAGCTATGCAGTTTAACAATAATAAACACTTTTATCTTATAGTATTTGCTCTGATGTATGTAGAGTTCTGTACACATAAGGGTTGAATGTAAAAAATAAAATCACATGAATCTGCGAACACCAGCTGGACAAATTATAGATGCACAGTCCAAATGGAGAGTTTTATATGGCAGCATTGTGCCTCAGGACCTGCATTTTATTTCAAGTTTTACTTAAAGCCCTAGAGCTTGAATTGTCAGTAATAAACTGTTTTTAAATGTGCTTTTTTTTAAATAATTCCTGTCTACCTACCTTTTTAAAAAGTTTAAATTGTGACAGGAAAAGATCAGATGAAGACAGGAAAATTATTCATGTATTGTCCCAAACAATGTCAAAGAATATACGTTGACTTTATCATGTTAGCCTTTATTTACAAACTGAATGCTGCTATATAATGTTATCACTGAAATTATTGTTTGTTCTTTCTTATGATACTGCTGCGGTTTGTTACCCTGTTGGCTAACGACTCATAGACCGATCAGCTACAACATTAATACGTTCTTTGTTTTTACCTTAGAACTCTCAGAAAAGTGATAATTATACTGTATGTTTATTATTAAGGTCATAGTGGATGTCCAAAACAAATAAATGATAAACCTGTAAAAATAAAATTATGGTAGAGTTGATGTATTAGATTGCATTGCATTGTACAGGTGTACAAACAGTGTATGTATGTATTCATTTAGAATTCTTTTTTTATAGTACACCGATCAGGCATTACATTATGACCACCTGTGCAGTTTAATGCAATCCAATGCACTGGCTTTACCATGAACTCTACTTTTACAAGGTTATAATTCCTCATTTTTTAGGTTGAAATGGTCATAAAGGTGATAATTCTACCATGTGTTTGTTATTGAGGTCAAAGTGGGTAGTGGAGTCATACTGGAGTGCATTATAAGAAGAGGTGGTTCTGTTTTGGCCATCTCATTCATTTTTAAAAAGGTGGCAAAAAACAAACAAATTATAACTTTGTAAAAGTAGAATCCACGGCAGAGCAGCTGTGTTAGGTTGCATTGCACTGTACAGGTGTACAAACAGTGTATGTACGTAGTCATTCAGACTTCTATTTAAACCCACAATTTCTATAGTTTCTTGTATTCCTCAAAACGAAATCCTCGTGTAAACATGTCAATTCAAACTTATTAAAACTTTAACTATTGCTTACATCATGTTTTGCACATTGATTACTGGCTTGTTACAGGTACATTAAAAATTCAAAGAGGCAGGTGTGAGATCGTGAAAGAGGAAGTGTCACACGGATTACCATGAAAACCTCATTTACATGTCTGTTGATAAGATGATAACATTCAATAATTTTATCTGGCCCACATACAGGGATTGGCGTCCATACTAGGGAGTATGGGTTTACAACAGGGTTTATTTTTGGTGACGCTAAAGTTATTTCAAAATGTCACTGTGCAACTACAGATGCTAATATTTTGTGCTTATATGTGAACATAATAATGGGATTAGCTGGAGGAACTGTTTTATAAGACAGGAGGAGTAAAACGAGCCAGGAGCATTCGCTTCAATCAAGCATTTGTCCACAGATACTGATTTCGACTGTGATTGAAGACACGGTTTAACCCTGATCCACAACATCTGTACCTTCAGATGCACATCAAACTGACCTGAAAGAATTTGAATGCCATTTTAACCAAACCGTAGCCTGAATTTTTTATTGTACTTCCCAAGATTTTATACAATCATTTGATGTTATATACATTTCTCTGCCTTTTTTTAACACAAGTGAGCATATTTGTTTTAAAATGTCTTTTAAATCTGAACATTAGAACAAATGTGCAAAATGTATTCAGGGGTAGATTTCTCATTATACTATATACATCAATTTATCAAATCACATGACTGATTCCCGTAGGGTTGAGTAACATAAGTAACTCTAAGCATAGCAGTATAAAAATTCAACTGCATCCCTTTGTTGTTCTTATGGACTAAATGATGAAATGATAACACATTTTCAGTCTCTAATTTGTTTCGCTACGACAGCAAATCATTCATTTTTGGACCTCAAATTAATTATGTGTACCTTTTGAGGACCATAAAGATACATATAGGTTCCTAAGCAGTAAAAGGTACATGTACTGTTGATTCAGTTAAGGTTCAATTTCAAAGGTTAGGCAAAATAATCAGCATTTATGATTCTAACATTTATTATTAATCCCAGAGTGATATTATTTTGTCTTGTTAAAGCTGCTATCTGCTCCAAAGAAAGCAAACAACTACGCACACATGAACCAACACAAAAGCCAGTTTTTTAAATATAATTTCTTACTTTTAGGAAATCTCAAGGTTTATTTTATTGCTGTTTATTTAAGTTCATTAGATTTTAACTTGAGTAGCCTTAATTTAATAAAAGGTTGTTCAGTAGATTTGTGCATACTAAAATGCTATATAACAGTTATCAAGTGAATAATGCAATTATCACCACTCTACCCCTAAAGGTAAAGCGTCACTTTTTTCCAAGATTGTGGAGAATTTTTAAATGGATGTAAACAGATGTATGTTCATCTTATAGGTTACTATGTGTTACACTGTGTTGTATATTAAAGGGTTAAGGTGAAGAGGAGAGGTACAATTATTCCCGTGTAATTTGTCAATCATATGCTGTAAGCGCCTAAGAGTGAGCTGTGAATGCCTAGCAGCAGGCTGAGCCGGCTCTCTCCCAATTACTCCCACTATCCTGTACAGTCAGCAGGCACGAGCACTTACTCAGAGAGGAAATTGCGCACAAACTGGAAATCCGACGGCAATGAAGTGTAAAAGAGTATACACATGCAAATGCTCTGTAATCCTCGTCTCTTCAACCTTTGAGCTTAGATATAAAAACAAATGCAAAGACCTGTGCAAAACACGGTGATAAGCAGTGGACGCCTTTGCTGAAGTCTGACGCTAAACACAAAACAGGAAATGTGTTTTACAATTTTGACCAAAACACATTATGTGAAGGCTTTTCCTTGAATTTCCAACAGTGCCTTCACACCACTGGCCCAGCTCTAGATTAACGGCAACACCATGTGAAAAAAGGCATTTTTGGAATGGCCACTCTGCAGAATGGCCATCGATAACATAGACAAACTGAACCTTCCCAGAACCTTAGTCCAGGGCTTTATTTATGAATAATAATAAAAGTATAGTTCTCTGAAAAGAAGCAATAGTTAAATATTTGTCTTGTGCACATGGACATCGGTGGTTACATGGCCAGTTGTGGTTGAACTAAGCTCAGTGGAGTCAGCACCACTAATCACAAGCAGCTGTCAGCACTTAATGCATTTCCTTGTCACTGTGACAACTCTCAGTGGACAAAAAAGGAAAAATCTCAGTGCAGACAAGTTTTGAGTATTATGAGGTAATAACATTTCTGGACAGTATTAAGTGGATCAAGTATAAAACTATTTTCAGTAATTATTAGGGTAAGCCAGGTTTAAAAGTGGCTCAGACTCTCTGAGAGGAACAAAGGGAAACAATGTTTTTAAAGTGTATGGATTTTATTTGCATATTTAATTTATTTATTTTTTGTCGAGGATCAAAGTTGATTTTAGATCTTGGAAAAAAAAGTCCTAAATGAAAGCTCAAGAAAAGTTAGTGAACCGATTGTGTCCAGGGAATGAACAGATTAGATTTTCTGCTAATATTGATGAGAAATCTTCAGCGAAAAAAAGAGTTTAATCATTTGTAATCTAATGAAACAGATAGACTGTATGGTATATTCAATCAAATTTATGTACAATATGAAACAAACTTTATACAAGAGGGCTGCCACCTAGTGGCAAACCTAATAAGTGTTTATCACTGCCAGGAACTACTGTCAAAGGTTTTATTATGTGTTATATCACAAATGATGTCACAGTGGTTAACTATAAATCCAAATCTGAAAAAAATGTAAATTAAAACATTTTGAATACGCCATGAGTGTTGCAAAAAGCAAACAGGAGAAGCTGTGAATAAAAGGCAAACATATCGATGCATTTTTACTGTAGGGAAATTTAATAACTAGTCCTGACCTTTTCTGAACTAAACATGTGAACATGAAAGTTACTAATTTCTTACCAGTTCTGTGGATTGAAATGCTTCATTCCCTTAGTTTAATGCATGTATTCACATGCACTAAAGTTATAGTTGATGTGCTCATGTTTTGAAGCCTTATGAGGAGATTTCATAGAGTATTTCACCAAGGCAGCTGTTTATGACATGAGTCAAAGGCTACCAGGAGCATTAACTACATTCATGACTGTGACATTAGAATCTGAATGAGCTGCACATAATCACACAGCTACAAATACACTGCTCCACATAGTGACTAATTATGATTTCATTGTGAAAATCATTCTAATGCTACTGCATGTATATTGGTTTTAAAGTGAACACATGTGGAAAACATTACAGGACAAAGGGACAATTGAATTTAAGACAAATTAGCATGTACAGCTGCTTTGCCTTACGATTTGTCCTTCCTTTTCTCGACGATTATTCCCATGTAATTTGTCACAGACACACGCTGTAAGAGCCTAAGAATGAGCTGTGGCTGCCTAGCAGCAGGCTGAGCCGGCTCTCTCCCAATTACTCCCACCATCCTGTATAGTCAGCAACCGCGAGCACTTGCTCAGAGGCAATTGCTCACAAACTGGAAATCAGACAGCACAGAAGAATACAACAGTATACACAAGCAAATGCTGAGATTTTACTCTGTAATCCTTGAGCCTGCACTCTGTGAGCTCTGATACAAAAACGTATGCAAAGACATGCCAAAAGCGTGCCAATAAGCAGTGGATATGTTCATACAACTCTGATGGGTAGCACACGACATGAATAATGTATGAACAATGTATTCAAATGTAAACAAAACAGAACATATATTTCCAACACCATATTTCTTGGTATATACTAGTTACATGTCTTAACATCACCAACCTAGCTCTAATTAAAAGCTGTGCCAGAGGGCTTTGGCTGGGTGATATTCAGTACATGTCAAAAATGATTCTGGGCAAAGTCATTCTGCAGGTAAGTGAACCCTAAATATAAACACATTACAGCTTATCTGCACTATTTTGGTGAGTCTATTCAGATATTTATTTCTGGTCTGGGACTCGGGGGTTGGCAGTAACAGTTAAGTTCCTGATAACATAAATATGTCTTTTGTGGTTACAGGAACAATTGTCATTAGTGGTTGGCCTCAGGTGAACGTAGTCAGCACTACTCCTTCAATCAGCCATGACGTCGAGCCCAGTGGTGTTATTGTAGTGGACAGTGGTCAGCACGGCCAGTCTGTGGTTACACAACCCCCCAAGCAGAAAACCACAGTGTGTCCTGGCAACTGTTGATCACAGGGGCATTCAAATTTACCCACCATGTGGTTTTAATGTGGCTGATCGGTGACTTTCCCCCACTCCCTGTCACTCTGATAGCTTCACTAGACAAACGAAGGCAAAAGATAAATACATATTTAAAATAAAAATCACAGCGGGTTTCACTGTATCAAGCTGATTAAACAGAACTGACCATGTCCCTGCAGAGTAAATATGTGTAACGTATTAATAGGTAATGAAATCTGATAAGGTTTTATGCTGTATATAGGATGCTTAAGAAAAAAAACAAAAACAAATTCAGAACTAAATATTTGAATTTCCCAGAAGCCATTGTTTAAACAAAGGCCCTGTTCATGAGGGTAAACCTTTTAAGGATTACAAATGCAAATAGCTGTGCCAGGTTTTAATAAGTGTTTCAAATGTGGTTCAGGTTCTCTGAGGGGAACAAAGGGAAACAAGATAGGAACAGTTTATGCAGTTTGTTTGCCAATACTCTGATGTTTATTCTTATTATTGAAACAGATTAGGTTTCCTAACCTTAAAAACAGCAGCTGAGGAAACAATCATATAATCTTTTTATTGATCATGTCATATTAATGAAGGTCAAGTATAGCTACTACAAACTGTTTTTAAAGAACCAACTCATCCTCAGCGTTTCTGATAGAAGGGATGAGAAATCCTCAAGAAACCAACAAAAATATTTTTTATAAAAATATTAATAATTTTAATTCTATGACACCTGGGTGAAATCCATCTAGTGACCAAATGCTCTGGAACAGCAATTTAATATCCTTCACAGAAAAACTTTCCCCCTTTTATTGTCTATAATTTGAGCTTGTCGTGCTCAGTTCTTACTTACTGAAAACTGACTGACCAGTGGTAACGTGAAAGTCACATATTTACGCATATAACCGAACATTAAAAAAATGAAAAAGCCAGAGTAATTAGGGTCACTCTTCTTTCAGCTCTACATGCACACATTATAAATCCTTCTTTTTACAGGATGACTGCCATCTAGTGACAAAAACATTTATCAAAGTTCCACAATAACCATCAATAACATTTGTCAACACATTTTGTCATTTGGCAGAAGCTTTTATCCAGAGTGACTTACAAGTGAGGTACGAGGCCATGTAAATAATCATCATAATCAACATTTTTAACTACTAACTAACTGCTTGACTTTGCGCATTAAAATGCAACCAGTGTAAATTTTCACATATAGACCATAGAGTGAGTTGTTTTTTTTTGTTTCATGGATTTTATTTCATAGGGACAGAGCATATTAATCCACAGCAAGTGTCAATATGTCGCAAAAAATGCTACTTTCATCTGTAAGGATTAGGTCGTCAAGTTCAAGATGATACTGGCAGAAAGCCTTCGAGTCAGAGAGCTCACCATTGACAGGAACTGATGCAATACATGCACAGCATCTCTAACCCGCTGGTTAGTCATGTGACATGACATCACTACCCTCAAACCCTAGAAACCGATGCCTACCCCTTTAAAAGCCACTCATTAGAATGTCTTGTTTCATTTGAACTAAACATGATCATGAAAGTGGCAGGTGAATGTTACTCAATACTTACCTGTCCTGGGGTTGTAAAAGGTTTATTCCCTGATATTTAACTGTACTGTAGTCAGCTCCCCCACTGGCATATGAGTTCCAGACTTGTTGACAGTAATCTTCTGATCTGTTTTAGCTGAGTTCCAGGGAAAATGTTAATCAAAGTCCTTCTGCTTTGCCAAACTGGCAGTCCTGGCCTTGTGGTGCTGCTGCTGCTGCTGCTGCTGCTGCTGCTGCTGCTGCTGTTTCTGTTTCTTCAGCTGACGGTAGGCCTCCACTGCTCGCTCCCTCTCCTCCTCCATGATCCTCTGTCTGGCCATGGATGGCTTGGCTGTGGAGGACACGCTGTGGCCAAGCAGAGAGTTGAGAAGAAGCTCCTTAGACGTCTTCTGGAGAAGAAAAGGAGCACAGTTTATAACTTACTCAGGCACTAAGGTTGGAAAACATGATGAATCCATAAAGCTGTTACCTGAGATTTGACCGAGCCTTTCTTGGGTTTGGCACTCAAAGAGGGTGGGGCCATTGTAACTTCCCCAAATGGAACATGATCTGAAATCACATTATCAATATTAACATTGATTTATGACTTAAATTTGTCAAGCATATCTTGTTCCATTTTTGGTCTCATCAACAACAATAAAAAAAAAACTGAGCAAAATATTTCTACTTTAAAATATTTACAAATACCTGCATTTTGTGTTCTGGCAAACTTGAACATGTTTCAATTGTAGCCAGTCAACGTATATGCTTGTACTAGAATATAGACATAAGAACAAGACCAAATTCTTACATTACCTACAAACATCTCTTTTTCCATCATGGCCTCTTGTCTGTTTAATTTCTTCTGTTGTAGCCTCTGTAATCGAAACTTGTCATGCCTGTATAGAGCAAAATAACAAGAAATTAAACAAATTATTATTTAGAAATTGAATCTATAATCTATAGAAACAAATCTATGGAACAAAAGGCTGTTTTGCGTATTTCAGTTTACATCTCAAAGTGTACTCACTCCTTCTTCTTCTCAGATTTGCCCTTTTCTGCGTCCTGCTCAGGCTTCCTGTCTACTTGGTTCTCGGTGAGAAAGAGGACATGTCTTGCTTCATCGTCCATGCGGTGCAGGAAAGATTTTACACTTTCCCCCTTTCCCCTCTTGAAATGTGGGACTGGTATGTCAGCAACCTGGGAATCCTCTGGCTCATCTCTGGGGCAACTGGCTAAAGAGTCAGAAAAACAGGAACCATTAGTATCTTCCGTGGTTATGCTGGGTGCATTAAAAAACTTTTTCTTTCACTTACTTTGTTTTAGCTTCTTTGCCTGCACGGGTCCCGCCTTCATTCTCTCCTTGCTCTTCATGATCTCTCTGAGCCTGAAGGGGATGTGTTGGAGATGGTCTTCCGGTTTGGGTTTCTTGGGTTTCCCATCTCGTCTGAGCGTCTTATCGCTGGAGTTTACACACATAAAAGAATAAGTGGGACACACGGCAGCTTTTGAAGACGATGCACTGGATCTTGACACGGGTTGAAATGATGATATTATCTGGCTAAATCTCAGCTGGATAATTCTCAACAAAGTTGGAGAATTTGTAGCAGCTAACGTTAGCTGCAGTGCTAGCTAACGTAACATCTCTGAGTTAGCTTCCTTACGTTACCTGGAACGTCTTCCAGCCCGCTCGTCTTTTTTTCCCGACACGTTTGTTTTATTTTTCTTAGTCTTCCCCATGTCTTGCAGCGAATTTCAGAGCATTAAAGTTTATGTTGACAAAACATAGCATGTGGAGCAGCGTGTGTAACCTTCCACCTTTGAACCCCGACCTGGAAATTCTGAGGGAGGAGAGGAAGACCTCTCACTCCGAGGTTTATTTCGAATACCGTAGATGTTAAACTCCGCTCCTCTTTCCTAACTACTAAACTCCAGGGCCTCGTTGCTATTGCACTTATACGATATAAAAGACTTCAAATTAATTTAAACATTAGGTATATAATATAACTGTCCTTTTGGTGGATTTTTTTGTACAGTTAATCCTGTTAAATAATTTTACATAAACTATCATTCCAGCTATGTTGATTGCTGATTCTAGAGCAGTATTTTTTTTTCACCAGAGTTACTCATTTGGCAACTGACGATCTTTGCAGTAACGCGCATGCCTATTGGCTACACTATGAACAGTTATTTTTATTTTCCACCGTTAGATGGCGACAAAACTTCAGCTTTTTACACTTTCACTGTGAAATAAAACGTTTCATTTAAAACGTTCTAGTTTTCATAAAAAAATGTTTGTGTCAGCTGTGTAAATACTCAATACTCAAACATTTATCCAGTGGGGGACCAGGAATTGAACCGCTGACCCTGTGGTCCGTGAATGACTGCCTTACAGCTGTCTCACTATTTAATAGGAAAATCAAGACAATTTGGTTCGCCTCAGACACTGAACAACAAACAAGCCTGAAAAAACTAAATTTGCAATTAGTCAAATGATAGAAAATAATTTGCTTCAATTTAGACAATCAGTTTATTTTAATTCCTTTAATCAGGCAAATGTTCCAAATGTTTCAATCTTTCAAAAAATCTTTTCCTTATTAGACTTTTAGTCAGACTTTGAAGATGTTAACTGAGACTTCAAAATTGATACTTAATTAAGACTTGAGCATATTTCATTAATTAAATGTTATTATTTACATTTTTGATATTTATAAACACAGATTTTCCTTAGTTGCTGTGGTCACAACATTAATCTGTATCTCTGGAGGAGACCTCAGTCAGCTCTGTCTCCCTGAGCATGTAGCTCCCTGAGCTGTTCATTCTTCCCGCAGCATTAACACTCCCATCCTCCATGGTTTTCAGTGTCTTTGGATAATTTCTGATAAAAGTATAACAATCTAAGTAAACATTTACCATTTTGGTTCATAAAGAGTAAACTGGTGTCAAAGGCATCATCCCTCTGCACAGAATATTTGGTAATTTATCTGTCTTTGAGAGAGACAACGTGAAGAAAAATACAAAAAAGGAAATAACAGTGTGTAAATGTGTCCCCCGTGTGTATGAGCATTATAGATTATGGTGAGAAGCTGAAGAAAACCCAGAAATGAATGATTCAGGTGTGTGTTTACATGTGTGGGAGGCAGGGGGATTACCAGTCAGGCTTAATGCAATTCTACCTGAGAAACTGTTGATGAAATGAAAATGCTGTCGCTGTTTATCCTAGTATGTTCTCGACATCAGACATTGCATAATATGGCAGGTGGCATGATGCTGAGGATCATGGGTACATTTTGAGAGAATCCTCCAACTCCATAGTCTGTTTCTGAAAGCTTGTTGAAACAGTTTGCAAATGATGTGTCCAGTCATGACAGTCTCAGCTGTGGAGCAGTGAAATCCCGACAGCTTCCTGCCAGCCAGTGGCTAATGAATGTATTCTTCCATAGACAATATGATAAAGCCGTGTGTACGCAGGTGAAGTGCAATTTACTGGCGGCTGCCGTCATAATGTTCTCAGACGTCAGATGCAGCTCAGATCTCCACAGCACATGAGATATACTGTCAGCAAAACAATTTGTATTTTATGTGTAGGTATTTATTTATTATATTTTTTAAAAGTAGTAGAATATTACTGAAAGTTAGGTAACTGACGAAAATATTTACATAGTGATTCAAAAAAATATTTTTTTTTTTTCACACTTGTCAAAAAGGTGTTATTTAAAAAACATGTGCATTGTTATCATTGACTTATTAGTCGTGCTGTTGGACAGCATTCTATATTAAAGGCTAGTTTTTGCAGTTTTTATAATTTTGCCCCTCTTACAATTAGAAAAATCAATAAAACTTCAGATTTCCTTTGTTCCATAGCTTTGGAGAGGAGATCCTAAGAATGTAAGGCCTTGGCACTGATAAGCAGAACTGCCATTGTTTAGTCCATAACACAACTAAAACCCTAAAAAAATCTAATGTTCACAGAAATCACCCAGTGTTGCATTTCAGTTAATGGGTTTATGCTATAATCTTTTATTTTAGACATCACCGTAATCTGCCCATGGGAAGCGTACAGCCATCTGGAGCAACATGAACTGGCTCAACATGGCATCACTTGACTCTCCTTATTATGAAATTGTTATTGTATTTACTAAAGGGAAGTGATAACCTCATCTGGATTATTGTCTTTTGTGATGTTTTTCTACCTAAGCTTCTCATTCTCCCATTTACACATCCAAAGTGGCAGCCGTCATATGAGGCGCTGGGTGTAATTTGGGGATCAGTGTTTTGCCTGACTAGGAGCGGGGAATCAAACCCCTGGGGCTGGTTGACAGCTTTTCTACCTCCTGATCCACAACCACCTCAGAGTTGTCTGTATCACAATGAACTTATTGTCTGTCTTCAGCTGCCATTTTAACCCTGCCAGAGGCTGATTGCAATTTACGTTGTGGGGGGAGCTGTAACCAACTTTGACGACAATGTTTCTGTTAGCATCATGTTTATTATGTTTAACCAATATCAGAATAAAGCTAAGAATTTTCATCAAAAAGGACTCATCAAAACCAGTAACAGCATATTCATCGTTCCATGTTATGCATAAATTTATGCCACTGGATGCTGTCAAGCAAACGTGAAGTGATAAAAAGCGTCAGAATCTGGACACCCAGAACCACAATGCCAATAGTCTCTATAAGGCTCTGATGCTGCTCGATCCAGCGGGAGATTCCACCCAAACATCCACCCAGGTAGACGACACTCTGAGCTGTAAACTCATCCAGCTGCTGGGCTCCTACACCACACTGAGAGTTCCACACTGTGCCGTTCTCCAACGGGTCCAAACAGCATGTCGCAGGGACGCCACACGCCAACACTCCCGGAGCCGAGCAGTTATAATATCTGAAGGAAAGGAAGGAAAACAAAATCTGATAAACACATTTACATCATTACAGCTGACAGTCACTGGTCTTAAACTGTATGTGCAAGTTAGTCCCACTCTACTCACATGTTGATCTCCCAGTCACGGTAGTTATCTGCCCCACAGCACTGCAGATTTGTTTGAATCTCGTCCGTGATGAACCTCAGATCCAGATCATCCTGGTAACGCACCATAGCAGCCAACATCCCGGCCCGCAGGTAACCTCCAATCTGATCTTTCAGGCTGTAGGCCATGATGGCAGCCAGCACCTGTGCTGTGATGAGCACCAGCACGGTAACGGAGAAGAGCTTCAGTAAGCAGCAGTTCTCTCTCAGGGCGCCCAAACAGCCGGACAAGCAGAGCAAAGTCAGCAAAAAACCCAGAGTCCCGAGCATGAGCATCGGGTCCGTCCCAATGCTGCCGATCTTCTCCTGGGCAAATGACTCTTTGCTGAAGAGGCCCCATATCCCCAAACTGAGAACAACCAGGCCCAGAACTGTGAAGCCCAGATTGCAGAGAAACAGGAAATATTTCAGGAAATAATCCAATAAGGAATATCTGTAGTGGGGTTGGATCCTGCTGGACTCCTGTCCACTGTTTGTCCCTCCATGATGGAAATTGCTGGAGACACTGCCCAGCTCCTCAGCATCCGCTTTTGCAGATCCTGTCTTCGGACACACAGCAATGCAACTGAAATATGATTTGATCACTCACACTAATTGACATGTTAAACACACTTCACTCAACATACAGGATCGATCAGGAAGGAACTTAGTGTAAAACAGGAATGTCAAATTGACCTTTTGGTAAGAGCGGACTGGACTCATTCTGTGTTTCATCCCTTCTTGACCACAGAAAAGGAAATTTTTTTATCGCCAAATATCCTCTCATGTTGCTTTTAGCTGGTCGCAAAGACACAAGCTAAAGTTTAACATAGACGGAGCATTTGCTGCAGAATGAACAGAGGAGCATGTGAGCTAAGGTGGAGCAGCGTTTACCCCCGGGCTGCTGTGAGGGGTGGGATTTCTCAGTCATGTGAGAGTCACAGTGAGGGGATTAGACAGTATGTTACAACTTACCACACACGGGCCTGCGTGCGCACACACACACACACACACACACACACACACAGACACACACACGCATGTGACTCAAAGACTTTTAATGTGAGGTTTACTCACATAATCTAATAAAGCCACTACTGGTAATAATCCGTAATAATGTAATTGGTCTATGATTTGTTTTCTTTTAGTCTCTGGAACGGGGTCTAAAAATAAATCTGTGATGGATGTCAGATAGGAAAGCAGAAAAAAACATATACGTCATGCAAAGTTCTGTTTATTTTTCAAGCCTTTTCTAGTATGTGTTTGTGCAAAAAACTGGACATTTTTAAATATTAAGGTTTTGACATGATAAAAAAAGGCATTAGGTTGATCTGGTTGTAACTCCTATTATTTAACGCAAAGAGAAACATTGTTATATCCAATCTACTTATTGTAAGAGGTTTACAGAGGCCACATTTGTCTACAGTGCCCAGTTCAGAAATCTGATTGGAATCCTTGCTGGTTGTCCAGGTTGATACTCCACAGTGGTGAGAACGTAACCAAAGCTGTTTGGTAACTCACACAATTGCCTTCAACTGACTCAGCTCTTATTAAAATTAAAAATAACCCACATGTGTCTTGGCCTCTGACCATTTATCCAACTTTCCAATCCCAACAGCACTGTTATTAAAGATCAGATCCAAGTTAATTACAATGTGTCCATGTGTTCATTTTTCAAATTGATTCAAAGATTCCTTTGACTGAATGAGATGTATATTACTGTATTAATACACACTGTGCCTTAAACATAAAAGATAATCAAGTCAGATTTATTGTCAATAAAACAGCTGAAAGTGAAAGAACTCAGTTTGCCAGTTGGTCTAAGAAGAACATTTAAAATACAAATTTCACACCAGTCATCGCAACGGAGTAAACAAATCCCAGAAACAGTAACATGTAGTTCATGCAGTTTATAGTTCATATAAAACACGAATGTGAGAGCGATATCACGCCTCTCAACGCACTGAACAAGTCACTTTTGTTTATTTATTGCTGCACTGCTCCAACCTCGGCTTGTTGCTATTGAACGTTCCAACGTTGCACCAGTTTTACAGTGGAACACACATTTCATTAGGTACATATATTGAAATTAATAAAAATATGACTTTGAAGAAAACAATAAATTTTCTATAGTGATGTCAATTCTCAATCATTAAGATGTATTTGTCCCAGTCAGTTAGAAGATTCTCTTTAATATCGTTAATATCAGATCATGGCTGCAGCTCTGACACTCTTTTGAACGATGCAGTAAACTTTAAATGATCACTTCCTGTCACCGTCAGTCTTATCAGTGTAATTGTTTAAAGGCACATGAACCAGGAAAACTGACTACATCATCCTCTTGGCTGTGCTCATGGTGCACTTTCTGTTTGGCATCAGAGCTGATGCGTTTCAGTGTGACGATCCTCTTAGGACCACTCTGATAGGGTCATTACGAGGAGGTGCATTGAAGAGGTGAATCATTAACTAGAAATATGTGAAAAAGCAGATGTGACAACGTGTTAAAAAACGAGGAACGGGCCTGGTTAGCTCAGCCTCTGGCTCCCTGCAGATCCGCTGCTGTCATTCTTTCCTCTGGCTCTGCTGGACACGGAGCTGGAAGGAAGTCTGCTGCTTCAGGCAGAGCTCGAGACTGGTGGACTCCAGATGGAGCAACAGGTCTGGACATAACTCTGCCATAAATTAATATTTACAGCAGAATTATTTAATGGCACATTAATGTGTCATAACAGCAAAACAAATTATGATTGGTCACACCCATCTCTGATCCCCGTATGACCTTTTGTAGAATGATCACATTAGTTTTCACACCAGTAGTGTTCTGTCTGTCAGCACTGGAATAATAACTTTTTCATTTTTTCATTACTGAAGATTTGCAGAAAGGCATTTAGTTGTAGAGTCTTTGTGCAGGGATGTTAACTAAACTAAGAGAACTAAATACGTCCCTTCATTGTTCTTCTGCATGTTTCCAGCTTCTTAAAAATTATACATTGTTTATTTTTTTAAGAGCTAATAAATCATTTGCTCAAACAGAAAATGTGGTTTGTGGCGAACTGAGAGTTTCTGGGACTGCTTGCAGACTGAAACAGAAGCTCAGATTCCCAAATAAATCTAAACATTGTCTTTCTGATAAATCTTTTGGAAGGTTTGGTTCTCATATATTATATTATTACTGCATAAACTCACCGACCACTTTGCAAGCCAAAACAGTGGCGCTGCTATAAATTCTACTTTTACAAAGTTAGAACGTTTTGGCCGGCTCACTTATTTTATCGGGTGGCCAAAACATTAGAGCCACCCCAGTACGACTCGACTACCAACTATACTTGATGTATAATAAAAGGAGAGTGGAATTTTGTGGACCTTTCTTTTATAATTTAATATACATAATTAAATACTGCATACAGCTCAGATGGCTTAATGTTTATTCATCCTACTGACATGCAGTAAAATAAATGGTCTGGTCGGGATTACTGCCCAGCCAGAATCTCTTATAGCAGGTGTGGCCTCACCTGCCATCAGCACCTGAAGACGTCAGCACCGAATCCAGCAGCATTCACACCCTTTCAGCTGGAACAAGGAACGGTGATCTGGAATAGATCAGAGTTGGAATTTCTTGGTATTTAAATAAAAAAAAGGTATTTTAATGAAAGTAAATGTGCTTCGGTGATATATATTCTCCAACTTTTCTTTAGTCCAACAGCATTTTTCTTGCTCAGAGTCTGTCCAGATTGTAGATTAAAGCAATCTGTTTTAGAAAAAAGTGTTGCTGGGGCATTGTTTCATTTAGAATATCTAGACTCATCAAGGATGGATTAATGTCAAACTGAGAGAATTTGTGGAGTAAATCACACAGCACGTTATGGTATTTTAATTAGAGGTGTGGGGAGTCTGAGGGTGAGGGGAAACTTTTAGGGGAGATGTATTTTTCTCTCGTTGCAAATTACTTTTAAAGAGCTAACTAGATGCACCTCCTGTCCAATATTTGTCTAGAATATAGCTAAATGTTCCATAAAATAGCAAATGTTTAGTGATTGACAGCATACAGCACGTGTTTTCGTTCTCTCACTTTTAGCTGGAGTAAGTGTGTGCAGCTCTGTAGGTTTTCATTTCTACTGACATTAGAGGAGCTGGCTGGACGTACCATGGCCCAGATGTTACGCAGATTGTATTACAGTAGGCTGTAAAAATTCTTTGATAGAGCCACGCGGTTAGATCCAAACCCTCGTCTGGATCGATGCCCGTGGGGATGCAGTGTCCCTACACCACTAGCAGCAACTAAATACATGTGACGGACAGAGGGAGCAGAGATAAGGGATTATCAAGACCTCCCATTCAGGCTTTGGGTTTTTTTAAACACTGCAGCAGATGTGGAGGCTGCAAGACACATCAGAGAGAAGGTGGAAAGCATGTGTGTGTGTGTGTGTGTGTGTGTTTGAAGAGCTTTTCCTTCTGTGTTGTGTTTTCATCCATGCGGCTGTGTGCGTGCACACGCAAAGAGCAGCGTGTCACGGCCCAGCATCACTGAAGTGGGTGGGAGCAGGTGGGGGGAATGGCTCCGGGAGTATAAGACTGCTGCCCACATCATGTTCTCTCTCAGTGTGTCACTGCTAGAGGATCAGAAGTTCTGACGCTTTAACCCGGAAAGAGCCCATGGAATAATAACTTCATAGAAAGGTACAGTACAAGCCAGCAGCTAAATGATTCATATTGGTTTCAACTGCAAGACAATTCCTCCTTCTGCTTATGTGTGTATGTATCAAGGTGCAACGTCTCAGTTTCCTGTTGATTATATTAATGATAAATAAATAAATAAACAATATTTTAACTTTGTCGGCAGGTGTAAGCTGGTTTCTTTATGTGAAGAAGAGGGTCCGCTTAGTGAATTTGCAGATTTTGCCTGCAACCACTTTGAATTTAACTTTTTTCTCAAACCATGTCTTACATTTCTGTTTTCATTAGTTGACTAAGATGAAGCGTGAAGTGGTCGTGCTCGTGTTCTGTGTGATCTCAACGTGTGGATCACAAAAATGGAAACAGGAAACCTCACGCTGGCATCAAAAAGGTCATTAATTCCTACTGTACATTTTAAAATCTTTCCAATCACGCTTGTGTTGCATGCTGATTGTTAACTACATCCTTGCACAATACGTGTGTTCCCTTCTTCAGCAGAACACAGCAACGGCAAGACTTGTTCCAACCTGACTCAGGTGCTGGACAACTGGAAATTTGCTATTCTGACACAAGTCAAAGACCTGCTGATCAATGACCACGCGTCTGTCCTTCCAGAATACAACAGGTGGGTCTGACTGTTGAGTAAGAGAGAGGTGAAATGTACAACAACAACAACTGATGTCAGCGAACATTTTATTGTTCCTCGCTTTCAGGAAATTAAGAATTATGTAACTTGCTTTGCTCTGCACATGACCACGGGCACTTCAGAGCCAGTAATGTGATCCATGACCGCTGGTGTCCATGCGAGGCCAACTCTGTTTTGCAAATGACCTCACTCCGGTGATTGTGCCAGAAGAAAGCTGAAAATGGTTCAGCATCATGTTCTGAGAGCGATTCTGGCAGACGTACTTCAAGTCACTGACCCTTTCCTCTGGAGAAGAGCTTTACCAACAGCTTGGGGCCTTCCCGCGGAACGGCTTCAGCTGTGTTGCCTCTGAGTCCGTTCATAAATTTAGGCCAAAAAACTGTGATTCATTGATTTTATCTTTTTTTTCCCCTTTTACTTTACTGTATGTCTGTTATCCTGATGTTTCGTGCAGATGAAGAGGCTGTTTCTGCTTAACAGTCTGTTATGACTTTCATCTTCATGTTGCTATTTTGACTTCACTCCGTTATTTTTTGCCAGTAAACAAAGCGTTGCCGTGTCAAAGTTCTTTCACTTATCATTCTAATAACAAACCCGTTTTTTTTTTTCCATCTTTACTTCGTCAAATATCTCTGCCTTTTCCCAGGATCCAGCCTTTGTCTGATGCTCTGGGGGACCTTTACAAGCAGTTCAACAGTCTGAAAGACGAGCTGGGGAGACTCAGTGCAAAGTTTGAGCGTGTGGAGACTTTTGTGGATGACTTCAATGATGCCAGGATCCTCAGCCTCAGCGTCCCGTACGGCGGATCGCCCCCAATGTGGGTCTGAGGTCACCACTGCGAGCGCAGATGGGGGCTCCTGACAGGGGCATCGTCATTAGGCCCACACCAATCAGAGCGAGGAGGAGAGGGACGCAAAGGTCTTAGAGATGTTGCCAACGTGTTACACAAAACTGAACATGTTTATAAATATTTCTGAAGAAGACAGGTAGAAAATGTTTTATTATAAATAAATGTAAGTATTTCAATAAGACTCACTGAGTGATGCAGTGTGTGCGTGTCACCTAAAACCACAGGGCGGCAGTATTCATCAAATTATCTCAGCTCGGATCCTGCTGCTCTGTAGGCATCTATCACCACATCAAATATAATGGCTGCTACCGTGGAATATAGTATGAACATTATTTTTATCCTGGTAAAATTGTAAGGCTTTGTTTGCAAAGATAAAAAATTAAATTGAAAATGTGAATTGTTTTGTTTTAACTATGGTTTGACACAGTGACTGCACTTAGTGTACGGTTTATGAAAAATTGCTTAACAGTGTGTCTCTCATGCACACACACACGTTGCTTCAGGAACATCTGCAAAACCAACACAATACGGGCGACTATTAGAAATTTTTCATAAAAAATATTTAGGTAAATGAGAAGTAACAAATCTTGACGAGATGATATAAATAAAACAAGTGGTGGGTTAAATTTGGGGATTAAAAGTAAGAAAATAAATAAAAAACATGAAATTATTACATAAAATACAATTTAAAAAGTAGAAGCTTTTTGTCTCTGCAGAGTTTAAAAATTAACCAAAATTTACTCAGTCACTCTCATGTTCAGTTTTGTCTTAAAATGTTCCTCCTTTACCTCCTTCCCTCATCCTTCTATTAATGTATGTAATATTTATTTAAGTCAAAAGTCATAAAGACCTCACAAAATGAGGAGAAAACAAAACTGAGTTTTCATCTTCTGTCAATGACACATCATATCTGTTCTCCTCTCTCTTCCTTTTCAGGATGCATCTGCAGGCCTCACTTATAGTTTTATGTAAATGAAGAGGTCAGTTTCCTCCTTTTTCCTCCGTAGCAAAAGAAGAAACTTAGTAAAACACCAACGTTTTTACACGTTTCTCAGGAAAAGACAGTTGAACTGTCAATTGTGTGGCCCATGTGTGCAGAACCATAATACAATCTTTATTAGATGTCTCTGGTTAACACATGGACATAAATAAATTCTGATTGCAGTTAAAGAAAACTGTAAAGATTGTATGAACAACACAGAAAACAACAGACCGTGAGTCAGTACTCCTGGAATTGTTTTAGAATTAAGTTTAAGAGTTAAAAATATATTTTATAATCATATTCAAAGCTCCTCCTGCTGTGGGTGTGTGTGCGTTTCAGTCTGTATTAAACTGCTCCTCCAGCTCCTCCTCTCTTCATCCTCCAAAGCCTCTGATGTGTCAGCAGTAAGTCACTTTCCAACCTACACTGACAACATGCTGGGGACCCTCTGCTCTCTCATCACTGCTCTAACATGTAAGGAGACTGACTTACTGCAGCTTGGAGCTCATGGTGGATCCTTCAGTCTGTGTGTTTCTCTTGACTCCATGTTCATCTTGTTGTTTCCAGGTGTGAGTGGTGTGACGGTGGTGACACAGAAACCTGCTGTTGTGTCAGTGACAAAAGGCGACACAGTCACCATGGACTGTAACCTGGGGACTGTTACTGATAGTGGTGCTCGCTGGTATAAACAGATTCCAGGAGGAGTTCCTCAGTTTGTTCTAAGTTTTTTTATCATGGATTCATCTCCAACTTATGGTTCTGGTTTCTCGTCTCCAAAGTTTACATCCACTCATCAGTCAAGATCAGATTATCGATTAATAATCAACAATGTGGTGGAGGGAGATTCAGCAGTTTATTACTGTCAAACAAGGGACACCTCTGCTAACGAGTTTGTATCACAGTGATTTATACTGTGACAAAAACCTCGTCACTGATACTTCTGCTTTTTGAGACACAGTCTGCAGGATTAAAAACCCTTTTTTTAGGCTGATATAAATTCACCCTGTTTGTGATAGAAAGAAACTTAGAAACAGATGGAAGGTTTAACATGTGATATTATCTACACTCCAAGCATATGAACGTGCACATATTCTACATATGATCAATTCAAGTTTACAGAATTAGTTTGAACATGTCTTTGTAATGAAGTAAACAATAATAACATGGTTTATTCATATCACTCAAACATGTTTCTCTTCTGCAAATAGACACAGGATTAATTTTATGTTACAGAGCTTGCTAATATTATAGTATGTTTAAAAGATAATTAAAGCCTCCATCCCTAAAGTCATTACTGTTGCTTAAAAAACAAAATGCTGCAGATTCCAAACACAGACATGACAAATAAAAAAAACATAAACTTGTGGGTTTTTCCATTCTTAACTTGGACTATTTTTCAAATACTCCAAATTAAAAATCTGAAATCTCACGTCATGTTTATGATTTATGAATGAAAACACATGTCACATGTTGAAACTCCTCCTCCACTTGTCTTTTCCTCAGTGTCTTTAAAAGCTTCCGTCTGTCTTCTCCTCACACTCCAACCCTGTTCACCTCTCAGCTGAACACCACACACTGACAACATGCTGGGGACTCTCTGCTCTCTCATCACTGCTCTGACATGTAAGATGTTCTTCTCATTCCTGTTATAGCCCATAATATCAGACAGAAAGTCTTTACTTTTGTTTTTGTCTGTGTATGTTGACAGGTGTTGATGCAGTGATAGTGTTGACCCAGACGCCTGCTGTCCACACAGTTTCTCCAGGACAAGAAGTTGTTCTCAACTGCAACATTGAGAAAGATGATTATAATAATGTGAACTGGTACAAACAGGTTCCTGGTAAAGCTCCACAGTTTATTCTTTATTTTTACCGGTCTCACAGTTTACCCACCTTTGGATCAGGATTCTCCTCAGACCGATTCGACTCTAAATCCTCATCAAACATTGATTATCAATTCATTATTAAACATGCAGAGGCAGGAGACTCTGCTCAGTATTTCTGTGGAAAGTGGGATGGTTCTGCTTCAGCAGCTGTATCACAGTGAATCACACCGTGACAAAAACCTCAGTGAAAAACTCATCACATCTGACATAAGTGAATAAAGTGGTAACACTCCTTGCAGAACAAGACATTATAGAAAATCAACATTCTCCTTGACAGTGTCAAACTTGGACACAGTTGTTCTTTTGCAGCAGTGTTTTGGAAAATGATCCCAATGATAAAGTGAATGAGCTGTTGACAGTGAAAGTTGGTGTGAACAGGATGTTTCAGTTCCACTCGTCTCATCAGTGAGAGTCAGGAGGTTTTTGTACAGACATGTGCACAAACTGAAGCACTGTGGTATTCGGACAAGGCACCAAGCTGACTGTGACAGGTAAGTACAGTTTAATTCATCAGGAAAGCAGAGAGATTTTCTCTTTGGGATGTATTTTTATACACAATAATCAAATAATTTGAAATTGTGACTTAGAAAACGTGAGATCTGCAAAATATTGAAATATTTGAAAACAGGTTTAAAATTATATTCTAAATCTTTGACTGGTTATAAAACCGATGCAGCATTGTTACTTCTACTAACAGGTTTTTAAAAGTAATTAAGCGACAGTTTTTGTAATGTTTGTATACTTTTTACAAATTCTAGAAATTATTTGAATTCACCTTAAGATTTTTTTTTGTTTTTACTTTTTTTGTTGTTGGTGAGTCGACTGACATCAATAAAACCACAGACAGAAGTTTAATATCTTAGAATCTACATATTATTTTTAATGACACAGAGGAAGAATTAATGCAGAAATAATCAAACCATCTTTAAACTTGTGACTGAGAAAAATATTAATAGATCACATCATAAAGTGTGTGAATTATTCATAATGTGTTTGTCCTTCATAGTTTATTAAAGCTTAGAGTTAATGTTTTATTTCTAGTTGTTTTCAGAATGTCCTGCCCATTTCTTTTCTTGTAATTTTCCGAGTGTCCTCCATTTGTCTTCAGGCTCCAGTCTCCCTCCTCCTGTCCTGACCGTCTTCCCTCCGTCCAGCGCTGAGCTCCAGTCCAACAAAGTGTCTCTGGTCTGTCTGTCCAGTCAGTCTGTGCCTTTTGCAGATGTGACCTGGTCGGCTGCTGGGAGTCCAGTGAGCAGTGGGATCTCTACCAGCACTGCTGTTCAGCAACCAGACCAGACTTTCCGAATCAGCAGTTCTCTGGAAATCCAGACGTCCGACTGGAACACGGATAAGGTTTACAAATGTAAAGTGTCTTTGGGCTCCCAGTTTTCCGAGAAAAGCATCAACAAGTCAAAGTGTCCCACTGAAGGACAGTAGAGGAGCAGAACGACCATCCAACATCTGCTTCTTTCCTGTCTGTGCTGTTTGCTCTTCATGTTAGAGTTCATTTGTCTGCCTGCTTGTAATACTTGTTGTGACCTTTAGGTGGCGGTGTTGTATCGGCTTTGCAAATGTGTTTTTCACTCATTCATCAGTCAATTAAAAAAGTATGAAGAAAATCTTGGTTGCATTCATTTGAAAATGTCTCTTACGCCAATAATCTTATAAATAATTTGTCACCTTTACAGATTTTATTTTTTGACAGTTACACTGAAGCCAAGACAAAGTAAAAAATGTGGTTAAAATAAAAGCACAGCAAAGACTTGACTGCAATTAAAGACGGTGGAAAAATTAATAAATTGTGCAGTAGTAGCACTCACTTTTCATACTCTGGCTGTGAAGCATCACATTGCTGCTCCTCCCTTTTGTCTCCCAGGATGCACCTGCAAACCCTTTCTGCTTATTTATAACTCTATGTAAATGAAGTGGTCATATTTCATCTGTAAAATAGCAAACAACACAGATGTAAAGTCTTGTTCAACTGATCAAAAACAAAAATGAGGAAGATGATTTCTCTTATCTTCAATAGAATAATTTAAAAATCTTGCAAGTTTCTAAAATACTTCTTTACAAAGAAATTTCTTTCCACATAAGAGACTAACAAATGTGGGTTTAGGTTGCTTTCATTCCCATTTGTTTTGAGCTCATGCTGCACAAACAAAATTTCTAAAAATAATTAAGAAAGAAAAAGCCACGCACCAGTAAATGTTAACAAAATGTTTTAAATGAAAGATACCTAAGGCCCAAATTCAATTTCAAATAATGTCTTTAAATACAGTAAATGATCAATGGAAGTCAGTAAATGATGAAATGGTGTGGGGTTGTTAATTATTAATTAATTTAATCCTCATGTCAGTGACATGATGTTTCTTCAATCTTTCTCAGTCTGTCTTGCCTCAGTTTCTTCAGTTTAAATTCAAACATCAACATGTTTAACTTTTAAATGTTTTCATACAGTATAAGTAAAGTGAAGAAAAGTGAAAGAAAAGACACCTTATGAAATAAGTACGATAATGAAAGAAATAGTTTAAAAAACATTGATATACATGTTCCATTAACCACATGACCACAGAGGATGAATATTTATGATGCTTTTTATTGCAGTAAAACAAATGCAGCAATAAGACAAACGATCTACACTCAATAACACGTGCACATGACTGACAATGTTGCTTTGCTGTGTTTTCTACATTTCTAACATGGAAACACTGGAATGAGCAAACAGCACAGACAGGAAAGAAGCAGATGTTGGATGGTCGTTCTGCTCCTCTACTGTCCTTCAGTGGGACACTTTGACTTGTTGATGCTTTTCTCGGAAAACTGGGAGCCCAAAGACACTTTACATTTGTAAACCTTATCCGTGTTCCAGTCGGACGTCTGGATTTCCAGAGAACTGCTGATTCGGAAAGTCTGGTCTGGTTGCTGAACAGCAGTGCTGGTAGAGATCCCACTGCTCACTGGACTCCCAGCAGCCGACCAGGTCACATCTGCAAAAGGCACAGACTGACTGGACAGACAGACCAGAGACACTTTGTTGGACTGGAGCTCAGCGCTGGACGGAGGGAAGACGGTCAGGACAGGAGGAGAGAGACTGGAGCCTGAAGACAAATGGAGGACAGGAGGAAAATTACAAGAAAAGAAATGGGCAGGACATTCTGAAAACAACTAACAATAAAACATTAACTCAAATCTTTAAAAATTTTTGAAGGACAAACACATTATCAATCATTCAAACACTTTATAATGTGACATATTAATAATTTTTTCAGACACAAGTTTAAAGATGGTTTAACTATTTCTGCAGTAATTCTTCCTCTGCGTCGTTCAAAATAATATGTAGATTTTAAGACAATAAACTTCTGTCTGTGGTTTTAATTATTTCAGTCGACTATCAAAATCAATAAATTTAAAACAAACATCTAAATGTGAAAAGAAAATGATATCTGTACTTTGTAAAAAAGTCTATACACATTACAAAATCTGTCACTTTTAAATTGCTTTAAAAATCCTGTTAGTTGAAGAAACAATGCTCCAGCTGTTTTCGAACTAGTCAAAGATTGAGAATATTTTAAACTTTTTTTGAAAATAGCAATATTTTGCAGATCTCATGTTTTCTAAGTCACACTTATGTATGGTATACAGAAAGATGTAACATTTTTTTTAATGAACGATACGTTTGCTATCGTAATATTTTGCAGATTTCACGTTTTCTAAGTCACAATTTCAAATAGTATAAAGAAAGAACAAATTTGCTGTTTTCAAACCATTAGTAAAAAATAAAAGGATTATTGTGTATAAAAATACATCCCAAGGAGAAAATCTCTCTGCTTTCCTGATGAATTAAACTGTACTTACCTGTCACAGTCAGCTTGGTGCCTTGTCCGAATACCACAGTGCTTCAGTTTGTGCACATGTCTGTACAAAAACCTCCTGACTCTCACTGATGAGACGAGTGGAACTGAAACATCCTGTTCACACCAACTTTCACTGTCAACAGCTCATTCACTCCATTAATCTGTTGTTATTCAAAAACACTGTTGCATTTCATGATAAGTCTGAATATTGTTGAAGGATTCTGCATTTGTGGTAGAAGCAGTAAAGTTCAGATATCATGAGTAATTTCATCTTCAATATTTTCTTAAAAGAACAAAACTGGATCTCAGTTTTTCCAGTGTAATTCTTTTATTGTCTTTGATGACAGTTTGTTAATGTCCTTCCTTCTTTAGTTGTCAGTTTTCTACTTTAAATAGTTAGTTTTCTCTCCTAAAATCTGTTGTGAGTTTCTCACTGAGGTTTTTGTCACAGTGTGAATTACTGTGATACAGCTGCTGAAGCAGAGTCGTCCCATGTTTCACAGTAATAAACTGCAGAGTCTCCTGCCTCTGCACGTTTAATAATGAATTGATAATCAATGTTTGAAGAGGATTTAGAGTTGAATCGGTCTGAGGAGAATCCTGATCCAAAGCTCGGTGAACTGCCACTATGGTGAAATCTCAAAACATATTGTGGAGCTTTACCAGGAACCTGTTTGTACCATCTCACAGAATTTCCATCATATCTCTGAATGTTGCAGTTGAGAACAACTTCTTGTCCTGGAGAAACTGTGTGGACAGCAGGCGTCTGGGTCAACACTATCACTGCATCAACACCTGTCAACATACACAGACAAAGACAAGAGTAAAGACTTTCTGTCTGATATTATGGGCTATAACAGGAATGAGAGGAACATCTTACATGTCAGAGCAGTGATGAGAGAGCAGAGAGTCCCCAGCATGTTGTCAGTGTGTGGTGTTCAGCTGAGAGGTGAACAGGGTTGGAGTGTGAGGAGAAGACAGACGGAAGCTTTTAAAGACACTGAGGACAAGACAAGTGGGGGAGGAGTTTTACTTTCACGTTATTAATCACAATCTATTTATTTCAAACTGTTCACATTTCAGAGCTTTATTTGTGCTGGTTATTTCGGTAAAACTTCACTGATGTCATATTCTATATCTCCTTCGATTTGATCATGTTGATAATCTGTTACAAATGCTGAATAGAGAAACGTGTTTGTCTTTATCTGTTTTTAGGTTCATGTTTTCCCCGGTTCGATGTTACAGCAGGTGTGTAACTAGATACTGTAACTAGAGGAGCCAAAAGCAGAAGCTGAGACCCACCGAGAATACAGAAGGTTTATTAACACATGAACTATTGATGCTGTTATTATCACATGAAATACTGAGACTATGATACTCAGCACTGACACTTGAGGTGATAACGATATTAACTCAAATTCAGAGACTTAGACTATAACAAAATCCTGAACTACTAAGACTATCAACAGATTCATGAACAGTATTAAGGACTGGAGATCAGGAAGATGCACCAGCACAGACCATGACACACTAGCAACCCCAAAACTAAACACAAGGCCTTAAATACAGAAATACAGAAGTAATGATGATGATGCTGAAAGGCAAAGGGTGAGTCAACTGGTAACCAGCCGAGGAGGGGAAGGGTCGAGTCCAGAATCCCAACAGCAAGTGTCAATCAAAACAAAAGCTGAAGCCAACATGTCTGTTCAAGTTTCATCTCTTTTCTGAAGGACGTTTCAACAACACGGTGTGATTCATTTTATTAAAGACTCCTGGAATTAATTTCATGGAAACACATCATTAAACTGTGAATACAAATTATACTTCATGAAGTTCCTTTTAACATTTGGTTTGGTTGGATTGTAGCTGCACTAAAGATAAAGAGAAAAGTCGGTAAGACTGTAAGTATGTGTATATGAATACTGTATAAAAATGATCTCTAAATGTGGGCCTAAGGATTTATTAAATGATGAAAATCAAATAAAATTATTTTATAACTATAGTTTTTACTGCATATGTGCAGAAGTTACAGACAGTAACTGCCTGATCACTGACAGTCAACATGTGTCAGCTGGATGAAAAGCAGAAGTATCAGTGTCAAGGTTTTTGTCACAGTGTAAATCACTGTGATACGTGCTCAGTTAGCAGAGCTGTCATATGTGCTGCAGTAATAAAGTGCTGAATCTCCCTCCACCACATTGTTGATTATTAATCGATAATCTGATTGTGACTGATGAGTGGATGTGAACTTTGGAGCCGAGAAACCAGAACCATAAGTTGGAGATGAAAAGGAATGATAAAAATACAGAACAAACTGAGGAACTCCTCCTGGAATCTGTTTATACCAGTGAGCACTGTTAGTAACAGTCCCCAGGTTACAGTCCATGGTGACTGTGTCGCCTTTTGTCACTGACACAACAGCAGGTTTCTGTGTCACCACCGTCACACCACTCACACCTGGAAACAACAAGATGAACATGGAGTCAAGAGAAACACACAGACTGAAGGATCCACCATGAGCTCCAAGCTGCAGTAAGTCAGTCTCCTTACATGTTAGAGCAGTGATGAGAGAGCAGAGGGTCCCCAGCATGTTGTCAGTGTAGGTTGGAAAGTGACTTACTGCTGACACATCAGAGGCTTTGGAGGATGAAGAGAGGAGGAGCTGGAGGAGCAGTTTAATACAGACTGAAACGCACACACACCCACAGCAGGAGGAGCTTGAACTGTCCATCTGGAGACACTGACTGATTTGGTTACAGTTGTGTCAAAGCAGGAAATTACAACTTTCTTCTGCTGCTCCTGTTTATTACAGAGAAGTTAAAAAAAATGGTTCTGAAGTTGATGTAACTGTAACTGTAACTTTCTTTGTTAAGCCCTTTAAAACAACAAGGTTGAACAAAGTGCTGTACAAGTTAAGGCATAAAATATTCAAATAAAGCAAGATAATGAGAAGTAAATAAAACCCAACAATTTAACAATAAATAAATAAATAACACACATAAAATTATGTCAACAACTCAAACTGCATCAAAAGCCAGTGAAAACAAATGGGTCTTAAGAAATGATTTAAAAACAGGCAAGGAAGAGGCCTGTCTGATGTGCAAGGGCAGCTCGTTCCACAATTTTGGAGCTGCCACCATGTTATTCTGTCCCCTCTGAACTTCCGTTTAGTTTTGGTACACTCAGGAGCAGCAGGTCGGCTGATCGGACTGACCGAGGAGGAGTATATAAATGCCGAAGTTCAGAGAGAAACAGACTGACTGACGCCAAAATAAAGTGCGTTACAGTAATCCAGCCGGGTGGTAACAAAGGCGTGGATTACTGTCTCAAAACACTGCTTAGTGAGAACTGGCTTAACTTTGGCCAGTTGCCTCAGGTGGAAAAAACTAGACTTTACAACAGACCGAATCTGGCTGTCAAGCTTTAGGTTGGTGTCCATTTTAAACCCAAGGTTAACAATTTCCGATTTGGCATATTCAGCCAAGGGACCCAAGTCTACAGAGACAGCGGCCCCCTTAGAGGAGTTGGTTCCAGCACAATTACCTCAGTCTTTGAATCATTAAAATGTAAAAAGTTAAAAGCCATCCAGGCCTTAATGTCCTTTAAACAGTCCAATAATGAGCTGACAGAGAAATCATCCCTCTTATTTAGAGGGACATAAATCTGACAATCATCAGCATAACAATGAAAACAGATTCCATGTTTTCTGAGGATGGAGCCAAGGGTAAACAAATACAAAGAAAACAGGACAGGGCCTAAAATAGAGACTTGTGGAACCCCACAGAACAGAGGAGCAGAGGAGGACTGGGGATCTCCAAGTTGGACAACAAAAACTTCTGTCCTTTAAGTAGGACCAGAACCAACTCAGAGCTGGGCCCTTTATACCAACCCAGTGTTCTAGGCGGAAGATCAAAATATCATGGTCCACTGTATAAAATGCAGCAGTTAAATCAAGCAGTACAAGGACCACACAGTCACCAGAATCAGAGGCTAGGAGAATGTGATGAAATACTCGCAGTAGAGCAGATTCAGTACTGTGTTTTGTTCTAAGACCAGATTGAAAGATCTCTAAAAGGTTGTGCTCATCAACGTTATTAACTGGCTATAAACGATATTCTCTAAAAGCTTTGATAAAAAAGGTAATCTAGAGATTGGCCTAAAATTAGCAAAAACAAGTGGATCGAGCCCAGGTTTCTTAATGAGAGGTTTAACTATGGCATGTTTAAAATTTTTGGGGACCAGCCCAGAAGTTAGACTACTGTTTATAATGGTGAGAACAGATGACCCTACAGTAAGAAAAACCTCTTTAAAAAGACGAGGGGGAAGAGCATCACAGGGTGAACCTGAGGGTTGCAAATGATCCACAATCTCCTGAACCTGAGACAAGGCGACAGGCTCAAACCGATGAAAGACAGCAGAGCACAAGCGAGGGACCGACGGGTCAAAAATAGGAGGAGAGATTTGGGCCCTTTCCATAGAGACTTTATTAATGAAAAAATTAAGAAAGTTTTCACAGGTTTCAGATGTGAATTCAAAACATACAGTCTGAGGAGCATTAAGGATTTTGCTAAAGACTGAAACAACACACGGGGTTTGTGACGGTTGGAAATAAAAATATAACAAAGTGTTTCCTTTTAGAGTCTTTTACTGTGGACTGATAGAGACGCCGACAGTCTCTCAGCATTTGAAAGGACACTTGCAGTTTGTCCTGCTTCCACCTGCGTTCAGCTCTGCGGCACTCCCGCCTCACAGCACGAGTCTCGTCGTTCAGCCAGGGCTCAGATTTAGCTTTAGTTTGCCTGATTGTAAGTGGAGCTACAGCGTCCAATACAGTCTGGCAGGTGGAGTGAAAGCTGGAGCTGAGGTCGTCTGTAGAATTGTTCATGGATTCAGGAATCACATAGTTCTGGCTGAAGAAGACTGAGAACTGAGCAGCTGTGGAGGGGTTAATAACCCGCGAGAGATGAGCACTCATTTAACAGTGTGACAAGGCAGGAAACGTGAAATACCACAAGCCCATGGTCTGAGAAAACAGCATCGCAAACCTCCAAGTTAAAGACAGGCAGACCATATGATAAGACCAGATCACGTGTGTGTCCAGGCTCTGGGCCAAATTAAAAGAGTCAATAAGGTGTAAAAAGAGGCATGAAAGTCAGTCATAGTAAGACAGAATACATGTGTGTAAACGAGAGGGAGCAAGGTAGAAGCGTGAGGTTACAGGGGGCTGAGGTGAAGAAGGTGCAGGAGTTGAAGTACTTGGGGTCAACAGTTCAGTGTGATGGGGAGTGTGGAAAAGAGGTGAAGAAGCAAGTGCAGGCAGGTTGGAGTGGGTGGAGGAAAGTGTCGGGAGTGTTGTGTGACAGAAGAGTGTCAGCAAGACTCAAAGGAAAGGTGTACAGGACAGTGGTGAGACCAGCTCTGCTCTATGGGTTAGAGACAGTAGCAGCGAGAAAGAGACAAGAGGCAGAGATGGAAGCAGCAGAGATGAAGATGTTGAGGTTCTCCTTAGGAGTCACAAGGTTGGACAGAATAAGGAACGAGTCCATCAGAGGGACAGCACACGTTGCCTGTGTTAGAAACAAAGTCAGAGAGGACAGACTGAGATGGTTTGGACATGTGCAGAGGAGGGATAGTGAATTTATTGGTAGAAGGATGTTGGAGATGGAGCTGCCAGGCAAGAGGGCGAGAGGACGACCAAGGAGGAGACATATGGACGTTCTAACAGAGGACATGAGGTTAGCTGGTATCAGAGAGGAAGATGTCTAGGATAGAGTGAAGTGGAAAAGGATGATTCGCTGTGGCGACCCCTGATGGGAAAAGCCCAAAGAGAAGTAGTAATAAGGTGTAAAAAGTCATTAACCGTGGGTTTGTCCGGACAACACACATGGATATTAAAATCACCAAATAAAAGGACACAGTCATATTTGGGCATGACCTCAGCCAGGAAGTCAGCAAAGTCATTGATCAAATCCTTATTGTATTTCGGTGGTGTGTAGATCCCTCCACACAGTACAGGGGGAGAGCAGCCACGCTCAAACAGACACATTTGGAAGCTGGATAAGGCGGTTTACACCTAAACCGGCTCCGGTAAATAGAGGCTGTTCCTCCACCTCGGCCCGATGTGCGGGCGAGTTAAAATAACTACAATCGGGAGGCAGGAGCTCCGCGAAAACGCTGGATTCACCAGCCTCAGCCCATGTGTCAGTCACACAGAAAAACTCCAAACCATTGGAAAGAAAGAAATCCTTAAGGACAAACGTTTTGTTTGTCAGGAATCTGGCATTTACCAGGCAAAACCTGGTGGGAGCTGGGTGTTAGCCGACCTGGGTATCCGCTCGAGAGACCGCAGGTTTCCGCAGGTTCACTCCACGCTGGCGTGGACGAGGAGAGGGCGGTAGGCGGGAGGCGGGGCTGGAACAGCTCATCAGGGGCTGGACCAGCTCATCAGTGGCTGGAACAGCTCATCAGGGCCGACGATCGGTACCAACCAGGTGTTGACAGGCTCCAGCAAGCGCCGCGAAGGAAAGAAGCGATGAACCGAACCAAACTCAGCTCAGAGAGGAAGCACCACAACGAAGCACACAGACTTTCAGCCTAATCAACCTTCCAGTAAGTTCACCACGACGGCGGTGGCGTTTCTGGCGTGGGGGTGGCACAGGAGTGCGGCTCAGGTGCGCTGGGATTCCCGATCCAATGGGGGCAGCGTTTTATGTCCATCCTGGGTAATCCACACACAACTGTTATCAGCTGGCCTAAGATCCACTAGAGACTGACGACTGTAAACCAGCAGAGAGTTGACATTATGAAAAATAAGTGTCAAAAACAGCATATACACAAATGAAGTACGGAGAGACAGATGGAGAGACATAAAGACAGGCGCCATCTTGAAACCCTAAAAATATATTTCAGCTTCATGCCGAACAGTGTGAAGCATATAAGACATAGTACATGTAACTTAATTCCTGTGTCCTGTACTAAATCGAACTTAAACTGAACAAATAAAATCAATGCAATGAAACACAAGTGAACACAGAATAAATTCGTTTTTTTATTACTGTGTTAATACAGTAGAATAATGATCTCAAAATGTGGGCCTAAGGATTTATTGACTGCTGAAAATCCAATTAAATGATTTTACAACCACAGTTTTTACTGCATATGTGCAGAAGTTACAGACAGTAACTGCCTGATCACTGACAGTCAACATGTGTCAGCTGGATGAAAAGCAGAAGTATCAGTGACGAGGTTTTTGTCACAGTGTAAATCACTGTGATACGCGCTCAGTAGCAGAGCTGTCATATGTTTGACAGTAATAAACTGCAGAGTCTCCTGCCTCTGCACGTTTAATAATGAATTGATAATCAATGTTTGATGAGGCTTTAGAGTTGAATCGGTCTGAGGAGAATCCTGATCCAAAGGTGGGTGAACTGGAAGTGTGGTAAAAATAAAGAATAAACTGTGGAGCTTTACCAGGAACCTGTTTGTACCAGCTAACAATATAATTATCATCTCTCTGAATGTTGCAGTTGAGAACAACTTCTTGTCCTGGAGAAACTGTGTGGACATCAGGCGTCTGGGTCAACACTTTAGCTGCATGAGCATCTGCAAACATACAGAGAAATACATGAGAGAAAGATTTCTGTTAGAAAATGTCTCCAATAACAGGAATGAGAGGAACATCTTACATGTCAGAGCAGTGATGAGAGAGCAGAGAGTCCCCAGCATGTTGTCAGTGTGTGGTGTTCAGCTGAGAGGTGAACAGGGTTGGAGTGTGAGGAGAAGACAGACGGAAGCTTTTAAAGACACTGAGGACAAGACAAGTGGAGGAGGAGTTTCAACATGTGACCGTGTGTTTTCATTCATAAATCATAAACGTGACATATGTGGGTTTTTATATCTTTAACTTGGACTATTTGAAAAAGTTAAGAAGTTAAAAAGTCCAAGTCAAAGGTATTAAAACCGACATATTTAAGGTTTTTTGGTTTGTAGGTAAATTTTAAATAAGACTCATGAATAATCAGCAAACCATGATGGAAATGTGTTACTCTAATATTCAGTTGTACAAGTTTCTAACATCTCTACAAATAAAATCCAACTGTGGGATGTTTATCAGATTTCTTTTAATGTCACGATTCTGGGAATGTGAAGCACTGAACTGAGTAATGTTGTTTTTCTGATGTCTGTGAAATAATGAAGTAGTAAAGGAATATTTGAGTCAGTGATATATATATTTTTTGGAATCTGCAGGAATCTGTATTTTAAGTAACAGTAATGACTCTAGGGATGGAGGCTTTGATTTTCTTTTAAACATACTATATTAATAACAAGCTCTGTAATAAAAAAGTGAATAATGTGTCTGATTTGCAAAATAGAAACATGTTTAAATGATATGAATAAACCATGTTATTCTTGGTCATTTTATTACAAAAACATGTTCAAAATAATTCTGTAAACTTAAATTGATCATTTGTAGAATATCTGCACATTCATATGTTTGGAGTGTAGATAATATCACATGTTAAACCTTCCATCTGTTTATAAGTTTCTTTCTATCACAAACAGGGTGAATTTATATCAGCCAAGAAAAGGGTTTTTAATCCTGCAGATTGTGTGTGAAAACCTCAGTTAGAGTCAAAATGTGTCAGAGTCTCAAAAAGCAGAAGTATCAGTGATGAGGTTTTTGTCACAGTGTAAATCACTGTGATACCCACTGTTTAGCAGAGTTGTCCCATGTTTGACAGTAATAAACTGCTGAATCTCCCTCCACCACATTGTTGATTATCAATCGATAATCTGATTGTGACTGATGAGTGGATGTGAACTTTGGAGCCGAGAAACCAGAACCATAAGTTGGAGATGAATGGGAATGATAAAAATACAGAACAAACTGAGGAACTCCTCCTGGAATCTGTTTATACCAGAAAGCAGAATTACCAGTAACAGTCCCCAGGTTACAGTCCATGGTGACTGTGTCGCCTTTTGTCACTGACACAACAGCAGGTTTCTGTGTCACCACCGTCACACCACTCACACCTGGAAACAACAAGATGAACATGGAGTCAAGAGAAACACACAGACTGAAGGATCCACCATGAGCTCCAAGCTGCAGTAAGTCAGTCTCCTTACATGTTAGAGCAGTGATGAGAGAGCAGAGGGTCCCCAGCATGTTGTCAGTGTAGGTTGGAAAGTGACTTACTGCTGACACATCAGAGGCTTTGGAGGATGAAGAGAGGAGGAGCTGGAGGAGCAGTTTAATACAGGCTGAAACGCACACACCCACAGCAGGAGGAGCTTTGAATATGATTATAAAATATATTTGTAACAGTTCATTAACAAACCAATAAATTCTCAAATCTTCAAAACTTTCACACTTGTTGTTTTTGTCTTTTACTGTATCTGAAAATTAAAAAATTCCAAGTTCTCTTCAGTCATTTATTAAAGAATAATTTCTCTCCAATGTAACATTCACACTTAGTTTATTTGAAATAACAAACTACCAAACCTAATGTTGCAATACTGCTTGTTAAAAAACATGGTTTATATCTGTAACTGTTACTGGATGTAATTTCTTTATTTCGTTACTGTTTGTTCTTTTATTGGTGTGTTTCTAGTCAGGGACAGTTTCTTCTTCTTTCGCAGAGAGAAGTTTGACCACTTCATTTACATGGAGCTAGAAATGAAGAGAGGAGGCCTGCAGGTGTATCCTGGGAAGGAAGAGAGGGAGGAGCAGAGAGGTGACGCTTCACTGATGGAGGATGCAAATTCATCTAAAGATTCATATGAAACTCATCACGGCAGCAACAACAACTGTGCATGAGCTAAAATTATGAAATATTGCTCTCTACTGTTCATTTATTACACTGCACTACACTCATTTTTAAACACTTCTTTTATATATATTTACTGCAAATTAAGATGTGAAAATGATATCTGGAAAACATTGATGTACATGTTACATTAACCACATGACCACAGAGGATGAATATTTATGATGCTTTTTATTGGAATAAAACAAATGCGGCAATAAGACAAACGATCTACACTCAATAACACGTGCACATGACTGACAATGTTGCTTTGCTGTGTTTTCTACATTTCTAACATGGAAACACTGGAATGAGCAAACAGCACAGACAGGAAAGAAGCAGATGTTGGATGGTCGTTCTGCTCCTCTATTGTCCTTCAGTGGGACACTTTGACTTGTTGATGCTTTTCTCGGAAAACTGGGAGCCCAAAGACACTTTACATTTGTAAACCTTATCCGTGTTCCAGTCGGACGTCTGGATTTCCAGAGAACTGCTGATTCGGAAAGTCTGGTCTGGTTGCTGAACAGCAGTGCTGGTAGAGATCCCACTGCTCACTGGACTCCCAGCAGCCGACCAGGTCACATCTGCAAAAGGCACAGACTGACTGGACAGACAGACCAGAGACACTTTGTTGGACTGGAGCTCAGCGCTGGACGGAGGGAAGACGGTCAGGACAGGAGGAGGGAGACTGGAGCCTGAAGACAAATGGAGGACACTCGGAAAATTACAAGAAAAGAAATGGGCAGGACATTCTGAAAACAACTAGAAATAAAACTTTAACTCAAAACTTTAATAAATTATGAAGGACAAACACATTACCAATCATTCAAACACTTTATGATGTGATATATTATTAATTTTCTCAGACACAAGTTTAAAGATGGCTTGACTATTTCTGCATTAATTCTTCCTCTGTGACGTTATAAATAAAATGTGGATTCTAAGACAATAAAGTTCTGTCTGTGGTTTTATCGATGTCAGTCGACTCACCAACAACAGTAATAAGTAATAAAAAAACATCTTAAGGTGAATTCAAATAATTTCTAGAGTTTGTAAAAAGTATATACACATTAGAAAAACTGACAGTTTTACTTTTAAAAACCTGTTAGTAGAAGTAACAATGCTGCATCGGTTTTATAACCAGTCAAAGATTTAGAATATTAAACATGTTTTCAAATATTTCAATATTTTGCAGATCTTAAGTCACAATTTCAAATAGTTTAAAGAAAAAACAAATTAGCTGTTTTCAAACCATTAGTAACAAATACATGGATTATTGTGTATAAAAATACATCCCAAAGAGAAAATCTCTCTGCTTTCCTGATGAATTAAACTGTACTTACCTGTCACAGTCAGCTTGGTGCCTTGTCCGAATACCACAGTGCTTCAGTTTGTGCACATGTCTGTACAAAAACCTCCTGACTCTCACTGATGAGACGAGTGGAACTGAAACATCCTGTTCACACCAACTTTCACTGTCAACAGCTCATTCACTCCATTAATCTGTTGTTATTCAAAAACACTGTTGCATTTCATGGTCAGTCTGAATATTGTTGAATGATTCTGTGTTCGTGGTAGAAACATTAAAATTCAGATATCATGACTAATTTCATGTCCAAAACTTTTTAATAAGACCAAAACTGGATCTCAGTTTCTCCAGTGTAATTCTTTTATTCTCTTTGATGACAGTTTGTTAATGTCCTTCTTTCTTTAGTTGTCAGTTTTCTACTTTAAATAGTTTGTTTTCTCTCCTAAAATCTGTTGTGAGTTTCTCACTGAGGTTTTTCCTCACTGTCTGATTTACTGTGATACGTCTAATAATGAATTGATAATCAATGTCTGATGAGGATTAAGAGTCGAATCGGTCTGAGGAGAATCCTGATCCAAAGCTCGGTGAACTTTGAGAATGATAAAATCTAAGAACATATTGTGGAGCTTTACCAGGAACCTGTTTGTACCAACTGACATAATTTCCATCGTCTCTCTGAATGTTGCAGTTGAGAACAACTTCTTGTCCTGGAGAAACTGTGTGGACAGCAGGCGTCTGGGTCAACACTTTCACTGCATCAACACCTGTCAACATACACAGTTTTCAGATATGATTCAACCTTTTCGCAAAACTCGAATCACATTTTCACCAACAAAACACATTCAGCACTGTGATGAACTTTGATGCTAATTATCAGGCCACAAATGTTAAATCCAACCATCACATGGTTGTGATCATTAACACACTTCAGGTAAAAACTCTACACACTTGTGTCCAGTCAGTGATTCGTGTTGATGCCTGTAAGTAAACGGGATCAAGGTCAGTTCAAATGCAAGTGGCATATGTGAGCTGAATTGTTCCTTCAGTGATGGAGGCTCCTTTTCTTTGAACTCTAACCCCAAAAGCAAAAGAGCACAATCATTCTCACTAACTTAGAACTTTCACTTCACTGCCAAACTCTTCACTCAAAGCCACGGAATGTTACATCCAAACCAAACTTTCAATAAGTAAATGACAGTTATTGAATGTATTTCATTTGTTGATTTCATAAATATAAAAATATACAGAACACACGGGTAAAGATTTAATGTTCTGGTTTGACAGCTGGTTCTAAGCAAAGTTTAAACAGTTTTGGGTCGATTGTTTTTGTCAGACGAGTCAATGTCAAACTAAGTTTTATGAATGTAGCTTTAATCGGAGGTTTTTGTGTTTACTGGAATCTCTGATTAGTCTTCAGTCTCTGACTGTCTCTCAGAAGCTCGTCTCTGACGGCTACAGTATCCTGCTGGTTGTGGAGTGGACGCTTCCATATTTCATGAGCAGTTTTGTGGTTTTCGCTTTAACTTCCATGTCGTCTTTGTAGCCGAAAACAAGACACATGAACGATCTGATGAATGTCAGGAGAACGAAGCTAAAACTCTAAACCTCATTCTCTGAACCAAATTCTTAATAATCTAAATTCATTTTTCAAATCAAACAATGCACGTTTTATGATAAACTGGTAATTTATGTTTGATGAGGCTTTAGAGTCGAATCAGTCTGAGGAGAATCCTGATTCAAAGTCGGGTGAACTGTAAGAACGATAAAATAACAGAATATACTTTACCTGTTTTCTCCATGAGATGATGTCAGTTTTTCTACCTCCTTCGATTTTATTATGTGGATATTATGTTACAGATGCTGAATTGAGAACATTTTATATCTAAAACAGTTTATAGTTTCATGTTTTCCCCAAGATTGTTATTACAGCAAGTGTCAATCAAAAACAAAAAGCTGAAGCCAACATGTTTGTTCAAGTTTCATCTCAGGATTATCAGACTTTTCTGAAGGACCTTTCAACAAAACAGTGTCAATCATTTTATTAAAGACTCCTGGAATTAATTTCATGGAAACACATCATTAAACTGTGAATACAAATTATACTTCAGGAAGATACTTTCAACATTTGCTTTGGTTGGATTGTAGCTGCACTAAAGAAAAAGTGAATACAGTAATGAATACAGTATAATAATGATCTCTAAATGTGAGCGTAAGGATTTATTAAATGATGAAAATAAAATTGATTATAAATAGATAGTTTGTACTGCATATGTGCAGAAGTTACAGACAGTAACTGCCTGATCACTGACAGTCAACATGTGTCAGCTGGATGAAAAGCAGAAGTATCAGTGACGAGGTTTTTGTCACAGTATAAATCACTGTGATACGTGCTCTTTTGCAGAGTTGTCCCATGTTTGACAGTAATAAACTGCAGAGTCTCCTGCCTCTGCACGTTTAATAATGAATTGATAATCAACGTTTGATGAGGCTTTAGAGTTGAATCGGTCTGAGGAGAATCCTGATCCAAAGTTGGGTGAACTGTGAGTGTGGTGAAAATAAAGAATATACTGTGGAGATTTACCAGGAACCTGTTTGTACCAGCTAACAATATAATTATCATCTCTCTGAATGTTGCAGTTGAGAACAACTTCTTGTCCTGGAGAAACTGTGTGGACATCAGGCGTCTGGGTCAACACTTTAGCTGCATGAGCATCTGCAAACATACAGAGAAATACATGAGAGAAAGATTTATGTTAGAAAATGTCTCCAATAACAGGAATGAGAGGAACATCTTACATGTCAGAGCAGTGATGAGAGAGCAGAGAGTCCCCAGCATGTTGTCAGTGTGTGGTGTTCAGCTGAGAGGTGAACAGGGTTGGAGTGTGAGGAGAAGACAGACGGAAGCTTTTAAAGACACTGAGTACAAGACAAGTGGGGGAGGAGTTTCAACATGTGACAGTGTGTTTTCATTCATAAATCATAAACATGATATATGTGAGTTTTTATATATTTAACTTGGACTATTTGAAAAATTTTTCCAAGTTAAAGATATAAAAAACCACATATTTAAGTTTTTTTCGTTTGTAGGTAAATATCAAATAAGACTCGTGAATGATGAGCAAAACCATGATGGAAATGTGTTACTCTAATGTTCAGTTGTACAAGTTTCTAACATCTCTACCAGTAAAATCCAACTGTGGGATGTTTATCAAATTTCTTTCAATCTCACAATTTTGAAAATGTGAAGCACCGAACTGAGTAATGTTGTTTTCTGATGTCTTTGAAATAATGAAGTAGTAAAGGAATATTTGAGTCAGTGATAATTTTTTCTTTTTTCATGTCTGTGTTAAGAAGCTGCAGGAATTTGTTTTTTATGTTATTCTTGTTCATTTTATTACAAAAACATGTTCAAACTAATTCTGTAAACTTGAATAGATCATATATAGAATATGTGCACATTCATATGTTTGAAGTGTAGATAATATCACATGTTAAACCTTCCATCTGTTTCTAAGTTTCTTTCTATCACAAACAGGGTGAATTTACATCAGTCAAGAAAAGGGTTTTTAATCCTGCAGACTGTGTGTGAAAACCTCAGTTAGTGTCAAAATGTACCAGAGTCTCAAAAAGCAGAAGTATCAGTGACGAGGTTTTTGTCACAGTGTAAATCACTGTGATACCCACTGTTTAGCAGAGTTGTCCCATGTTTTACAGTAATAAACTGCTGAATCTCCCTCCACCACATTGTTGATTATTAATCGATAATCTGATCTTGACTGATGAGTGGATGTGAACTTTGGAGACGAGAAACCAGAGCCATAGTTCGGGGAACTCCATGCATGATAAAACCTTAGTACATGCTGAGGAACTCCTCCTGGAATCTGTTTATACCAGCGAGCAGAACTACCAGTAACAGTCCCCAGGTTACAGTCCATGGTGACTGTGTCGCCTTTTGTCACTGACACAACAGCAGGTTTCTGTGTCACCACCGTCACACCACTCACACCTGGAAACAACAAGATGAACATGGAGTCAAGAGAAACACACAGACTGAAGAATCCACCATGAGCTCCAAGCTGCAGTAAGTCAGTCTCCTTACATGTTAGAGCAGTGATGAGAGAGCAGAGGGTCCCCAGCATGTTGTCAGTGTAGGTTGGAAAGTGACTTACTGCTGACACATCAGAGGCTTTGGAGGATGAAGAGAGGAGGAGCTGGAGGAGCAGTTTAATACAGACTGAAACGCACACACACCCACAGCAGGAGGAGCTTTGAATATGATTATAAAATATATATTTTCACAGTTCATTAACACACCAATAAATTCTCAAATCTTCGAAACTTTCACACTTGTTGTTTTTGTCTTTTACTGTATCTGCTGCAGTTAATGTTAAAATTTAAAAATTCCAATTTATCTTTAGTCATTTATTAAACAATAATTACTCTCCAATGTAACATTCACACTTAGTTAATTTGAAATTAAAAAATTACCAAACCTAATGTTGCAATACTGCTTGAAAAAACATGGTTTATATCTGTAACTGTTACTGGATGTAATTTCTTTAGTTCGTTACTGTTTGTTCTTTTATTTGTGTGTTTCTAGTCAGGGACAGTTTCTTCTTCTTTCACAGAGAGAAGTTTGACCACTTCATTTACATGGAGCTAGAAATGAAGAGAGGAGGCCTGCAGGTGCATCCTGGGAAGGAAGAGAGGGAGGAGCAGAGAGGTGACGCTTCACTGATGGAGGATGCAAATTCATCTAAAGATTCATACGAAACTCATCACGGCAGCAACAACAGCTGTGCTTAAAGTAAAATTATGAAACTTTGCTCTCTACTGTTCATTTATTACACTGCACTACACTCATCTATTTTTAGATTTGCAGCAAATTATGAATTTATATGTTTTATAGTGAAATAATAATGTTACATTAACCACATGACCACAGAGGATGAATATTCATTTATTACACTGCACTACACTAATTTTTAAACACTTCTTTTATATATATTTACTGCAAATTAAGAAATCATGTGAAATAAATATCTTGAAAACATTGATTTACAGGTTCCATTAACCACATGACCACAGATGATGAATATTTATGCTTTTTATTGGAATAAAACAAATGCGGCAATAAGACAAACGATCTACACTCAATAACACATGCACATGACTGACAATGTTGCTTTGCTGTGTTTTCTACATTTCTAACATGGAAACACTGGAATGAGCAAACAGCACAGACAGGAAAGAAGCAGATGTTGGATGGTCGTCCTGCTCCTCTACTGTCCTTCAGTGGGACACTTTGACTTGTTGATGCTTTTCTCGGAAAACTGGGAGCCCAAAGACACTTTACATTTGTAAACCTTATCCGTGTTCCAGTCGGACGTCTGGATTTCCAGAGAACTGCTGATTCGGAAAGTCTGGTCTGGTTGCTGAACAGCAGTGCTGGTAGAGATCCCACTGCTCACTGGACTCCCAGCAGCCGACCAGGTCACATCTGCAAAAGGCACAGACTGACTGGACAGACAGACCAGAGACACTTTGTTGGACTGAAGCTCAGCGCTGGACGGAGGGAAGACGGTCAGGACAGGAGGAGGGAGACTGGAGCCTGAAGACAAATGGAGGACAGGAGGAAAATTACAAGAAAAGAAATGGGCAGGACATTCTGAAAACAACTAGCAATAAAACATTAACTCAAAGCTTTAACAAATTATGAAGGACAAACACATTATCAATCATACAAACACTTTATGAAGTGAGATATTAATCATTTTCTCAGACACAAGTTTAAAGATGGCTTGACTATTTCTGCATTAATTCTTCCTTTGTGACGTTATAAATAATATGTGGATTCTATAATATTAAAAGTTTGTCTGTGGTTTTATTGATGTCAGTCGACTCACCAACAACAAAAAAAGTAAAACAAAAAAACATCTTAAGGTGAATTCAAATGATTTCTAGAGTTTGTAAAAAGTATATACACATTACAAAAACTGTCGCTTAATTACTTTTAAAAACCTGTTAGTAGAAGTAACAATGCTGCATCGGTTTTATAACCAGTCAAAGATTTAGAATATTATTTAAAACCTGTTTTCAAATATTTCAATATTTTGCAGATCTCACGTTTTCTAAGTCACAATTTCAAATAGTATAAACAAAGGACACGTTTGCTGTTTTCAAACCATTAGTAACAAATAAATGGATTATTGTGTATAAAAATACATCCCAAAGAGAAAATCTCTCTGGTTTCCTGATGAATTAAACTGTACTTACCTGTCACAGTCAGCTTGGTGCCTTGTCCGAATACCACAGTGCTTCAGTTTGTGCACATGTCTGTACAAAAACCTCCTGACTCTCACTGATGAGACGAGTGGAACTGAAACATCCTGTTCACACCAACTTTCACTGTCAACAGCTCATTCACTTTATCATTGGGATCATTTTCCAAAACACTGCTGCAAAAGAACAACTGTGTCCAAGTTTGACACTGTCATGGAGAATGTTGATTTTCTATAATGTCTTGTTCTGCAAGGAGTGTTACCACTTTATTCACTTATGTCAGATGTGATGAGTTTTTCACTGAGGTTTTTGTGATACAGCTGCTGAAGCAGAGTCGTCCCACTTTCCACAGAAATACTGAGCAGAGTCTCCTGCCTCTGCACGTTTAGTAATAAGCTGGTAATTTATGTTTGATGATGCTTTAGAGTTGAATCGGTCTGAGGAGAATCTGATTTGCAGAAGAGACACATGTTTGAGTGATATGAATAAACCATGTTATTATTGTTTACTTTATTACAAAGACATGTTCAAACTAATTCTGTAAACTTGAATTGATCATATGTAGAATATGTGCACGTTCATATGTTTGGAGTGTAGATAATATCACATGTTAAACCTTCTAAGTTTCTTTCTATCACAAACAGGGTGAATTTATTTCAGCCAAGAAAAGGGTTTTTAATCCTGCAGACTGTGTGTGAAAACCTCAGTTAGTGTCAAAATGTGCCAGAGTCTCAAAAAGCAGAAGTATCAGTGACGAGGTTTTTGTCACAGTATAAATCACTGTGATACGTACTGGTTAGCAGAGGTGTCCCATGTGTTGCAGTAATAAACTGCTGAATCTCCCTCCACCACATTGTTGATTATCAATCGATAATCTGATTGTGACTGATGAGTGGATGTGAACTTTGGAGCCGAGAAACCAGAACCATAAGTTGGAGATGAATGGGAATGATAAAAATACAGAACAAACTGAGGAACTCCTCCTGGAATCTGTTTATACCAGAAAGCATAATAACCAGTAACAGTCCCCAGGTTACAGTCCATGGTGACTGTGTCGCCTTTTGTCACTGACACAACAGCAGGTTTCTGTGTCACCACCGTCACACCACTCACACCTGGAAACAACAAGATGAACATGGAGTCAAGAGAAACACACAGACTGAAGGATCCACCATGAGCTCCAAGCTGCAGTAAGTCAGTCTCCTTACATGTTAGAGCAGTGATGAGAGAGCAGAGGGTCCCCAGCATGTTGTCAGTGTAGGTTGGAAAGTGACTTACTGCTGACACATCAGAGGCTTTGGAGGATGAAGAGAGGAGGAGCTGGAGGAGCAGTTTAATACAGACTGAGACGCACACACACCCACAGCAGGAGGAGCTTGAACTGTCCATCTGGAGACACTGACTGATTTGGTTACAGTTGTGTCAAAGCAGGAAATTACAACTTTATGCTGCTGCTCCTGTTTATTACAGACAAGTTAAAAAAATGGTTCTGAAGTTGATGTAACTGTAACTGTAACTTTATTTGTTAAGCCCTTTAAAACAACAAGGTTGAACAAAGTGCTGTACAAGTTAAGGCATAAAATATTCAAATAAAGCAAGATAATGAGAAGTAAATAAAACCCAATAAATCCCCTCTGAGCTTCCGTTTAGTTTTGGTACACTCAGGAGCAGCAGGTCGGCTGATCGGAGTGACCGAGGAGGAGTATATAAATGCCGAAGTTCAGAGAGAAACAGACTGACTGACGCCAAAATAAAGTGCGTTACAGTAATCCAGCCGGGTGGTAACAAAGGCGTGGATTACTGTCTCAAAGTGCTGCTTAGTGAGAACTGGCTTAACTTTGGCCAGTTGCCTCAGGTGGAAAAAAACTAGACTTTACAACCGACCGAATCTGGCTGTCAAGCTTTAGGTTGGTGTCCATTTTAAACCCAAGGATAACAATTTCTGATTTGGCATATTCAGCCAAGGGATCCAAGTCTACAGAGGCAGCGGCCCCCTTAGAGGAGTTGGTTCCCAGCACAATTACCTCAGTCTTTGAATCATTAAAATGTAAAAAGTTAAAAGCCATCCAGGCCTTAATGTCCTTTAAACAGTCCAATAATGAGCTGACAGAGAAACCATCCCTCTTATTTAGAGGGACATAAATCTGACAATCATCAGCATAACAATGAAAACAGATTCCATGTTTTCTGAGAATGGAGTCAAGGGGAAGCAAATACAAAGAAAACAGGACAGGGCCTAAAATAGAGCCTTGTGGAACCCCACAGGACAGAGGAGCAGAGGAGGACTGGAGATCTCCAAGTCCTTCTGTCCTTTAAATAGGACCAGAACCACCTCAGAGCTGGGCCCTTTATACCAACCCAGTGTTCTAGGCGGAAGATCAAAATATCATGGTCCACTGTATAAAATGCAGCAGTTAAATCAAGCAGTACAAGGACCACACAGTCACCAGAACCAGAGGCTAGGAGAATGTGATGAAATACTCGCAGTAAAGCAGATTCAGTACTGTGTTTTGTTCTAAGACCAGATTGAAAGATCTCTAAAAGGTTGTGCTCATTAAAAACGTTATTAACTGGCTATAAACGATTTTCTCTAAAAGCTTTGATAAAAAAGGTAATCTAGAGATTGGCCTAAAATTAGCAAAAACCAGTGGATCGAGCCCAGGTTTCTTAATGAGAGGTTTAACTATGGCATGTTTAAAATTTTTGGGGACCAGCCCAGAAGTTAGACTACTGTTTATAATGGTGAGAACAGATGGCCCTACAGTAAGAAAAACCTCTTTAAAAAGACGAGGGGGAAGAGCATCACAGGGTGAACCTGAGGGTTGCAAATGATCCACAATCTCCTGAACCTGAGACAAGGCGACAGGCTCAAACCGATGAAAGACAGCAGAGCACAAGCGAGGGACCGACGGGTCAAAAATAGGAGGAGAGATGTCATAGAGACTTTATTAATGAAAAAATTAAGAAAGTTTTCACAGGTTTCAGATGTGAATTCAAAACATACAGTCTGAGGAGCATTAAGGATTTTGCTAAAGACTGAAACAACACACGGGGTTTGTGACGGTTGGAAATAAAAATATAACAAAGTGTTTCCTTTTAGAGTCTTTTACTGTGGACTGATAGAGACGCCGACAGTCTCTCAGCATTTGAAAGGACACTTGCAGTTTGTCCTGCTTCCACCTGCGTTCAGCTCTGCGGCACTCCGCCTCACAGCACGAGTCTCGTCGTTCAGCCAGGGCTCAGATTTAGCTTTAGTTTGCCTGATTGTAAGTGGAGCTACAGCGTCCCAATACAGTCTGGCAGGTGGAGTGAAAGCTGGAGCTGAGGTCGTCTGTAGAATTGTTCATGGATTCAGGAATCACATAGTTCTGGCTGAAGAAGACTGAGAACTGAGCAGCTGTGGAGGGGTTAATAACCCGCGAGAGATGAGCACTCATTTAACAGTGTGACAAGGCAGGAAACGTGAAATACCACAAGCCCATGGTCTGAGAAAACAGCATCGCAAACCTCCAAGTTAAAGACAGGCAGACCATATGATAAGACCAGATCACGTGTGTGTCCAGGCTCTGGGCCAAATTAAAAGAGTCAATAAGGTGTAAAAAGAGGCATGAAAGTCAGTCATAGTAAGACAGAATACATGTGTGTAAACGAGAGGGAGCAAGGTAGAAGCGTGAGGTTACAGGGGGCTGAGGTGAAGAAGGTGCAGGAGTTTAAGTACTTGGGGTCAACAGTTCAGTGTGATGGGGAGTGTGGAAAAGAGGTGAAGAGGCGAGTGCAGGCAGGTTGGAGTGGGTGGAGGAAAGTGTCAGGAGTGTTGTGTGACAGAAGAGTGTCAGCAAGACTCCAATGAAAGGTGTACAGGACAGTGGTGAGACCAGCTCTGCTCTATGGGTTAGAGACAGTAGCAGTGAGAAAGAGACAAGAGGCAGAGATGGAAGCAGCAGAGATGAAGATGTTGAGGTTCTCCTTAGGAGTGACAAGGTTGGACAGAATAAGGAACGAGTCCATCAGAGGGACAGCGCACGTTGCCTGTGTTAGCAACAAAGTCAGAGAGGACAGACTGAGATGGTTTGGACATGTGCAGAGGAGGGACAGTGAATATATTGGTAGAAGGATGTTAGAGATGGAGCTGCCAGGCAAGAGGGCGAGAGGACGACCAAGGAGGAGATATATGGACGTTCTAACAGAGGACATGAGGTTAGCTGGTGTCAGAGAGGAAGATGCCCAGGATAGAGTGAGGTGGAAAAGGATGATTCGCTGTGGCGACCCCTGATGGGAAAAGCCCAAAGAGAAGTAGTAATAAGGTGTAAAAAGTCATTAACCGTGGGTTTGTCCGGACAACACACATGGATATTAAAATCACCTAATCAACTAAAAGGACACAGTCATATTTGGGCATGACCTCAGCCAGGAAGTCAGCAAAGTCATTGATCAAATCCTTATTGTATTTCGGTGGTGTATAGATCCCTCCACACAGTACAGGGGGAGAGCAGCCACGCTCAAACAGACACATTTGGAAGCTGGATAAAGTGGTTTACACCGATACCGGCTCCGGTAAATAGCGGCTGTTCCTCCGCCTCGGCCCGATGTGCGGGGCGAGTTAAAATAACTACAATCGGGAGGCAGGAGCTCCGCGAAAACGCTGGATTCACCAGCCTCAGCCCATGTGTCAGTCACACAGAAAAACTCCAAACCATTGGAAAGAAAGAAATCCTTAAGGACAAACGTTTTGTTTGTCAGGAATCTGGCATTTACCAGGCCAAACCAGGTGGGAGCTGGGTGTTAGCCGACCAGGGAGTCCGCTCGAGACACCGCAGGTTCACTCCACGCTGGCGCGGACAAGGAGAGGGCGGGAGGCGGGAGGCGGGGCTGGAACAGCTCATCGGTGGCTGGAACAGCTCACCAGTGGCTGGAACAGCTCACCAGTAGCTGGAACAGCTCACCAGTGGCTGGAACAGCTCACCAGTGGCTGGAACAGCTCACCAGTGGCTGGAACAGCTCACCAGTGGCTGGAACAGCTCACCAGTGGCTGGAACAGCTCACCAGGGCCGACGATCGGTACCAACCAGGTGTTGACAGGCTCCAGCGAGCGCTGCAAAGGAAAGAAGCGATGAACCGAACCAAACTCAGCTCAGAGAGGAAGCACCACAACGAAGCACACAGACTTTCAGCCTAACCAACCTTCCAGTACGTTCACCGCGACGGCGGTGGCGTTTCTCGCGTGGGGGTGGCCCAGGAGTGCGGCCCAGGTGCGCTGGGATTCCCGATCGAATGGGGGCAGCGTTTTATGTCCATCCTGGGTAATCCACACACAACTGTTATCAGCTGGCCTAAGATCCAGTAGAGACTGACGACTGTAAACCAGCAGAGAGTTGAAATTATGAAAAATAAGTGTCAAAAACAGCAGAAACACAAATGAAGTACGGAGAGACAGACGGCGAGACATAAACACAGGCGCAATCTTGAAACCCTAAAAATATATTTCAGCTTCATGCCGAACAGTGTGAAGCATATAGGACATAGTACATGTAACTTAATTCCTGTGTCCTGTACTAAATCAAACTTAAACTGAACAAATAAAATCAATGTAATGAAACAAAAGTGAACAAAGAATAAATTCGTTTTTTTATTACTGTTTTTAATAGAGTAGAATAATGATCTCAAAATGTGGGCCTAAGGATTTATTGACTGCTGAAAATCCAATTAAATGATTTTACAACCATAGTTTTTACTGCATATGTGCAGAAGTTACAGACAGTAACTGCCTGATCACTGACAGTCAACATGTGTCAGCTGGATGAAAAGCAGAAGTATCAGTGACGAGGTTTTTGTCACAGTATAAATCACTGTGATACGTTCTCTTTAGCAGAGTCGTCCCATGTTTGACAGTAATAAACTGCAGAGTCTCCTGCCTCTGCACGTTTAATAATGAATTGATAATCAATGTTTGATGAGGCTTTAGAGTTGAATCGGTCTGAGGAGAATCCTGATCCAAAGGTGGGTGAACTGTGAGAATGATAAAATCTAAGAATATACTGTGGAGCTTTACCAGGAACCTGTTTGTACCAACTGACATAATCATCATCTCTCTGAATGTTGCAGTTGAGAACAACTTCTTGTCCTGGAGAAACTGTGTGGACATCAGGCGTCTGGGTCAACACTTTAGCTGCATGAGCATCTGCAAACATACAGAGAAATACATGAGAGAAAGATTTCTGTTAGAAAATGTCTCCAATAACAGGAATGAGAGGAACATCTTACATGTCAGAGCAGTGATGAGAGAGCAGAGAGTCCCCAGCATGTTGTCAGTGTGTGGTGTTCAGCTGAGAGGTGAACAGGGTTGGAGTGTGAGGAGAAGACAGACGGAAGCTTTTAAAGACACTGAGGACAAGACAAGTGGAGGAGGAGTTTCAACATCTGACCGTGTGTTTTCATTCATAAATCATAAACGTGACATATCTTTAACTTGGGCATTTTGAAAAATTGTTCCAAGTTAAAGATATAAAAGTTTTTAGGTTTGTAGTTACAAGTCAAATCAGACAGTGAATAACAACCAAACCATGATGGAAATGTGTTACTCTAATGTTCAGTTGTACAAGATTCTAACATCTCTACCAGTAAAATCCAACTGTGGGATGTTTATCAAATTTCTTTCCATCTCACAATTTTGAAAATGTGAAGCACCGAACTGAGTAATGTTGTTTTCTGATGTCTTTGAAATAATGAAGTAGTAAAGGAATATTTGAGTCAGTGATAATTTTTTCTTTTTTCATGTCTGTGTTAAGAAGCTGCAGGAGTTTGTTTTTTATGTTATTCTTGGTCATTTTATTACAAAAACATGTTCAAAGTAATTCTGTAAACTTGAATAGATCATATGTAGAATATGTGCACATTCATATGTTTGGAGTGTAGATAATATCACATGTTAAACCTTCCATCTGTTTCTAAGTTTCTTTCTATCACAAAGAGGGTGAATTTATATCAGCCAAGAAAAGGGTTTTTAATCCTGAATATTGTGTGTGAAAACCTCAGTTAGTGTCAAAATGTGCCAGAGTCTCAAAAAGCAGAAGTATCAGTGACGAGGTTTTTGTCACAGTGTAAATCACTGTGACACGTGCTCTTTAGCAGAGTTGTCCCATGTCCTGCAGTAATAAACTGCAGAGTCTCCCTCCACCACATTGTTGATGATTAATCGATAATCTGATTGTGACTGATGAGTGGATGTGAACTTTGGAGCCGAGAAACCAGAACCATAAGTTGGAGATGAATAGGAATGATAAAAATACAGAACAAACTGAGGAACTCCTCCTGGAATCTGTTTATACCAGGAAGCAATCTGATCAGTAACAGTCCCCAGGTTACAGTCCATGGTGACTGTGTCGCCTTTTGTCACTGACACAACAGCAGGTTTCTGTGTCACCACCGTCACACCACTCACACCTGGAAACAACAAGATGAACATGGAGTCAAGAGAAACACACAGACTGAAGGATCCACCATGAGCTCCAAGCTGCAGTAAGTCAGTCTCCTTACATGTTAGAGCAGTGATGAGAGAGCAGAGGGTCCCCAGCATGTTGTCAGTGTAGGTTGGAAAGTGACTTACTGCTGACACATCAGAGGCTTTGGAGGATGAAGAGAGGAGGAGCTGGAGGAGCAGTTTAATACAGACTGAAACGCACACACACCCACAGCAGGAGGAGCTTGAACTGTCCATCTGGAGACACTGACTGATTTGGTTACAGTTGTGTCAAAGCAGGAAATTACTACTTTCTGCTGCTGCTCCTGTTTATTACAGACAAGTTAAAAAAATGGTTCTGAAGTTGATGTGATGAGAGAAAAAGAGGCAGACGCCTCAGATCCTTGTAGATGTTGGAATTTTTTGTGTATAACGTTTAAATATATTTGTTCCAATTTTTTTACAAAAGAGACAGTTTTTTCATTGTACTGGTTTTATCTGTTCATAACATTATAACTAATTATATAACTGAACTTCTCATTTACACGGAGCTAAAGATAAAGAGAAGAAGCCCACATGTGCATCCTGGGAAGAAACAGAGAGAAGTAGAGAGGTGATGCTTCACTGGTTCACTTTCACTTCATTTTGTTTTAAACACACTCTCACCAGATGATAAAACATTAAGTACAAATATTGTTTACTTTTGCTTCTGTTGTAAATCAATATCTCATCCAAGTACAGTGTTTTTATATTGGAGAGATTAACACTAACTCAAATCAGAGTAAAATAGAAAATAGCTTTGAATTAACACCTCCACCTTAATCTTACTACATGTGTTACAACGTTGGCTGACATATTATTAATAACATGTAAAACAGGAACAAACACACAGGGACAGACTGGCCAGACAGGCTTCGTTTTAAATCGTGCAACATTGATTAAAGTTATTAAAAGGTAAAGACACAGATAAAACAAGCACAGTCCTTCATGTCGGGAAAGTCTTGACAGACAGTTTTGCAGTGTGATCACCTAACAAATGTTATACAGAGGCAGACAGACAGACAACCATTTACAACTTTGGACAAATTAGAATCACCAAGCCTTCAAATATGACGTGAAAGTGCTAACCACTCCACACGTGCAATGTCGAATTTAAGAGATTCAATGAAAACATAAAATACGATTTCAGGAAAAAAGTTAATTTAAACTGTGAATCAGGTGATTTTTAGTTTTGTTTCCTGCAGTAGGATCGATGTTGTCACCTACTGTCACAATTACTGCAACTGGACGAGCAAATATCATCTGTTTTTTTATTTTGAGTTTAGTGTCTGCAATATTTTTTGTACTTTAAAAATAATGTGTAGAACGACAAGAACAAAACTGTTGGATAGAAATTTTAACTAATGTAAAATTAATGGTGTATCAGGAGCAGGTTTTTAGAGGACCCAGAAAGACGCAAGCACAAGTGAGTGGAAGAAAGTGATTTATTGTAATGATAAATCTATGAGATGACACAGGAGGCTTCGGCCGGTAGGGACACCCGGAGTAGCTCACAGTGAGGGAGAATTGGCAGAGTCTGAGGGGAAGAGAGAGAGAAACTATCGAGTGAAACCTTGTGAATGAGATCGGTCCTACTGTGATGTTGAGAGCTGGCAGGATGTCGGAAGGGTTCGGTTCTACGGAGGTGGACACGTGGAGAGACCTGCAGAAACTAAGGGCGGCTGACAACGTCAGGGAGAAAAGCAGGTACAAAGTAACAACTGAAAGGAACGTCCACGAGAAATTAACAAAACATGACAAGTCACGAGCTCCGACTAAAACTAAGTAAAAACTAGAAACAACCGCTGATGACACAGAGCGAACATGAACGATAATCTGGCACAGGGAAGCGGGAAGGCGGGGCTTATGTAGGAGTGGCACAGGTGACGCGAATCGGGTCTAATGAGCAGAGTAGAGAGAGACAGAGAACCGTTACCAGGGCAACACAGATCAATGCCGAGACCGTGACATGGTGATTTGTTTTCACTTTAGGCAGGATTATGAAAATAACAGAGATAACAATAAAAGTAAATACAGTTAAGTAGGTTATTATGTTCTGTGCATGGTTGGTTTTGAGTATTGTTTGAAAATTGTATTAACAGCTGTGATGTGAAAACACTATTAGGCAAAAAGCAGAAGTATCAGTAACGAGGTTTTTGTCACAGTGTAAATCACTGTGATACCCACTGGTCAGCAGAGTTGTCATATGTTTGACAGTAATAAACTGCTGAATCTCCCTCCACCACATTGTTGATTATCAATCGATAATCTGATCGTGACTGATAACAACACCTTTTCGCAAAACTCTAATCACATTTTCACCAACAAAACACATTCAGCACTGTGATGAACTTTGATGCTAATTATCAGGCCACAAAGGTTAAACCCAACCATCACATGGTTGTGATCATTAACACACTTCAGGTAAAAACTCTACACACTTGTGTCCAGTCAGTGATTCGTGTTGATCCCTGTAAGTAAATGGGATCAAGGTCAGTTCAAATGCAAGTGGCATATGTGAGCTGAATTGTTCCTTCAGTGATGGAGGCTCCTTTTCTTTGAACTCTAAGCACAAAAGCAAAAGAGCACAATCATTCTCACTAACTTAGAACTTTCACTTCACTGCCAAACTCTTCACTCAAAGCCACGGAATGTTACATCCAAACCAAACTTTCAATAAGTAAATGACAGTTATTGAATGTATTTAATTTGTTTACTCCATGAATATAAAAATATACAGAACACACGGGTAAAGATTTAATGTTCTGGTTTGACAGCTGGTTCTAAGCAAAGTTTAAACAGTTTTGGGACGAATGTTTTTGTCAAACCAAGTTTTATGAATGTAGCTTTAATCTGAGGTTTTTGTGTTTACTGGAATCTCTGATTAGTCTTCAGTCTCTGACTGTCTCTCAGAAGCTCGTCTCTGACGGCTACAGTATCCTGCTGGTTGTGGAGTGGACGCTTCCATATTTCATGAGCAGTTTTGTGGTTTTCGCTTTAACTTCCATGTCTTCTTTTTAGCCGAAAACAAGACACATGAACGATCTGATGAATGTCAGGAGAACTTAGCTAAAACTCTAAACCTCGTTCTCTGAACCAAATTCTTAATAATCTAAATTCATTTTTCAAATCAAACAATATTAGGCCAAACCTTAAACACTGTTCAGTTTCTCAGAGACAATTTGCAAAACTCATCTGCAATTTTTTGCTAAACTGTAAACGCATTGTGATGTAGATGAAGACGTCTGGACAAACGCTGCACAAAGACATGATGCTGCAGAATGAATCTCAATTACAGTGACTGATATCTTTTTTTTATTGCATTTACAATAAACATTTTCTGTAACTGTAAAAGTAAATGACCTGCATACTGTGTCCGACATTATTTAATGTGTAGCAAACATTCTGTGGTGAATTTTTTTTATATTTGCTGTGTGTATGATCTGAACACATGTTTGTGTTATGAACACAGGATATCTGGTACTGAAATGTTAGTTTGGTGTTGATAGAAAAGTCAAACACATCAGTAAACTGTGAATACAAATTAAACTTCAGGAAGTAACTTTCAACATTTGGTTTGGTTGGATTGTAGCTGCACTAAAGAGAAAGGGAAAAGTCAGTAAGACTGTAAGTATGTGAGTGTGAATACAGTATAATAATGATCTCTAAATGTGGGCCTAAGGATTTATTAAATGATCAAAATCCAATTAAATTATTATAAATCCACAGTTTTTACTGCATATGTGCAGAAGTTACAGACAGTAACTGCCTGATCACTGACAGTCAACATGTGTCAGCTGGATGAAAAGCAGAAGTATCAGTGACGAGGTTTTTGTCACAGTATAAATCACTGTGATACGTACTCAGTAGCAGAGCTGTCATATGTTTGACAGTAATAAACTGCAGAATCTCCCTCCACCACATTGTTGATTATTAATCGATAATCTGATCTTGACTGATGAGTGGATGTGAACTTTGGAGACGAGAAACCAGAGCCATAGTTTGGGGAGCTCCATCCATGATAAAAACTTAGTACATACTGAGGAACTCCTCCTGGAATCTGTTTATACCAGAGAGCCTCACTGTTAGTAACAGTCCCCAGGTTACAGTCCATGGTGACTGTGTCGCCTTTTGTCACTGACACAACAGCAGGTTTCTGTGTCACCACCGTCACACCACTCACACCTGGAAACAACAAGATGAACATGGAGTCAAGAGAAACACACAGACTGAAGGATCCACCATGAGCTCCAAGCTGCAGTAAGTCAGTCTCCTTACATGTTAGAGCAGTGATGAGAGAGCAGAGGGTCCCCAGCATGTTGTCAGTGTAGGTTGGAAAGTGACTTACTGCTGACACATCAGAGGCTTTGGAGGATGAAGAGAGGAGGAGCTGGAGGAGCAGTTTAATACAGACTGAAACGCACACACACCCACAGCAGGAGGAGCTTGAACTGTCCATCTGGAGACACTGACTGATTTGGTTACAGTTGTGTCAAAGCAGGAAATTACAACTTTCTTCTGCTGCTCCTGTTTATTACAGAGAAGTAAAAAAATTGGTTCTGAAGTTGATGTTGTGTGTATACCGTTTTAGATTAGATTAGATTAGAATCAACTTTATTGTCAATACACATGTACATGTACAAGGCAACAAAATGCAGTTTATGTCTAACCACAAGTACAATAAGCAGCAAGTGCAGGATATAGGTTATGTTATAATGCTATGAACATTCTATACAGGTTGTTGTTAACTAGAACAAAAATTTACAAATAGATAAGGCTATATAGTGGTTGGGTTAGTAATCAGAAATATACCAGTATATATGAATATAATATGCAGTTTGCTATTTGTTATAGTCAGGAATTTCCAGACAATTAAATTTCACAGACGTGTATTTACAGGTGAGTATATACAGGCTAGTGCAATGAGTCTGTGTAATATGAAATAGTTCAATAGTTATAGGAAGAATGTAGGGGTGTGTATTGTGGCAAAGGGGTCAGTGAAGTCAGTGAGGGTCAGAGTTCAATAAGGAAGTGGAGTCCCTGTAACGCGTTGGGCAGTTTTCACTACCCGCTGCAGTGACTTACGCTCCGCAGCAGAGCAGTTCTCATACCAGACTGTGACACAGCTGGTTAGGATGCTCTCTATTGTGCAGTGGTAGAAGTTCACCAGGATAGCCGAGGGAAGATGGTTTTTCTTGAGTGTTCTCAAGAAGAAAAGGCGCTGGTGAGCCTTCCTGATTAGGCAGGAGGTGTTGGTGGTCCAGGACAGGTCCTCCGAGATGTGGGTCCCCAGGAACTTGAAGGATGAAACAGGCTCAACGGCCATCCCGTTACCATGGATGGGATCATGTGAGCCTCTTTTCTCCCTTCTGAAGTCCACAATGAGCTCTTTGGTCTTAAGGACCAGATTATAATCCGTGCACCAATTGGCCAGATGCTGGACCTCCTCCCTGTAGGCTGTCTCATTGTTGTTGTTGATGAGACCAATCACTGTATTATCGTCTGCAAACTTAATGATGGTGTTGGATCCATGCATGGGCTTGCAGTCGTGGGTGAAGAGGGAGTAGAGGAAAGGTCTCAGCACACAGCCCTGTGGTACACCAGTGTTGAGAGTGATGGTGGAGGAACAGAGGTGGTCTGACCTAACATGCGGAGGTCTGTTGGTCAGAAAGTCCATGATCCAGTTCCAGAGTTTAAGTTTGGTAATATCAGGGCACAGTTCTTTTAGAGAACCCAAATACATACAAGAACAAGTGATTGGAAGAAAGTGATTTATTGTTAGAAGAATGAAGTTAAATGACACAATAGGCTTCGGCTGGTAGGAACACCAGGAGTGGCTCACGGCATAGGAGTACTGGTTGGATCTGAACGGGAGAAAGACAGGTGAGTGAGGGTAAGACAATGGAGTGAAAACTCATGAATGAACAGGGTCTTACGGAAATGTAGAGAGCTGGCAGGATGACGGATGGGTTCTGTACAGTGAAGGTGAGTGGGTAAAGAAACTAAAGGCGGCTGACAGCATCAGGGAGGAAAACAGGAACAAAGTAACAACTGAAAAAAAGGTCAGTGGAAAAGTAACAAACACAACAAGTCAAGAGCTCTGACCGAAGCAAAGTAACAAAAGAAATATACTCATGGAAGTTCCTGGACTCGCTTTGCAGTGGTGGTAGAGAGGCGCAGGATTCCAAGGCGTGTAGTTAAAAAACTGAGACGGAGAAATGTCTCTGGCAAAGACAAATAAAATTAGAAAAAACTTGGAACTTGGCGTAGCATGGAGCAAGACATGAATGATAATCTGGCACTGGGAAATGGGCAGGCAGGGCTTAAGTAACAGTGCCACAGGTGAAATGAAATCCCCCTAATGAAAGGGGAGGAGAGCAAGGTGGAGAGAGACAGAGGACCGTAACCAGGGCAACACAGATCAACGCCGAGTCCGTGACAGGTAATTAACTCTGCAGAATTTAGTTTTTTAAGCAGCAGTAATGACTCTAGGGATATAAGTTTTAATTTTCTTTTAAACATGTTTTAGTTATATATATATAAACCATGTTATTCTTGTTCATTTTATTACAAAAACATGTTCAAACTAATTCTGTAAACTTGAATTGATCATTTGTAGAATATGTGCACGTTCATATGTTTGTAGCACAGATAATATCACATGTTAAACCTTCGATCAGTTTGTAAGTTCCTTTCTATCACAAACAGGGTGAATTTATATCAGTCAAGAAAAGGGTTTTTAATCCTGCAGACTTTGTCTCAAAAAGCAGAAGTATCAGTGACAAGGTTTTTGTCACAGTGTAAATCACTGTGATACGTGCTCTTTAGCAGAGTCGTCCCATGTGTGACAGTAATAAACTGCTGAATCTCCCTCCACCACATTGTTGATTATTAATCGATAATCTGATTGTGACTGATGAGTGGATGTGAACTTTGGAGCCGAGAAACCAGAACCATAGCTCGGGGAACTCCATGCATGATAAAACCTTAGTACATGCTGAGGAACTCCTCCTGGAATCTGTTTATACCAGAGAGCAGCATTGTTAGTAACAGTCCCCAGGTTACAGTCCATGGTGACTGTTTCTCCTTTTGTCACTGACACAACAGCAGGTTTCTGTGTCACCACCGTCACACCACTCACACCTGGAAACAACAAGATGAACATGGAGTCAAGAGAAACACACAGACTGAAGGATCCACCATGAGCTCCAAGCTGCAGTAAGTCAGTCTCCTTACATGTTAGAGCAGTGATGAGAGAGCAGAGGGTCCCCAGCATGTTGTCAGTGTAGGTTGGAAAGTGACTTACTGCTGACACATCAGAGGCTTTGGAGGATGAAGAGAGGAGGAGCTGGAGGAGCAGTTTAATACAGACTGAAACGCACATACACCCACAGCAGGAGGAGCTTGAACTGTCCATCTGGAGACACTGACTGATTTGGTTACAGCTGTGTCAAAGCAGGAAATTAGTACTTTCTTTACCCTTATTAGACACATTCATATTAGATATCATTTATCTATCTTTACAAACAGGATATGTACCAAAGGCCTATAAGGTAGCTTTAATCAAACCTCCACAAATAAAAACCTTGTCTGGATCCAGGTATCTTCGCCAATTACAGACCAATATCCAATCTCCCCTTTATTTCTAAAATACTTGAAAAGTAGTTGCAAAGCAATTATGTGACCACCTGCGCAGAAACGAGTTGTTTGAAGAATTTCAGTCAGGATTGAAGTCTGATTAAAGTCACCAACGATCTTGTGCTGGCTTCAGATAACGGGCTTGTCTCTATACTAGTTCTGCTAGATCTTACTGCTGCATTTGACACCATTGATCACAGAATATTATTACAGAGACTAGAACATGTTATTGGAATTAAAGGAACTGCATTAAATTGGTTTAAATCTTATCTATCAGATAGATTCCAATTTGTTCATGTTAATGATGAATCTTCCACATACACAAAAGTTAGTTATGGGATTCTACAAGGTTCTGTATTAGGACCAATACTGTTTACTCTATATATGTCTCCCTTGGCAACATTATTAGAAAACACATCAACACGCTGATGACACGCTGTTATATCTATCTATGAAACCTGATGAAACAAATACATTAATCAAACTACAAGCATGTCTAAAAGACATAAGGGACTGGATGACGTATAATCTCCTACTTCTAAACTCAGATAAAACTGAAGTTATTGTGTTTGGGCCTAAAAGTCTAAGAAACATGTTTTCCAATCATATCGTTACTTTAGATGACATGACTCTGGCCCCCAGTAGTACTGCAAGGAATCTCAGTAGTTTTTGACCAGGATTTGTAATTTAGCTCACATATAAAACAAATCTCTAGAACATCCTTCTTCCACCTAAGAAACACTGCCAAAATTAGGAGCCTCCTCTCTCAAAGTGATGCTGAAAAACTGGTCCATGCATTTGTTACTTCTAGATTGGATTACTGTAATTCTCTACTTTCAGGCTGCCCCAGTAACTCTCTAAAAAGCTTCAATTAATCCAAAATGCTGCAGCAAGATTACTGTCTGATATTGGTAAGAGAGATCATATTTCACCGTCATTAGCTTCTCTCCATTGGCTTCCCATTAAATGTAGAATAGAATTTCTTCTTACCTACAAAGGTTTAAACGGTCCTACCCATCCTACCTAAAAGATCTCCTAGTACCAGATCATCCTACTAGACACTACACAAACACTACACACCAGCTGTTACACATCGGTCGTATCAATGTATACATTTGATATTTATTTATTTCCATCCTAACACAGGACATGAGGTTAGCTGGTGTCAGAGAGGAAGATGCTCAGGAGAGAGTGAGGTGGAAAAGGATGATTCGCTGTGGCGACCCTTGATGGGAAAAGCCGAAAGAGAAGCAGTAGTGGAGTGTCCTGTAATAATTTAAAGTGAAATTGAGTAAGAACCAAGTCATGTAAAATATGCAACATATGAACAGCTCAAACTTTAATATCCAATAGATATTTTATCCAACATCATGTATTTAATCTTACTCAGTTATCAGTTATGTTCACTGCTGCAATTAAAAATATATTTCAGGTTCATGCTGTACAGTGTGAAGCATATAGGACATAGTACAAGTAATTTAATTCCTGTGTCCTGTACTAAATCAAACTTAAACTGATCAAATAAAACCGATGTATTAAAATACAACTGATTATGAACAAAGAATAAATTTGTTTTTTATTACTGTATTAATAGAGTATAATAATGTCCTCTAAATGAGGATTTATTAACTGCTGAAAATCCAATTAAATGTTTACAAATCCATTGTTTTTACTGCATATGTGCAGAAGTTACAGACAGTAACTGCCTGATCACTGACAGTCAACATGTGTCAGCTGGATGAAAAGCAGAAGTATCAGTGACGAGGTTTTTGTCACAGTGTAAATCACTGTGATACCCACTGGTCAACAGAGTTGTCATATGTTTGACAGTAATAAACTGCTGAATCTCCCTCCACCACCTTGTTGATTATCAAACGATAATCTGATTGTGACTGATGAGTGGATGTGAACTTTGGAGCCGAGAAACCAGAACCATAGTTCGGGGAACTCCATGCATGATAAAACCTTAGTACATACTGAGGAACTCCTCCTGGAATCTGTTTATACCAGCGAGCCTCACTGTTAGTAACAGTCCCCAGGTTACAGTCCATGGTGACTGTGTCGCCTTTTGTCACTGACACAACAGCAGGTTTCTGTGTCACCACCGTCACACCACTCACACCTGGAAACAACAAGATGAACATGGAGTCAAGAGAAACACACAGACTGAAGGATCCACCATGAGCTCCAAGCTGCAGTAAGTCAGTCTCCTTACATGTTAGAGCAGTGATGAGAGAGCAGAGGGTCCCCAGCATGTTGTCAGTGTAGGTTGGAAAGTGACTTACTGCTGACACATCAGAGGCTTTGGAGGATGAAGAGAGGAGGAGCTGGAGGAGCAGTTTAATACAGACTGAAACGCACACACACCCACAGCAGGAGGAGCTTTGAATGTGATTATAAAATATATTTTTAAGAGTTTATTAACTCACCAATAAGGTCTCAAATCTTCAAAACTTTCACACTTGTTGTTTTTGTCTTTTACTGTATCTGCTGCAGTTAATGTTAAAATTTAAAAATTCCAATTTCTCTTCAGTCATTTATTAAAGAATAATTACTCCCCAATGTAACATTCACATTTAGTTTATTTGAAATTAACAAATTACTAAACCTAATGTTGCAATACTGCTCGAAAAGAAACATGGTTTATATCTGTAACTGTTACTGGATGTAATTTCTTTAGTTTGTTACTGTTTGTTCTTTTATTTGTGTGTTTCTAGTCAGGGACAGTATCTTCTTCTTTCACAGAGAGAAGTTTGACCACTTCATTTACATGGAGCTGAAATGAAGAGAGGAGGCCTGCAGGTGCATCCTGGGAAGGAAGAGAGGGAGGAGCAGAGAGGTGACGCTTCACTGATGGAGGATGCAAATTCATCTAAAGATTCATACGAAACTCATCATGGCAGCAACGACAACTGTGCTTGAGCTAAAATTATGAAACATTGCTCTCTATTGTTCATTTATTACACTGCACTACAATCATTTTTAAACACTTCTTTTATCTATATTTACTGCAAATTAGGAAATAATACGTTTTATACTGAAATAAATATCTTCAAAACAGTGATGTACATGTTACATTAACCACATGACCACAGAGGATGAATATTTATGATGCTTTTTATTGCAGTAAAACAAATGCAGCAATAAGACAAATGATCTACACTCAATAACACGTGCACATGACTGACAATGTTGCTTTGCTGTGTTTTCTACATTTCTAACATGGAAACACTGGAATGAGCAAACAGCACAGACAGGAAAGAAGCAGATGTTGGATGGTCGTTCTGCTCCTCTACTGTCCTTCAGTGGGACACTTTGACTTGTTGATGCTTTTCTCGGAAAACTGGGAGCCCAAAGACACTTTACATTTGTAAACCTTATCCGTGTTCCAGTCGGACGTCTGGATTTCAGAGAACTGCTGATTCGGAAAGTCTGGTCTGGTTGCTGAACAGCAGTGCTGGTAGAGATCCCACTGCTCACTGGACTCCCAGCAGCCGACCAGGTCACATCTGCAAAAGGCACAGACTGACTGGACAGACAGACCAGAGACACTTTGTTGGACTGGAGCTCAGCGCTGGACGGAGGGAAGACGGTCAGGACAGGAGGAGGGAGACTGGAGCCTGAAGACAAATGGAGGACACTCGGAAAATTACAAGAAAAGAAATGGGCAAGACATTCTGAAAACAACTAGAAATAAAACATTAACTCAAAGCTTTACTAAACTATGAAGGACAAACACATTATCAATAATTCACACACTTTATGATGTGACATATTAATAATTTTGTCAGTCACAAGTTTAAAGATGGTTTGATTATTTCTGCATTAATTCTTCCTCTGTGACGTTCAAAATAATTTGTGGATTCTAAGACAATAAACTTCTTCCTATTGTTTTATTGCTGTCAGTCGACTCACCAACAACAATGAAATAAAAAAAAAAACACCTTAAGGTGAATTCGAATATTTCTAGAGTTTGTAAAAAGTATATACACATTAGAAATACTTTCACTTAATTACTTTAAAAAAACAGTTAGTAGAAGTAACAATGCTGCATCGGATTTATAACCAGCCAAAGATTTAGAATATTATTTTAAACCTGTTTTCAAATATTTCAATATTTTGCAGATCTCACGTTTTCTAAGTCACAATTTCAAATAGTATAAAGAAAGGACACGTTTGCTGTTTTCAAACCATTACTAACAAATACATGGATTATTGTGTATAAAAATACATCCCAAAGAGAAAATCTCTCTGCTTTCCTGATGAATTAAACTGTACTTACCTGTCACAGTCAGCTTGGTGCCTTGTCCGAATACCACAGTGCTTCAGTTTGTGCACATGTCTGTACAAAAACCTCCTGACTCTCACTGATGAGACGAGTGGAACTGAAACATCCTGTTCACACCAACTTTCACTGTCAACAGCTCATTCACTCCATTAATCTGTTGTTATTCAAAAACACTGTTGCATTTGATGATAAGTCTGAATATTGTTAAATGATTCTGTGTTTGTGGTAGAAACAGTAAAGTTCAGATATCATGAGTAATTTCATGTCCAACATTTTCCTAATAAGAGCAAAACTGGATCTAAAAGTTTCTCCAGTGTAATTCTTTTATTCTCTTTGATGAAAGTTTGTTAATGTCCTTCCTTCTTTAGTTGTCAGTTTTCTACTTTAAATAGTTTGTTTTCTCTCCTAAAATCTGTTGTGAGTTTCTCACTGAGGTTTTTGTCACTGTGTGAATCACTGTGATACAGTTGATAATGAATTGATAATCAATGTTTGATGAGGATTTAGAGTTGAATCGGTCTGAGGAGAATCCTGATCCAAAGCTCGGTGAACTGTGAGAATGATAAAATCTAAGAACATATTGTGGAGCTTTACCAGGAACCTGTTTGTACCAACTGACATAATTTCCATCGTCTCTCTGAATGTTGCAGTTGAGAACAACTTCTTGTCCTGGAGAAACTGTGTGGACAGCAGGCGTCTGGGTCAACACCATCACTGCATCAACACCTGTCAACATACACAGTTTTCAGATATGACTCAACCTTTTCGCAAAACTCTAATCACATTTTCACCAACAAAACACATTCAGCACTGTGATGAACTTTGATTCTAATTATCAGGCCACAAATGTTAAATCCAACCATCACATGGTTGTGATCATTAACACACTTCAGGTAAAAACTCTACACACTTGTGTCCAGTCAGTGATTCGTGTTGATCCCTGTAAGTAAATGGGATCAAGGTCAGTTCAAATGCAAGTGGCATATGTGAGCTGAATTGTTCCTTCAGTGATGGAGGCTCCTTTTCTTTGAACTCGAACCACAAAAGCAAAAGAGCACAATCATTCTCACTAACTTAGAACTTTCACTTCACTGCCAAACTCTTCACTCAAAGCCACGGAATGTTACATCCAAACCAAACTTTCAATAAGTAAATGACAGTTATTGAATGTATTTAATTTGTTTACTCCATGAATATAAAAATATACAGAACACACAGGTAAAGATTTAATGTTCTGGTTTGACAGCTGGTTCTAAGCAAAGTTTAAACAGTTTTGGGTCGATTGTTTTTGTCAGACGAGTCAATGTCAAACTAAGTTTTATGAATGTAGCTTCAATCTGAGGTTTTTGTGTTTACTGGAATCTCTGATTAGTCTTCAGTCTCTGACTGTCTCTCAGAAGCTCGTCTCTGACGGCTACAGTATCCTGCTGGTTGTGGAGTGGACGCTTCTATATTTCATGAGCAGTTTTGTGGTTTTCGCTTTAACTTCTACATCGTCTTTGTAGCCGAAAACAAGACACATGAACGATCTGATGAATGTCAGATGAACGAAGCTAAAACTCTAAACATCATTCTCTGAACCAAATTCTTAATAATATAAATTCATTTTTCAAATCAAACAATATTTGGCCAAACATTAAACACTGTTAATGTTCTCAGACACAATTTTCAAAACTCATCTGCAATTTTTTGCTAAATTGTAAACGCATTGTTATGTAGATGAAGACGTCTGGACAAACCCTGCACAAAGACATGATGCTGCAGAATGAATCTCAATTACAGTGACTGATATCTTTTTTTATTGCATTTACAATAAACATTTTCTGTAACTGTAACTACATGACCTGCATACTGTGTCCTACAATATTTAATGTGTAGCAAACGTTCTGTGGCGAATATAATTTTATTTGCTGTGTGTATGATCTGAACACATGTTTTGGTTGTGAACACAGGATATCTGGTACTGAAATGTTAGTTTGGTGTTGATAGAAAAGTCTGTAGTTTTCTGATTCTAGTTTGAATTCTTGGATTCTTGTCTAAGGTTGGAAATGTGTTTTTGCAACTGAAAATAACTGTAATAATCTGTGTGTTCTGGAAACACTTTCTTTATTTGCTTTATTTTCTTTGCACTTTGCATGTTTGAAAAGAGTCAACAATGGCTTGTAGTGAGAAAGATTAAAAAAAGTAGATTAAATTGATTGTGAATATTTTCAATGATGTTTCATTGTCAGTCAACATGTCAGAGATTAAAAAACAGACGTACTTATTGAGGATGTTTTTTGTCACAGTGTGAATCACTGTGATACATGATCCTTAGCTGAGTGTCCCATGTTTTACAGTAATAAACTGTAGAGTCTCCTGCCTCTGCACTTTTTATGATAAAGTGGTAATTTATGTTTGATGAGGCTTTAGAGTTGAATAAGTCTGAGGAGAATCCTGATTCAAAGTCGGGTGAACTGTAAGAACGAGAAAATAACAGAATATACTTTACCTGTTTTCTCCATGAGATTATGTCAGTTTTTCTACCTCCTTCGATTTTATTGTGTTGATTATTATGTTACAGATGCTGAATTGAGAACATTTTATATCTAAAACTGTTTATGGTTTCATGTTTTCCCCAAGTTTGTTGTTACAGCAAGTGTCAATCAAAAACAAAAAGCTGAAGCCAACATGTTTGTTCAAGTATTATCTCAGGATTATCAGACTTTTTTGAAGGACCTTTCAACAAAACAGTGTCAATCATTTTATTAAAGACTCCTGGAATTAAATTAGGAGAAACAAATAATTAAACAGTAATTACAAATTATACTTCAGGAAGTTACTTTCAAAATTTGGTTTGGTTGGATTGTAGCTGCACTAAAGAGAAAGAGAAAAGTCAGTAAGACTGTAAGTATGTGAGTTTGAATACAGTATAAAAATGATCTCTGAATGTGGGCCTAAGGATTTATTAAATGATCAAAATCCAATTAAATTATTATAAATCCATAGTTTTTATTGCATATGTGCAGAAGTTACAGACAGTAACTGCCTGATCACTGACAGTCAACATGTGTCAGCTGGATGAAAAGCAGAAGTATCAGTGACGAGGTTTTTGTCACAGTATAAATCACTGTGATACGTACTCTTTAGTAGAGTTGTCATATGTTTTACAGTAATAAACTGCAGAGTCTCCTGCCTCTGCACGTTTAATAATGAACTGATAATCAATGTTTGATGAGGCTTTAGAGTTGAATCGGTCTGAGGAGAATCCTGATCCAAAGGTGGGTGAACTGTGAGAATGATAAAATCTAAGAATATATTGTGGAGCTTTACCAGGAACCTGTTTGTACCAGTTAACATAGTAGCTTTCAGGTTTCTCAATGTTGCAGTTGAGAACAACTTCTTGTCCTGGAGAAACTGTGTGGACATCAGGCGTCTGGGTCAACACTTTAGCTGCATGAGCATCTGCAAATATACAGAGAAATACATGAGAGAAAGATTTCTGTTAGAAAATGTCTCCAATAACAGGAATGAGAGGAACATCTTACATGTCAGAGCAGTGATGAGAGAGCAGAGAGTCCCCAGCATGTTGTCAGTGTGTGGTGTTCAGCTGAGAGGTGAACAGGGTTGGAGTGTGAGGAGAAGACAGACGGAAGCTTTTAAAGACTGAGGACAAGACAAGTGGGGGAGGAGTTTTACTTTCACGTTATTAATCACAATCTATTTATTTCAAACTGTTCACATTTCAGAGCTTTATTTGTGCTGGTTATTTCGGTAAAACTTCACTGATGTCATATTCTATATCTCCTTCGATTTGATCATGTTGATGATCTTTTACAAATGCTGAATAGAGAAACTTCTTTGTCTTTATCTGTTTTTAGGTTCATGTTTTCCCCGGTTCGATGTTACAGCAGGTGTGTAACTAGATACTGTAACTAGAGGAGCCAAAAGCAGAAGCTGAGACCCACCGAGAGTACAGAGGGTTTATTAACACATGAACTACTGATGCCGTTATTATCACATGAAATACTGAGACTATAATACTCAGCACTGACACTTGAGGTGATAAATTGATTAACCAAATTCAGAGACTGAGACTATAACAAAATCCTGAACTACTAAGACTATCAACAGACTCATGAACAGTATTAAGGACTGGAGATCAGGAAGATGCACCAGCACAGACCATGACACACTAGCAACCCCAAAACTAAACACAAGGCCTTAAATACATAAATACAGAAGTAATGATGATGATGCTGAAAGGCAAAGGGTGAGTCAACTGGCAACCAGCCGAGGAGGGGAAGGGTCGAGTCCAGAATCCCAACAGCAAGTGTCAATCAAAAAAAAGCTGAAGCCAACATGTCTGTTCAAGTTTCATCTCTTTTCTGAAGGACGTTTCAACAACACGGTGTGATTCATTTTATTAAAGACTCCTGGAATTAATTTCATGGAAACACATCATAAAAATGTGAAAACAAATTATATTTCAGAAAGTTACTTTCAACATTTGGTTTGGTTGGATTGTAGCTGCACTAAAGATAAAGAGAAAAGTCGGTAAGACTGTAAGTATGTTAGTATGAATACTGTATAAAAATGATCTCTAAATGTGGGCCTAAGGATTTATTAAATGATGAAAATCAAATAAAATTATTTTATAACTATAGTTTTTACTGCATATGTGCAGAAGTTACAGACAGTAACTGCCTGATCACTGACAGTCAACATGTGTCAACTGGATGAAAAGCAGAAGTATCAGTGACGAGGTTTTTGTCACAGTATAAATCACTGTGATACCCACTCAGTAGCAGAGCTGTCATATGTTTGACAGTAATAAACTGCTGAGTCTCCCTCCACCACATTGTTGATTATTAATCGATAATCTGATCTTGACTGATGAGTGGATGTGAACTTTGGAGACGAGAAACCAGAGCCATACTTTGGGGAGCTCCATCCATGATAAAAACTTAGTACATACTGAGGAACTCCTCCTGGAATCTGTTTATACCAGTGAGCACTGTTAACAACAGTCCCCAGGTTACAGTCCATGGTGACTGTGTCGCCTTTTGTCACTGACACAACAGCAGGTTTCTGTGTCACCACCGTCACACCACTCACACCTGGAAACAACAAGATGAACATGGAGTCAAGAGAAACACACAGACTGAAGGATCCACCATGAGCTCCAAGCTGCAGTAAGTCAGTCTCCTTACATGTTAGAGCAGTGATGAGAGAGCAGAGGGTCCCCAGCATGTTGTCAGTGTAGGTTGGAAAGTGACTTACTGCTGACACATCAGAGGCTTTGGAGGATGAAGAGAGGAGGAACTGGAGGAGCAGTTTAATACAGACTGAAACGCACACACACCCACAGCAGGAGGAGCTTGAACTGTCCATCTGGAGACACTGACTGATTTGGTTACAGTTGTGTCAAAGCAGGAAATTATTACTTTCTGCTGCTGCTCCTGTTTATTACAGACAAGTTAAAAAAATGGTTCTAAAGTCGATGTGACGTGAGAAAAAGAGGAAGAAGCCTCAGAGCTTTGTAGATGTTGCAGTGTTTAGTGTATACTGTTTTAGATTACATTAGATTAAACTTTATTGTCAATCAACATGTACAGGTACATGGCAACGAAATGCATTTTATGTCTAACCACAAGTGCAATAAGCAGCAAGTGCAGGATACAGGATATAAGTTACCTTTAGAAAATATGTACACGAGAAGATATGGATCAAATTTATAGATGCTATGAACATTTTATACAGGTTGTTGTTAACGAGATCAGAAATTTATAAATAGACAAGGCAAATAGTGGTTGCTATAGTCATCAGGAACATACCAGTACATATGAATATAATGTGCAGTGCCTTATGCTCCGCAGCAGAGCAGTTCTCATACCAGACTGTGACACAGTTGGTTAGGATGCTCTCTATTGTGCAGCGGTAGAAGTTGACCAGGATAGTCGAAGGAAGATAGTTTTTCTTGAGTGTTCGCAAGAAGAAGAGGGGCTGGTGAGCCTTCCTGATTAGGCTGGAGGTGTTGGTGGTCCAGGACAGGTCCTCCGAGATGTGGGTCCCCGGGAACTTGAAGGATGAAACAGGCTCAACGGCCATCCCGTTACCGTGGCAAAGGAGGAAGTTACTATGTTCTGCTGCTGCTCCTGTTTATTACAGAGAAGTTAAAAAAATGGTTCTAAAATCGATGTGATGTGAGAAAAAGAGGCAGAAGAGTCAGAGCTTTGTAGAGGTTATATTATTTTATGTAGAAAATTTTAAAAATAAAAGTTAAAATTTTTTACAAAAGAGACAGTTTTTTCATTATACTTGTTTTATTTAGCTCATAAAATTATGACTTATTAAATAACTGAGCTTCTCATTTACACGGAGCTAAAGAAAAAGAGATGAAGCCCACATGTGCATCCTGGGAAAAAAGAGAGAGAAGTAGAGAGGTGATGCTTCACTGGTTCACTTTCACTTCATTTTATCTTAAACACACTCTCAATAGATGATAAAATATTAAGTACAAATATTGTTTACTTTTGCTTTTGTTATAAATCAATATCTCATCCAAGTACAGTGTTATTATATATTATATGTATTAGAAAGATTAACATTAATTCAAATTAGAGTGAAATAAGATAAGAGAAGATAGAACTTTATTAATCCCACAGTGGGGAAATTCTTGTGTTTTAGCAGCTATAGACAAAGAACACAGAATCTGCACAGAACAATGTGCATTATAGTTTAACTGAAAAGGCATTTAAAAATTAAGGGTAAAATAAATATATATACACATATTAACATTGGAAAATGTAACAGATGAGTATTGCAACATCCAGTTTATTGCACAATAAATTAGAATATACATGTAAGATTGCACAAATTTGTGTCACTGCAGTGACACATTATATAGTCTTATGGCTGTGGGGAGGAATGATCGACGGTAGCCTCCTTCCTGCACTGTGGGTGTAACAGTCTAGTGCTGATGGAGCTGCTCAGAGCCTCCACAGTGAGGTGCAGGGGGTGGGAGGGTTTATTATCCATGATGGATGTTAGTTTGGCCAACATCCTTCTGTCCGCCGCCTCCCCGATGGAGTCCAAAGTGCAGCCCAGGACAGAGACAGCTCTCTTAACAACCTTGTTAAGTCTCTTCCTGTCTCTGCTCCCAGCCCAGCACACAACACCATAGAGGACTGCTGAGGCCACCACAGTGTTGAAGGATGTCCGTAACAGCTCCCTGCTCACACCAAAGGACCTCAGTCTCCTCAGCAGGTGGAGGCGACTCTGGTCCTTTCTGTACAGAGTCTGTGTTTGTCCAGTCCAGTTTTTTGTTTAGGTGGACACCCAGGTATTTAAAGGTGTCCACAATCTCAATGTCTGAGCCCTGGATGCTCACCGGTGTGTGAGGTGGATGGTTTCGTCTGAAGTCAAGCACCAACTCCTTAGTCTTGCTGGTGTTCAGGATCAAATAATTGTTCTCACACCAGTCCACAAAGTCCGAGATGACCCCCCTGTATTCCTGCTCATTCTCACCCAGTACACAGCCGACAATGGCTGTGTCATCTGAGAATTTCTGCAGGTGACAGAGGTGGGAGTTGTACTTGAAGTCTGACGTGTAGAGTGTGAAAAGAAAAGGGGAGAGCACCGTCCCTTGAGGTGCCCCCGTGCTGCAGACCACCACATCCGACACACAGTCCCGCAATCTCACGAACTGCGGCCTGACCGTGAGGTAGTTGATGGTCCAGGCAGCTAGATGTTGGTCCACGCCTGCCACCTCCAGCTTCCCCCTCAGCAGTGATGGCTGGATGGTGTTGAAAGCACTGGAGAAGTCAAAGAACACGACCCTTACAGTACTCCCAGGGGACTCCAGGTGAGACAGGGCCCAGTGCTGCAGGTAAATGATGGTGTCGTCCACCCTGATGCCAGGTCGATAGGAAAACTGCAGCAGGTCCAGTGCTGAGCTCACCTGAGTGTGGAGGTAGCCAAGGATGCTCCTCTCCATAGCCTTCATCAGGTGGGAGGTTAAGGCGACAGGTCTGTAATGGTTCAGCTCCTTGGGATGTGATACTTTTGGAACCAGAAGTAGACAGGATGTCCGCCGAAGCACTGGTACTTTCTCCAGTCCAAGGCTCAGGTTGGATAGTGACAGAACAACCTCACAGAGCTGGTCTGCACACTCCCTGAGGAGCCTGGAGCTAATGTTGTCAGGGCCTGTGGCCCCCCTGGCCTTAGTCTTCCCTCACTCTCTCCTAACCTGGTCCACAGTGAGGCAGAGGGGGGTGGTCGGTGACTGGTCTGGAGCTGTGGGTTGTTGGGAGCTCTCTGTGACAGTGGTAGGAGGGGCAGAGTGGTCTGCATGGAGCTAAGTTGTGAAGAGCTACAGCTGGGAGGAGACGACTGGACTTGAGCGGTGTGAAGAGGGGCCGTGTGAGTGGGGGCTGGGGACTGGGCAGAATCAAATCTGTTAAAGAACAGATTTAATTCATTTGCCCAGGTCTGGTCACCCGTGACCTGTCGACCATCCCCACCCTCACCATGGCCTGAGATGTGTTTCAGTCCTCTCCACACCTCACAGACGTTGTTCTGCTCCAGACGATGCTCCAGTTTCTTCCTGTAGCTGTCCTTGCACCTCCTGATTTTGAATTTTAATTCCCGCTGCAGTCTGCCCAGCTCCTCCGTGTCCCCAGAGAGAAAGGCCCTCTTCTTTTCATTCAGCAGGGCCTTCAGCTCAGGGCCCACCCAGGACTTGTTGTTGGGAAAACACCGCACTGTCTTGGATGGCACAGTGTCTTCCCAACCAAAGTTTATATAGTCCGTGATACAGTCTGTGAGACTGTCGATGTCCTCCCCATGTGGACTGCGGAGAATGTCCCAGTCTGTGGTGTTGAAACAGTGAAAAAGTGAATAATGTGTCTGATTCGCAGAAGAGAAACATGTTTGAGTGATATGAATAAACCATGTTATTCTTTTTCACTTTATTGCAAAAACATGTTCAAACTAATTCTGTAAACTTAAGTTGATCATTTGTAGAATATGTGCACGTTCATAAGTTTGGAGTGTAGATAATATCACATGTTAAACCTTCCATCTGTTTCTAAGTTTCTTTCTATCACAAACAGGGTGAATTTATATAAGCCAAGAAAAGGGTTTTTAATCCTGCAGACTGTGTGTGAAAACCTCAGTTAGTGTCAAAATGTGTCAGAGTCTCAAAAAGCAGAAGTATCAGTGACAAGGTTTTTGTCAAGGTGTAAATCACTGTGATACGTGCTCTTTAGCAGATTCGTCCCATGTGCTGCAGTAATACACTGCTGAATCTCTCTCAACCACATTATTGATTATTAATCGATAATCTGATCGTGACTGATGAGTGGATGTGAACTTTGGAGACGAGAAACCAGAACCATAAGTTGGAGATGAATCAGAATGATAAAACTTTAGAACAAACTGAGGAACTCCTCCTGGAATCTGTTTATACCAGCGAGCAGATCGATCAGTAACAGTCCCCAGGTTACAGTCCATGGTGACTGTGTCGCCTTTTGTCACTGACACAACAGCAAGTTTCTGTGTCACCACCGTCACACCACTCACACCTGGAAACAACAAGATGAACATGGAGTCAAGAGAAACACACAGAATGAAGGATCCACCATGAGCTCCAAGCTGCAGTAAGTCAGTCTCCTTACATGTTAGAGCAGTGATGAGAGAGCAGAGGGTCCCCAGCATGTTGTCAGTGTAGGTTGGAAAGTGACTTACTGCTGACACATCAGAGGCTTTGGAGGATGAAGAGAGGAGGAGCTGGAGGAGCAGTTTAATACAGACTGAAACGCACACACACCCACAGCAGGAGGAGCTTGAACTGTCCATCTGGAGACACTGACTGATTTGGTTACAGTTGTGTCAAAGCAGGAAATTATAACTTTCTGCTGCTGCTCCTGTTTATTACAGAGAAGTAAAAAAATTGGTTCTGAAGTTGATGTTGTGTGTATACCGTTTTAGATTAGATTAGATTAGAATCAACTTTATTGTCAATACACATGTACATGTACAAGGCAGCAAAATGCAGTTTATGTCTAACCACAAGTACAATAAGCAGCAAGTGCAGGATATAGGTTATGTTATAATGCTATGAACATTCTATACAGGTTGTTGTTAACTAGAACAAAAATTTACAAATAGATAAGGCTATATAGTGGTTGCGTTAGTAATCAGGAATATACCAGTATATATGAATATAATATGCAGTTTGCTATTTGTTATAGTCAGGAATTTCCAGACAATTAAATTTCACAGACGTGTATTTACAGGTGAGTATATACAGGCTAGTGCAATGAGTCTGTGTAATATGAAATAGTTCAATAGTTATAGGAAGAATGTAGGGGTGTGTATTGTGGCAAAGGGGTCAGTGAAGTCAGTGGGGGTCAGAGTTCAATAAGGAAGTGGAGTCCCTGTAACGCGTTGGGCAGTTTTCACTACCCGCTGCAGTGACTTACGCCCCGCAGCAGAGCAGTTCTCATACCAGACTGTGACACAGTTGGTTAGGATGCTCTCTATTGTGCAGCGGTAGAAGTTCACCAGGATAGGCGAGGGAAGATGGTTTTTCTTGAGTGTTCTCAAGAAGAAAAGGCGCTGGTGAGCCTTCCTGATTAGGCAGGAGGTGTTGGTGGTCCAGGACAGGTCCTCCGAGATGTGGGTCCCCAGGAACTTGAAGGATGAAACAGGCTCAACGGCCATCCCGTTACCATGGATGGGATCATGTGAGCCTCTTTTCTCCCTTCTGAAGTCCACAATGAGCTCCTTGGTCTTGTTGGTCCTAAGGACCAGATTATAATCCGTGCACCAATTGGCCAGATGCTGGACCTCCTCCCTGTAGGCTGTCTCATCGTTGTTGTTGATGAGACCAATCACTGTATTATCGTCTGCAAACTTAATGATGGTGTTGGATCCATGCATGGGCTTGCAGTCGTGGGTGAAGAGGGAGTAGAGGAAAGGTCTCAGCACACAGCCCTGTGGTACACCAGTGTTGAGAGTGATGGTGGAGGAACAGAGGTGGTCTGACCTAACATGCGGAGGTCTGTTGGTCAGAAAGTCCATGATCCAGTTCCAGAGTTTAAGTTTGGTAATATCAGGGCACAGTTCTTTTAGAGGACCCAAATAGATACAAGAACACGTGATTGGAAGAAAGTGATTTATTGTTAGAAGAATGAAGTTAAATGACACAATAGGCTTCGACCGGTAGGAACACCCGGGGTGGCTCACGGCATAGGAGTACTGGTTGGATCTGAACGGGAGAAAGACAGGTGAGACAATGGAGTGAAAACTCATGAATGAACAGGGTCTTCAGAAATGTGGAGAGCTGGCAGGATGATGGATGGGTTCTGCACAGTGGAGGTGACTGGGTGAAGAAACTAAAGGCGGCTGACAGCGTCAGGGAGGAAAACAGGAACAAAGTAACAACTGAAAAAAAGGTCAGTGGAAAAGTAACAAACATAACAAGTCAAGAGCTCTGACCGAAGCAAAGTAACAAAAGAAATATACTCATGGAAGTTCCTGGACTCGTCTCAGCAGTGGTGGTAGAGAGGCGCAGGATTCCAAGGCGTGTAGTTGAAAAACTGAGACGGAGAAATGTCCATGGCAAAGACAAATAAACTTAGAAATAACTTGGAACTTGGCGTAGCATGGAGCAAGACATGAATGATAATCTGGCACTGGGAAATGGGCAGGCAGGGCTTAAGTAAGAGTGCCACAGGTGAAATGAAATCCCCCCTAATGAGAGGGGAGGAGAGCAAGGTGGAGAGAGACGGAGGACCGTAACCAGGGCAACACAGATCAACGCCGAGTCCGTGACAGGTAATTAACTCTGCAGCATTTAGTTTTTTAAGCAGCAGTAATGACTCTAGGGATATAAGCTTTAATTTTATTTTAAACATGTTTTAGTTATATGTATATAAACCATGTTATTCTTGTTCATTTTATTACAAAAACATGTTCAAACTAATTCTGTAAACTTGAGTTGATCATTTGTAGAATATGTGCACGTTCATATGTTTGGAGCACAGATAATATCACGTGTTAAACCTTCCATCAGTTTCTGAGTTTGTTTCTATCACAAACAGGGTGAATTTATATCAGCCAAGAAAAGGGTTTTTAATCCTGCAGACTGTGTCTCAAAAAGCAGAAGTATCAGTGACGAGGTTTTTGTCACAGTGTAAATCACTGTGATACGTTCTCGTTAGCAGAGCTGTCCCATGTTTGACAGTAATAAACTGCTGAATCTCCCTCCACCACATTGTTGATTATTAAGCGATAATCTGATCTTGACTGATGAGTGGATGTGAACTTTGGAGACGAGAAACCAGAGCCATAGTTCGGGGAACTCCATGCATGATAAAAACTTAGTACATACTGAGGAACTCCTCCTGGAATCTGTTTATACCAGCGAGCAGAACTACCAGTAACAGTCCCCAGGTTACAGTCCATGGTGACTGTGTCGCCTTTTGTCACTGACACAACAGCAGGTTTCTGTGTCACCACCGTCACACCACTCACACCTGGAAACAACAAGATGAACATGGAGTCAAGAGAAACACACAGACTGAAGGATCCACCATGAGCTCCAAGCTGCAGTAAGTCAGTCTCCTTACATGTTAGAGCAGTGATGAGAGAGCAGAGGGTCCCCAGCATGTTGTCAGTGTAGGTTGGAAAGTGACTTACTGCTGACACATCAGAGGCTTTGGAGGATGAAGAGAGGAGGAGCTGGAGGAACAGTTTAATACAGACTGAAACGCACACACACCCACAGCAGGAGGAGCTTTGAATATGATTATAAAATATATTTTTAACAGTTCATTAACGAACCAATAAAGTCTCAAATCTTCAAAACTTTCACACTTGTTGTTTTTGTCTTTTACTGTATCTGCTGCAGTTAATGTTAATATTAAAAAATTCCAAATTCTCCTCAGTCATTTATTAAAGAATAATTTCTCTCCAATGTGACATTCACACTTAGTTTATTTGAATTAACAAATTACTAAACCTAATGTTGCAATACTGCTTGAAAAAACATGGTTTATATCTGTAACTGTTACTGGATGTAATTTCTTTAGTTTGTTACTGTTTGTTCTTTTATTTGTGTGTTTCTAGTCAGGGACAGTTTCTTCTTCTTTCACAGAGAGAAGTTTGACCACTTCATTTACATGGAGCTGAAATGAAGAGAGGAGGCCTGCAGGTGCATCCTGGGAAGGAAGAGAGGGAGGAGCAGAGAGGTGACGCTTCACTGATGGAGGATGCAAATTCATCTAAAGATTCATATGAAACTCATCATGGCAGCAACGACAACTGTGCTTGAGCTAAAATTATGAAATATTGCTCTCTACTGTTCATTTATTACACTGCACTACACTCATCTATTTTTAGATTTACAGAAAAATTATGAAATTATATCTTTTATAGTGAAATAAATACTAGTGAAATAAAAAAATAAAATTGAAATGTGAATTGTTTTATTTTAACTATGGTTTGGCACAGTGACTGCACTTAGTGCACGGTTTATGAAAAATTGCTTAACAGTCTGTCTCTCATGCACACACACACACACACACACACACACACACACACACCTTTTTCTTCACAGGGTTCTAATCCTCTCTTTTCTGTCGAGACCTGTTTGTCACACCTAGTGTTCGATACATCGTCAAGCAAAACTTCACCAAACAGTAGAGACTGAAGAAAAAAAATTTTTGGACATTTTGATGAATAACAATTAGTGGAACAGGGGAAACTTTTGGTCCCATAAGATTTTTACTCCAGACTTCATGTTCAGGTAATATTTAAAATAAATTTTACATTTTGTTGCTTCAGGAACGTCTGCAAAACCAACACAATACGGGCGACTATTAGAAATTGTTCATAAATAAATATTTAGTTAAATGATCAGTCACAAATCTTGGTGAGATGATATAAATAAAAACAATGTTAGGTTCAATTTGGGGATTAAAAGTAAAAAAAACAAATAAAAAACATGAAAATTTTACATAAAATACAATTTAAAAAGTAGAAGCTTTTTGTCTCTGCAGAGTTTAAAAATTAACCAAAATTTAACAGACGCTCCCCCTTTACTCAGTCACTCTCATGTTCAGTTTTGTCTTAAAATGTTCCTCCTGTACCTCCTTCCCTCATCGTTCTATAAAAGTATGTAATATTTATTTAAGTCAAAAGTCAAAAAGACCTCACAAAATGAGGAGAAAACGAAACTGAGTTTTCATCTTCTGTCAGTGACACATCATGTCTGTTCTGTTCTCTCTTCATTTTCAGGATGCATCTGCAGGTCTCACTTATAGCTTTATGTAAATGAAGAGGTCAGTTTCCTCCTTTGTCCTCCGTTGCAAAAGAAGAAACTTTGTAAAACACCAACGTTTTTACACATTTCTCAGGAAAAAACAGTTGAACTGTCAATTGTGTGGCCCATGTGTGCAGAACCATAATACAATCTTTATTAGATGTCTCTGGTTAACACATGGACATTAAAGAAAACTGTAAAGATTGTATGAACAACACGGAAAACAACAGACCGTGAGTCAGTACTCCTGGAATTGTTTTAGAATTAAGTTTAAGAGTTAAAAATATATTTTATAATCATATTCAAAGCTCCTCCTGCTGTGGGTGTGTGTGCGTTTCAGTCTGTATTAAACTGCTCCTCCAGCTCCTCCTCTCTTCATCCTCCAAAGCCTCTGATGTGTCAGCAGTAAGTCACTTTCCAACCTACACTGACAACATGCTGGGGACCCTCTGCTCTCTCATCACTGCTCTAACATGTAAGGAGACTGACTTACTGCAGCTTGGAGCTCATGGTGGATCCTTCAGTCTGTGTGTTTCTCTTGACTCCATGTTCATCTTGTTGTTTCCAGGTGTGAGTGGTGTGATGGTGGTGACACAGAAACCTGCTGTTGTGTCAGTGACAAAAGGCGACACAGTCACCATGGACTGTAACTCTGCTGTAGATGGACCTCGCTTCTATAAACAGATTCCAGGAGAAATTCCTCAGTTTGTACTCAATTTTTATCACAGTTGGTCCACCCCAAAATATGGCTCTGGTTTTTCCTCCTCCAAGTTTACAGTCAGTCATCAGTCAAACTCAGATTATCGTTTGACCATCAACAATGTGGTGGAGGGAGATTCAGCAGTTTATTACTGTCAAACATGGGACAGCTCTGCTAACGAGTACGTATCACAGTGATTTATACTGTGACAAAAACCTCGTCACTGATACTTCTGCTTTTTGAGACACAGTCTGCAGGATTAAAAACCCTTTTTTTAGGCTGATATAAATTCACCCTGTTTGTGATAGAAAGAAACTTAGAAACAGATGGAAGGTTTAACATGTGATATTATCTGCACTCCAAACATATGAACGTGCACATATTCTACATATGATCAATTCAAGTTTACAGAATTAGTTTGAACATGTCTTTGTAATAAAGTAAACAATAATAACATGGTTTATTCATATCACTCAAACATGTGTCTTTTTTGCAAATCAGACACATGATTAATTTTATATTACAGAGCTTGCTAATATTATAGTATGTTTAAAAGACAATTAAAGCCTCCATCCCTAAAGTCATTACTGTTGCTTAAAAAACAAAATGCTGCAGATTCCAAACACAGACATGAAAAACAAAAAAAACATAAACTTGTGGGTTTTTCCATTCTTAACTTTGACTATTTTTCAAATAGTCCAAATTAAAGATCTGAAATCTCACATCATGTTTTTGATTTATGAATGAAAACACATGTCACATGTTGAAACTCCTCCCCCACTTGTCTTGTCCTCAGTGTCTTTAAAAGCTTCCGTCTGTCTTCTCCTCACACTCCAACCCTGTTCACCTCTCAGCTGAACACCACACACTGACAACATGCTGGGGACTCTCTGCTCTCTCATCACTGCTCTGACATGTAAGATGTTCCTCTCATTCCTGTTATTGGAGACATTTTCTAACAGAAATCTTTCTCTCATGTATTTCTCTGTGTATGTTGACAGGTGTTGATGCAGTGATAGTGTTGACCCAGACGCCTGCTGTCCACACAGTTTCTCCAGGACAAGAAGTTGTTCTCAACTGCAACATTCAGAGATATGATGGAAATTATGTGAGATGGTACAAACAGGTTCCTGGTAAAGCTCCACAGTATGTTTTGGGATTTCACCATGGTAGCAGTTCACTGAGCTTTGGATCAGGATTCTCCTCAGACCGATTCAACTCTAAATCCTCATCAAACATTGATTATCAATTCATTATTAAACGTGCAGAGGCAGGAGACTCTGCAGTTTATCACTGTCAAACATGGGACGACTCTGCTTCAGCAGCTGTATCACAGTGAATCACACCGTGACAAAAACCTCAGTGAGAAACTCATCACATCTGACATAAGTGAATAAAGTGGTAACACTCCTTGCAGAACAAGACATTATAGAAAATCAACATTCTCCTTAAAAGTGTCAAACTTGGACATAGTTGTTCTTTTGCAGCAGTGTTTTGGAAAATGATCCCAATGATAAAGTGAATGAGCTGTTGACAGTGAAAGTTGGTGTGAACAGGATGTTTCAGTTCCACTCGTCTCATCAGTGAGAGTCAGGAGGTTTTTGTACAGACATGTGCACAAACTGAAGCACTGTGGTATTCGGACAAGGCACCAAGCTGACTGTGACAGGTAAGTACAGTTTAATTCATCAGGAAAGCAGAGAGATTTTCTCTTTGGGATGTATTTTTATACACAATAATCCATGTATTTGTTAGTAATGGTTTGAAAACAGCAAACGTGTCCTTTGTTAAATTTTTTTACATCTTTGTGTATATCATACAAAAGTGTGACTTAGAAAGTGAGTTATAAAAAATATTGTACTTTTGAAAATAATAAAGAAAAACATTCTTAATATCTGACCGGTTACAAAACTGAATAACACATGTTTCAAAGCGATTAAAAAGTGACAGTTCTTGTAATGTGTATATACTTTTTACAAACTACAGAAATAATTTTGAATTCAACCTAAAACGTTTTGGTGGTTTTTAACTTTTTTGTTGTTGGTGAGTCGACTGACATCAATGAAACCACAGACAGAAGTGTAATATCTTAGAATTCACATATTATTTTGAACGACACAGAGGAAGAATTAATGCAGAAATAATAAAAACCATCTTTAAACCTGTGACTGAGAAAAGTTTTAATATGTCACATAGAGTGTTGAATGATTGAAAATGTGTTTGTCCTCACAATTTATTAAAGCTTTGAGTTAATGTTTTATTGCTAGTTGTTTTCAGAATGTCTTGCCCATTTCTTTTCTTGTAATTTTCCAAGCGTCCTCCATTTGTCTTCAGGCTCCAGTCTCCCTCCTCCTGTCCTGACCGTCTTCCCTCCGTCCAGCGCTGAGCTCCAGTCCAACAAAGTGTCTCTGGTCTGTCTGTCCAGTCAGTCTGTGCCTTTTGCAGATGTGACCTGGTCGGCTGCTGGGAGTCCAGTGAGCAGTGGGATCTCCACCAGCACTGCTGTTCAGCAACCAGACCAGACTTTCCGAATCAGCAGTTCTCTGGAAATCCAGACGTCCGACTGGAACACGGATAAGGTTTACAAATGTAAAGTGTCTTTGGGCTCCCAGTTTTCCGAGAAAAGCATCAGCAAGTCAAAGTGTCCCACTGAAGGACAGTAGAGGAGCAGAACAACCATCCAACATCTGCTTCTTTCCTGTCTGTGCTGTTTGCTCATTCCAGTGTTTCCATGTTAGAAATGTAGAAAACACAGCAAAACAACATTGTCAGTCATGTGCACGTGTTATCGAGTGTAGATCGTTTGTCTTATTGCTGCATTTGTTTTACTCCAATAAAAAGCATCATAAATATTCATCCTCTGTGGTCATGTGGTTAATGTAACATGTACATCAATGTTTTTCAAGATATTTATTTCAGTTTAAAACGTATGATTTCTTAATTTGCAGTAAATCCCAGTTTTCCGAGAAAAGCATCAACAAGTCAAAGTGTCCCACTGAAGGACAGTAGAGGAGCAGAACGACCATCCAACATCTGCTTCTTTCCTCTCTGTGCTGTTTGCTCTTCATGTTAGCGTTCATTTGTCTGCCTGCTTGTAATACTTGTTGTGACCTTTAGGTGGCGGTGTTGTATCGGCTTTGCAAATGTGTTTTTCACTCGTTCATCAGTCAATTAAAAAAGTATGAAGAAAATCTTGGTTGCATTCATTTGAAAATGTCTCTTACGCCAATAATCTTATACATAATTTGTCACCTTTACAGAATTTATTTTTTGACAGTTACACTGAGGCCAAGACAAAGTAAAAAACGTGGTTAAAATAAAAGTACAGCAAAGACTTGACTGCAATTAAAGACGGTGGAAAAATTAATAAATTGTGCAGTAGTAGCACTCACTTTTCATACTCTGGCTGTGAAGCATCACATTGTTGCTCCTCCCTTTTGTCTCCCAGGATGCACCTGCAAAGCCTTTCTGCTTATTTATAACTCTATGTAAATGAAGTGGTCATATTTCATCTGTAAAATAGCAAACAACACAGATGTAAAGTCTTGTTCAACTGATCAAAAACAAAAATGAGGAAGATGATTTCTCTTATCTTCAATAGAATAATTTAAAAATCTTGCAAGTTTCTAAAATACTTCTTTACAAAGAAATTTCTTTCCACATCACAGACTAACAAATGTGGGTTTAGGTTGCTTTCATTCCTATTTGTTTTGAGCTCATGCTGCACAAACAAAATTTCTAAAGATAATTAAGAACGAAAAAGCCACGCACCAGTAAAAGTTAACAAAATGTTTTAAATGAAAGATACCTAAGGCCCAAATTCAATTTCAAATAATGTCTTTAAATACAGTAAATGATCAATGGAAGTCAGTAAATGATGAAATGGTGTGGGGTTGTTAATTATTAATTAATTTAATCCTCATGTCAGTGACATGATGTTTCTTCAATCTTCCTCAGTCTGTCTTGCCTCAGTTTCTTCAGTTTAAATTCAAACATCAACATGTTTAACTTTTAAATGTTTTCATACAGTATAAGTAAAGTGAAGAAAAGTGAAATAAAAGGCACCTTGTGAAATAAGTATGATAATGAAATAAATAGTTTAAAAAACATTGATTTACAAGTTCCATTAACCAAATGACCACAGAGGATGAATATTTATGATGCTTTTTATTGGAGTAAAACAAATGCAGCAATAAGACAAACGATCTACACTCAATAACACGTGCACATGACTGACAATGTTGCTTTGCTGTGTTTTCTACATTTCTAACATGGAAACACTGGAATGAGCAAACAGCACAGACAGGAAAGAAGCAGATGTTGGATGGTCGTTCTGCTCCTCTACTGTCCTTCAGTGGGACACTTTGACTTGCTGATGCTTTTCTCGGAAAACTGGGAGCCCAAAGACACTTTACATTTGTAAACCTTATCCGTGTTCCAGTCGGACGCCTGGATTTCAGAGAACTGCTGATTCGGAAAGTCTGGTCTGGTTGCTGAACAGCAGTGCTGGTAGAGATCCCACTGCTCACTGGACTCCCAGCAGCCGACCAGGTCACATCTGCAAAAGGCACAGACTGACTGGACAGACAGACCAGAGACACTTTGTTGGACTGGAGCTCAGCGCTGGACGGAGGGAAGACGGTCAGGACAGGAGGAGAGAGACAGGAGCCTGAAGACAAATGGAGGACACTGAAAATTACAAGAAAAGAAATGGGCAGGACATTCTGAAAACAACTAGCAATAAAACAAACTTTAAAACTATAAAAATTTAACTTTTAATAAATTATGAAACAAACACATTTTCAATCATACAAACACTTTATGATGTGACATATTAATAATTTTGTCAGTCACAAGTTTAAAGATGGTTTGATTATTTCTGCATTAATTCTTCCTCTGTGACGTTCAAAATAATTTGTGGATTCTAAGACAATAAACTTCTTCTGTTGTTTTATTGCAGTCAGTCGACTCACCAACAACAATGAAGTAAAAAAAAAAAAAAACCTTAAGGTGAATTCGAATATTTCTAGAGTTTGTAAAAAGTATATACACATTACAAATACTTTCACTTAATTACTTGTTAGTAGAAGTAACAATGCTGCATCGGTTTTATAACCAGCCAAATATTTAGAATATTATTTTAAACCTGTTTTCAAATATTTCAATATTTTGCAGATCTCACGTTTTCTAACTCACAATTTCAAATAGTATAAAGAAAGGACACGTTTGCTGTTTTCAAACCATTAGTAACAAATACATGGATTATTGTGTATAAAAATACAACCCAAAGAGAAAATCTCTCTGCTTTCCTGATGAATTAAACTGTACTTACCTGTCACAGTCAGCTTGGTGCCTTGTCCGAATACCACAGTGCTTCAGTTTGTGCACATGTCTGTACAAAAACCTCCTGACTCTCACTGATGAGACGAGTGGAACTGAAACATCCTGTTCACACCAACTTTCACTGTCAACAGCTCATTCACTCCATTAATCTGTTGTTATTCAAAAACACTGTTGCATTTCATGATAAGTCTGAATATTGTTGAATGATTCTCTGTTTGTGGTAGAAACAGTAAAGTTCAGATATCATGATTAATTTCGTGCCCAACACTTTTTAAGAAGAGCAAAACTGGATCTCAGTTTCTCCAGTGTAATTCTTTTATTCTCTTTGATGACAGTTTGTTAATGTCCTTCCTTCTTTAGTTGTCAGTTTTCTACTTTAAATAGTTTGTTTCTCTCCTAAAATCTGTTGTGAGTTTCTCACTGAGGTTTTTGTCACTGTGTGAATCACTGTGATACAGCTGCTGAAGCAGAGTCGTCCCATGTTTGACAGTAATAAACTGCAGAGTCTCCTGCCTCTGCACGTTTAATAATGAATTGATAATGTTTGATGAGAATTTAGAGTTGAATCGGTCTGAGGAGAATCCTGATCCAAAGCTCGGTGAACTTTGAGAATGATAAAATCTAAGAACATATTGTGGAGCTTTACCAGGAACCTGTTTGTACCAACTGACATAATTTCCATCATGTCTCTGAATGTTGCAGTTGAGAACAACTTCTTGTCCTGGAGAAACTTGTGGACAGCAGGCGTCTGGGTCAACACTATCACTGCATCAACACCTGTCAACATACACAGTTTTCAGATATGATTCAACCTTTTGCAAAACTCTAATCACATTTTCACCAACAAAACACATTCAGCACTGTGATGAACTTTGATGCTAATTATCAGGCCACAAATGTTAAATCCAACCATCACATGGATGTGATCATTAACACACTTCAGGTAAAAACTCTACACACTTGTGTCCAGTCAGTGATTCGTGTTGATGCCTGTAAGTAAATGGGATCAAGGTCAGTTCAAATGCAAGTGGCATATGTGAGCTGAATTGTTCCTTCAGTGATGGAGGCTCCTTTTCTTTGAACTCTAACCCCAAAAGCAAAAGAGCACAATCATTCTCACTAACTTAGAACTTTCACTTCACTGCCAAACTCTTCACTCAAAGCCACGGAATGTTAGATCCAAACCAAACTTTCAATAAGTAAATGACAGTTATTGAATGTATTTCATTTTTTTACTCCATGAAAAATATACAGAACACACGGGTAAAGATTTAATGTTCTGGTTTGACAGCTGGTTCTAAGCAAAGTTTAAACAGGTTTGGGTCGATTGTTTTTGTCAGACGAGTCAATGTCAAACTAAGTTTTATGAATGTAGCTTTAATCGGAGGTTTTTGTGTTTACTGGAATCTCTGATTAGTCTTCAGTCTCTGACTGTCTCTCAGAAGCTCGTCTCTGACGGCTACAGTATCCTGCTGGTTGTGGAGTGGACGCTCCAATATTTCATGAGCAGTTTTGTGGTTTTCGCTTTAACTTCTACATCGTCTTTGTAGCCGAAAACAAGACACATGAACGATCTGATGAATGTCAGGTGAACGTAGCTAAAACTCTAAACATCATTCTCTGAACCAAATTCTTAATAATCTAAATTCATTTTTCAAATCAAACAATATTAGGCCAAACCTTAAACACTGTTCAGTTTCTCAGAGACAATTTGCAAAACTCATCTGCAATTTTTTGCTAAACTGTAAACACATTCTGATGTAGATGAAGACGTCTGGACAAACGCTGCACAAAGACGATGATGATGCAGAATGAATCTTAATTACAGTGACATATCTTTTTTTTATGGCATTTACAATAAACATTTTCTGTAACTGTAAAAGTAAATGACCTGCATACTGTGTCCGACATTATTTAATGTGTAGCAAACATTCTGTGGATAATTTTTTTTATATTTGCTGTGTGTATGATCTGAACACATGTTTGTGTTATGAACACAGGATATCTGGTACTGAAATGTTAGTTTGGTGTTGATAGAAAAGTCAAACACATCAGTAAACTGTGAATACAAATTAAACTTCAGGAAGTTACTTTCAACATTTGGTTTGGTTGGATTGTAGCTGCACTAAAGATAAAGAGAAAATTCACTAACTATGTGAGTATGAATACTGTATAAAATCTCTGTACCAACCAATCTCTAAATGTGGATCTAAGGATTTATTAAATGATGAAAATTAAATTAAATGATTATAAATATATAGTTTTTACTGCATATGTGCAGAAGTTACAGACAGTAACTGTTTGATCACTGACAGTCAACATGTGTCAGCTGGATGAAAAGCAGAAGTATCAGTGACGAGGTTTTTGTCACAGTATAAATCACTGTGATACCTCCTGGTTAGCAGAGGTGTCCCATGTTTGACAGTAATAAACAGCTGAATCTCCCTCCACCACATTGTTGATGATCAATCGATAATCTGATTGTGACTGATGAGTGGATGTAAACTTTGGAGCCGAGAAACCAGAACCATAGCTCGGGGAGCTCCATGTATGATAAAACCTTAGTACAAACTGAGGAACTCCTCCTGGAATCTGTTTATACCAGCAAGCCTGTCTGTTGGTAACAGTCCCCAGGTTACAGTCCATGGTGACTGTGTCGCCTTTTGTCACTGACACAACAGCAGGTTTCTGTGTCACCACCGTCACACCACTCACACCTGGAAACAACAAGATGAACATGGAGTCAAGAGAAACACACAGACTGAAGGATCCACCATGAGCTCCAAGCTGCAGTAAGTCAGTCTCCTTACATGTTAGAGCAGTGATGAGAGAGCAGAGGGTCCCCAGCATGTTGTCAGTGTAGGTTGGAAAGTGACTTACTGCTGACACATCAGAGGCTTTGGAGGATGAAGAGAGGAGGAGCTGGAGGAGCAGTTTAATACAGGCTGAAACGCACACACACCCACAGCAGGAGGAGCTTGAATATGATTCTAAAATATATTTGTAACAGTTCATTAACGAACCAATAAAGTCTCAAATCTTCAAAACTTTCACACTTGTTGTTTTTGTCTTTTACTGTATCTGCTGCAGTTAATGTTAATATTTAAAAATTCCAATTTCTCTTCAGTCATTTATTAAACAATAATTACTCTCCAATGTAACATTCACACTTAGTTTATTTGAATTAACAAATTACTAAACCTAATGTTGCAATACTGCTTGAAAAAACATGGTTTATATCTGTAACTGTTACTGGATGTAATTTCTTTAGTTTGTTACTGTTTGTTCTTTTATTTGTGTGTTCAGGGACAGTTTCTTCTTCTTTCACAGAGAGAAGTTTGACCACTTCATTTACATGGAGCTGAAATGAAGAGAGGAGGCCTGCAGGTGCATCCTGGGAAGGAAGAGAGGGAGGAGCAGAGAGGTGACGCTTCACTGATGGAGGATGCAAATTCATCTAAAGATTCATACGAAACTCATCATGGCAGCAACGACAACTGTGCTTGAGCTAAAATTATTAAACGTTGCTCTCTACTGTTCATTTATTACACTGCACTACACTCATCTATTTTTAGATTTGCAGCAAATCATGAATTTATATGTTTTATAGTGAAATAAATAGTTTGAAAACATTGATCTACATGTCATATTAACCAAATGACCACAGAGGATGAATATTCATTTATTACACTGCACTACACTAATTTTTTAAGCACTTCTTTTGTATATATTTTTTTGATTTACTGCAAATTAGGAAATCACACGTTTTATACTGAAATAAATATCTTCAAAACAGTGATGTACATGTTACATTAACCACATGACAACAGAGGATGAATATTTATGATGCTTTTTATTGCAGTAAAACAAATGCAGCAATAAGACAAACGATCTACACTCAATAACACGTGCACATGACTGACAATGTTGCTTTGCTGTGTTTTCTACATTTCTAACATGGAAACACTGGAATGAGCAAACAGCACAGACAGGAAAGAAGCAGATGTTGGATGGTCGTTCTGCTCCTCTACTGTCCTTCAGTGGGACACTTTGACTTGTTGATGCTTTTCTCGGAAAACTGGGAGCCCAAAGACACTTTACATTTGTAAACCTTATCCGTGTTCCAGTCGGACGTCTGGATTTCCAGAGAACTGCTGATTCGGAAAGTCTGGTCTGGTTGCTGAACAGCAGTGCTGGTAGAGATCCCACTGCTCACTGGACTCCCAGCAGCCGACCAGGTCACATCTGCAAAAGGCACAGACTGACTGGACAGACAGACCAGAGACACTTTGTTGGACTGGAGCTCAGCGCTGGACGGAGGGAAGACGGTCAGGACAGGAGGAGAGAGACTGGAGCCTGAAGACAAATGGAGGACAGGAGGAAAATTACAAGAAAAGAAATGGGCAGGACATTCTGAAAACAACTAGAAATAAAACATTAACTCTAAGCTTTAATAAATTATGAAGGACAAACACATTTTCAATCATACAAACACTTTATGATGTGACATATTAATAATTTTGTCAGTCACAAGTTTAAAGATGGTTTGACTATTTCTGCATTAATTCTTCCTCTGTGACGTTCAAAATAATTTGTGGATTCTAAAACAATAAACTTCTTCCTATTGTTTTATCGATGTCAGTCGACTCACCAACAACAATGAAGTAAAAAAAAAACACCTTAAGGTGAATTCGAATATTTCACGAGTTTGTAAAAAGTATATACACATTAGAAATACTTTCACTTAATTACTTTAAAAAAACTGTTAGTAGAAGTAACAATGCTGCATCGGTTTTATAACCAGCCAAAGATTTAGATTATTATTATTTTAAACCTGTTTTCAAATATTTCAATATTTTGCAGATCTCACGTTTTCTAAGTCACAATTTCAAATAGTATAAACAAAGGACACGTTTGCTGTTTTCAAACCATTACTAACAAATACATGGATTATTGTGTATAAAAATACATCCCAAAGAGAAAATCTCTCTGCTTTCCTGATGAATTAAACTGTACTTACCTGTCACAGTCAGCTTGGTGCCTTGTCCGAATACCACAGTGCTTCAGTTTGTGCACATGTCTGTACAAAAACCTCCTGACTCTCACTGATGAGACGAGTGGAACTGAAACATCCTGTTCACACCAACTTTCACTGTCAACAGCTAATTCACTCCATTAATCTGTTGTTATTCAAAAACACTGTTGCATTTCATGATAAGTCTGAATATTGTTGAATGATTCTCTGTTTGTGGTAGAAACAGTAAAGTTCAGATATCATGAGTAATTTAATGTCTAACACTTTTTAAGAAGAGCAAAACTGGATCTCAGTTTCTCCAGTGTAATTCTTTTATTCTCTTTGATGACAGTTTGTTAATGTCCTTCCTTCTTTAGTTGTCAGTTTTCTACTTTAAATAGTTTGTTTTCTCTCCTAAAATCTGTTGTGAATTTCTCACTGAGGTTTTTGTCACTGTGTGAATCACTGTGATACAGCTGCTGAAGCAGAGTCGTCCCATGTTTGACAGTAATAAACTGCAGAGTCTCCTGCCTCTGCACGTTTAATAATGAATTGATAATCAATGTTTGATGAGGCTTTAGAGTTGAATCGGTCTGAGGAGAATCCTGATCCAAAGCTCGGTGAACTTTGAGAATGATAAAATCTAAGAACATATTGTGGAGCTTTACCAAGAACCTGTTTGTACCAACTGACATAATTTCCATCGTCTCTCTGAATGTTGTAGTTGAGAACAACTTCTTGTCCTGGAGAAACTGTGTGGACAGCAGGCGTCTGGGTCAACACCATCACTGCATCAACACCTGTCAACATACACAGTTTTCAGATATGATTCAACCTTTTTGCAAAACTCTAATCACATTTTCACCAACAAAACACATTCAGCACTGTGGTGAACGTTGATGCTAATTATCAGGCCACAAATGTTAAATCCAACCATCACATGGTTGTGATCATTAACACACTTCAGGTAAAAACTCTACACACTTGTGTCCAGTCAGTGATTCGTGTTGATCCCTGTAAGTAAATGGGATCAAGGTCAGTTCAAATGCAAGTGGCATATGTGAGCTGAATTGTTCCTTCAGTGATGGAGGCTCCTTTTCTTTGAACTCGAACCACAAAAGCAAAAGAGCACAATCATTCTCACTAACTTAGAACTTTCACTTCACTGCCAAACTCTTCACTCAAAGCCACGGAATGTTACATCCAAACCAAACTTTCAATAAGTAAATGACAGTTATTGAATGTATTTAATTTGTTTACTCCATGAATATAAAAATATACAGAACACACGGGTAAAGATTTAATGTTCTGGTTTGACAGCTGGTTCTAAGCAAAGTTTAAACAGGTTTGGGTCGATTGTTTTTGTCAGACGAGTCAATGTCAAACTAAGTTTTATGAATGTAGCTTTAATCGGAGGTTTTTGTGTTTACTGGAATCTCTGATTAGTCTTCAGTCTCTGACTGTCTCTCAGAAGCTCGTCTCTGACGGCTACAGTATCCTGCTGGTTGTGGAGTGGACGCTTCCATATTTCATGAGCAGTTTTGTGGTTTTCGCTTTAACTTCTACATCGTCTTTGTAGCCGAAAACAAGACACATGAACGATCTGATGAATGTCAGATGAACGAAGCTAAAACTCTAAACATCATTCTCTGAACCAAATTCTTAATAATATAAATTCATTTTTCAAATCAAACAATATTTGGCCAAACATTAAACACTGTTAATGTTCTCAGACACAATTTTCAAAACTCATCTGCAATTTTTTGCTAAACTGTAAACGCATTGTTATGTAGATGAAGACGTCTGGACAAACCCTGCACAAAGACATGATGCTGCAGAATGAATCTCAATTACAGTGACTGATATCTTTTTTTTATTGCATTTACAATAAACATTTTCTGTAACTGTAACTACATGACCTGCATACTGTGTCCTACAATATTTAATGTGTAGCAAACGTTCTGTGGCGAATATAATTTTATTTGCTGTGTGTATGATCTGAACACATGTTTTGGTTGTGAACACAGGATATCTGCTACTGAAATGTTAGTTTGGTGTTGATAGAAAAGTCTGTAGTTTTCTGATTCTAGTTTGAATTCTTGGATTCTTGTCTAAGGTTGGAAATGTGTTTTTGCAACTGAAAATAACTGTAATAATCTGTGTGTTCTGCAAACACTTTCTTTATTTGCTTTATTTTCTTTGCACTTTGCATGTTTGAAAAGAGTCAACAATGGCTTGTAGTGAGAAAGATTAAAAAAAGTAGATTAAATTGATTGTGAATATTTTCAATGATGTTTCATTGTCAGTCAACATGTCAGAGATTAAAAACAGACGTACTTATTGAGGATGTTTTTTGTCACAGTGTGAATCACTGTGATACATGATCCTTAGCTGAGTGTCCCATGTTTTACAGTAATAAACTGTAGAGTCTCCTGCCTCTGCACTTTTTATGATAAACTGGTAATTTATGTTTGATGAGGCTTTAGAGTTGAATAAGTCTGAGGAGAATCCTGATTCAAAGTCGGGTGAACTGTAAGAACGATAAAATAACAGAATATACTTTACCTGTTTTCTCCATGAGATTATGTCAGTTTTTCTACCTCCTTCGATTTTATTGTGTTGATTATTATGTTACAGATGCTGAATTGAGAACATTTTATATCTAAAACTGTTTATGGTTTCATGTTTTCCCCAAGTTTGTTGTTACAGCAAGTGTCAATCAAAAACAAAAAGCTGAAGCCAACATGTTTGTTCAAGTATTATCTCAGGATTATCAGACTTTTTTGAAGGACCTTTCAACAAAACAGTGTCAATCATTTTATTAAAGACTCCTGGAATTAAATTAGGAGAAACAAATAATTAAACAGTAATTACAAATTATATTTCAGAAAGTTACCTTCAACATTTGGTTTGGTTGGATTGTAGCTGCACTAAAGAGAAAGAGAAAAGTCAGTAAGACTGTAAGTATGTGAGTTTGAATACAGTATAAAAATGATCTCTGAATGTGGGCTTAAGGATTTATTAAATGATCAAAATCCAATTAAATTATTATAAATCCATAGTTTTTATTGCATATGTGCAGAAGTTACAGACAGTAACTGCCTGATCACTGACAGTCAACATGTGTCAGCTGGATGAAAAGCAGAAGTATCAGTGACGAGGTTTTTGTCACAGTATAAATCACTGTGATACGTGCTCTTTAGTAGAGTTGTCATATGTTTGACAGTAATAAACTGCAGAGTCTCCTGCCTCTGCACGTTTAATAATGAACTGATAATCAATGTTTGATGAGGCTTTAGAGTTGAATCGGTCTGAGGAGAATCCTGATCCAAAGGTGGGTGAACTGTGAGAATGATAAAATCTAAGAATATATTGTGGAGCTTTACCAGGAACCTGTTTGTACCAGTTAACATAGTAGCTTTCAGGTTTCTCAATGTTGCAGTTGAGAACAACTTCTTGTCCTGGAGAAACTGTGTGGACATCAGGCGTCTGGGTCAACACTTTAGCTGCATGAGCATCTGCAAACATACAGAGAAATACATGAGAGAAAGATTTCTGTTAGAAAATGTCTCCAATAACAGGAATGAGAGGAACATCTTACATGTCAGAGCAGTGATGAGAGAGCAGAGAGTCCCCAGCATGTTGTCAGTGTGTGGTGTTCAGCTGAGAGGTGAACAGGGTTGGAGTGTGAGGAGAAGACAGACGGAAGCTTTTAAAGACACTGAGGACAAGACAAGTGGGGGAGGAGTTTTACTTTCACGTTATTAATCACAATCTATTTATTTCAAACTGTTCACATTTCAAAACTTTATTTGTGCTGGTTATTTCGGTAAAAGTTCACTGATGTCATATTCTATATCTCCTTCGATTTGATCATGTTGATAATCTGTTACAAATGCTGAATAGAGAAACTTCTTTGTCTTTATCTGTTTTTAGGTTCATGTTTTCCCCGGTTCGATGTTACAGCAGGTGTGTAACTAGATACTGTAACTAGAGGAGCCAAAAGCAGAAGCTGAGACCCACCGAGAGTACAGAGGGTTTATTAACACATGAACTATTGATGCAGTTATTATCACATGAAATACTGAGACTATGATACTCAGCACTGACACTTGAGGTGATAACGATATTAACTCAAATTCAGAGACTTAGAATATAACAAAATCCTGAACTACTAAGACTATCAACAGACTCTTGAACAGTATTAAGGACTGGAGATCAGGAAGATGCACCAGCACAGACCATGACACACTAGCAACCCCAAAACTAAACACAAGGCCTTAAATACAAAAATACAAAAGAAATGATGATGATGCTGAAAGGCAAAGGGTGAGTCAACTGGCAACCAGCCGAGGAGGGGAAGGGTCGAGTCCAGAATCCCAACAGCAAGTGTCAATCAAAAACAAAAAGCTGAAGCCAACATGTCTGTTCAAGTTTCATCTCTTTTCTGAAGGATGTTTCAACAACACGGTGTGATTCATTTTATTAAAGACTCCTGGAATTAATTTCATGGAAACACATCATACAAATGTGAAAACAAATTATATTTCAGAAAGTTACCTTCAACATTTGGTTTGGTTGGATTGTAGCTGCACTAAAGATAAAGAGAAAAGTCAGTAAGACTGTAAGTATGTGTATATGAATACTGTATAAAAATGATCTCTAAATGTGGGCCTAAGGATTTATTGAATGATGAAAATCAAATAAAATGATTTTATAACTATAGTTTTTACTGCATATGTGCAGAAGTTACAGACAGTAACTGCCTGATCACTGACAGTCAACATGTGTCAGCTGGATGAAAAGCAGAAGTATCAGTGACAAGGTTTTTGTCACAGTTTAAATCACTGTGATACAATCTCTTTAGCAGAGCCGTCCCATGTTTGACAGTAATAAACTGCTGAATCTCCCTCCACCACATTGTTGATTATTAATCGATAATCTGATTGTGACTGATGAGTGGATGTGAACTTTGGAGACGAGAAACCAGAACCATAAGTTGGAGATGAAAAGGAATGATAAAAATTCAGAACAAACTGAGGAACTCCTCCTGGAATCTGTTTATACCAGGAAGCAGAATAATCAGTAACAGTCCCCAGGTTACAGTCCATGGTGACTGTGTCGCCTTTTGTCACTGACACAACAGCAGGTTTCTGTGTCACCACCGTCACACCACTCACACCTGGAAACAACAAGATGAACATGGAGTCAAGAGAAACACACAGACTGAAGGATCCACCATGAGCTCCAAGCTGCAGTAAGTCAGTCTCCTTACATGTTAGAGCAGTGATGAGAGAGCAGAGGGTCCCCAGCATGTTGTCAGTGTAGGTTGGAAAGTGACTTACTGCTGACACATCAGAGGCTTTGGAGGATGAAGAGAGGAGGAGCTGGAGGAGCAGTTTAATACAGACTGAAACGCACACACACCCACAGCAGGAGGAGCTTGAACTGTCCATCTGGAGACACTGACTGATTTGGTTACAGTTGTGTCAAAGCAGGAAATTACTACTTTCTGCTGCTGCTCCTGTTTATTACAGACAAGTTAAAAAAATGGTTCTAAAGTCGATGTGACGTGAGAAAAAGAGGCAGAAGCCTCAGAGCTTTGTAGATGTTGGAATTTTTTGTGTATACCGTTTTAGATTACATTAGATTAAACTTTATTGTCAATCAACATGTACAAGTACAAGGCAACGAAATGCATTTTATGTCTAACCACAAGTGCAATAAGCAGCAAGTGCAGGATACAGGATATAAATTATCTCTAGAAAATATGTACACGAGAAGATATGGATCAAATTTATAGATGCTATGAACATTCTATACAGGTTGTTGTTAACGAGATCAGAAATTTATAAATAGACAAGGCAAATAGTGGTTGCTATAGTCATCAGGAATATACCAGTACATATGAATATAATGTGCAGTGCCTTATGCTCCGCAGCAGAGCAGTTCTCATACCAGACTGTGACACAGCTGGTTAGGATGCTCTCTATAGAAGTTGACCAGGATAGCCGAGGGAAGATGGTTTTTCTTGAGTGTTCTCAAGAAGAAGAGGCGCTGGTGAGCCTTCCTGATTAGGCTGGAGGTGTTGGTGGTCCAGGACAGGTCCTCCGAGATGTGGGTCCCCAGGAACTTGAAGGATGAAACAGGCTCAACGGCCATCCCGTTACCGTGGCAAAGCAGGAAGTTACTATGTTCTGCTGCTGCTCCTGTTTATTACAGAGAAGTTAAAAAAATGGTTCTAAAATCGATGTGATGTGAGAAAAAGAGGCAGAAGAGTCAGAGCTTTGTAGAGGTTATATTATTTTATGTAGAAAATTTTGAAAATAAAAGTTCCAATTTTTTACAAAAGAGACAGTTTTTTCATTATACTTGTTTTATTTAGCTCATAAAATTATAACTTATTAAATAACTGAGCTTCTCATTTACACAGAGCTAAAGATAAAGAGATGAAGCCCACATGTGCATCCTGGGAAAAAAGAGAGAGAAGTAGAGAGGTGATGCTTCACTGGTTCACTTTCACTTCATTTTATCTTAAACACACTCTCAATAGATGATAAAATATTAAGTACAAATATTGTTTACTTTTGCTTTTGTTGTAAATCAATATCTCATCCAAGTACAGTGTTTTTATATTAGAAAGATTAACACTAATTCAAATTAGAGTGAAATAAGATAAGAGAAGATAGAACTTTATTAATCCCACAGTGGGGAAATTCTTGTGTTTTAGCAGCTATAGACCAAGAACACAGAATCTGCACAGAACAATGTGCATTATAGTTTAACTGAAAAGGCATTTAAAAATTAAGGGTAAACTAAATATATATACACATATTAACATTGGAAAATGTAACAGATGAGTATTGCAACATCCGGTTTATTGCACAATAAATTAGAATATACATGTAAGATTGCACATTGTGTGTCACTGCAGAGACACATTATATAGTCTTATGGCTGTGGGGAGGAATGATCGACGGTAGCCTCCTTCCTGCACTGTGGGTGTAACAGTCTAGTGCTGATGGAGCTGCTCAGAGCCTCCACAGTGAGGTGCAGGGGGTGGGAGGGTTTATTATCCATGATGGATGTTAGTTTGGCCAACATCCTTCTGTCCGCCGCCTCCTCGATGGAGTCCAAAGTGCAGCCCAGGACAGAGCCAGCTCTCTTACCCACCTTGTTAAGTCTCTTCCTGTCTCTGCTCCCAGCCCAGCACACAACACCATAGAGGACTGCTGAGGCCACCACAGTGTCGTAGGATGTCCGTAACAGCTCCCTGCACACACCAAAGGACCTCAGTCTCCTCAGCAGGTGGAGGCGACTCTGGCCCTTCCTGTACAGAGAGTCTGTGTTGTTCGTCCAGCAGTGATGGCTGGATGGTGTTGAAAGCACTGGAGAAGTCAAAGAACACGACCCTTACAGTATTCCCAGGGTACTCCAGGTGAGACAGGGCCCAGTGCTGCAGGTAGATGATGGTGTCGTCCACCCCGATGCCAGGTCGATAGGAAAACTGCAGCAGGTCCAGTGCTGAGCTCACCTGAGTGCGGAGGTAGCCAAGGATGCTCCTCTCCATAGCTTTCATCAGGTGGGAGGTTAAGGCGACAGGTCTGTAATGGTTCAGCTCCTTGGGATGTGATACTTTTGGAACCAGAAGCAGACAGGATGTCCGCCCGAAGCACTGGTACTTTCTCCAGTCCAAGGCTCAGGTTGGATAGTGACAGAACAACCTCACAGAGCTGGTCTGCACACTCCCTGAGGAGCCTGGAGCTAATGTTGTCAGGGCCTGTGGCCTCCTGGCCTTAGTCTTCCCTAACTCTTTCCTAACCTGGTCCACAGTGAGGCAGAGGGGGTGGTCGGTGACTGGTCTGGAGCTGTGGGTTGTTGGGAGCTCTCTGTGACAGTGGGAGGAGGGGCAGAGTGGTCTGCATGGAGCTGAGGTGTGAAGAGCTGCAGCTGGGGGGAGACGACTGGACTGGAGCCGTGTGAAGAGGGGGCCATGTGAGTGGGGGCTTGGGACTGGGCAGAATCAAATCTGTTAAAGAACAGATTTAATTCATTTGCCCAGGTCTGGTCACCCGTGACCTGTCGACCATCCCCACCCTCACCATGGCCTGAGATGTGTTTCAGTCCTTTCCACACCTCACGGATGTTGTTCTGCTCCAGACGATGCTGTAGTTTCTTCCTGTAGCTGTTGTTGCACCTGCTGATTTTGAATTTTAATTCCCGCTGCAGTCTGCCCAGCTCCTCCGTGTCCCCAGAGAGAAAGGCCCTCTTCTTTTCATTCAGCAGGGCCTTCAGCTCAGGGCCCACCCAGGGCTTGTTGTTGGGAAAACACAGCACTGTCTTGGATGGCACAGTGTCTTCCGCACAGATGTTTATATAGTCCGTGAGTCTCTGAGACTGTCGATGTCCTCCCCATGTGGACTGCGGAGAATGTCCCAGTCTGTGGTGTTGAAACAGTGAAAAAGTGAATAATGTGTCTGATTCGCAGAAGAGAAACATGTTTGAGTGATATGAATAAACCATGTTATTCTTGTTCATTGATCATTTGTAGAATATGTGCACGTTCATATGTTTGGAGTGTAGATAATATCACATGTTAAACCTTCCATCTGTATTCTAAGCTTCTTTCTATCACAAACAGGGTGAATTTATTTAAGCCAAGAAAAGGGTTTTTAATCCTGCAGACTGTGTGTGAAAACCTCAGAGTCAAAATGTGCCAGAGTTTAAAAAAGCAGAAGTATCAGTGACGAGGTTTTTGTCAAATTGTCAATCACTGTGATACGTTCTCGGTAGCAGAGCTGTCCCATGTTTTACAGTAATAAACTGCTGAATCTCCCTCCACCACATTGTTGATTATCAAACGATAATCTGATTGTGACTGATGAGTGGATGTGAACTTTGGAGACGAGAAACCAGAACCATAAGTTGGAGAAGAATAGGAATGATGAAACTTTAGAACAAACTGAGGAACTGTCCATCTGGAGACACTGACTGATTTGGTTACAGTTGTGTCAAAGCAGGAAATTAGTACTTTCTGCTGCTGCTCCTGTTTATTACAGACAAGTTAAAAAAATGGTTCTAAAGTCGATGTGACGTGAGAAAAAGAGGCAGAAGCCTCAGAGCTTTGTAGATGTTGGAATTTTTTGTGTATACCGTTTTAGATTACATTAGATTAAACTTTATTGTCAATCAACATGTACAAGTACAAGGCAACGAAATGATTTTATTTCTGACCACAAGTGCAATAAGCAGCTACAGACTGAAACGCACACACACCCACAACAGGAGGAGCTTGAACTGAAATTACAACTTTCTTCTGCTGCTCCTGTTTATTACAGAGAAGTTTAAAAAAATGGTTCTGAAGTTGATGTAACTGTAACTTTCTTTGTTAAGCCCTTTAAAACAACAAGGTTGAACAAAGTGCTGTACAAGTTAAGGCATAAAATATTCAAATAAAGCAAGATAATGAGAAGCAAATAAAACCCAACAATTTAACAATAAATGAATAAATAACACACATAAAATTATGTCAACAACTCAAACTGCATCAAAAGCCAGTGAAAACAAATGGGTCTTAAGAAATGATTTAAAAACAGGCAAGGAAGAGGCCTGTCTGATCTGCAAGGGCAGCTCGTTCCACAATTTTGGAGCTGCCACCGCAAAAGCTCTGTCCCCTCTGAACTTCCGTTTAGTTTTTGGTACACTCAGGAGCAGCAGGTCGGCTGATCGGAGTGACCGAGGAGGAGTATATAATTGCAGAAGTTCAGAGAGATACAGACTGACTGACGCCAAAATAAAGTGCGTTACAGTAATCCAGCCGGGTGGTAACAAAGGCGTGGATTACTGTCTCAAAGTGCTGCTTAGTGAGAACTGGCTTAACTTTGGCCAGTTGCCTCAGGTGGAAAAAACTAGACTTTACAACAGACCGAATCTGGCTGTCAAGCTTTAGGTTGGTGTCCATTTTAAACCCAAGGTTAACAATTTCCGATTTGGCATATTCAGCCAAGGGACCCAAGTCTACAGAGACAGCGGCCCCCTTAGAGGAGTTGGTTCCCAGCACAATTACCTCAGTCTTTGAATCATTAAAATGTAAAAAGTTAAAAGCCATCCAGGCCTTAATGTCCTTTAAACAGTCCAATAATGAGCTGACAGAGAAACCATCCCTCTTATTTAGAGGGACATAAATCTGACAATCATCAGCATAACAATGAAAACAGATTCCATGTTTTCTGAGAATGGAGTCAAGGGGAAGCAAATACAAAGAAAACAGGACAGGGCCTAAAATAGAGCCTTGTGGAACCCCACAGGACAGAGGAGCAGAGGAGGACTGGAGATCTCCAAGTCCTTCTGTCCTTTAAGTAGGACCAGAACCACCTCAGAGCTGGGCCCTTTATACCAACCCAGTGTTTTAGGCGGAAGATCAAAATATCATGGTCCACTGTATAAAATGCAGCAGTTAAATCAAGCAGTACAAGGACCACACAGTCACCAGAATCAGAGGCTAGGAGAATGTCATGAAATACTCGCAGTAGAGCAGATTCAGTACTGTGTTTTGTTCTAAGACCAGATTGAAAGATCTCTAAAAGGTTGTGCTCATTTAAAAATGCTATTAACTGGCTATAAACGATTTTCTCTAAAAGCTTTGATAAAAAAGGTAATCTAGAGATTGGCCTAAAATTAGCAAAAACCAGTGGATCGAGCCCAGGTTTCTTAATGAGAGGTTTAACTATGGCATGTTTTTGGGGACCAGCCTAGAGGTTAGACTACTGTTTATAATGGTGAGAACAGATGGCCCTACAGTAAGAAAAACCTCTTTAAAAAGACGAGGGGGAAGAGCATCACAGGGTGAACCTGAGGGTTGCAAATGATCCACAATCTCCTGAACCTGAGACAAGGCGACAGGCTCAAACCGATGAAAGACAGCAGAGCACAAGCGAGGGACCGACGGGTCAAAAATAGGAGGAGAGATGTCATAGAGACTTTATTAATGAAAAAATTAAGAAAGTTTTCACAGGTTTCAGATGTGAATTCAAAACATACAGTCTGAGGAGCATTAAGGATTTTGCTAATAGACTGAAACAACACACGGGGTTTGTGACGGTTGGAAATAATAATATTAGCAAAGTGTTTCCTTTTAGAGTCTTTTACTGTGGACTGATAGAGACGCCGACAGTCTCTCAGCATTTGAAAGGACACTTGCAGTTTGTCCTGCTTCCACCTGCGTTCAGCTCTGCGGCACTCCCGCCTCACAGCACGAGTCTCGTCGTTCAGCCAGGGCTCAGATTTAGCTTTAGTTTGCCTGATTGTAAGTGGAGCTACAGCGTCCAATACAGTCTGGCAGGTGGAGTGAAAGCTGGAGCTGAGGTCGTCTGTAGAATTGTTCATGGATTCAGGAATCACATAGTTCTGGCTGAAGAGGACTGAGAACTGAGCAGCTGTGGAGGGGTTAATAACCCGAGAGAGCTGAGCACGACTTTAACAGTGTGACAAGGCAGGAAACGTGAAATACCACAGGCCCATGGTCTGAGAAAACAGCATCGCAAACCTCCAAGTTAAAGACAGGCAGACCATATGATAAGACCAGATCACGTGTGTGTCCACGCTCTGGGCCAAATTAAAAGAGTCAATAAGGTGTAAAAAGAGGCATGAAAGTCAGTCGTAGTAAGACAGAATACATGTGTGTAAACGAGAGGGAGCAAGGTAGAAGCGTGAGGTTACAGGGGGCTGAGGTGAAGAAGGTGCAGGAGTTGAAGTACTTGGGGTCATCAGTTCAGTGTGATGGGGAGTGTGGAAAAGAGGTGAAGAGGCGAGTGCAGGCGGGTTGGAATGGGTGGAGGAAAGTGTCAGGAGTGTTGTGTGACAGAAGAGTGTCAGCAAGACTCAAAGGAAAGGTGAACAGGACAGTGGTGAGACCAGCTCTGCTCTACGGGTTAGAGACAGTAGCAGTGAGAAAGAGACAAGAGGCAGAGATGGAAGCAGCAGAGATGAAGATGTTGAGGTTCTCCTTAGGAGTCACAAGGTTGGACAGAATAAGGAACGAGTCCATCAGAGGGACAGCACACGTTGCCTGTGTTAGAAACAAAGTCAGAGAGGCCAGATTGAGATGGTTTGGACATGTGCAGAGGAGGAATAGTGAATATATTGGTAGAAGGATGTAAGAGATGGAGCTGCCAGGCAAGAGGGCGAGAGGACGACCAAGGAGGAGATATATGGACGTTCTAACAGGGGACATGAGGTTAGCTGGTATCAGAGAGGAAGATGCCCAGGATAGAGTGAGGTGGAAAAGGATGATTCGCTGTGGCGACCCTTGATGGGAAAAGCCCAAAGAGAAGTAGTAATAAGGTGTTAAAAGTCATTAACCATGGGTTTGTCCGGACAACACACATGGATATTAAAATCACCAAGTAAAAGGACACAGTCATATTTGGGTATGACCTCAGCCAGGAAGTCATTGATAAAGTCCTTATTGTATTTCGGTGGTGTGTAGATCCCTCCACACAGTACAGGGGGAGAGCAGCCAAGCTCAAACAGACACATTTGGAAGCTGGATAAAGCGGTTTACACCGATACCGGCTCCGGTAAATAGCGGCTGGTTCTCCGCCTCGGCCCGACGTGCGGGCGAGTTAAAATAACTACAATCGGGAGGCAGGAGCTCCGCGAAAACGCTGGATTCACCAGCCTCAGCCCATGTGTCAGTCACACAGAAAAACTCCAAACCATTGGAAAGAAAGAAATCCTTAAGGACAAACGTTTTGTTTGTCAGGGATCTGGCATTTACCAGGCCAAACCTGGTGGGAGCTGGGGTGTTAGCCGACCAGGGTATCCGCTCGAGAGACCGCAGGTTCACTCCACGCTGGCGCGGACAAGGAGAGGGCGGTAGGCGGGAGGCGGGGCTGGAACAGCTCATCAGGGGCTGGACCAGCTCATCAGGGGCTGGAACAGCTCATCAGGGCCGACGATCGGTACCAACCAGGTGTTGACAGGCTCCAGCAAGCGCCGCGAAGGAAAGAAGCGATGAACCGAACCAAACTCAGCTCAGAGAGGAAGCACCACAACGAAGCACACAGACTTTCAGCCTAATCAACCTTCCAGTAAGTTCACCGCGACGGCAGTGGCGTTTCTGGCGTGGGGGTGGCCCAGGAGTGCCGCTCAGGTGCGCTGGGATTCCCGATCGAATGGGGGCAGCGTTTTATGTCCATCCTGGGTAATCCACACACAACTGTTATAAGCTGGCCTAAGATCCACTAGAGACTGACGACTGTAAACCAGCAGAGAGTTGACATTATGAAAAATAAGTGTCAAAAACAGCATATACACAAATGAAGTACGGAGAGACAGATGGAGAGACATAAACACAGGCGCCATCTTGAAACCCTAAAAATATATTTCAGCTTCATGCCGAACAGTGTGAAGCATATAGGACATAGTACATGTAACTTAATTCCTGTGTCCTGTACTAAATCAAACTTAAACTGAACAAATAAAATCAATGTAATGAAACACAAGTGAACAAAGAATAAATTCGTTTTTTTATTACTGTATTAATAAAGTAGAATAATGATCTCAAAATGTGGGCCTAAGGATTTATTGACTTCTGAAAATCCAATTAAATGATTTTACAACCAAAGTTTTTACTGCATATGTGCAGAAGTTACAGACAGTAACAGCCTGATCACTGACAGTCAACATGTGTCAGCTGGATGAAAAGCAGAAGTATCAGTGACGAGGTTTTTGTCACAGTATAAATCACTGTGATACGCGCTCAGTAGCAGAGCTGTCATATGTTTGACAGTAATAAACTGCAGAGTCTCCTGCCTCTGCACGTTTAATAATGAACTGATAATCAATGTTTGATGAGGCTTTAGAGTTGAATCGGTCTGAGGAGAATCCTGATCCAAAGGTGGGTGAACTGTAAGTGTGGTAAAAATAAAGAATAAACTGTGGAGCTTTACCAGGAACCTGTTTGTACCAACTGACAACGTAGCTTTCAGGTTTCTGAATGTTGCAGCTGAGAACAACTTCTTGTCCTGGAGAAACTGTGTGGACATCAGGCGTCTGGGTCAACACTTTAGCTGCATGAGCATCTGCAAACATACAGAGAAATACATGAGAGAAAGATTTCTGTTAGAAAATGTCTCCAATAACAGGAATGAGAGGAACATCTTACATGTCAGAGCAGTGATGAGAGAGCAGAGAGTCCCCAGCATGTTGTCAGTGTGTGGTGTTCAGCTGAGAGGTGAACAGGGTTGGAGTGTGAGGAGAAGACAGACGGAAGCTTTTAAAGACACTGAGGACAAGACAAGTGGAGGAGGAGTTTCAACATGTGACATGTGTTTTCATTCATAAATCATAAACATGATATATGTGAGTTTTTATATCTTTAACTTGGACTATTTGAAAAATTGTTCCATGTTAAAGATGTAAAAGTTTTTAGGTTTGTAGTTACAAGTCAAATCAGACAGTGAATAATGAGCAAACCATGATGGAAATGTGTTACTCTGATGTTCAGTTGTACAAGTTTCTAACATTTCTACCAGTAAAATCCAACTGTGGGATTTTTATCAAATTTATTTTAATGTCAACATTTTGAAAATGTGAAGCACTGCACTGAGTAATGAAGTGTTTTTCTGATGTTTTTGAAATAATGAAGTAGTAAAGGAATATTTGAGTCAGTTATATGTTTTTGTATTTCAAGCAACAGTAATGACTCTAGGGATGGAAGCTTTAATTTTGTAGTAAAGTGTAGATAATATCACATGTTAAACCTTCCATCTGTTTCTAAATTTCTTTCTATCACAAACAGGGTGAATTTATTTCAGCCAAGAAAAAGGTTTTTAATCCTGCAGATTGTGTGTGAAAACCTCAGTTAGAGTCAAAATGTGCCAGAGTCTCAAAAAGCAGAAGTATCAGTGACGAGCTTTTTGTCACAGTATAAATCACTGTGATACCCACTGGTTAGCAGAGGTGTCCCATGTGTTGCAGTAATAAACTGCTGAATCTCCCTCCACCACATTGTTGATTATCAATCGATAATCTGATTGTGACTGATGAGTTGATGTGAACTTTGGAGCCGAGAAACCAGAACCATAGCTCGGGGAGCTCCATCCATGATAAAAACTTAGTACATACTGAGGAACTCCTCCTGGAATCTGTTTATACCAGAAAGCATAATAACCAGTAACAGTCCCCAGGTTACAGTCTATGGTGACTGTGTCGCCTTTTGTCACTGACACAACAGCAGGTTTCTGTGTCACCACCGTCACACCACTCACACCTGGAAACAACAAGATGAACATGGAGTCAAGAGAAACACACAGACTGAAGGATCCACCATGAGCTCCAAGCTGCAGTAAGTCAGTCTCCTTACATGTTAGAGCAGTGATGAGAGAGCAGAGGGTCCCCAGCATGTTGTCAGTGTAGGTTGGAAAGTGACTTACTGCTGACACATCAGAGGCTTTGGAGGATGAAGAGAGGAGGAGCTGGAGGAGCAGTTTAATACAGACTGAAACGCACACACACCCACAGCAGGAAGAGCTTGAACTGTCCATCTGGAGACACTGACTGATTTGGTTACAGCTGTGTCAAAGCAGGAAATTTGTACTTTCTTTACCCTTATTAGACACGTTCATATTAGATATCATTAATCTATCTTTACAAACAGGATATGTACCAAAGGCCTATAAGGTAGCTGTAATCAAACCTCTACAAATAAAAACCTTGTCTGGATCTAGGTGTCTTAGCCAATTACAGACCAATATCCAATCTCCCCTTTATTTCTAAAATACTTGAAAAAGTAGTTGCAAAGCAATTATGTGACCACCTGCGCAGAAACAAGTTGTTTGAAGAATTTCAGTCAGGATTGAAGTCTGATTAAAGTCACCAACGATCTTGTGCTGGCTTCAGATAACGGACTTGTCTCTATACTAGTTCTGCTAGATCTTACTGCTGCATTTGACACCATTGATCACAGAATAATATTACAGAGACTAGAACATGTTATTGGAATTAAAGAAACTGCATTAAATTGGTTTAAATCTTAACTATCAGATAGATTCCAATTTGTTCATGTTAATGATGAATCTTCCACATACACAAAAGTTAGTTATGGGATTCCACAAGGCTCTGTATTAGGACCAATACTGTTTACTCTATATATGTCTCCCCTTGGCAACATTATTAGAAAACACATCAACACGCTGATGACACGCTGTTATATCTATCTATGAAACCTGATGAAACAAATACATTAATCAAACTACAAGCATGTCTAAAAGACATAAGGGACTGGATGACGTATAATTTCCTACTTCTAAACTCAGATAAAACTAAAGTTATTGTGTTTGGGCCTAAAAGTCTAAGAAACCTGTTTTCCAATCATATCGTTACTTTAGATGACATGACTCTGGCCCCAGTAGTACTGCAAGGAATCTCAGTAGTTTTTGACCAGGATTTGTAATTTAGCTCACATATAAAACAAATCTCTAGAACATCCTTCTTCCACCTAAGAAACATTGCCAAAATTAGGAGCCTCCTCTCTCAAAGTGATGCTGAAAAACTGGTCGGTGCGTTTGTTACTTCTAGATTGGATTACTGTAATTCTCTACTTTCAGGCTGCCCCAGTAACTCTCTGAAAAGCTTCAATTAATCCAAAATGCTGCAGCAAGATTACTCTCTGATATTGGTAAGAGAGATCATATTTCACCGTCATTAGCTTCTCTCCATTGGCTTCCCATTAAATGTAGAATAGAATTTCTTCTTACCTACAAAGGTCTAAACGGTCAAGCTCCATCCTACCTAAAAGATCTCCTAGTACCAGATCATCCTACTAGACACTACACAAACACTACACACCAGCTGTTACACATCGGTGGTATCAATGTATACATTTGATATTTATTTATTTCCATGGAGTCCTGTAATAATTTATTGTGAAACTGAGTAAAAACCAAGTTTATGAAGAGCTCACGCTGTAATATCCAACACATATTTTATCCAACATCATGCATTTAACCTTACTCAGTTATCAGTTATGTTCACTGCTGCAATTAAAAACATATTTCAGGTTCATGCTGTACAGTGTGAAGCATATGCGACATAGTACATGTAATTTAATTCCTGTGTCCTGCATTAAATTAAACTTAAACTGATCAAATACAATCGATGCAATAAAACAAAAGTGATAATGAACAAAGAATACATTCTTTTTTTTTACTACTGTATGAATACAGTATAATAACGATGGGACGGATTATTAAAAAGGATACAAAAATTTATTGGTTTGATTTTAAAACTATAGTTTTTACTGCATATGTGCAGAAGTTACAGACAGTAACTGTTTGATCACTGACAGTCAACATGTGTCAGCTGGATGAAAAGCAGAAGTATCAGTGACGAGGTTTTTGTCACAGTTTAAATCACTGTGACACGTACTCTTTAGCAGAGTTGTCCCATGTCCTGCAGTAATAAACTGCAGAATCTCCCTCCACCACATTGTTGATGATCAATCAATAATCTGATTGTGACTGATGAGTGGATGTGAACTTTGGAGACGAGAAACCAGAACCATAAGTTGAAGATGAAAAGGAATGATAAAAATACAGAAGAAACTGAGGAACTCCTCCTGGAATCTGTTTATACCAGGAAGCAATCTGATCAGTAACAGTCCCCAGGTTACAGTCCATGGTGACTGTGTCGCCTTTTGTCACTGACACAACAGCAGGTTTCTGTGTCACCACCGTCACACCACTCACACCTGGAAACAACAAGATGAACATGGAGTCAAGAGAAACACACAGACTGAAGGATCCACCATGAGCTCCAAGCTGCAGTAAGTCAGTCTCCTTACATGTTAGAGCAGTGATGAGAGAGCAGAGGGTCCCCAGCATGTTGTCAGTGTAGGTTGGAAAGTGACTTACTGCTGACACATCAGAGGCTTTGGAGGATGAAGAGAGGAGGAGCTGGAGGAGCAGTTTAATACAGACTGAAACGCACACACACCCACAGCAGGAGGAGCTTGAACTGTCCATCTGGAGACACTGACTGATTTGGTTACAGCTGTGTCAAAGCAGGAAATTTGTACTTTCTGCCGCTGCTCCTGTTTATTACAGACAAGTTAAAAAAATGGTTCTAAAGTCGATGTGACGTGAGAAAAAGAGGCAGAAGCCTCAGAGCTTTGTAGATGTTGGAATTTTTTGTGTATAATGTTTAAAAATTATAGTTCCAATTTTATACAAAATAGACAGTTTTTTCATTATACTGGTTTTGTTTTGCTCATAACATTATAACTAATTAAATGACTGAACTTCTCATTTACACGGAGCTAAAGATAAAGAGATGAAGCCCACATGTGCATCCTGGGAAGAAACAGAGAGAAGTAGAGAGGTGATGCTTCACTGGTTCACTATCACTTCATTTTATCTTAAACACACTCTCACTAGATGATAAAACATTAAGTACAAATATTGTTTACTTTTTCTTCTGTTGTAAATCAATATCTCATCCAAGTACAGTGTTTTTATATTGGAGAGATTAACACTAACTCAAATCAGAGTAAAATAGAAAATAGCTTGGAATTAACGCCTCCACCTTAATCTTACTACATGTGTTACAACGTTGGCTGACATATTATTAATAACATGTAAAACAGGAACAAACACACAGTGACAGACTGACCAGACAGGCTTCATTTTAAATCATACAACATTGATTAAAGTTATTAAAATGTAAAGACACAGATAAAACAAGCACAGTCCTTCATGTCGGGAAAGTCTTGACAGACAGTTTTGCAGTGTGATCACCTAACAAATGTTATACAGAGGCAGACAGACAGACAACAATTTACAACTTTGGATAAATTAGAATCACCAAGCCTTCAAATATGACGTGAAAGTGCTAACCACTCCACACGTGCAATGTCGAATTTAAGACATTCAATGAAAACATAAAATACGATTTCAGGAAAAAAGTTAATTTAACCTGTGAATCAGGTGATTTTTAGTTTTGTTTCCTGCAGTAGGATCCATGTTGTCACCTACTGTCACAATTACTGCAACTAGACGAGCAAATACAATCTGTTTTTTTATTTTGAGTTTAGTGTCTGCAATATTTTTTGTACTTTAAAAATAATGTGTAGAACGACAAGAACAAAACTGTTGGATAGAAATTTTAACTAATGTAAAATTAATGGTGTATCAGGAGCAGGTTTTTAGAGGACCCAGAAAGACGCAAGTACAAGTGAGTGGAAGAAAGTGATTTATTGTAATGATAAATGGATGAGATGACACAGGAGGCTTCGGCCGGTAGGGACACCCGGAGTAGCTCACAGTGAGGGAGAATTGGCAGAGTCTGAGGGGAAGAGAGAGAGAAACTATCGAGTGAAACCTTGTGAATGAGATCGGTCCTACTGTGATGTTGAGAGCTGGCAGGATGTCGGAAGGGTTCGGTTCTACGGAGGTGGACACGTGGAGAGACCTGGAGAAACTAAGGGCGGCTGACAACGTCAGGGAGAAAAGCAGGTACAAAGTAACAACTGAAAGGAACGTCCACGAGAAATTAACAAAACATGACAAGTCACGAGCTCCGACTAAAACTAAGTAAAAACTGACGACACAGAGCGAACATGAACGATAATCTGGCACAGGGAAGCGGGAAGGCGGGGCTTATGTAGGAGTGGCACAGGTGACGCGAATCGGGTCTAATGAGCAGAGTAGAGAGAGACAGAGAACCGTTACCAGGGCAACAAGGATCAATGCCGAGACCGTGACCGTTTTGGGACGGGATGAATCTTGAGTGACCCAGGAGTCTTAACCTCACCGCCACGGGGTTGATGATCTTAGCCACGGGGAAAGGGCCAAGAACCTCGGAACCAGCTTACGGCTCTCTGCGCGGAGAGCCAGACCCGCTGACCGACTCGATACCGAGGAGCGCGGCTGCGACGGCTGTCAGCATAACGTGTTATAGGCTGCGGAAGACCTGAGCCCGTCTCCAGACCAGACGACAACGCCGAACAGAAGCCTGAGCGGAGGGAACAGAGGACTCTCTGTCCCCGGACTCAAACAGCGGGGTTGGTACCCGTAGACCACTTGGAACGGTGTGAGCCCGTGGCGGAGGACGGCAAGGAGTTATGCGCATACTCAAGCCAGATCACATTCCTAGACCAGGAGGACGGTTCCCTGGAGCACAGGAGACGGAGACCGACTTCCAAACCTTGATTTAAGCGCTCGGTCTGGCCGTTGGAATGGGGATGGAAACCGGAGGACAGACTGATGGACACACCGAGCAACCCGAAAAAGTGAGTGAGACAGAGACACTTTGTTGGACTGGAGCTCAGCGCTGGACGGAGGGAAGACGGTCAGGACAGGAGGAGGGAGACTGGAGCCTGAAGACAAATGGAGGACACTCGGAAAATGACATGTTACCTTAATGACGTAATGTGGCTTCTTGTCTGGCAGATGTGGCTCTTCTATATTGAGAAGAACTGTTTTTGTGGATGAACTTGGTTTGTCTGTTCATAGGGGAAATTCACAAAATAAAAAGACAATATCTTTATGGTGTGTAATCACTGCTGCTCTGTGTTTTTATGTTGTTGAAAAGTGTAACCAAGAAAGTCGTCAAAACCACAAACACTACACACCAACTGTTGATGTATACATTTGATATTTTCTATTTCCTTAGTGTCCTGTAGTAATTTACAGTGAAATTGAGTCAAAAACCAAGTAATGTAAAAAATATGCAACATATGAAGAGCTCAGACTGTAATATCCAATAGATATTTTATCCAACATCATGTAGTTAAACTTAATCAGTTATTAGTTATGTTCACTGCTGCAATTAAAAATATATTTCAGGTTCATGCCGTACAGTGTGAAGCATATAGGACATAGTACATGTAATTAATTTTGTGTATCCTGTACTAAATGAAACTTAAACTGAACAAATAAAATCAATGTAATAAAACACAAGTGATAATGAAGAAAGAATAAATTTGTTTTTTTATTACTGTATTAATAGAGTATAATAATGATCTCTAAATGTGGGCCAAAGGATTTAATAACTGCTGAAAATTCAATTAAATGTTTATAAATCCATTGTTTTTACTGCATATGTGGAGTGGGCCAATCCCTGACTGCACTCACATTCCCTGGGTCCATCTTTATATTGGCAGAGGAGATGATGTAACCCAAGAAGGAGACGGAGGATGAATGGAAAACACTTCTCTGCCTTGACAAAGACATAGTTCTGGTCCAAAGACTGAGCACCTTGCGCACGTGTGTAACATGTTTGGTTTCAGACGTGGAGAAGATCAGAATGTCGTCAAGATAAACAAACACAAACTTTTTCAGCATGTCTCCCAGCACATCATTAACCAGGTGGTTAATAAAGACAGCAGGGGCGTTGGTCAAGCCAAGCCAGTCTTCTGGATGAGGAACAGATGGTAAGCATCACGAAGATCTAACTCAGTGAAAATTATGGCACCCTGCAGGAGCTCAAAAGCAGAGGATATGAGAGGAAGCAGGTAGCGGTTACGGATGGTAATTTGATTGAGACCCCGATAATTTATACACGGACAGAGACTCCTCCTTCCTGACAAAAAAAAAACCCTGCACCTGCAGACAAGCAAGAAAGATGGATGAGTCCTCCTGCCAAAGACTTTTTAATATATTTCTTCATAGCCTCGCACTCGGGGCCGGAGAAGGAATATAATCCTCCTCGTGGAGGCATGGAACCAGGCAACAGGTCAATGGAACAGTCATAAGGATGATGGGGGGGCAGAGAGGTAGATTTGCTCTTGCTAAAAACCAATTTAAGATTGTGATATGCCTTAGGGATGTTGGAGAGATCTATATCCTCACTAGAGGATCCTGAAGGAGAAGTAGAAAGTAGACCTGACGGTTGCAGAGACTGGAACAGGAAACCCCACAGCTCACTACTCTCCCCTCCACCCAACAGATCTGGGTGGGATGTCGAGCTAGCCATGTGGAACCAAGAATAAGGGGCTGCTGAGGGGACCGAATGACTTGGAAGGTAACTTTCACGTTGTCTGTATGCATAGTGAGGGGAGCTGTCTGCAGGGCACCAGGATTCAAATATGTGGTCGTCTAAGGCTCGGATGACCACTGGCTTGGAATGAGGGTTGAATGAAAGGGAATGAGGAAGGCGTAGCTTGCGAGCTAAACACTCATCAATGAATTCAGAGTCCGCTCCGGAGTCAATCAGTGCAGACAGGGGAACCAACCGGTTAACCAACTGAAGAGCAACCTGGAGACAGGGACGAGAGATGGGAGAGGGGTTAGAACAGAATTGGCTCAGCAGTTTCCCCCTTGTTCCTGCTGAGCCCTCCCTTTTAGCGGACAGGACCTAATTCTGTGGTCAGAACAGCCACAATAACAACAGAGCCCATTCTGGAACCCGCACTCTCGCTCCTCCGGTGTTAGGCGCCTTTCCCAGCTGCTTTGGTTAAGAAATAATTTGACTTCATATTGTCTCATATATTATGTAAAGAGCATTTTTCAAACTCATTTTTACTATTGACCTTTGTGTAAATACATCTGCAGTTTTATTTTTCACCTGGTGGTGAATGAGGATCAGCTTCATGATTTTAAGACTTTTTTTGGGTAATAAATTTAGGAAGCAAACAGACACTTTTATTCAGAGTGTGTATGTTTATAACTACAATCACACATACATATATATTAACTAAAACAATTACTGATACTTTTCCTCTTTATTTAAGTTCTACCATAGATACTGAGACGAGGCCTGCGGGTGCATCCTGCGAAGCAGGAGAGGGAGGAGCAGAGAAGAGATACTTCACAGACCCACAATAAAATGTTTTTTTCACTTCTGAGAAATAACTTTATTATTAGGACGATTTCAATCAGAAAAATGCTTTGATCAATTTTTGCTCTATTTGTATATTAAACCAAAAATCCAGCAATATCAAAGCTGTTACATCACCTCCAACTAACTGTCTCAACACGTATTACAAACATACACACACATTTTTTCTTACAGCATACAGAAGCAGATGTTAAATGCTTGTTCTGCTTCTCTACTATTGTTCAGTTGGACACTTTCACTTGTTCATGTTTTTCTCTGGACAGACAGACTAGAACAGCCTTTATTCTCTACAACATCCTTCTTCCACCTATGGAACATTGCCAAAATTACGAGCATCCTCTCTCAAAGTGATGCTGAAAAACTGGTCCATGCGTTTGTTACTTCTAGATTGGATTACTGTAATTCTCTACTTTCAGGCTGCCCCAGTAACTCTCTAAAAAGCTTCAATTAATCCAAAATGCTGCAGCAAGATTACTGACTGATATTGGTAAGAGAGATCATATTTCACCGTCATTAGCTTCTCTCCATTGGCTTCCCATTAAATGTAGAATAGAATTTCTTCTTACCTACAAAGGTTTAAACGGTCGAGCTCCATCCTACCTAAAAGATCTCCTAGTACCAGATCATCCTCATAGACACTACACAAACACTACACACCAGCTGTTACACATCGGTAGTATCAATGTATACATTTGATATTTATTTATTTCCATAGAGTCCTGTAATAATTTACTGTGAAACTAAGTAAAAACCAAGTAATTTAAAAAATATGCAACATATGAAGAGCTCACAAAGTAATATCCAATAAATATTTTATTCAACATCATGTATTTAACCTTATTCAGTTATGTTCACTGCTGAAATTAAAAATATATTTCAAGTTCATGCTGTACAGTATGAAGCATATAGGACATAGTACATGTAATTTAATTCCTGTGTCCTGTACTAAATCAAACTTAAACTGATCAAATAAAACTGATGTATTAAAATACAACTGATAATGAACAAAGAATAAATTTGTTTTTATTACTGTATTAATAGAGTATAATAATGTCCTCTAAATGAGGATTTAAAAACTGCTGAAGATCCAATTACATGTTTAAAAATCCATTGTTTTTACTGCATATGTGCAGAAGTTACAGACAGTAACTGCCTGATCACTGACAGTCAACATGTGTCAGCTGGATGAAAAGCAGAAGTATCAGTGACGGTTTTTGTCACAGTGTAAATCACTGTGATACGCGCTCTTTGCAGAGCTGTCATATGTTTGACAATAATAAACTGCTGAATCTCCCTCCACCACATTGTTGATTATCAATCGATAATCTGATTGTGACTGATGAGTGGATGTGAACTTTGGAGACGAAAACCAGAACCATAAGTTGGCGATGAATTGGGATGATAAAAAACAGAACAAACTGAGGAACTCCTCCTGGAATCTGTTTATACCAGCGAGCAGCACTGTTGGTAACAGTCCCCAGGTTACAGTCCATGGTGACTGTGTCGCCTTTTGTCACTGACACAACAGCAGGTTTCTGTGTCACCACCGTCACACCACTCACACCTGGAAACAACAAGATGAACATGGAGTCAAGAGAAACACACAGACTGAAGGATCCACCATGAGCTCCAAGCTGCAGTAAGTCAGTCTCCTTACATGTTAGAGCAGTGATGAGAGCAGCAGAGGTCCCCAGCATGTTGTCAGTGTAGGTTGGAAAGTGACTTACTGCTGACACATCAGAGGCTTTGGAGGATGAAGAGAGGAGGAGCTGGAGGAGCAGTTTAATACAGACTGAAACGCACACACACCCACAGCAGGAGGAGCTTTGAATGTGATTATAAAATATATATTTTGACAGTTCATTAACACACCAATAAATTCTCAAATCTTCAAAACTTTCACACTTGTTGTTTTTGTGTCTCATACTGTATCTGCTGCAGTTAATGTTAAAATTTAATTAAACAATTCTATTAAACAATAATTACTCTCCAATGTAACATTCACACTTAGTTTATTTGAAATTAAAAAATTACCAAACCTAATGTTGCAATACTGCTTGAAAAGAAACATGGTTTATATCTGTAACTGTTACTGGATGTAATTTCTTTAGTTTGTTACTGTTTGTTCTTTTATTTGTGTGTTTCTAGTCATGGACAGTTTCTTCTTCTTTCACAGAGAGAAGTTTGACCACTTCATTTACATGGAGCTAGAAATGAAGAGAGGAGGCCTGCAGGTGCATCCTGGGAAGGAAGAGAGGGAGGAGCAGAGAGGTGACGCTTCACTGATGGAGGATGCAAATTCATCTAAAGATTCATATGAAACTCATCATGGCAGCAACGACAACTGTGCTTGAGCTAAAATTATGAAATATTGCTCTCTACTGTTCATTTATTACACCTCACTACACTCATCTATTTTTAGATTTGCAGCAAATTATGAATTTATATGTTTTATAGTGAAATAAATAGTTTGAAAACATTGATCTACATGTCATATTAACCAAATGACCACAGAGGATGAATATTCATTTATTACACTGCACTAAACTAATTTTTTAAGCACTTCTTTTGTATATATTTTTTTGATTTACTGCGAATTAAGATATCATACGTTTTAAACTGAAATAAATATCTTGAAAAACATTGATGTACATGTTACATTAACCACATCACCACAGAGGATGAATATTTATGATGCTTTTTATTGGAATAAAACAAATGCAGCAATAAGACAAACGATCTACACTCAATAACACGTGCACATGACTGACAATGTTGCTTTGCTGTGTTTTCTACATTTCTAACATGGAAACACTGGAATGAGCAAACAGCACAGACAGGAAAGAAGCAGATGTTGGATGGTCGTTCTGCTCCTCTACTGTCCTTCAGTGGGACACTTTGACTTGTTGATGCTTTTCTCGGAAAACTGGGAGCCCAAAGACACTTTACATTTGTAAACCTTATCCGTGTTCCAGTCGGACGCCTGGATTTCAGAGAACTGCTGATTCGGAAAGTCTGGTCTGGTTGCTGAACAGCAGTGCTGGTAGAGATCCCACTGCTCACTGGACTCCCAGCAGCCGACCAGGTCACATCTGCAAAAGGCACAGACTGACTGGACAGACAGACCAGAGACACTTTGTTGGTCTGGAGCTCAGCGCTGGACGGAGGGAAGACGGTCAGGACAGGAGGAGAGAGACTGGAGCCTGAAGACAAATGGAGGACACTCGGAAAATTACAAGAAAAGAAATGGGCAGGACATTCTGAAAACAACTAGCAATAAAACATTAACTCAAAGCTCTAATAAAATTATGAAGAACAAACCCATTACCAATCATTCAAACACTTTATGATGTGATATATTATTAATTTTCTCAGACACAAGTTTAAAGATGGCTTGACTATTTCTGCATTAATTCTTCCTCTGTGACGTTATACATAAAATGTGGATTCTAAGACAATAAACTTCTGTCTGTGGTTTTATCGATGTCAGTCGACAAACCAACAACAAAAAAAGTAAAAAAAGAAATCTTAAGGTGAATTCAAATAACTTCTGGAGTTTGTAAAATGTATATACACATTACAAAAACTGACAGTTTTACTTTTAAAAACCTTTTAGTAGTAGTAACAATGCTGCATCGGTTTTATAACCAGTCAAAGATTTAGAATATTATTTTAAACATGTTTTCAAATATTTAAATATTTTGCAGGTCTTAAGTCACAATTTCAAATAGTATAAAGAAAGGACACGTTTGCTGTTTTCAAACCATTAGTAACAAATAAAAGGATTATTGTGTATAAAAATACATCCCAAAGAGAAAATCTCTCTGCTTTCCTGATGAATTAAACTGTACTTACCCGTCACAGTCAGCTTGGTGCCTTGTCCGAATACCACAGTGCTTCAGTTTGTGCACATGTCTGTACAAAAACCTCCTGACTCTCACTGATGAGACGAGTGGAACTGAAACATCCTGTTCACACCAACTTTCACTGTCAACAGCTCATTCACTCCATTAATCTGTTGTTATTCAAAAACACTGTTGGATTTCATGATAAGTCTGAATATTGTTGAATGATTCTGTGTTTGTGGTAGAAACATTAAAATTCAAATATCATGAGTAATTTAATGTCCAAAACTTTTTAATAAGAGAAAAACTGGATCTAAAAGTTTCTCCAGTGTAATTCTTTTATTCTCTTTGATGACAGTTTGTTAATGTCCTTCCTTCTTTAGTTGTCAGTTTTCTACTTTAAATAGTTTGTTTTCTCTCCTAAAATCTGTTGTGAATTTCTCACTGAGGTTTTTGTCACTGTGTGATTCACTGTGATACAGCTGCTGAAGCAGAGTCGTCCCATGTTTGACAGTAATAAACTGCAGAGTCTCCTGCCTCTGCACGTTTAATAATGAATTGATAATCAATGTTTGAGGAGGATTTAGAGTCAAATAAGATCCGAGGAGAATCCTGATCCAAAGTTGGGTGAACTGCAAGAACGATAAAATAACAGAACATACTTCACTGATGTCAGTTTTTCTACCTCTTTCGATTTTATTATGTTGATATTATGTTACAGATGCTGAATTGAAAACATTTTATATCTAAAACAGTTTATAGTTTCATGTTTTCCCCAAGATTGTAATTACAGCAAGTGTCAATCAAAAAAAAAAGCTGACGCCAACATGTCTGTTCAAGTTTCATCTCAGGATTATCAGACTTTTCTGAAGGACCTTTCAACAACACGGTGTGATTCATTTTATTAAAGACTCCTGGAATTAAAGTTACTTTCAACATTTGGTTTGGTTGGATTGTAGCTGCACTAAAGATAAAGAGAAAAGTCAGTAAGGCTGTAACTATGTGAGTGTGAATACAGTATAAAAATGTCCTCTAAATGTGAGAGTCAGGATTTATTAAATTATGAAAATAAAATTGATTATAGATCCATAGTTTTTACTGCATATGTGCAGAAGTTACAGACAGTAACTGCCTGATCACTGACAGTCAACATGTGTCAGCTGGATGAAAAGCAGAAGTATCAGTGACGAGGTTTTTGTCACAGTGTAAATCACTGTGATACGTACTTGTTAGCAGAGCTGTCCCATGTTTTACAGTAATAAACTGCTGAATCTCCCTCCACCACATTGTTGATTATTAATCGATAATCTGATTGTGACTGATGAGTGGATGTGAACTTTGGAGCCGAGAAACCAGAGCCATAAGTTGGAGATGAATAGGAATGATGAAAATACAGAACAAACTGAGGAACTCCTCCTGGAATCTGTTTATACCAGCGAGCAGCATTGTTAGTAACAGTCCCCAGGTTACAGTCCATGGTGACTGTGTCGCCTTTTGTCACTGACACAACAGCAGGTTTCTGTGTCACCACCGTCACACCACTCACACCTGGAAACAACAAGATGAACATGGAGTCAAGAGAAACACACAGACTGAAGGATCCACCATGAGCTCCAAGCTGCAGTAAGTCAGTCTCCTTACATGTTAGAGCAGTGATGAGAGAGCAGAGGGTCCCCAGCATGTTGTCAGTGTAGGTTGGAAAGTGACTTACTGCTGACACATCAGAGGCTTTGGAGGATGAAGAGAGGAGGAGCTGGAGGAGCAGTTTAATACAGACTGAAACGCACACACACCCACAGCAGGAGGAGCTTGAACTGTCCATCTGGAGACACTGACTGATTTGGTTACAGTTGTGTCAAAGCAGGAAATTATTACTTTCTGCTGCTGCTCCTGTTTATTACAGACAAGTTAAAAAAATGGTTCTAAAGTCGATGTGACGTGAGAAAAAGAGGCAGAAGCCTCAGAGCTTTGTAGATGTTGCAGTGTTTTGTGTATATCGTTTTACATTAGATTAGATTAAACTTTATTGTCATTACACATGTACAGGTACAAGGCAACAAAATGCATTTTATGTCTAACCACAAGTGCAATAAGCAGCAAGTGCAGGATACAGGTTGTTGTTAACTAGAACAGAAATTTACAGATATATAAGGCTATATAGTGGTTGCTATAGTAATCAGCAATATACCAGTTGATATGAATATAATGTGCAGTGACTTACGCTCCGCAGCAGAGCAGTTCTCATACCAGACTGTGACACAGCTGGTTAGGATGCTCTCTATTGTGCAGCAGTAGAAATTGACCAGGATAGTCGAGGGAAGATGGTTTTTCTTGAGTGTTCTCAAGAAGAAGAGGCGCTGGTGAGCCTTCCTGATTAGGCTGGAGGTGTTGGTGGTCCAGGACAGGTCCTCCGAGATGTGGGTCCCGGGAACTTGAAGGATGAAACAGGCTCAACGGCCAACCCGTTACCGTGTCAAAGCAGGAAGTTACTACTTGCTGGTGCTGCTCCTGTTTATTACAGACAAGTTAAAAATTGGTTCTAAAGTCGATGTGACGTGAGAAAAAGAGGCAGAAGAGTCAGAGCTTTGCAGATGTTGGATTATTTTATGTAGAATGTTTAAAAATAATAGTTCCAATTTTTACAAAAGAGACAGTTTTTTCATTATACTGGTTTTATTTTGCTCATAACATTTTAACTAATAAAATGACTGAGCTTCTCATTTACATGGAGCTAAAGATAAAGAGATGAAGCCTACATGTGCATCCTGGGAACAAACAGAGAGAAGTAGAGAGGTGATGCTTCACTGGTTCACTTTCACTTCATTTTATCTTAAACACACTCTCACTAGATGATAAAACATTAAGTACAAATATTGTTTACTTTTGCTTCTGTTGTAAATCAATATCTCATCCAAGTACGGTGTTTTCAGAGAGATTAACACTAATTCAAATTAGAGTGAAATAAGATAAGATAAGATAGAACTTTATTAATCCCACAGTGGGGAAATTCTGGTGTAAGATTGCACAAATTTGTGTCACTGCAGAAACACATTATATAGTCTTATGGCTGTGGGGAGGAATGATCGACGGTCGCCTCCTTCCTGCACTGTGGGTGTAACAGTCTAGTGCTGATGGAGCTGCTCAGAGCCTCCACAGTGAGGTGCAGGGGTGGGAGGGGTTATTATCCATGATGGATGTTAGTTTGGCCAACATCCTTCTGTCCGCCACCTCCTCGATGGTGTCCAAAGTGCAGCCCAGGACAGAGCCAGCTCTCTTAATCAGCTTGTTAAGTCTCTTCCTGTCTCTGCTCTCAGCCCAGCATACAACACCATAGAGGACTGCTGAGGCCACCACAGTGTTGAAGGATGTCCGTAACAGCTCCCTGCACACACCAAAGGACCTCAGTCTCCTCAGCAGGTGGAGGCGACTCTGGTCCTTTCTGTACAGAGAGTCTGTGTTGTTCGTCCAGTCCAGTTTTTTGTTTAGGTGGACACCCAGGTATTTAAAGGTGTCCACAATCTCAATGTCTGAGCCCTGGATGCTCACCGTTGTGTGTGGTGGAAGGTTCCGTCTGAAGTCACGCACCAACTCCTTAGTCTTACTGGTGTTCAGGATCAAATAATTGTTCTCACACCAGTCCACAAAGTCCGAGATGACCCCCCTGTATTCCTGCTCATTCTCACCCAGTACACAACCGACCATGGCTGTGTCATCTGAGAATTTCTGCAGGTGACAGAGGTGGGAGTTGTACTTGAAGTCTGACGTGTAGAGTGTGAAAAGAAAAGGGGAGAGTACCGTCCCTGAGGTGGCCCCGTGCTGCAGACCACCACATCCGACACACAGTCCCGCAGCCTCACGAACTGCGGCCTGTCCATGAGGTAGTTGATGGTCCAGGCAGCTAGATGTTGGTCCACGCCTGCCACCTCCAGCTTCCCCCTCAGCAGTGATGGCTGGATGGTGTTGAAAGCACTGGAGAAGTCAAAGAACACGACCCTTACGGTACTCCCAGGGGACTCCAGGTGAGACAGGGCCCAGTGCTGCAGGTAGATGATGGCGTCGTCCACCCTGATGCCAGGTCGATAGGAAAACTGCAGCAGGTCCAGTGCTGACCTCACCTGAGTGTGGAGGTAGCCAAGGATGCTCCTCTCCATAGCCTTCATCAGGTGGGAGGTTAAGGCGACAGGTCTGTAATGGTTCAGCTCCTCGGGATGTGATACTTTTGGAACCGGAAGCAGACAGGATGTTTGCCGAAGCACTGGTACTTTCTCCAGTCCAAGGCTCAGGTTGGATAGTGACAGAACAACCTCACAGAGCTGGTCTGCACACTCCCTGAGGAGCCTGGAGCTAATGTTGTCAGGCCTGTGGCCCCTGGCCTTAGTCTTCCCTAACTCTTTCCTAACCTGGTCCACAGTGAGGCAGAGGGGGGTGGTCGGTGACTGGTCTGGAGCTGTGGGTTGTTGGGAGCTCTCTGTGACAGTGGGAGGAGGGGCAGAGTGGTCTGCATGGAGCTGAGGTGTGAAGAGCTACAGCTGGGAGGAGACGACTGGACTGGAGCGGTGCGAAGAGGGAGCCATGTGAGTGGGGGCTGGGGACTGGGCAGAATCAAATCTGTTAAAGAACAGATTTAATTCATTTGCCCAGGTCTGGTCATCCGTGGCCTGTCGACCATCCCCACCCTCACCATGGCCTGAGATGTGTTTCAGTCCTCTCCACACCTCACGGACGTTGTTCTGCTCCAGACGATGCTCCAGTTTCTTCCTGTAGCTGTTGTTGCACCTGCTGATTTTGAATTTTAATTCCCGCTGCAGTCTGCCCAGCTCCTCCGTGTCCCCAGAGAGAAAGGCCCTCTTCTTTTCATTCAGCAGGGGCTTCAGCTCAGGGCCCACCCAGGACTTGTTGTTGGGAAAACACCGCACTGTCTTGGATGGCACAGTGTCTTCCGCACAGAAGTTTATATAGTCCGTGATACAGTCTGTGAGACTGTCGATGTCCTCCCCATGTGGACTGCGGAGAATGTCCCAGTCTGTGGTGTTGAAACAGTGAAAAAGTGAATAATGTGTCTGATTCGCAGAAGAGAAACATGTTTCAGTGATATGAATAAACCATGTTATTCTTGTTCATTGATCATTTGTAGAATATGTGCACGTTCATATGTTTGGAGTGTAGATAATATCACATGTTAAACCTTCCATCTGTTTCTAAGCTTCTTTCTATCACAAACAGGGTGAATTTATTTAAGCCAAGAAAAGGGTTTTTAATCCTGCAGATTGTGTGTGAAAACCTCAGAGTCAAAATGTGCCAGAGTTTAAAAAAGCAGAAGTATCATTGAAGAGGTTTTTGTCACAGTATAAATCACTGTGATACGTTCTCGGTAGCAGAGCCGTCCCATGTTTTACAGTAATAAACTGCTGAATCTCCCTCCACCACATTGTTGATTATCAAACGATAATCTGATTGTGACTGATGAGTGGATGTGAACTTTGGAGCCGAGAAACCAGATCCATAAGTTGGAGAAGAATAGGAATGATGAAACTTTAGAACAAACTGAGGAACTCCTCCTGGAATCTGTTTATACCAGCGAGCAGCACTGTTGGTAACAGTCCCCAGGTTACAGTCCATGGTGACTGTGTCGCCTTTTATCACTGACACAACAGCAGGTTTCTGTGTCACCACCGTCACACCACTCACACCTGGAAACAACAAGATGAACATGGAGTCAAGAGAAACACACAGACTGAAGGATCCACCATGAGCTCCAAGCTGCAGTAAGTCAGTCTCCTTACATGTTAGAGCAGTGATGAGAGAGCAGAGGGTCCCCAGCATGTTGTCAGTGTAGGTTGGAAAGTGACTTACTGCTGACACATCAGAGGCTTTGGAGGATGAAGAGAGGAGGAGCTGGAGGAGCAGTTTAATACAGACTGAAACGCACACACACCCACAGCAGGAGGAGCTTGAACTGTCCATCTGGAGACACTGACTGATTAGTTTACAGTTGTGTCAAAGCAGGAAATTTGTACTTTCTTTACCCTTATTAGACACGTTCATATTAGATATCATTAATCTATCTTTACAAACAGGATATGTACCAAAGGCCTATAAGGTAGCTGTAATCAAACCTCTACAAATAAAAACCTTGTCTGGATCCAGGTGTCTTAGCCAATTACAGACCAATATCCAATCTCCCTTTATTTCTAAAATACTTGAAAAGTAGTTGCAAAGCAATTATGTGACCACCTGCGCAGAAACAAGTTGTTTGAAGAATTTCAGTCAGGATTGAAGTCTGATTAAAGTCACCAACGATCTTGTGCTGGCTTCAGATAACGGACTTGTCTCTATACTAGTTCTGCTAGATCTTAATGCTGCATTTGACACCATTGATCACAGAATAATATTACAGAGACTAGAACATGTTATTGGAATTAAAGGAACTGCATTAAATTGGTTTAAATCTTATCTATCACATAGATTCCAATTTGTTCATGTTAATGATGAATCTTCCACATACACAAAAGTTAGTTATGGGATTCCACAAGGCTCTGTATTAGGACCAATACTGTTTACTCTATATATGTCTCCCCTTGGCAACATTATTAGAAAACACATCAACACGCTGATGACACGCTGTTATATCTATCTATGAAACCTGATGAAACAAATACATTAATCAAACTACAAGCATGTCTAAAAGACATAAGGGACTGGATGACGTATAATTTCCTACTTCTAAACTCAGATAAAACTAAAGTTATTGTGTTTGGGCCTAAAAGTCTAAGAAACCTGTTTTCCAATCATATCGTTACTTTAGATGACATGACTCTGGCCCCAGTAGTACTGCAAGGAATCTCAGTAGTTTTTGACCAGGATTTGTAATTTAGCTCACATATAAAACAAATCTCTAGAACATCCTTCTTCCACCTAAGAAACATTGCCAAAATTAGGAGCCTCCTCTCTCAAAGTGATGCTGAAAAACTGGTCGGTGCGTTTGTTACTTCTAGATTGGATTACTGTAATTCTCTACTTTCAGGCTGCCCCAGTAACTCTCTGAAAAGCTTCAATTAATCCAAAATGCTGCAGCAAGATTACTGTCTGATATTGGTAAGAGAGATCATATTTCACCGTCATTAGCTTCTCTCCATTGGCTTCCCATTAAATGTAGAATAGAATTTCTTCTTACCTACAAAGGTCTAAACGGTCAAGCTCCATCCTACCTAAAAGATCTCCTAGTACCAGATCATCCTACTAGACACTACACAAACACTACACACCAGCTGTTACACATCGGTGGTATCAATGTATACATTTGATATTTATTTATTTCCATGGAGTCCTGTAATAATTTATTGTGAAACTGAGTAAAAACCAAGTTTATGAAGAGCTCACGCTGTAATATCCAACACATATTTTATCCAACATCATGCATTTAACCTTATTCAGTTATCAGTTATGTTCACTGCTGCAATTAAAAACATATTTCAGGTTCATGCTGTACAGTGTGAAGCATATGCGACATAGTACATGTAATTTAATTCCTGTGTCCTGCATTAAATTAAACTTAAACTGATCAAATACAATCGATGCAATAAAACAAAAGTGATAATGAACAAAGAATGCATTCTTTTTTTTTACTACTGTATGAATACAGTATAATAATGATGGGACGGATTATTAAAAAGGATACAAAAATTTATTGGTTTGATTTTAAAACCATAGTTTTTACTGCATATGTGCAGAAGTTACAGACAGTAACTGCCTGATCACTGACAGTCAACATGTGTCAGCTGGATGAAAAGCAGAAGTATCAGTGACGAGGTTTTTGTCACAGTGTAAATCACTGTGATACGTGCTCTTTAGCAGAGTTGTCCCATGTCCTGCAGTAATAAACTGCAGAATCTCCCTCCACCACATTGTTGATGATCAATCGATAATCTGATTGTGACTGATGAGTGGATGTGAACTTTGGAGACGAGAAACCAGAACCATAAGTTGAAGATGAAAAGGAATGATAAAAATACAGAAGAAACTGAGGAACTCCTCCTGGAATCTGTTTATACCAGGAAGCAATCTGATCAGTAACAGTCCCCAGGTTACAGTCCATGGTGACTGTGTCGCCTTTTGTCACTGACACAACAGCAGGTTTCTGTGTCACCACCGTCACACCACTCACACCTGGAAACAACAAGATGAACATGGAGTCAAGAGAAACACACAGACTGAAGGATCCACCATGAGCTCCAAGCTGCAGTAAGTCAGTCTCCTTACATGTTAGAGCAGTGATGAGAGAGCAGAGGGTCCCCAGCATGTTGTCAGTGTAGGTTGGAAAGTGACTTACTGCTGACACATCAGAGGCTTTGGAGGATGAAGAGAGGAGGAGCTGGAGGAGCAGTTTAATACAGACTGAAACGCACACACACCCACGGGAGGAGGAGCTTGAACTGTCCATCTGGAGACACTGACTGATTTGGTTACAGTTGTGTCAAAGCAGGAAATTATTACTTTCTGCTGCTGCTCCTGTTTATTACAGACAAGTTAAAAAAATGGTTCTGAAGTTGATGTGACGAGAGAAAAAGAGGCAGAAGCCTCAGAGCTTTGTAGATGTTGGAATTTTTTGTGTATAATGTTTAAAAATTATAGTTCCAATTTTATACAAAATAGACAGTTTTTTCATTATACTGGTTTTGTTTTGCTCATAACATTATAACTAATTAAATGACTGAACTTCTCATTTACATGGAGCTAAAGATAAAGAGATGAAGCCTACATGTGCATCCTGGGAAGAAACAGAGAGAAGCAGAGAGGTGATGCTTCACTGGTTCACTATCACTTCATTTTATCTTAAACACACTCTCACTAGATGATAAAACATTAAGTACAAATATTGTTTACTTTTGCTTCTGTTGTAAATCAATATCTCATCCAAGTACAGTGTTTTTATATTGGAGAGATTAACACTAACTCAAATCAGAGTAAAATAGAAAATAGCTTTGAATTAACGCCTCCACCTTAATCTTACTACATGTGTTACAAGGTTGGCTGACATATTATTAATAACATGTAAAACAGGAACAAACACACAGTGACAGACTGACCAGACAGGCTTCATTTTAAATCATGCAACATTGATTAAAGTTATTAAAATGTAAAGACACAGATAAAACAAGCACAGTCCTTCATGTCGGGAAAGTCTTGACAGACAGTTTTGCAGTGTGATCACCTAACAAATGTTATACAGAGGCAGACAGACAGACAACCATTTACAACTTTGGTCAAATTAGAATCACCAAGCCTTCAAATATGACGTGAAAGTGCTAACCACTCCACACGTGCTATGTCGAATTTAAGAGATTCAATGAAAACATAAAATACGATTTCAGGAAAAAAGTTAATTTAAACTGTGAATCAGGTGATTTTTAGTTTTGTTTCCTGCAGTAGGATCCATGTTGTCACCTACTGTCACAATTAGTGCAACTGGACGAGCAAATATCATCTGTTTTTTTATTTTGAGTTTAGTGTCTGCAATATTTTTTGTACTTTAAAAATAATGTGTAGAACGACAAGAACAAAACTGTTGGATAGAAATTTTAACTAATGTAAAATTAATGGTGTATCAGGAGCAGGTTTTTAGAGGACCCAGAAAGACGCAAGTACAAGTGAGTGGAAGAAAGTGATTTATTGTAATGATAAATCTATGAGATGACACAGGAGGCTTCGACCGGTAGGGACACCCGGAGTAGCTCACAGTGAGGGAGAATTGGCAGAGTCTGAGGGGAAGAGAGAGAGAAACTATCGAGTGAAACCTTGTGAATGAGATCGGTCCTACTGTGATGTTGAGAGCTGGCAGGATGTCGGAAGGGTTCGGTTCTACGGAGGTGGACACGTGGAGAGACCTGGAGAAACTAAGGGCGGCTGACAACGTCAGGGAGAAAAGCAGGTACAAAGTAACAACTGAAAGGAACGTCCACGAGAAATTAACAAAACATGACAAGTCACGAGCTCCGACTAAAACTAAGTAAAAACTGACGACACAGAGCGAACATGAACGATAATCTGGCACAGGGAAGCGGGAAGGCGGGGCTTATGTAGGAGTGGCACAGGTGACGCGAATCGGGTCTAATGAGCAGAGTAGAGAGAGACAGAGAACCGTTACCAGGGCAACAAGGATCAATGCCGAGACCGTGACCGTTTTGGGACGGGATGAATCTTGAGTGACCCAGGGAGTCTTAACCTCACCGCCACGGGGTTGATGATCTTAGCCTCGGGGAAAGGGCCAAGAACCTCGGAACCAGCTTACGGCTCTCTGCGCGGAGAGCCAGACCCGCTGACCGACTCGATACCGAGGAGCGCGGCTGCGACGGCTGTCAGCATAACGTTTTATAGGCTGCGGAAGACCTGAGCCCGTCTCCAGACCAGACGACAACGCCGAACAGAAGCCTGAGCGAAGGGAACAGAGGTCTCTCTGTCCCCGGACTCAAACAGCGGGGGTTGGTACCCGTAGACCACTTGGAACGGTCTGAAGTTGATGTTGTGTGTATACCGTTTTAGATTAGATTAGAATCAACTTTATTGTCAATACACATGTACATGTACAAGGCAACAAAATGCAGTTTATGTCTAACCACAAGTACAATAAGCAGCAAGTGCAGGATATAGGTTATGCTATAATGCTATGAACATTCTATACAGGTTGTTGTTAACTAGAACAGACATTTACAGATATATAAGGCTATATAGTGGTTGCTATAGTAATCAGGAATATACCAGTATATATGAATATAATATGCAGTTTGCTATTTGTTATAGTCAGGAATTTCCAGACAATTAAATTTCACAGACGTGTATTTACAGGTGAGTATATACAGGCTAGTGCAATGAGTCTGTGTAATATGAAATAGTTCAATAGTTATAGGAAGAATGTAGGGGTGTGTATTGTGGCAAAGAGGTCAGTGAAGTCAGTGGGGGTCAGAGTTCAATAAGGAAGTGGAGTCCCTGTAACGCGTTGGGCAGTTTTCACTATCCGCTGCAGTGACTTACGCTCCGCAGCAGAGCAGTTCTCATACCAGACTGTGACACAGTTGGTTAGGATGCTCTCTATTGTGCAGCGGTAGAAGTTCACCAGGATAGCCGAGGGAAGATGGTTTTTCTTGAGTGTTCTCAAGAAGAAGAGGCGCTGGTGAGCCTTCCTGATTAGGCTGGAGGTGTTGGTGGTCCAGGACAGGTCCTCCGAGATGTGGGTCCCCAGGAACTTGAAGGATGAAACAGGCTCAACGGCCATCCCGTTAACATGGATGGGATCATGTGAGCCTCTTTTCTCCTTCCTGAAGTCCACAATCAGCTCTTTGGTCTTGTTGGTCTTATGGACCAGATTATAATCCGTGCACCAATTGGCCAGATGCTGGACCTCCTCCCTGTAGGCTGTCTCATCGTTGTTGTTGATGATACCAATCACTGTATTATCGTCTGCAAACTTAATGATGGTGTTGGATCCATGCATGGGCTTGCAGTCGTGGGTGAAGAGGGAGTAGAGGAAAGGTCTCAGCACACAGCCCTGTGGTACACCAGTGTTGAGCGTGATGGTGGAGGAACAGAGGTGGTCTGACCTAACATGCGGAGGTCTGTTGGTCAGAAAGTCCATGATCCAGTTCCAGAGTTTAAGTTTGGTAATATCAGGGCACAGTTCTTTTAGAGGACCCAAATAGATACAAGAACACGTGATTGGAAGAAAGTGATTTATTGTTAGAAGAATGAAGTTAAATGACACAATGGGCTTCGACCGGTAGGAACACCCGGGGTGGCTCACGGCATAGGAGTACTGGTTGGATCTGAACGGGAGAAAGACAGGTGCGTGAGGGTAAGACAATGCAGTGAAAACTCATGAATGAACAGGGTCTTCAGAAATGTGGAGAGCTGGCAGGATGACGGATGGGTTCTGTACAGTGGAGGTGACTGGGTGAAGAAACTAAAGGCGGCTGACAGCGTCAGGGAGGAAAACAGGAACAAAGTAACAACTGAAAAAAAGGTCAGTGGAAAAGTAACAAACATAACAAGTCAAGAGCTCTGACCAAAGCAAAGTAACAAAAGAAATATACTCATGGAAGTTCCTGGAGTCGTCTCAGCAGTGGTGGTAGAGAGGCGCAGGATTCCAAGGGGTGTAGTTGAAAAACTGAGACGGAGAAATGTCTCTGGCAAAGACAAATAAAATTAGAAATAACTTGGAACTTGGCGTAGCATGGAGCAAGACATGAATGATAATCTGACACTGGGAAATGGGCAGGCAGGGCTTAAGTAAGAGTGCCACAGGTGAAATGAAATCCCCCTAATGAGAGGGGAAAAGAGCAAGGTGGAGAGAGACAGAGGACCGTAACCAGGGCAACACAGATCAACGCCGAGTCCGTGACAGGTAATTAACTCTGCAGCATTTAGTTTTTTAAGCAACCGCAATTACTCTAGGGATGGAAGCTTTAATTTTCTTTTAAACATGTTTTAGTTATATATATATATAAACCATGTTATTTTTGTTCATTTTATTACAAAAACATGTTCAAACTAATTCTGTAAACTTGAGTTGATCATTTGTAGAATATGTGCACGTTCATATGTTTGGAGCACAGATAATATCACGTGTTAAACTTTCCATCAGTTTCTAAGTTTGTTTCTATCACAAACAGGGTGAATTTATATCAGCCAAGAAAAGGGTTTTTAATCCTGCAGACTGTGTGTGAAAACCTCAGTTAGAGTCAAAATGTGTCAGAGTCTCAAAAAGCAGAAGTATCAGTGACGAGGTTTTTGTCACAGTATAAATCACTGTGATACAGCCTCGCTAGCAGAGCCGTCCCATGTGTGACAGTAATAAACTGCTGAATCTCCCTCAACCACATTGTTGATTATTAATCGATAATCTGATCTTGACTGATGAGTGGATGTGAACTTTGGAGCCGAGAAACCAGAACCATAGCTCGGGGAGCTCCATCCATGATAAAAACTTAGTACATACTGAGGAACTCCTCCTGGAATCTGTTTATACCAGGAAGCATAATAATCAGTAACAGTCCCCAGGTTACAGTCCATGGTGACTGTTTCTCCTTTTGTCACTGACACAACAGCAGGTTTCTGTGTCACCACCGTCACACCACTCACACCTGGAAACAACAAGATGAACATGGAGTCAAGAGAAAGACACAGACTGAAGGATCCACCATGAGCTCCAAGCTGCAGTAAGTCAGTCTCCTTACATGTTAGAGCAGTGATGAGAGAGCAGAGGGTCCCCAGCATGTTGTCAGTGTAGGTTGGAAAGTGACTTACTGCTGACACATCAGAGGCTTTGGAGGATGAAGAGAGGAGGAGCTGGAGGAGCAGTTTAATACAGGTTGGAGGTGAGGAGTAAGACAGGCCGGAAGCTTTTAAAGACACTGGTGACAAGACAAGTGGAGGAGGAGTTTTGCTCACGTTTCATTAATCACAATCTATTGCTTTCAAAGCGTTCACACATTTCAGAGCTTTTATCTGTGCTGGTTATTCGGTAAAACTTCACTGATGTCATATTCTATATCTCCTTCGATTTGATCATGTTGATGATCTGTTACAAATGCTGAATAAGAGAAACGTCTTTGTCTTTATCTGTTTTTAAGGTTCATGTTTTCCCCAGTTTCTGATGTTACAGCAGGTGTGTAACTAGATACTGTAGCTAGAGGGCCCAAAAGCAGAGCTAGAGACCCACGAGAGTACAGAGGGTTTATTAACACATGAACTATTGATGCAGGTATTATCACATGAAATACTGAGACTATGATACTCAGCACTGGCACTTGAGGTGATAGCTTGATATTAACTCAAATTCAGAGACTTGAGACTCATAGCAAAATCCT